>CM070672.1:100100-848741 GCA_036346575.1 Dendrocalamus sinicus | reverse complement strand
TCTCAATCCTCAAGAACACCAAGATTCTCACCACATCTTGGGAGGGAGAACACACAAGAGAGGAGACTCACATGGAACACATCGATGAAGCTACAGAGGAGCACCGCTCTGCCATACCAACTCACACCAACTAAAGAGCCAAAGGAACCATCCTTCCCAAAGCCTCTTTTGACTAGTGTAAACCCTATTTCCTCCAAAATGCTCAAGAGGGCATGCAGCCCTCCTCTCCTTTATAGCCCATGGCTAACGGTCTCGCCTGCTACGCGGGTTAAATCCAACGGAGCCCGCTCCCGCTTGTGCACTGCGACTTCCGATTCGCCTCCCGCACCTTCCGAAGCTTCGCGCTCCTTGCCTCGCACGCCGCAACCACCTCGAGTCCACGCTGTCTTGACACCTCCGATCGTTTCGACCTCGGCCACCTGCGCTAGTCGATCCTCCGTGTCTCGCCACGACTCCACTCGACGCCCCGCAGCTACACGGACAAGAAACACGTCAAATAGCACCGCTCGATACATGAAAGCATAAGTATCATTACTTACCATACCGAAGTCCAAACCTGTCGAAAAAGTTAGAATATGCAACCTAAACCTATACGACCAGGAATGACCAAGCCCGACCGAGTCCATTGCACCACGCAACGACTTGGTCCGAACAACCCAAACCAAACTCGACTAACCTAAACCAATGTCAATTACTCATCACTCACATGTGGTCACCTCCACATGGTCCATCAATCTCCCCCTTGATGAGTATATTGACAAACCTCGAAAAAGCGCAAAGAAGAGTTTGAGTTTGAAGAATCCAACATGGTCCAAAGAAGGGAATGAATCTAATGACCATGTCGATGAAAGATCACTAGAGCAAAGAATCGAAAGAGCAAATTGTTCTCCAAAGCTCTAAAATGATCCCAACTAGCTTTTTCTTCTCTATTCTCCCCCTTTTGGCAATAAACGCATCAAGAACGCAAAAGAGAGAATATGACATGTCAATGGATGAAATGACTGAAGTTTGATTTATTCTAAGCATTTAGAGCCATGAGAATTATCCAATATGACCAACAAGTACTACACCAAGCCATAACTGAATAAACGCTATCTAGATCATGACAACATATATATAAGCCAGCTAGAGCACAAAGATGACAATCTGAAAATGAGGTGCATTATGTGAGCAAGTCAAGTCATCAAAGAGCAAAGTCTAGCTAGAGACATCCAAGGATGATGCAGGCCATGTCAATAAGCTAAGCGTAACTCTGAAGCTCAAATAGAGTCCAAAGAGAATGCTATATACTCAAGAATGAAACATTTGTTAAAGTACTTGGTTCTTGTTGTAGCTTAAGCAAATTGAGCACGAATGACATATTTTCTTTTGAAATTCATGGTTGTTGCCAACCAGATTTTGTTTTATCATGTGCTAGACCTCAAGCCTTATGCGACTACTTCAAGCAATAAGCTTAAGAAGATAGTCTAGGTCATCCAAAACTCCCCCTGAGTTCATGCCTAGTGCAATGGCAAGCCGTCTCATAGGAGAGAATTGGTGAGATCGGTTTTTGCACAAAAGAGATCTTTTGCTTTTAACATGTTGTACTAACTCATGCATCATCAAGAGACTAAAATAGCTCAATCTAAGGCTCAATAGAGATTCAACACTCAACTTAGCCTATTTGACATGGCATGAATCATAAAAGGATCGCTAAAGCAAGACTAGACTCAAATGTGAGCATGACAAGTTTTAATTCAAGTTGAGCAGGTTTGATTAACTTATCATGGCAAAGGCTAGTCTATACATATGAAGTCATGATAAATCTAGCAAATGAAGCATAAATCATGGCAAGGTGTAAAGCATTGTAAGCATGTCATAATAGGATAAATAAACAGGCTCAATGTAGTTATATTACAATGCTAAATGCTGAAAATGCACAAAATCCAACTCCCCTCAACATATGATGCAGCTTTAAGTTCAAGTGGAGTTAAGTCAAGATTAAGCTCCGAAGCTCCCAAATGCACTCCCCAACCAAGGCAATAAATCGAGAAGTCGGCAAAGAAAACCAACCAGCGGTCCTTAAAGCATAGATAAGATATAGAGACAAGCGTGGCTCATGCACTCTCATCTACCCCATATGACTCGGGACTATTAGTGACCAGTAAACCACACACTAGAGAGCAAACACGCACCTGTCTACTCGAGGTGGCCCGACCCTCGCTAGATCCTACAAGAAGTGAGTGAGCTCAATCTAGTGAGATAAGAAACAGCTAATAAGAAGCATCCTGGAAGCATAAGATATGAGCAAAGAGTCCAAGCAGCTAGACAGGAAGACCACTCTGACCTATGCTAGAAGGACTAAACCCAATGCACCCCGAATGCAATGCAACAGAATGAAGTAAGAGCATAATCGATATGATAAAGCAGTAAAGCACAAACTCCCCCTCACAGCAGCCCATAAGGACAAACCACCCCAAGCTCTCCCCGCAGAGCTGAAAACCTCGAACTATCCAAAGGCTTGGTGAAAATGTCAGCCAACTGGTGGTCACTCTCCACAAACTGGAGCACTATATCACCCTTCTCTACATGGTCTCTAAGGAAGTGATATCGGATATCAATATGCTTGGTCCGAGAGTGCTGCACTGGGTTCTTAGCGATGTTAATCGCAGAAGTGTTATCACAAAAGAGTGAAACACTATCTATGACTAACCCAAAGTCCCGCAGGGTCGAAGCCATCCAAAGCACTTGGCTACAGCAACTGGCTGCAGCAACGTACTCGGCCTCCGCGGTGGATCAGTAACACAGGATCTTCCTCGAAGACCAGGAAGCGAGAGAAGTGCCAATGAATTGGCAAGTGCGGATGTGCTCTTCCTATCTATCCTCTGACCCGGCAAAGTCCGCATCCGAAAAGGCTCTCAAGGAAAGACAGGATGAGGAAGAGTACCGATACCATAGTCAATGGTAGCTCGAAGGTACAAGAATGCGCTTCACTTTGGCGGTGAGAACGCGAGGAGAAGCTCAAACGGGCACAAAGACACACAGCAAAGTGTATGTCCGGTCTCGAGGCAGTGAGGTACAAGAGGGAGCCGATCATACTACGATACTCCTTCTGATCAACTGGCTCGCCGTCCTCATCTGGGTCAAGATACGCCGAAGAGGCCATCGGAGTTGACACCGGCTTACCATCACTCATATCGAAGCGCTTCAGGAGGTCTCGAGTGTACTTGCCTTGATGCAGAAATGTACCCTCCCGAGTCTGCTTGATTTGGAAGCCAAGGAAGAAGCTCAACTCGCCCATCATGCTCATCTCAAATTCGGAGCTCATGACATCCGAAAACTGGGAAACGAGAGCATGTGAGGAGCCGCCAAAGATGATGTCATCGACATATATTTGGACGAGCAGGAAGTCATTGCCATGACGGCGAATGAACAAGGTCTTATCGACTCTACCCATCTCAAAACCATGGCTCAGAAGATAGGACTTAAGCCTCTCATACCAAGCTCTAGGGGCCTGCTTAAGTCCATACAAAGCTTTGGAAAGCTTGAAGACATGGTTAGGGTATTTGGGGTTTTCGAAACCAGGAGGCTGACGGACATAGACTTCTTCCTCAATGAAGCCATTAAGGAAGGCACTCTTGACGTCCATCTGGTACAACTTGAAACCCTTAGAAGTCGCAAAGGCAAGCGGATTCTAATGGCCTCAAGTCGAGCAACGAGGGCAAAGGTCTCCTCGAAATCCGGACCCTCAACACGGGAGAACCCACGAGCTACCGGTCTAGCCTTGTTTCGAACAACCACTCCATCCTCGCTCGCTTGTTCTTGAACACCCACTTGGTTCCAATGACATTGTGACCTCGAGGGCTCAACAAGCGACTGCACCTTGTTTCTCTCGAAGTTTTCTAGCTCCTCATGCATGGCATTGACCCAAGACTCGTCGGAAAGAGCATGAGAAACATCCTTGGGCTCAAAGGAGGCAATGAAAGCGAGAATGGAGACAGAATTGAGATAAGCGGATTTTGGCGGGTAACACGCTCGAACAGGTCTCCAATCATCCTCGAAGGATGCCTTTTCGGATATGACGGGAGGTCCAGGATGAGATGAAGAAGTGGCCTCTACCTCGTGAGTGACGAGGCAGAACGAGCCACTAGCTCGGAGGAAGCGAGGCAAGGGCCGATCACCTTGAGGTACCGTGGAAGAAGGCATCTCAAGGGAGGATGAGGAGCTGGATCGTAAACAACCATCATCTCCATCATCCTCGTCATCCACAAAGATGGTCTCGGTGCTCTAAAGAACTGAGATATCGGGCCTAGTCCCGGATCGCCTCGTCGAAGGTCACCTCACAGTCTCTACCAATTTGCTAGACTCAGCCTGATTCACCCTATAAGCCCGTGAAGAAGTCGAGTAGCCTAGAAAAATACCGTCACAGGAACGTGACTCGAACTTGTCTAGGTTCCCGGACTTCAAAATAAAGCACTTGCAACCAAACACGCGAAAATGAGAAACACTGGGCTTTCGCCCGTATCTCAACTCATAAGAAGTGCGGTGCAAGTGTGCCCAAGAAAACTCGATTTGAGACATGGCACGCGGTGGCTATAGCCTCACCCAAAACTTCCGCGGTGTAGAGTACTCATCAAGCATCGTCCCGCCATCTCGACTAAGGTGCGGTTCTTTCTCTCCACGACGCCATTTCTTTGTGGGACGTGCGGAGAGGAGAATCGATGCTCTACACTGTCTCACCACGAAACTCGAAGTAGGAATTGTTGAACTCCGTGCCATTGTCACTGCGGATCGCTCGTAAGGCACCCGGAGCTCAACAGACGGCCTACGAAAAGACCTCGAAAATGTGAAAACGTCTCATCCTTCGAGGCTAAGAAAAACACCAAGAATACCTCGAGAAGTCATCGACCACGACAAGAACATACCACTTCCCTCCCGCTGATCGCACTCGAGCTGGTCCAAGCGTGTCCATATGGAGCAATTGTCCGGTGCATCGGTCATAGTCATGTGGACCGAGGATGAGAAGCGGCAACCATCTTGCCGTGACGGCATGGAGCGCAAACAAGATCTTTGACCATCTTGAGCTTGGCAGACCACGAATGAGATCGTGGCGCTAACTCGGGTCAAATGGTCAAATCCTATATGACCAAGTCTCCTATGCCAGAAAGTCAAGTCGCGGACTCGAAGCAACCAAACACCGAGAGGATCACCGAAGACTCGGAAAAATCAGCACGAAAGATCCTCCCATAACGAGAAATCCATAAACCGGACTACAGAAGAATCAAGAATTTTGCAAGCGTTTTTCTTAAAGCTCACCTCATAACCGTCATCGGTAAGCTGAGAAACCGAAAGCAAATTATAACGCAGCTTACTAACCAAGGCAACATCTCTCAAAAGAAACGAATCATTAACGCGTACTGTACCTTTGGCGATGACGCGTCCAGATGAAGCATCTCCGAAGGTGATCGTCTCATCACCTGGAGCACGGGCAAGGGAAGAAAACCAACGGGAATCTCCGGTCATGTGTCGTGAACACCCGGAGTCTACAAGCCAAACCTTTCCTTCCCCGCGGCGAACTGAGTCAAACAGAGTAAAGTCTCGCATGATCGGGTAAATCAAGAGTGATTTTGGCACCCAATATGAACAACACGTCGAGCAGATGAAGTAGTCAAGCACGACTGACCTCTATCTACCCTACGCTCTCTGTCACTCACAGCAGAAGGTCTGTGAGCAGACCTGAAGCTGTTGCGGGGTCCGACTGCTACGGGAGAGCGAGTCGAAACTCCGGCAACATGCTGATCACGTCGCGGGTAGCTATCTCGATGGATGAAACGAGATCTACCCTTAGGACGGTGGAAGTCACGACCAGGAGCATATCGAGGACTAAAGCCAGAAAACTCAGAAAATCCGAGTCCTCGATGATGCCCAAAACCAGCAGACGCAACCCTAGACCTCGTGTTGGTCTTAGGTGCACTCAGGATCTGGGGCTGAGCCTGAATACCCCTAAGAGACTCAACACGGTCTCTACGCGCGATCTTGGCGCGTCTGAAGCATCGATCGACCGTGTGTCCATCCTTCGGCGAGAGGTGCGGTGGTACTTCACCTTACGAGAGGTAGAAGTAGCACAGAGGAGGCTTCTTCCGAGAGGCGAGCGGCGAGTGCAATCACCTTGCTGTCGAAATCCTGGACATAGCCCGACTTAAATTGGACTTTCTCGGTCCTGGCTCGATCTCGATCACACTGGTGCTATGGGTCCGAGCACGGCGGTGGATGCTTCCTCATGTCCTCATAATAATCATATCCTAGACCACGATTAAATTTGTAAATTTTAGACTGGTCCGAATAAGATTAAACTTCTTCTTGCCTCCTACAAATCTCTCGAGAGTGTTCATAAGGTCACGACACTCCGAAAGAGAGAGTGCAAGAAGAGCGAGGGAAGAGGAAACAGCAGAAGATAAGGAGCGGATGAAGAACCAACAGCGAGAGGAAGAAAGGCTTGTGCACGCACACCGACTACGAATGGACAGTCCTCATCGCTAGCGAGTTGGTTCACGTTGCTAAGCGCCTCAACCTTACCACCCGGGCTTCTCCCCTTCTCAAGAATCACATTACAAGTCGATGGTTGCTTCTCTAGTAAGTCCTTAGTTAGCTTCACATTTCTCATCCAATGCAATCAAATCAGATTTTAGTTTGTTCTGATTAATGCATGGTGAGCTAACGAGGTCCTTAGAAGCATACCGAGCCAACTTCCTATCATGATCAACCATATCTTGAAACTGTTTGGAGACAGCTTCAAGCTCAGCAGTTAACTTAGGACAGTTTAAGCATGAATCAATCGGCTCAAGTAAAGAAGCTTGTAGTTCAGCAATTTTATGATCTGCCCGTTTTAAGTTCATCTTCAGGTTATTGCAATTTTCACAAGAATCGGGCAAATCAAGGAGCATGGCATAAGGTCCTCTAGCAGCAATGTCCTTAACCTCACATGAGGTGGGAGAAGTAGTCTCATCAGTAGTAAGTAGGGTAACAGCCATCCTACTCAACTCTAACTCAGCAAGCGGACTAACATTCTCCACCTTAACAACATCAAGCTCGGAGGACACACTATCATGCGAGGTCCTTAGTTTCTCCAAATCACCCAAAGAAAGCACAAAGCATGTATCACAATCGTCACGGAGGCAGATCTAAGTGAAGTAATCTCCGTGATGTCTATCTACTTCCTTCTCTAACTCGGTACACCTAGACCTAGCTCTAGCATGAAATCCACCTAGCTTAAGAAAAGCATCATTAAGCTGGTCATAAGAAGGAGTACCTCATCCGAGTCGAGTACAGCTCATTGTCATTGAGTTCGCCCTCGAGGGCCATAAAACACATGCCGAGAAGTCGTCGCCACCATCCTTGGGCTCTTGGTCACCCGTCCGTCGTCGTCGCTCCATCCCTCCACCTCGCCGAGGTCGAGGTCGTCGAAGGCGGTGAGGACGCGGTGGAAGAGCTTCTTGGCCTTCCCGGTTGCGAACTTCTTCTTTCCGGCATCCGAGCCGAGGCTTCTTGTTGCGGTTCTTGTCGGTGTAGTCGTTCTTGCCCGAACCGCGTAGTCGTTCTTGCCTTTCTCCACTTGGGCGGTTGCCCGAATGTGGTTGGGGCCACCACACTGAAGCAAATCACGGGTCCTCCTCTCTTCTGTCCCTCCTCCCTTGTAAGCATGGGAGAATCTTCGAGCAAGGAGGGCCAGCTGATCATCCGCAAGCTGCTCTAACTGATCATCAGTTATGTCACAGAGAGCAGCAAGGGAGAAACCGCAAAGAGAACCAGAAGAGGAACCAGAAGCCAACGTGGGATCGGTGACCAAAGCCATCGACTGTGACTTTGACCTACGAGAGACAACGTCAATCTCGTGAGTCTTGAGGCGCGAGTACAGCGCATCAAGAGTCAGGGTCGAGAGGTCTGTCGTGTCCTTGATGGTGGTCACTTTCATCTCCCAAACCCGAAGATCGAGAGCCGCGAGCATCTGTCGAGCATTATCCGAGTCGGGGTATGTGAGACCGACCGCTCGGAGGCTGCTCAAGATCTTGTGAAACCGCGCAAAACACTCATCAAGGGACTCGCCAGCGTGCATTTCAAACTTGTTGTAATCACGCTTGAACTGGTCCTGTCGGACTATCTTGATCTGGGTGGTGCCCTCATGGTATGCATCGAGGGTCACCCAAATGTCGAAAGCCGACGTAAGATGAGAGATGCGATCAAACTCGCTTCTGCTCAACCCCTGGATTATGATGTTCCTTGCCTTAGCATTCGCCTCGACATCAGCCATGTTCCCGGCATTGATGTCCTCATCGGCAGGAACAACATACTGTACTTTGACCTTACGCCAGATGGCGTAGCCCTGAGCCTGGATGTAGGTCTCCATCCGACTCTTCCAGAAGGGATAGTCGATCCCATCGAAGATCGGGGGCTTGGTCGAGTACTTGTCCGTCGCCATGGCTCTTGAGACCGGTTAAGATCTATGAACTAGAGCTAACCGGCTCTGATACCAATTGTAGGACCGAAATGGCGACAGAGGGGGGGTGAATGTCGCTCGCTTAAAATCGCCCCCAAGAAAACGAACACTGATTTTTCAAAAGGTGCAAAACAACGCAACTCACAGAAAACTTAAAATTAATTTTGCTGAAATCTGGGACGCATGCTATACCAAAAAATTCATCATAAATCAGAGATCATCCAGTAAAAAATTCAACTGAAAATATCGCTGTTTGATCTGCAAGCAAAATTGTCAAAGTTAGCACTAAAATAAAAAGAGAGACAACTAAAGCATCCTTTCATTCAGCCATTCAAGATCAGTAGCTAAGATACTTCACGACAAGAGAAAAAAACACAAGAAAGACTTCAGAAGTATCAAAAGACCGCATGTTCCAAGCTACCAAGTACTAGGCCGAATCAATGAGAAGTAGCAGATCAATGCTTATGGGAAAGAAAGGACCAAAAAGACTTGAGATAACTTCCCAAACAGAGCAAACAAGAGACCAGCTAAAAACCAAATCTGAATTTTCAGTACAGGCACCGAGCCAACTGCAAAAACCTGAAACCCGAGAATATACCAAGCCTACACTGAAAAACTAGGGAATCAAAGGAATCCTCTCATTCTTTTTGGCCCTAATGATCTCCAATGCAAACTAATTAGCAAGAAGTAGCAAGAGAACAGAGAGATCAACTCTAAAATCAAGAATATCAGATTATGAGAAAAATCTGAAAAACTTGAAGAGAGGACTCAAAATCCACATTACTCCCTGACCAATGATCCTTTGACTTTGAAACTTTGAGGGTAACTCATGTATAGCCTCTGGACTCTAGGTCTCAAGTTTCAAGTCATCTCAAAGGGAGAAACAAAATCTGGACCAAAACCTAGACAATTCAAGAAACTTGAAGAGAGCACACAAACTCAAATTACTCCATAAACTCTCAATCTTTGCTCATGAGGCTTTGCAGCTAGGATAGCAATAGCAAGGAGAGATTCCAGTCCAGAAATCACATCATCTTGAGAAGGGAAACTCAAGAACCATAAAAACCCTAGAACTACAAGAACTGAACAGAGGAACTCCAAAATGCAAAACTGGGATTAAAAACTTGTCTCTGGGATTCTAGCTGACCAAATGGTCTAGGATCACTCTCCCATCACTAAGCAACCCATTTTGCACCACCACAGCAAGCAAGAACTCAGAACCACAAAAATCAAGAAATGAAGAAATGAAGAACAGAGGCTACGAACGGGAAGAAACCAAACTTCAGATTTTCATTTCTTGGATCACAATGAATACAGAGGAGTCCCGATACCCCGACTTGATACAAAAGGAAAGATTACAAGCTCTCAACTCAATTCCTCTCCTCTCAATCCTCAAGAACACCAAGATTCTCACCACATCTTGGGAGGGAGAACACACAAGAGAGGAGACTCACATGGAACACATCGATGAAGCTACAGAGGGAGCACTGCTCTGCCATACCAACTCACACCAACTAAAGAGCCAAAGGAACCATCCTTCCCAAAGCCTCTTTTGACTAGTGTAAACCCTATTTCCCTCCAAAAATGCTCAAGAGGGCATGCAGCCCCTCCTCTCCTTTTATAGCCCATGGCTAACGGGTCTCCGCCCCGTTACGCCGGTTAAATCCAACGGAGCCCGCTCCCGCTTGTGCAGCCTGCGAATTTCCCGATTCGCCCCTCCTGCACCTTCCGGGAAGCTTCCGCGCTCCTTGCCTCGCACGCCGCAACCACCTCGAGTCCACGCTGTCTTCGACACCTCCCGATCGTTTCGACCTCGCGCCACTGCGCCTAGTCCAGATCCTCCGTGTCTCGCCACGACTCCACTCGACGCCCCAGCTGCTACGGATAAGAAACACGTCAAATAGCACCGCTCGATACATGAAAGCATAAGTATCATTACTTACCATACCGAAGTCCAAACCTGTCGAAAAAGTTAGAATATGCAACCTAAACCTATACGACCAGGAATGACCAAGCCCGACCGAGTCCATTGCACCACGCAACGACTTGGTCCGAACAACCCAAACCAAACTCGACTAACCTAAACCAATGTCAATTACTCATCACTCACATGTGGTCACCTCCACATGGTCCATCAATCTCCCCCTTGATGAGTATATTGACAAACCTCGAAAAAGCGCAAAGAAGAGTTTGAGTTTGAAGAATCCAACATGGTCCAAAGAAGGGAATGAATCTAATGACCATGTCGACAGAAAGATCACTAGAGCAGCAACTGAAAGAGCAAATTGTTCTCCAAAGCTCTAAAATGATCCCAACTAGCTTTTTCTTCTCTATTCTCCCCCTTTTGGCAATAAACGCATCAAGAACGCAAAAGAGAGAATATGACATGTCAATGGATGAAATGACTGAAGTTTGATTTATTCTAAGCATTTAGAGCCATGAGAATTATCCAATATGACCAACAAGTACTACACCAAGCCATAACTGAATAAACGCTATCTAGATCATGACAACATATATATAAGCCAGCTAGAGCACAAAGATGACAATCTGAAAATGAGGTGCATTATGTGAGCAAGTCAAGTCATCAAAGAGCAAAGTCTAGCTAGAGACATCCAAGGATGATGCAGGCCATGTCAATAAGCTAAGCGTAACTACGAAGCTCAAATAGAGTCCAAAGAGAATGCTATATACTCAAGAATGAAACATTTGTTAAAGTACTTGGTTCTTGTTGTAGCTTAAGCAAATTGAGCACGAATGACATATTTTCTTTTGAAATTCATGGTTGTTGCCAACCAGATTTTGTTTTATCATGTGCTAGACCTCAAGCCTTATGCGACTACTTCAAGCAATAAGCTTAAGAAGATAGTCTAGGTCATCCAAAACTCCCCCTGAGTTCATGCCTAGTGCAATGGCAAGCCGTCTCATAGGAGAGAATTGGTGAGATCAGTTTTTTCGCACAAAAGAGATCTTTTGCTTTTAACATGTTGTACTAACTCATGCATCATCAAGAGACTAAAATAGCTCAATCTAAGGCTCAATAGAGATTCAACACTCAACTTAGCCTATTTGACATGGCATGAATCATAAAAGGATCGCTAAAGCAAGACTAGACTCAAATGTGAGCATGACAAGTTTTAATTCAAGTTGAGCAGTTTGATTAACTTATCATGGCAAAGGCTAGTCTATACATATGAAGTCATGATAAATCTAGCAAATGAAGCATAAATCATGGCAAGGTGTAAAGCATTGTAAGCATGTCATAATAGGATAAATAAACAGGCTCAATGTAGTTATATTACAATGCTAAATGCTGAAAATGCACAAAATCCAACTCCTCAACATATGATGCAGCTTTAAGTTCAAGTGGAGTTAAGTCAAGATTAAGCTCGAAGCTCCCAAATGCACTCCCCAACCAAGGCAATAAATCGAGAAGTGGCAAAGAAAACCAACCAGCAATCCTTAAAGCATAGATAAGATATAGAGACAACCGTGGCTCGCATGACTCTCATCTACCCCATATGACTCCGGGACTATTAGCTGATCAGTAAACCACACACTAGAGAGCAAACACGCACTGTCTACTCGAGGTGGCCCGACCTCGCTAGATCCTACAAGAAGTGAGTGAGCTCAATCTAGTGAGATAAGAAACAACTAATAAGAAGCATCCTGGAAGCATAAGATATGAGCAAAGAGTCCAAGCACTAGACAGAAGACCACTGACCTATGCTAGAAGGACTAAACCCAATGCACCCGAATGCAATGCAACAGAATGAAGTAAGAGCATAATCGATATGATAAAGCAAGAAAGCACAAACTCCCCTCACAGAGCCCATAAGGACAAACCACCCCAAGCTCTCCCCAGAGTGAAACCTCGAACTATCCAAAGGCTTGGTGAAAATGTCACCAACCGGTGGTCACTCTCCACAACCGAGCACTATATCACCCTTCTACATGGTCTCTAAGGAAGTGATATCGATATCAATATGCTTGGTCCGAGTGCTGCATCGGGTTCTTAGCGATGTTAATCGCGAAGTGTTATCACAAAAGAGTGAAACACTATCTATGACTAACCCAAAGTCCCGCAGGTCGAAGCCATCCAAAGCACTTGGCTACAGAGAATCGGCTGCAGCAACGCACTCGGCCTCCGCGGTGGTCAGGTAACACCGATCGCTTCCTCGAAGACCAGGAACGAGAGAAGTGCCAATGAATTGGCAAGTGCGGATGTGCTCTTCCTATCTATCCTACAACAAGAAAGTCTGCATCCAAAAGGCTCTCAAGGAAAGACAGGATGAGGAAGAGTACGATACCATAGTCAATGGTAGCTCAAGGTACCAAGAATGCGCTTCACCGCTGGCGGTGAGAAACGCGAGAGAAGCTCGAAACCGGCACAAAGACACACAGCAAAGTGTATGTCCGGTCTCGGCGATGAGGTACAAGAGGGAGCCGATCATACTACGATACTCCTTCGATCAATCGGCTCGCGTCCTCATCACGGGTCAAGATACGCCGAAGAGGCCATCGGAGTTGACACCGCTTACCATCACTCATATCGGCGCTCAGAGGTCTCGAGTGTACTTGCCTTGATGCGAAATGTACCCTCCGAGTCGCTTGATTTGGAAGCCAAGGAAGAAGCTCAACTCGCCCATCATGCTCATCTCAAATTCGAGCTCATGACATCCAAAACCGGGAAACGAGCATGTGAGGAGCCGCAAAGATGATGTCATCGACATATATTTGGACGAGCAGGAAGTCATTGCCATGACGGCGAATGAACAAGGTCTTATCGACTCTACCCATCTCAAAACCATGGCTCAGAAGATAGGACTTAAGCCTCTCATACCAAGCTCTAGGGGCCTGCTTAAGTCCATACAAAGCTTTGGAAAGCTTGAAGACATGGTTAGGGTATTTGGGGTTTTCAAACTGTGAGGTCGACGGACATAGACTTCTTCCTCAATGAAGCCATTAAGGAAGGCACTCTTGACGTCCATCTGGTACAACTTGAAACCCTTAGAAGCTGCAAAGGCAAGCAGGATTCTAATGGCCTCAAGTCGAGCAACAGGGGCAAAGGTCTCTCGAAATCCGCACCCTCAACCTGGAGAACCCCGAGCTACCAGTCTAGCCTTGTTTCAACAACCACTCCATCCTCGCTCGCTTGTTCTTGAACACCCACTTGGTTCCAATGACATTGTGACCTCGAGGGCTCAACAAGCGACTGCACCTTGTTTCTCTCGAAGTTTTCTAGCTCCTCATGCATGGCATTGACCCAAGACTCGTCGGAAAGAGCATGAGAAACATCCTTGGGCTCAAAGGAGGCAATGAAAGCAGAATGGAGACAGAATTGAGATAAGCCGGATTTTGAGCGGGTAACACGCTCGAACAGGTCTCCAATCATCTGCTCAGAAGGATGCCTTTTCTGGATATGACGGGGAGGTCCAGGATGAGATGAAGAAGTGGCCTCTACCTCGTGAGCTGACGAGGCAGGAACAGAGCCACTAGCTCCGGAGGAAGCAGTAGGCAAGGGCTGATCACCTTGAGGTACCGTGGAAGAAGGCATCTCAAGGGGAGGATGAGGAGCTGGATCAGGTAAACAACCATCATCTCCATCATCCTCGTCATCCACAAAGATGGTCTCGGACTGCTCTAAAGAACTCGAGATATCGGCCTAGTCCCCGGACCGCCTCGTCGAAGGTCACCTCACGTGTCTCTACCAATTTGCTAGACTCAGCCTGACCCTATAAGCCCGTGAAGAAGTCGAGTAGCCTAGAAAATACCGCCACAGAACGTGACTCGAACTTGTCTAGGTTCCCGGACTTCAAAATAAAGCACTTGCAACCAAACACGCGAAAATGAGAAACACTGGGCTTTCGCCCGTATCTCAACTCATAAGAAGTGCGGTGCAAGTGTGCCCGAAGAAAAACTCGATTTGAGACATGGCACGCGGTGGCTATAGCCTCAGCCCAAAACTTCCGCGGTGTAGAGTACTCATCAAGCATCGTCCTGGCCATCTCGACTAAGGTACGGTTCTTTCTCTCCACGACGCCATTTTGCTGTGGGACGTGCGGAGAGGAGAACTGATGCTCTACACCTGTCTCACCACAGAAACTCTCGAAGTAGGAATTGTTGAACTCCGTGCCATTGTCACTGCGGATCGCTCGTAAGGCACCCGGGAGCTCAACAGACAGCCTACTGAAAAGACCTCGAAAATGTGAAAACGTCTCATCCTTCGAGGCTAAGAAAAACACCCAAGAATACCTCGAGAAGTCATCGACCACGACAAGAACATACCACTTCCCTCCTGCTGACTGCACTCGAGCTGGTCCAACTGTGTCCATATGGAGCAGCTGTCCCGGTGCATCGGTCATAGTCACTGTGACCGGAGGATGAGAAGCGGCAACCATCTTGCCGTGACGGCATGGAGCGCAAACAAGATCTTTGACCATCTTGAGCTTCGGCAGACCACGAATGAGATCGTGGCCGCTAACTCGGGTCAAATGGATGAGACCCGACTGTTCTGACCTCAGCGCCACCTGCGCCTAGTCCAGTCCTCCGTGTCTCGCCACGACTCCACTCGACGTCCTGCAGCTACACAGACAAGAAACACGTCAAATAGCACCGCTCGATACATGAAAGCATAAGTATCATTACTTACCATACCGAAGTCCAAACCTGTCGAAAAAGTTAGAATATGCAACCTAAACCTATACGACCAGGAATGACCAAGCCCGACCGAGTCCATTGCACCACGCAACGACTTGGTCCGAACAACCCAAACCAAACTCGACTAACCTAAACCAATGTCAATTACTCATCACTCACATGTGGTCACCTCCACATGGTCCATCACATACTATCTCGTTGTAGCTGCTCTGCCACTGCCAACGACATACAAATTACTGCTGATGGAATACCACCGCACATGCGCGCAATATCATCGCATGGATTCTCACGGGCAAATGGAATGAACTTGCCCTTGCCCTTGCGAGACCCACTTATTATCCTTTCTGAATTCTGATAAAGCCGCAGCGGCATAAGCAGCAAGACCCTTAATTTCGTACACAATGGCATCACTGTCGGTGCGGCATTTCTCAGCTATAGCATTGATACGAGTCGTCATGATTATTCTACCACCCAGATTATTCTTTGGAAGAGATTTTCTTATGATTTCACATTCTTCCCAATGCCAAATATCATCAATTATGACAAGATACCTATACAAGTTCAAAAGAGTAAGAGTTATAAGAAAACTGGTAGTAGAATTGCCGGTGCAATGGCTAGATTGAAAAATACAGTTATATTAATTATATCTAATTAATCTACACCGTCATAAACCGAGAAATCAAATAAATGACGTTTTTTTCTCCCAAATAATGCGAGAGTTTCTAGGATTTATCTTTTTTTTTAGAATTCTAGGATTATTGTGGGAATTAACTCTCGGGGCGAATGAAGTGTTTTGAATCTCACCAACTGTTTATATTTATATAGGTATCTTTAGCCAAGATAGCACTTGTCTATTCGTTGGAGCTCAATTTGAATGGGTAGTTATTAGACTCAGTCCCTTTATACTAGCATGGCAGGCAAAAGCACAGATTAGGGGGTGTTTAAAACACAAGGATTTTTGAGGAATTTTGTAGGAAAATTTTTTGGAAACTTTTCCTGTGTGGCCCTATTGAACAAAGGAATGATCCCATAGGATTCCTATGAAACTCCTATAGAATATCTAATTCTAGAGGAATTTTGGAGAAAAACAAGCATGAATTCCAACCTCGTAGAAATTTTCCTTTATCTCTTGAGGTAGGCAATCTCTCTATAAATTCCTGTGTATTTTTCTGTGAAGCATCTAAACAACTATTGGGAACAATTCGTGTATTTTCTTTCCTTACGAGATTTCACAGAACATGACACTAATGTTTTGAGAGAGGATAGAGAGGGAAGATAATTGGAAAACAGCAACTGCCCAAGAATCGGGGCCAATGGGCCTCGCCACGAGTGATGGGGAGAGCTATAGCTGTATCTAAAGTATCTTTATATGACTTTAGATCCTATTCATTTCGTCTTGAGCTTCTGACTTCTAACTTTTTTTTTACTATTCGTAAATTTTGTCTTTTCAGGTATTTTAGCTTTTTTGAGCTTTTTATCGGTTCTTTTTTTCCGTATTCCTTTGTATTATCCGTGATGGGCTAATATGTTTTTTAATTTTTAACTTTTTTTCAATTTAGTTATGCCAAATAAGCCACCGTCAGTTACAGTATAATTTCAGTCAGCTACAGTGCAATTGCAGTTATAAGTTAGTTTATTTCAGCCCAACCAAGCGACACTTAATTAATCTACACTTGAGCTATAGCTGTATCCAAAGTACCCCTTTGTGGCTCCATAATTCAAAAGCTTATGCAGTAATTAAAATACAATGTATCGCAATGGTTGTATTTATGTGTCTAGAGAGATACAGTGGGTCGGAGATCCCCGAGGATGCAGGTATTGACTAGATGCTATAAATTTGCGTACCTTTTGTCCGTGAGGAAATTTGATACGTTGCGGATGAGAGATTGCGTGAGAATAGCTATCAGAATCTCCATTATATTAGGATTAGGACTCGGAGAGACTACTGACACAAAAGCCCGGCATTGGAATTGCTCTCCTATTGCATGGTACACTAGGTCGGCAAGAGTCGGTTCGAGCACGACTCATGAATGATTACTTGGGCTCATTGGCCCAATTACCGAACCGGCCTAATTCTCGCCACTGCCGGCAGGACAACCGCAGCCTAGGCTTCCTATCTCAACTTTTGCGGCCTGCAAAATCCTGACGTCAGTTACACCATCTTGGATTCTGACGTCAACTTCAGTGCAAACTCAATCATCACCATCTCCTATATCAGTGAAAAAGTGGAGTAATGCGCACGAGGAAAGAGAAAAACTGCGCAAACGCCATGCAAGTTTTCGTGTCTGTTACAGCATGTGCGCCAGCTCTTCCGTACGTGGAAGGCACAAACCAGGCAGCCTTATTAAAGAGCGAACAATGCAAAGGGCGCAGCACGAAATAAAGGAGTTTAAAATGGTACACACCTAAGGTACAGAATTATTCTTCCAGAGTATTCTTTGCCTGCTTAATTAATTTTGGTCTGTTTTTGTGCCCTATTACCTCCCGCCTATATTCCTCCAGTGTATATTCATCAACAGAAGAATGGAGTACCACCTCGTCGAGATGTTGGAGATGTTCGATGCCCTCGACGCGAGGCAACGGGCCAAGCAGCTGAAGAGAGGTGAGATTGGGCATGGCTCCTTGTTCGATCCGCAATGGTGGAAGGCGCACTGGGGCCTCAAAGCACAGCCGCAGAAGGCTTGGGAATCCATCCCTGTGCACAACGAACCAGTCGTTCTCGTGCCAAAATCCATCAAAACCATCTGCCAGCTTCAGATATTCCAAACAACGTAAGCTCTGCAGTTAAGATAGATACTCGCAACTAAGACCAGTATTGGAAAGCTGCAACTCCGAGAGAGTATTATCAAGTGATGTGATAAAGTTTGTCAGTTCTCTTAACTTTCCACGCAGCTTGATGGACCTGAGCAAACACGGAGCTTGTAGATAATTGAGGAAGTCCATGGGATAATCGTCGTCGTCGAAATCAATTGATAGAGACTCAAGGGCATTGTTGCCCGTGAAACGCTTCTGGAGGGAGGAGACAAACTCTTCTGACCGGCCGATGTAACTCTTGCACCATATTTTGACCTTCCTTAGTAATCTCATGTGAAGCAGGATGGGCTCAAAACCACTGTTCTCGTCCATGACAAATCCTGACAGAGTCTGTAATCTACTTTTCTCTGAGAAGAATTCCTGAAGCTTACTCTTTTTCTTCCCAGCTTTGAGCTCTTGAGGTAGCTCAAACTGGCCAAACAGGTGAGCTAACCGCGGCAGCATGATCGCTTCAATAGGCAACATTTTCACACGTGTCTCCCGAATGTCCAGCGTCTCTAAATCGTACAGTTTTCTAACTGTCTTGGGGATCCTATCAACATCACTACCCCTGAGGCTCAGGTACTTGAGAAACAGCAATTTGCATATGGCACGGACAACCCTCTCGTGAAGCCCCCTGCAACCTTCCAGATCCAACACTCGCAGTAATTTGCAGCTCTCGAAATCGAAAAGCTCACTATTGATGATCGTTAACGACCTGATAGCAGACAATCCAAGTACAGCCGCAACACTTCCACTTTCTGCGGTGCCGTCGTGAACAGAGAGTCGACGGACAGGACGGGGTCCTTTTTTGTTAGGGAGAGGCTCATCCTTGCGAATCAGAGTGACCAAGTCTTTAGATGTTGATTTGTTGACGATGAACTCCAGCATTACACCATGAACTCGACACCTCTTAACCTTGGAATTGTTGCCGATCAGCACTGGCTCAATGATATTCCTGTCTATCAACTCGTCGAAACGGTCACCCGCAACTTCTTCGTCTTTACGTGCACCATCTCCGGATACCAATCCTTCGGCTATCCATCTTCTAATTAGACTCTTCCTGTTAATCTGATGACCCTGGGGAAATATGCTTAGCGAAAGCAAGCATTTCCTGTGACCGCTGTCAGGCAGACTGTCGTAGCATTGGCCTAGCACCCTGTTCATTTCCCTAAAGGCTTCCGGTGCACCTCCCAGTCCCAGGTAGTTACCAAACTTTCCGATCCTCCCCGTCCGATGCCCACGCATATATTTAGCTACGCTAACCAGTGCCAGTGGTAGACCTTCACATTTTCTGAAGATGCTTTCTGAACCATCGATCAGGGCGGGTGCAGGTTCCGTCCAATAGCCATAAACATGTCTCCAGAATAATTCTTCTGATTCCACATCGCCAAGACCTCGCATTGTGTAAAGATAACTGCCAGAGCTGCTGGTGGCCGCGGCAACCGCGACAGATTGAATACTCGTGGTCACGATTAGTCTGCTACCGGTACGATCCTTGGGGAAGGCACGTTCCATATGGTACCACACTTCTGCTCGCTCCAACTGATCAATGACGACCAAGCACCTAGGGAAGCAAATTAAAAACACAATTTTCAGAAGAACAAACAAATTGAGCAAGATTTCCTCCCGTCAATTGTGAAAATTGTATGAAAATTTCTATAGTAGTTCTGCAAACTGACATTTTGGACCTAAATAATGTGACTTGTATTTGGCTATTTGCTATAGCGTTCTAGGAAAAAAAAAACAAAAGAACCCATTTATCTATTATATACTAAAATTAGATGATAGGTCTGAAAGACCTGGTAAGAAAAAAGATGAATATGTTAGAAATTCTCTAAAAAAAAAAGCAAAATATCCGACTCTTGATTAACTAGGACCTAATTAAAACTGAACTATAGTGGCCATTGGATGTTATTAAAGAAGCAAAATATCTACCTCTTAATATAGTAGACCTTAATTAAGTTGATCTATTGGAGTCATGTTATTATTCAAATAGATATATTACCTTGTAATTTTAAAACAAAAGGAGATGATATTCTTTACTCAATTAGTTATATATGGCCCACTAGAAACGCAAAAAAAAATCTACTACGGCAAAAAGAACGCCACTTAATTTACTCGTGCGTGCATGGCCTTGACGGGCAAGCTTATATCGGCTGTTGTCCATGGCCTTGAACGGCAAAAATCATCGGTGTCTTTCCCTTATGCACAAGGGATTACTTCTTGACCGAACCAACTTGCTATATCGGCTGTTGCCCATCGCATTGGCTAGTTGTGGTTTCTAAGCCTACAGCCTCTGCTCGATCAGAGTACAAAGTACCCTTTTGTGCCAACTTGTGAGTTACCGACATGGCTCGTTGGCTTGCTGACTCAGTGAATCGAGCCCAATCAGATGCCACGTTAGGATGAAAATTGCTCTGGTTTTTCAAACTTAAGGGTGCTAAATCGGTTGTAGTATAGGGTCCAATATGAACTTTGGCTAAAACAGAGGAGGCAAATAGGATTTTTTTTCCTAACAAATATTACTCATAAAAATTTATAGCCGGAGAATGCACCAAGAAAATATAGAGAACGCTCCAAATATACATAGGGAATAATACCACCAGATTTTTGCAAAAAAAAAACCTATTGTATATATAGAAAATTATGTAGAAGTCCAAAAGTATTGTAAAGATTTGAAAAACAGAATCGACCCCACTAATATTTTTATCCAATAATTAACCCCACAAGGACTTGAATTTTGATTCGCAAAAAAAAAGAATTATGTTAATTAAAAATCTAATAGAAAAGTACCGAACTTTTGTGTGTGTGTGAGAGGCACCTTTTTTCTCGCAGGATTTGTCTTAACGGACTAGTGTCGGAGGTAGTATTGCTTGCTTTACCCGGATAACGTGGTTGGCATTGGATAACAATCTTGTTTAGAAGGTCGTCCGCACTGTTGCACTCTGACGCCACAACCCAAGTAACGCAATCGAAGTAACCGGAGACTGCGGAAGACACTACTGCACTCGCGAGGGCAGTCTTTCCCACGCCGCGTGGTCCCACGATGGAGATCACCCTCAGGTCCTTGGGTTCCCCCCCATCTTCCTTCAAGAGCATCCGCACAATCTCATCTTTTGGTCCGTCGATGCCAATGAGATGATTAGCCTCTGGAGGGTAATAATAAGGAGCTCCAGCTCGAGAGGGGCCGGGGGTGGCACTGGCAGTACTGTCTCCTCTCTGGCTCGATTTAGCGGTCTGTTGCCACTTTCGTAAGCTCTTGATCCTATCCTTCAAATGCTTGGTGTGGCTCATATGCGCGAGAGCGCGTCCCCACGATGGGATGTTGCGCAGCCGGGACATGTAGTCCTCAATATCATAAACCAACTCCTGGAGTTGCAGGACCCATTTCTCCTGCAGCGCCCCCTGGTTATTCTCGTCGTTCTCCTCAATTATCACAGTCATGAGCTCCATCTCCCGCTTGATGAATTCGATGTCATTCTTGACACCGCCTTCGAGCTTCATTTGTTGCTTCATCACGTATGTCATTCCTCGCAGAGTTTCCGCAAGGTGGACAGCATCCTTCGGCCTCCAGCTCTTTCTCCCTATCATTCGGAAATGATCATCGTATCACAACACCGGAAACACAAACAGGTCACTCAGAACAAGATTTAAGGTGGTGATCATTTGGGCTTATTTTAAGTGGCTTATGGCTGAAAAGCACTGCAGCTGGCTGAAAAAATACTATAGTTGACAGAGGCTTATTTAGCATAATTAAATTTAAAAAAATAAAAAATGTTAAAAATATGTTAGCCCATTTCGTATAATACAAACAAATACAGGAAAAAAACCGGCAAAAAATCTTAACAAAAAGCCAAAAGTTCAAAAAAACGAAATTTATGAATAGTGAAAAATAAGCCGGAATCTAGAAGCTGAAACCTAAATGATCACGCTATACAAGCCGATAACGGTGGGAACCAAAACTAAACCAAACGACTTCCCCCCTCAAATTCAAATTTAGTTCAGGAACAAAGAGATGGCTGTCAGGAGGGCCCTAAAATTTGCTTCAATGCGGAATACAAGTGAACATTCAAATAACATTACCTGGTTTCCATAGGTAAGAAGTGGAATCTGATAACGCAGAAGTCCTGCTGATAAGAACCATCCTACTTACATTAGAGTTGGGTCAAACAAACAACACCTGTTACGTTACGTTGAAAATCGAACCGAACGGTAAAGAATGAAATATAGGGTATAGAAAGAGAGAATGAGGAGGGCCGATTTGTGAAGGAGGATAGGGCAGAGTTAGAAGGAAAATGCATACCTGGTAGCAGTTTGTTTCCTTGTATCTTTCTCTGTGTTCCTTTCATGAGTTCTATGTTGTATTTCTATAGACTGGTGTTCTTCACTTTTATCTACCATTTGAACCAAGATAGGAACAAGTCAGTCGAGACATAATGGTTTCACCCTTTACAATAGAAAATAGAGAAAGGATTAAAGAAAAGTAAATGTGTTTCTGCACATGAAACCTGTTGGGAATCACAAGGTGGCAAGGCACTCACGGTTTGGGCTGCAGCAGTAGGAAGAGTACTACTCTCTCAATAGCACACATGTATACGAGGCTAACACATTAGGCTTCCACTAGCACTCAATGCACACGCTATAGTCTAGTAATGCTCTCGTTACATATGCACACCCAAAACAGCTCTAAGGCTTCTTTCTTTTGGCACACACACATACAAGGTCTTCAGATCCTTTTATAGGACTGTGAACCAACTGAGCAAACCGACATGCAAACAGTAAATCACCTGGAAAACATGTTTCTTGATTCATCCAGTCTTGTATAACTCATTACAGCTGTAGACAAGTTTGTTTTATACGGCTAGCTGTGCAGATATTTTTTTGCTGCATGTCGGCCGTGCAGATTTCATTAGTTGCCGATTGAATCATCAAGCATTTTCTTTGCTTCAGGTAGCAAATACGTAATTGGCTATACACCATTAACTCACATCCAGCTCAAGGCTTGACTGTCAGCAGTAGCAATAGCTAGAAGGTTATTTTTTAACAAAACCTTTTGTAACACTGAATAATTTTGATAGTCCAAATTTGTTGGAACAAATGGGTCGGCAGGAATGAGTTGCAAAGAAGAAGAAGAAGAAGAAGAAGAAGAAGAAGAAGAAGAAGAAGAAGAAGAAGAAGAAGAAAGAAAGAAAGAAAGAAAGAAAGAAAGAAAGAAAGAAAGAAAGAAAGAAAGAAAGATCACCTGGGCTGTTCGGATGAGAAGATATCTCCGATGGCTTATAAACCCTGATGATAACAACCTATTATCTCTCATAAAAATGTGCGGGTAAAGTAAAGAAATAAAGGATGTGTAAAATGGATAAACAAAAATAAGAACAAGGAGGCCATATTTTTTTGTCAGAAGGAAAATCCGCACCTGCCAACACGTCGTTTGTCTATATCATCCACCGAGCTCTCTTGAAATCCATGTCGTAGTTTTGAGTCTTCCACCAGTCTTTGGTGTTCATCCTCTTTTGTCAACATACTCTTAACTTGCTCTTCATCCCACGTATGAGCAAGTCAAAAGTCAGACGAGACGCATAATATTTTCCAAATAGAAAAGGGTAAAGGTTAAAGGAAAACAAATGAGTCTTTTAAAGAGAGTAAAAACAAATGCATCGGAAACTAGCCGGACCCAACATTCAAGAGAAAAATATGCAATAGTTTACGCACATGACCGTGAAACCTTTTGGACTGAACCATCTAACAATTTTGTCGGATAAAATTTGCTTGGAATAAGACGGTTTGATGGGACGGAATGAAAAGCAGAGTTAAAAAGAAAATTACGTGGCTTCCGTAGATGCGAAGAGGATTCCGGCGGCAAAGATCTGCTGATGACAACAAGTATTTAGCTCTGATGAATTGTCCCGGTGAAATGGACTTGGGCCCTGAAGGAGCACGGAGACAATGCTTTTACTGCTCAGTTTCCTTCGAGGGCGGAGCTTGTTCGGTCCATAGCCTTTGGGGGAGCTGATGTGAAGGAGGCTGGAGTCCCTCTTGGTGTTAGGCTGAATTTTGAAGAATGGCATGAGAAGGAGGAAGGTTTCCTTCTCCCAAAAGTTTGGGTTAAAGTGCGTGGGATCCGGGAATCTTTGAGGGAGTATCTTACTCTCTGGGCTATAGGTTCTTTGCTTGGTTCTACTCAAACAGTTGATATGGAGACCACGAGGAAGAGTGATTTCGGAAGATTTTTGGTGGCTGTGTTGAACCCAAATTTAATTCCACCTAACCTTGATGTGGTAATCGGGGATCATTACTTTGAGTTGGTCTTCGAAGTGGAAAAGAGGGGTTTTGATGAGAATGGGGAAGAGGTGGATGTAGACTGGAATGGAGGGGGCAATGAAGGCGGTGGCGGTAGGAAGGAAGATGGTTTTGAGGATGATGATCTTTTGGGCGAGGAGGTGGAGGATACCAGGGAGGTTAAAAGACAGAAGAGTAGTGGGGTTGAGAAAGATAAGGCCTCTCCTCCTGCCGGAATTTCTTCAAGTATGGAATCTCTTCAGGAAAAGGTTCAGAGAATGAGTGCTGTTGAGTTTCAGGAGTTCTTAAGTCTGAAGGCTAAAGAAATACTTGATATCTCTATTAACACAGTGCTTGAGGAGGTGGCTAACAAGGTGGTACCTTTGGAGGAAGAGAAGGGGGAGAGTGGGATTCAAAGTGGTGGTGAGAAGGATCGATTTTCTGGTTTTAATAAGGGAAAGGAGAAGGAGAGTGTCATGGAGAATTGTATTGTGCTGAGTGAGGGAATGGGTCATCGGCAGAAGGAAGTGCTTGCGAGTAGGCAGGATGTGGACATGCTCAACGCAGAGATCTATGATCAGGATGCTTTTGTGAGTTCAATTGGGAAAGATGGACTGCCGGCTGATCTGAGCTTGGAGACAATCCCTTCTCACGCTGCTGATGAACATTCTTTGTCAAGGGTGGAGCGAAGGGCTGGGGTGCGGAATCTGGAGCATGCAGATGGTGGTGTTGCCGGTGCTCCTGGAGTGGCCGACGCGGATTGGTTCACGGCAGAGGGGGGTGCAGCTCTTGTGCAGAAGGTTGCTGTGGACAGGCATTGCAATGGTGGGAAGGATCAGGCTTTGGGGAATGTAAGGGCTGCTGCAGCAATTGAGGAGGTTTGTCTGACGCCGAAGCGAGCAAGTCCGAGGTTGGCTAAGCACAGCGGCGTGGATTCCTTGCAGAAAGCGAAAAAACGGGCGGCTTGGAAGAACCTAGACTTCAGTGGAGGTAACATCACTGACAGCTCTTTTCTTGCTTATTCTGATGTTGCTATTTCCTTGA
This sequence comes from Dendrocalamus sinicus, assembly GCA_036346575.1. Taxonomy (NCBI): domain Eukaryota; kingdom Viridiplantae; phylum Streptophyta; class Magnoliopsida; order Poales; family Poaceae; genus Dendrocalamus; species Dendrocalamus sinicus. Next base: position 823,489 of record CM070672.1, on the reverse strand, counting down.
GTATTTCTAAGATAGGTGTTAGTTTGGGGAGTGATCCGTGTTTAGTTTCTAATTCTATTAATTTATTAAAAGAGGTTGAATTGGCTAGAATGTTAAATGAGCCGCCTAGAGCGGAGGTCATTTCTAAGTCTGTTTTGTTAAGTGATGAAGAAAATGAGGACGTAGAAAATGTTACTCTTGGTCACTTATGTGGTGATATGATGGAGGACTTTTTGGATGATGAAAATGATCACCTAAGTTGTGATTTCAGAACTGTTTTTAAGAAGAACAAGTCTCTCTCTTTGACTAGAGCAAAGAGGAAGTCAAAAGTGCGGGTGGTTAAAAAACAAAAACGAATTTCGCAATGAAAGGAATCTTCTGGAATAGCAGAGGTCTTGGTGACTTGGCTAAATATAGGTTCCTCTCAGATCTGTCAAAAGAGCAAAAGCTAGACTTTATCGCTCTTCTTGAAACAGGAAAGAAAGATTTTTCAAAGCCTGTACTTAATAATATTTGTGGAGGGCAAGAATACATTTGGCACTGGACAGAACCTCATGGTCGGTCTGGGGGCATCCTCCTTGGGATTAATTTGGAAGTGTTTGATATTGGAAGCATTGATGAGGGAGATTTCTATGTGAAGTTTCGACTCAGGAACAAATTAGATGGGTTTAATTGGGTTCTTATTGCAACCTATGGGGCTGCACAAGCAGAACACAAAGAAGCTTTCCTCACTGAATTGGTCCAAAATTGCGCAAAAGAAGTTGATCCAATCCTTGTGGGCGGTGATTTTAATATCATTAGGAACCCGCAGGAAAAGAACAACGATAGATTTGATGATCGGTGGCCCTTTATGTTCAATGCTATCATAGATAGCTTGGATTTGAGGGAACTTGATCTCTCAAATAGAAAGTTTACTTGGGCCAATTCACGGGAAGTACCAACTTATGAGAGGCTAGACCGAATTTTAGTGAGTACGGAATGGGAGTCAAAATTTCCACTTGCAACGGTTCAAGCGTTGACAAGGGAAATTTCAGACCATACTCCACTTCTGTTAGATACCGGTAATGGCACCCATGGCAGCAAGCAATCGGGGTTTAAATTTGAACTTGGTTGGTTGTTGAGGGATGATTTTTTGGAGTTGGTAGGGGACGTTTGGAAAAAGGAATTGAGAGGCAAAACACCGCTGCAACGTTGGCAAAATAAAATTCAAAGGCTTAGACAATTCCTAAGGGGTTGGGCCAAGAATGTTAGTGGCCACTATAAGAAAGAAAAGGCTGAGTTGATTAGGAAAGCTGATGTATTGGATAAAAAGGCAGAGTTGTGGCCTCTCAGCAGTAGGGAAATCAATCTTAAAAACTTTTATAAGGAAAGACTTGCGGTCCTTTTGCGGGAAGAGGAAATTAAATGGTATCAAAGAGCCAAGACAACTAGATTGTTATCTGGCGATTGTAATACTAAATACTTTCATCTTGTGGCAAATGGTAAACATAGGAAAACTAGAATTTTCCGGCTCGAGCAAGAGGATGGAATAATCGAGGGGGATAAAAACCTTAAGAAATTCATCACTAATTATTACAAAGGTCTCTTTGGAGACCCTGATGGTAATAATTTTTCGATGATAGAGTCCTTCACGAATGACATCACGCAGGTTTCACAGCTAGAAAATGATGTCTTGACCTCGGAATTTTCAGAAAAGGAAGTCAGAGAAGCCATTTTTCAAATGGAACATAACAAAGCTCCTGGGCCTGATGGGTTTCCAGCTGAGTTCTACCAGGTATTCTGGGATTTGTTAAAAGAGGACCTCATGCCCCTCTTTTCTGTTTTCCACAACGGTGATCTTCCACTCTTCAGTCTTAACTTTGGTATAATTACTTTATTACCAAAGCAAAAGGAAGCTTCACAGATTCAGCAGTTTAGGCCTATTTGTTTGTTAAATGTTAGCTTTAAAATTTTTACAAAAGTGTTGGCAAACCGAATAGCCCTAGTGGCTCAGAAAGTGATCCAACCATCACAATCGGCCTTTTTGAAAGGTAGGAATATTTTAGAAGGAGTGGTCATTTTACATGAAACCATGCATGAGATGCATAGGAAAAAATTAGATGGGGTGATTTTAAAGCTAGACTTTGAAAAAGCCTACGACAAGGTAAAATGGTCCTTCCTGCAGCAGGCGTTGAGAATGAAAGGTTTTTCACCTAAGTGGTGCAAATGGATCGATCAAATCGTTTGTGGAGGTAGTGTTGGTATTAAAGTTAATGATGAAGTAGGCCATTTCTTTCAAACTAAAAAAGGGCTTAGGCAAGGTGATCCCCTGTCTCCCATTTTATTTAATTTGGTAGCGGATATGCTGGCAACCTTGATTTTCCGGGCTAGGTCTAATGGAAAATTCAGGGGAGTTGTTCCTCATTTAGTGGAGGGGGGTCTCTCTATCCTCCAATATGCGGATGATACTATCCTTTTTATGGATCATGACACGCTCCAAGCCAAAGATCTCAAGTTAGTACTTAGTACCTTTGAGCAATTATCGGGGTTGAAGATCAATTTTCATAAAAGTGAGCTTTTCTGTTATGGCAAAGCTAAGGATTGTGAACAGGATTATGCGCAACTTTTTGGGTGTAAGTCGGGGGGCCTTCCTTTTAGGTATCTAGGTATACCCATGAATCATAAAAAACTTTCGAACAAGGATTGGGCCGCTGTTGAAGAGAAGTTCCAGAAAAAACTCGTTAGTTGGAAAGGAAAACTTCTTTCGGTCGGAGGGAGACTTGTTTTGATAAACTCGGTTCTAACGAGTTTGGCTTTGTTTATGTTATCTTTTTTTGAAGTCCCTAGAGGAGTCCTTCAAAAATTAGATTATTATCGCTCGCGTTTTTTTTGGCAATGCGATGAGCATAAGAAGAAATATAGGCTTGCTAAGTGGAGTGTACTATGTACACCTAAAGACTTAGGAGGCCTCGGAATACAAAATCTAGACATCCAAAATAAATGTCTGTTGAGCAAATGGTTGTTTAAGCTCATTAACGAGGATGGGGTGTGGCAAAATCTTCTAAGAAAGAAATACTTGTTTAACAAATCCCTGACACAAGTGCAATACAGGCAAGGAGACTCTCATTTTTGGAGTGGCCTGTTGAAGGTTAAGAATGATTTCTTGGCCGGTGGAAAATTTAAAGTGCAAAATGGGGATCAAGCTAGATTTTGGGAGGATGCATGGTTAGGGGACAGGCCTTTCAAGGAGGTTTATCCCAATCTTTATAGAATATTAAGGAGGAAAGATGATACGGTGGCTAGTGTCTTACGGTCTGTACCACTTAATGTGTCATTTAGGAGAGGTTTAGTAAATGAAAATCTGGCGTCCTGGTATGAGCTAGCTTCGAAAGTGGTTTCGGTTAACCTCACAAATTTGAGGGATGTGTTTATTTGGAATCACAGCAAAAAAGGCATGTTCACAGTCCGGTCTATGTACAGGAGCATGATTCATCAAGGAATTATACCTGAAAACAATCCTCTTTGGAAATTAAAAATACCATTGAAAATTAAGGTTTTCCTATGGTACTTAAAAAAGGGAGTTACTCTCACTAAAGACAACTTGGCTAAAAGAAATTGGCAAGGAAGTATCAAATGTTGTTTTTGTAGTTCTTTAGAGACTATTCAACATTTGTTTTTTGATTGCCATTTTGCGAGATTTATTTGGAGCGCTGTGCTTTTTACTTTTGGAATTCAACCACCGACTAGTTTTTCTAATATGTTTGGTTCTTGGCTAAATGGCTTGTGTCTTCAGCGTAGAAACCAAATTTTATTAGGCGCGGCCACTTATGTTGGGCTTTATGGTTGAATAGAAATGACATGGTTTTTAACAAGGCTAAGTCTCCTACATATCTTCAGGTAATTTTCAGGGCGACGTACTGGATCCGACAGTGGTCTCTAATGCATAAAGAAGAGGAGAGATCATCATTCAAACGCGGATGCAGAAATTTGGAGACATTGATTATGGCGGTCTTCAAAAAGTTTGGGTGGAGCTTTTGGAATCGAATTGAAGCCTAGCACGGTTTCTTTTCCTTTTGTAGTAGCTGTTCGTCCTGGTTGGGCTGAACTTTGTTGCTTTTACTTCCTTGTTCTTGGTTGTAAGAGTTTGAGCCTTATGGCTTTGGTTTGTACTTAACTCTCAGCTGTGTACCATCCCCGGATGGTAGAGGCTGGAACTTAGTTCCATTATCTAAAAAAAGTATTTAGCTCTGATTACAGTTGGAATAACAAATGTGTAGGGTACACTGGAAGTCAGGTCCACGATCCGATAAAGTAAAGAAATAAAACGATATGGAAAGGGAAATAAGAAGAGTTATATTTTTTTGTTAGAACAAAATCCGGACCTGTTATCTTCTCGTTTGTTCATATCTTCCCTAGGGTCCTTTACTTGATTTCCATGTCGTTCATTCGTGTCTTTCTCCATAGTAACATCTTGTTTCTGTAGAGCACCATGTTTTCCCATATGTGTCGCTGTACTTTTATCTTCCCCTAAACCCCGAATACGAACAAGTTAGACTAAGACACATCACATTCGCCAAATAGAATAAGACGGTGAGTTTAACACACTGCCGTATAGTACCATACTGCCATATTTTATATATATATATATATATATATATATATAGGACGAGTGTTTCATGCACCATGGTGCCTAGGCACCCATATCAATACCCGTTGATTTGCTTTGAGATTCGCAATATTTGATGTGGGTATCTTCATATACCCATAAAAAAGTATATTTAAGATGTCAAACTCCGAAAAAAATTAAATTCAACTTCAGTTTAATTAGTTTGAACTATTTTTATGGTATATACTCACTGTAGTCGCATTGAACTCAAAAGTAGTTCAAACTAGTTTGAACTGAGTTCAAAACTTACTTACCATAAACATATCAAGGGTATAAAACATTTTCATACCCAAACTCAAAAAAATTATCAATCATACACGTGTATCAGATGTGGGTGCCTAGGCACCATGGTGCCTTACGTAATTTTCCTATATATATATATATATATAAAAGTGTATAATACATATTGATCTCAATCGTAACACTTAACCTTTCTAGATGAAGTAGGATGAAAGCCTAAAAGAGGAGCAACGTGTGCCTACCCGTCTTACATGTGGGCTAGGCCTTAGCTTGGGCTACAGTATTACTAATAGTATTAGAGCATCAACCCTTGTTGCACAGGCTACATGTGTGTTTGGCCCTGTAGCGGCACACATATCGAGAGATGTTTCTAGGCAGATTGGTGCTAGGGCGTCAAGAGTATGGAGATTGTAACACCCTGCTCCACAGTACTGTATTGTTAGTTTACCTTGAGTTATACTTGCATATAATACAGTTGACTCAAATCGTAACAATTCTCGATTAGCCTTTTAGGTGAACGAGAACAAAAGACTAAAAGAGGTGCTACGCATGCATGCCCACTTCACGTGTCATGTATCAATTCCTCTAGCGGCACACAACACAGGTCATGTATCGAGAGGTGATTCTGGGCAGATTGCTCCTAAGCCAGAAAGAGGTGTTATGCATTCATGCCCGCCCCACGTGTGGACTAAAGCTTTTATCGAATACCTGTAGTGTCACATAGCACGAGTCATGTACTGAGGGGCTTTTTTGGGTAGATTGTAGCTGGAGCGTTATCCCTTTAAAGGTGGAGATTGTAACACCCCCATCCTTTGTACCATATTGTGGGTTTATGTTGAGTTACATTAGCATATAACATATGTTGGCTTCAAATTGTACCGCTTTTGTGTTAACCATTTTGAACACAACGAGAATGAAAAACCCAAAGAGGTACTACCCATGGGGGCTAGGCTTTTAACGAATTTTAGACCACAAATTGTTATAAATGGTATCCGAGTATCAATCCTCGCTGCATAGGTTGCATGAGCATGTGGCCCTATAGAGGCACATTGTAATGCCCTAGGGTCTAAACCGGCTCAGACCTAACCACATTCTGGATAGGCCACGCACACATAGCAACCCGCTTGCACTTTCGTCCTCGCTTCGTGCAAAACGGTTAACCGGGGGTGCTACCATTGGAACTCCTAGGCTTATATGTAAGTGCTTCTCAAGGTAAGCTAGCAAGGTGGGACTAACCCAGAAATTCATGTGCACACACACATGGGCCAACATGAGCCGGGGTGTCACATACACCCCCCTCAAAGGACTCGACGTCCTCGTTGGACCAACATACCCACATCGGGGCAAATGATAAGGATCTCCCCTCTTGGCACATGTCTGTGCGTTCAGTGCCAGCACATATGCCATGCCGTGTGTTCACGCTGAGCCCACATGCGCCATGCGCCATATGCCTGCGCCCCTGACCCGCACGCGCCCATGTAACCGCGAGAGTCGGCTCTAATACCATTTGTAATGCCCTAGGGTCCAAACCGGCTCAGACCTAACCACATTCTAGATAGGCCACGTACACATAGCAACCCGTTTGCATTTTCGTCCTCGCTTCGTGCAAAACGGTTAACCGGGGGTGCTACCATTGGAACTCCTAGGCTTATATGTAAGTACTTCTCAACGTAAGCTAGCAAGGTGGGACTAACCCAGAAATTCATGTGCACACACACATGGGACAACATGAGCCGGGGTGTCACATACACCCCCCTCAAAGGACCCGACGTCCTTGTTGGACCAACATACCCACATCGGGGCAAATGATAAGGATCTCCCCTCTTGGCACATGTTTGTGCGTTCAGTGCCAGCACATATGCCATGCCGTGTGTTTACTCTGAGCCCACATGCGCCATGCGCCATATGCTGTGCCTCGACCACGACGCGCCATGTAACCGCGAGAGTCGGCTCTAATACCATTTGTAACGCCCTAGGGTCCAAACCGGCTCAAACCTAACCACATTCTGGATAGGCCACGTACACATAGCAACCTGTTTGCATTTTCGTCCTCGCTTCGTGCAAAACGGTTAACCGGGGGTGCTACCATTGGAACTCCTAGGCTTATATGTAAGTACTTCTCAAGGTAAGCTAGCAAGATGGGACTAACCCAGAAATTCATGTGCACATACATATGGGCCAACATGAGCCGGGGTGTCACACACATGCTATGGGGTTGTGTACGAAGAGACGTTTCTAGGCAGATTGCAATTGAGGATGTCAGCATTTTAAGGGGATAGTACCTATGAAATTTTTGTACGGATAACCTATTTTTATTCGAAAATACAGAAATATACCCGCGACAAATTTTTTTACACAAATAGGCTCGAGTCGCCCAACCATTGGGCGACTCGAGCTTGTCGCCCAACCAAAAAGCGACTTATAAAGAATCTGGTAACCGTTGGGCGATTAAATGCTATGCCCCCCCTTAAGCGATTCAATTGAATCGCCCACCCGTTCGGCGACAGCAAGAGAGTCACCCAACGGGGCGACTTCATGTGCATACAGCCCGACGGCCGAGCCGCCCTCTCTTCTTCCCCACGCCTGCTCGCATTGCTCTCGGCCGCGCGAGGAAGAGAGAAGCAGAGAGGAAGGAAGAGGAGGAGGAGAGGGGAAGGAAGAGGAGGAGAAGAGGAGGCGGAGAGGAGGAGGAGAGGGGAAGGAAGAGGAGGAGAAGAGGAGGAGAGGAGGAGGAGAGGGGGAGGCGAGGAGAGGGAAGAAGAGAAGGAGAGAGAGGAGAAGAAGCCGCGGGATTTGCAGGTATTTTCCTAATTTTAGAAAATTTATTTTAGAAAATTTGTTTAGATAAATTTAGTTTAGAAAATCTAGTGTAGATATTTAGTTTACAAATTTAGTTTAGATATTTAGTTGAGATATTTAGTTTAGATAATTTAGTTTAGTAAATTAGCTTAGATATTTAGTGTAGATATTTAGTTTAGAAAATTTAGTTTAGTACATTAAATTTAGAAATGTAGATGCAGTTCACAAATTTAGATGTACAAATTTAAATGTAGAAAAATATAGTTTTTTGTATAATATTTGTAATGCATTATTGTGGAAAATTTACTTTAGAAATTTATTGTAGATCATTCAATGTACAAATGCAGATGCAGTTTACAAAATTTAAATGAAGAAAATTTAAATGTAGAAAATTGTTGTGTCGAAATTTTGTATACTATTTTTCATGTATTATTGTAGAAAATGTAGTGTACAAATTTACATTTAGATAATTTTGCGATTATGGCGGGTGATCGGCGATGCTACTGTTGGACGAGCACTTGACCACGTGCACCGCGCTTCCGTCGTCGCCGCCACCGGGAGCACGGACGAGAGAGATCGAGCTGGGAGTGGTCCGACACGCACACCTCGTGTGGCACGGGACTCGACCCCGTTGGATCGGCAGTTTGCACTACGGCAACGCTTTAGTATTACCATAAGAACATTTCATGCCGACCTTCACTTTATTTGCAGTCGCGGATGCCGACTTCTCCTCTTGCCGGATGGTGCAGCCACGGATGAGGATGGAGGTGCCGTGGCGGGGAGGGGACGTGGAGCGATCACGACGCTTCCCGTTCGACCGTTCCCTGCTGACGACTTTGGTGGACCGTTGGCGGCCCGAGACGCACACTTTCCACCTACCAGTCGGGGAGATGGCGCCGACCCTGCAGGACGTGTCCCTACTCCTTGGCCTTCCGGTCGCGGGAGACGCTGCCTTCCTACCGGAGGCTCCCGCCGAGTGGCGCGAGGACCTGCTCGGGAGATTCCAGGGGGTCCTTCCACCGGCCGGTCACCACCACATCTTCGACGAGAGGCAGAAGCATGGACCGACGCTGAGGTGGCTGGCACAGTACCGGGTACGTGGTGTTTCAAGTCGATCGCGTCTTCAAAACTCTTATTTGTGCAATTACATACTAATAAGAACTTGTTCGCATTCAGGTTGAGCGCATGGTTGCAGATGCTGACGATTACCAGGTCGCGCGCCACCTGGAGGCTTACGTGCTGTGGCTGTTTGGTTGGGTGCTCTTCACCACCACCACGGCAACACCGTTGACGCGCGCTTTATCGCTATGCGAGGCGATTGCCGACGGCGAGGCCGACCAGATCAGGCTGGGATCGGCCGCGACTTGCCGCGACGCATCGCGCCCGTGCGATGCGTGCACGAGGATTAAGGCGAACTCGATCCTCACGGATGTCCCCGCTGCTGCGCTTGTGGTCGTTCGAGCGCTTGGTCTCGGGCGACTGCACTAGACGACATGGGTCCCTACGGGGCCGAGATGTACCAGGGGGGAGACATCGACCGGCCGACAATGGGTTCTATTTGGTGTCGTCGACGAGTGAGTTTTATTTTATCGTAGTGAACTTATTAACGATCGTCGTACTAAACAATTTGCCTTTCTTGCAGTACAGTTCGCGCGACGCGCGTGTGACGCGAGCGCATCACCCTTCGTGGAGCGAGCCGACGGCGCCTCGGCCGACTCGGCGTGCGGCCGGGAGCCTTACGCAGTGGAGGCAGCAGCAGCCCGTGCTCTGACGGGCGTGCGCCTTGTCTGCGTGACCGAGCTTTTTGGCTAACACGCCGGAAGCTTCGTGTCACGGCATCTACGTGGAGGACTACGCACCGCGCGTCATGCGGCGATTTGGGCTGCGGCGGCGCCTCTGTACGATCGGGCGCCGATTCCGCGCGCGTGCGCGCGTGAGTGATCGCCGATATTTTTTACGCACTTACTATTGTGATCGCAAGTACTTACATTACGTAATGGTTCCATAAACAGCACACCACGGCGGGCGCCAAAAAGGCACGGATCGGTCCAGGAGGATGCAACCACGGATTGCGCGATGGGAGGGTGCGCTGGATGACCGCGTGGAGGAGGACCGCCATACGACATAGCCGACTACGCGGAGTACCTCATCCGTACCGGGACGAACTCGTACCAGCCGGTACATATCGTTGACCCACCGCCCCACACGCCGCCGCGACCGACAGACGCGCACCTGCGCGCCGCGCCACGACGCTCACCTCGCGGTACGTAACTTGTAATTTCAAAAATTCTCAAATCGCAATATCGTTTCGATGATGGACCATTCTATGTCTTTTTGTCCAGGCTGACGTCGGTGTCGCGCTGTGGTCGGAGTCCTCCGCACTAGCGCAGAGGTGGGGCACAGGTGGGGAGTTGACCCGCGAGGAGGCCGTCAGCTTTGCGCGACGAATGGAGACCGGGTGTAGACGTATCGTCAACCTACTGTGCTGCACGAGGCTACCGGCGGTCTCCACACCTACGCCCAGTGCACCCCGACCACCAGTGCCACCCCGACCAGCGTGGCACTACTCCGGAGGTAGTACGTGGACACACTACAAAATGACCCCCCCCTTTTGCAACGCAAATATACGTTGCTAAAAGTCCATATATACGTTGATAGTGTCTATACCAACGCATCTAATATGCGTTGCCTAAAGTGGCGTTGCAAGGATCTATTGCAACACTTATTTATGTGTTGGTAAAACTTACTAACAACCATTGCAAAGTTGCAACGCATAATGATGGATCATGGCAACGCTTATATGTGTTTGTACAAACCATGGGTGAACGGCCTCTATGGTTTGTTGCAACATGTAGATTTAGTTTGTTGCAACACTTATATGTGTTGTAAGGAATAAACCATTCAGCCATTAATATCATATAATTATTTAATTTTTGAGACAAATATAGAGATAATCCATGTACAATTTATTGAGAAATGCAAGACCATCCAACACATAGAAAATAAGCACACTTAGCTATATATATATAGTATAAAGGATTTGTTGCATTACAATGAGTACCATCCACATAACTCATGACATAATTTTTGTTCAGAGTACAAGTTCCTATGTGAGCAAAATATAAAACATTAAGGGATCCCCTTAGTATGCCAAAGACCCTCCTTTCTCCTTCCATCGCTTTAGTCTAGTGTTCCACTGATATGATCATGCATTTATCTTCTTGATCTACAGATGAAAGTTGGATTAATTTAATATGACACATACGAGAACTAAAATCATATTGGGTTATAGAAAAGACCGTACAAAAGTTGAAGGCCATGCAATAGTAACTCCTTCTATGTCTCCAATAACCTTGTAGCCTTTGTATGGTCGTATCAATGGTTCATCATCTACGATTGCAATACTAACATGCACCATCCAAAATTCTTTGCCTAGTGAACACCGTCAAGTTTCGTGTTGGATCACAACTTACTATTGTAGCCAATGCAACAGACTTATTTTGATTTTTACACTCTGTAAGAATACTGTGGTGCCAACCTGGTTCACATATATAAGCATGCAAAAAAATAAGTACATAATAGATAACACTACTTGCAAGAAATTAAACAATCATACCATCATTGAATTGGCAGTTGACCAATTTGTTGTGCCACGATGATGTTTCTACAAAAGTATATATGGGGATTCTTAGTCTCCAGCTGTAAGAACAACTAAGAAAAGGACATTATTTAGTTTTAAGAGATGTGTCTTATACACTAGAACGTACTGTTGCACTAGGCCTTGTTGAGATCTTGTTCTGCAGGAAACAAGTCAAAACAGACAACTTAGTAATGGAAAATAAGCATTTAACAAAAATATCATTGCTAAAACAATATTTACTTGGTAGTGAGATGCTTCAAGATTTGAGGGAGTAGCAGATGTTTCCTTTGCCACAACTTTGTAATATGTGTAGTTTAAATACAACACTTTGCTCAACAATTTGATAAACTTCATAGAACAAAAGTTATTTACACAGATCACCTTGATTGCATTAGTACACTTGCTTTTATCCAACATAACATCATTGTAGCAGATTTATCTTATACACTAGCAAGTACATATATAGCAAGGGTTTATTATGCACTAGCAAGTACATATATAACGCGTTAGTATAAAGGATTTGGAAGATTTGTCTTATACACTAGCAAGTACAAATGCACTAGTTCTGTTGACATCTTCTTATTCTAGAGCAGATAAAAAGTCACTGCAGGTTAGCTAATAATTTGAAATTTGCATATAACATCAATATATTGCTAAGAGATTATTTACATGGTAATAAGATGCTTCATGATTTGAGCAATTGGAAGATGTTTCCTGGTCCACAACCTGTAATATATGCTAGTTTGATTACAACACTGGTCATCAATTTGATAAACTTCATAACAAAAGAAATGACACTGATCACCTTGGCTGTAGTATACTTGTTTTTGTCCAATCTTATATCATTTTGGTTTGATTTGGCCTATAATAAAATCATAAATAGTAGTCAATTTGTGCAAAGTGTATGGGTTGCTAGAAATAAGTATATGAATTAACCTTATGTGCAGCAGAAACTCTATTGGCTTGTAGTAATTTTTCATCACGGGCATTAGCTTCCTTGCTCTTCAGTTAGATACAACAAACAATCACAATAGGTGACTTTCAGTACTATACAATGGTAACAAAATAAAATTGAATTATTGAACCATAAATCTAGTATAAATGAATTTGCATGTTATATAATGTCAAGATGTACTAAAATCTCTTTGTTCTAGAATGACACACAAGTCAGGAGATTTAAAAGCAATAGATGTAGCATTGGTATCTACAAATAATACAAACATAATGAATTGCTTTTCATCCATGTTAAGTTATGTGCACTAACCTTATCTTCAGTAGAATAATATTTGTAGTGTGGCTGCTCAAGATTAGTAGTTTGCTCCTCTGTAATGGAAAAGAATAACTAAATATTTTTGACACAAATCTGGTTTGAAAATCATGCCCATTCAATCATACCGTTACACAATTCAATTGATCAACCATGCTAAATTCTTCACTTGAGGGTCACTATATACTCGCTATTGATAGACAAAAGATAATGCATTAGAATTAGTTATTCAAAAATAATTTTACAGAAAAGATTATGTTTTGTTAATGCTCCATAGAGATACATACTTTCGTTTGAATTTGGCGATCGGTGGAAAAGCCATCTTTAAGTGTAGACAATGGATCATCTAAACATTCCTGTGACAAGAAATCAAAATTTTAGTACAGAAAATGCTTCTTGTAGAAGTTCGTAAATTTACATTTGATTTGTCTTTGTTCCAAGATTCTTGTCTTCTTTGCAATTCTAGTATTGTAGCATCTTGATTCTGGACATGACGTACAAACTTTTCCATTTGAAGTCTTAGAGATACAACATCTTCACTCGAATTGTCATCCAACGGTCATATTTATATTCTTAAGGCGCTTTGAAGTTGACAGTCAAAAACTTGATTAGGATTTGGAACAAGTCCCAAGCCATGTACATGACCAGGCTTCTCTTCTCCTAGTATTCTATTTAGTGCATCTCCTCTCCATGCAACCTTTCCTTGACTAGTGTCTCTAAATCTGTTGTCGCACTATGAGTTTCTTCAAATCACCTGTACATAGCCATAATATGAATTAAATAAATTTGTAAAGGTAGTAAAATAAAAAAACAAAGTTGAGCATTCATAATTAAATTACCACATGTGCATTTGTGTCCTTCTCGCTTTTAGTCCGGTGTGTATGAATATACAAAACAGCCTGTGAGGGTATTTCTTTCGTGATCGTTTTCCTCATTGAACATGAAAATTAATATCAAGGACATGATAATCATTGTATCACATATATGGATGCAGCAAGAGGTGTACACACAATTAGAGTGGTAAAAATATTACCAACTCCTCTCTGCTTTGAGCAAAACTCTTTGTTCCAAATTGTATGGGTTGACTTCTTCTTTGTACAGTTTATCCTATTTGTCTCGCTTATATCCTATCCCAAAATAACGAAACAAAGAAAAGCATTTAAGTTATGCAAAATTTTTGGAAAATTTAGTATGCATGAGAACCACATAAATCCAACAATACGTAGCTACCAGCTTTCTCGGGTCATCCAGTTATTGACAAGTGCAACCCATCGATCATCAATTACACCTTGGAACATTGTTGCAATTAGCTTCCATGCTCTTGTGCACATCAAAATAAATTGATTTTAGATTTGACTTGTGCTGTCTCCATCTCTCTCCAATGGTTCGCAGTATCCATTTTTCCATGCGAGAAGGGTAAAGGAATCTCATCTGCACACCAATAGTAGAAGGCGTATGGTTAAAACTATAAGTTAGATATTAAAATTTAGCGAACAATATTATAGAATGACCACCAGAATTGCATACCTTTACTTGCTTAAGTATATCCTTCTTATTTTTTTTCTTCGTTGGTGTTTCTTTCTTTCTTTCCTATTAGAAGTCTCCAGTCCTTGTAGCTCAAGCTACACAAGCACCCATTCCTAGCCACCATGCCAATAAATTTTCCTAGAAATCCAGCTTCTACTCCAATTGGCTGATCAAGTTCATTACATGCAACCACAATTCTATGACCTCTTGGAAGGTTCCAAATGTCTTTCAGTTTGGTCCTCCCACACTTTACTCTACCTTCAGTTTCATCTATCCAATGGTACATTGCAAAAAGTAAATATTCACTGATAGAAAAATTGCAGGAAATCAGTTTATGTTAATTAAGATATTGTAGGTTATGAGTTAGCTTGGACATTAACCTCGTATGATCATCACATCAATCTGGTCTCCTCCAGCACTAGTATGCACTTCAGATGCAACATTTTGTTGAGGGCTCTCTTGCCTAATATCTTGCTCTAACATATATTCATCATTACTTTGAATTGTGCGCTTTCTTGTAGACCTCACCATGTCGACTGCACAACATCATCAAGGATAGTAAACTTTGACATATGAATTGATTACATGTGTATAAACATGAAATTTGTGAAAGTCTGTTTATAAGTTCTTCTACTCTCTACTCTACTGGATGGCTGTAGGACATGAACTTTGAGTGACAATCAAATCAATTGATGAGCAGATAGATGAAATTATACAAGTGTTCAGAGTCAAGAAATCCCTTGTCAAAGAAGGCATCATATTATAAATGAATTTGCATAAATCTAGGATAAATGAACTCCATAATGGTAACAAAATAAAATTGAATTATTGAACCATAAATCTAGTATAAATGAATTTGCATGTTATATAAATTTGAGTGAACTTTGAGCTTGCAGTTCAAGTTGAGTGAACTTTGAGTGACAATCAAATCAATTGATGAGCAGATAGATGAAATTATACAAGTTTTCAGAGTCAAGAAATCCCTTGTCAAAGAAGGCATCATATTATACCAAGAAGGCTGTGATTTGCAAAAGATACTTAAAAATAAAACTACTGTACAGGGAAGTCGTCAGAAGTGGTTTGCAATATTATAACCAAAAGAGGATTAAGCAACGTGCTGCTCAATGAAATACAACAATTATTATATTGAAATCAAGATATTTCAAAGGTAATGAGTGTATTTATCCAAGCCATCTTAATGACACTGAAATATAGTAACAAAATGGGTCAAAAGTAAAACAGTGAATCAATTCATTATTCATCGCTATTTGCAAGGTCATTTACTGCTGCGGACTATAGTAACACCCACCATATTTTATTTTTCGAATTGATGTTCACAGGTTATTTTTGATCCAGCAAAATTATATTTGTGCCTATTCTTTCTTATCTCAGTGGACATGCATTTAGCTCTGACTAATTTATAGACGTCTGAGATTTTTGAACTCCGACAGGAGAAGGGAAGTCCATTGCCAAAGTTTGGAGAGTGGGACATCAATGATCCTTCTTCAGCTGAGGATTCACAGTAATCTTTAACAAAGCTAGGGATGAGAAGAAGACTGGTGGTGGTGGCAATTCACAGGGACAAGATATGCCCGCAAAAGTGAACAGCCATCTGGGCAAGGCTTGTATGCAACGAAGGGGAGCAATTCTGTAAGGACCCTGTTCATTCCTTTTCAGGATCCTTTTTTTCCTGGCCTTCGCAGCTATTTCACTCACTTTTTTAGCTGAGGCCTACGCGGAACTATTTCATATTCTAATAATATTTCATGGTGGCCTCTAGAATAACATGGTATTCCAACTAAGATGGATACAGTCATTAACCAATTCACCATCATTCTGTCCAATTATTCGACCAAAGCTATTCTTTTGGGAAAGAAACTACATTTCAATCCAACTCTGTCCATGAGTGATCAACCATAGGCAGTTGCTTTTGTAGTTGTGTTCATAACAGTGGTTGTACTGTATCCTTCTCTCTACTCTTGCACACAGTGACATGTGGTTATTTGAGCATCTCAGGCTTCTGTAAGCCATCATTTTAGCACCAAGGCTAGGGTTCAGGCAGGATGAGTCAGTTACATTTTCAGCCCACCAAAAATGGTAGTTTTGACTTGCCTTAAGTGTCAGAAAAATAAGGGGCCAGCATACATGGTTGTAATGATTGGACACTAAAAATGGTTATAATGGTTAGACCCTTTTAGTGTGTATTCCATTAACTCCACAACCCATCTTTACGAATGGTGCTCACAAAAGAGTGCAACGATGTCTCGCTAAGTAGGTGTTTACATTATTTTAGTGATATTAGTTGCAAATAGCGATGAATAATGAATGGGAGGAGTTAGTGTTCATGTGGATGTCCATACCCCAAGATTGACGCCTATTAAGGGACTGTGTGTATAAATAATTACTTATTAGTAATGCCGTATCCCACCAAAAGCTGTCGGAAGATTTACAAGAACATGAAAAAAAAATGACACTGACATATTATAGTCCACAGCATGGTTCGAACTTCAAACAGAATCGCCTAAATATCTTGCAGCCATTATTAAGGCCAGGCTTTCAGAATCTCCATCAGAATTGATTCCTATACACCGTAAAGATCAGCGCACCCCACAAACAAAAATGGTCTCCCCAAGCGACAAATTTCGCAGAAAAGCATTCTTAGATGCACTTACAACAAATACTCATGATTCAGTGGGAAAATACCAGAAAAATGAACCAAACCTAATCGATTGATGTATGCGAGGACGATCCGTGGCGCCGCCCTGTTGGTCCGGCGATGGGGGAGATGTGGAGTTGTCCGTGGCGTCGCCCGTCCGGCTGCTGCGGATGTGGAGTTGTCCGTGGCGTCGCCCGTCCGGCTGCTGCGTCGCCCGTCCGGCTGCGGCGTCGCTCGGATGGTTTTTCCTATCTCCGTCGCTCTGTTATGATCCCGCTCCACAGCAGCCAGCTGGGCAGATGCAGCGATGGGAACCCACGATCTGTGAGATATGGAGCATTGCGTGGAATAAGGAGCTGATGGGATTCAGTTAGCAAAATGATGAAATACTATTTTGTTACACAGCTCCTTTAATCTCTATGAAAGGTGGGGTCACTGTTAGGCACCCCAACTATTACTACGGCTTGCAATTTGTGGCAGCCAAAAAATGGAGAGAAGCAGATTTGCATGAGAAAAAAATGGAGGGAAGCCAAAGAAACTGAGGTAAAAAAAGGCGGGAGTTAAAAGGGCAAAAAAAAAGAATATGATGATATTATATTACTATTATACCTTGCATTAGAATTGAAGCAAGTTATCAACTAATTAAAGTAATAAAAATTAAGGATTTATTGGTCAGTCCAAGTATAGTTTTAGATGGACTATTTAAGGACATCTCCTATAGTTCCTCTATCTAACCTTTTAGAGTCAAAATTATGGTTTCCTACCCCCGTCCCGTAAAGTAAGTGCTTATATGATTCAAAATCTATCCCACAAAGGAAAAATATTCTAGCTCAGCTTTTCAGATGGATTTATTGGTTTATTAGGATGAAGCTTAGCTTCTCACCTCGCCGCCGATTTCCGACGATTCTGATGAGGTAGTGAGTACACTTTGTTTGGTCAGATCAACATATACAAGCGGCGATCGTTCTCGAATGAGCTGAAAATTTCACGCTGGACTCCCACCTGCACCGCTGACACGCCATTGCAATTCGCCGCCATAGTTCATTCTATACTGCGCATGAGAAATCATGGAAGGTAGTGAGTACACCGTTTGGCTATATCAACATATACAAGCGAGCAGTCGTTCTCCGAATGAGCTGAAAATTTCACGCTGGACTCCCACCTGCACCGCTGACAAGCCATTGCAATTCGCCGCCATAGTTCATTCTGCTGCGCGCATGACAAATCATGGAAGGTAGTGAGTACACCGTTTGGTCAGTATCAACATATACAAGCGAGCAGTCGTTCTCCGAATGAGCTGAAAATTTCACGCTGGACTCCCACCTGCACCGCTGACAAGCCATTGCAATTCGCCGCCATAGTTCATTCTGTACTGCGCATGACAAATCATGGAAGGTAGTGAGTACACTGTTTGGCTGTATCAACATATACAAGCGAGCAGTCGTTCTCCGAATGAGCTGAAAATTTCACGCTGGACTCCCACCTGCACCGCTGACACGCCATTGCAATTCGCCGCCATAGTTCATTCTGTACCGCGCATGAGAAATCATGGAAGGTAGTGAGTACACCGTTTGGCTGTATCAACATATACAAGCGAGCAGTCGTTCTCCGAATGAGCTGAAAATTTCACACTGGACTCCTACCTGCACCACTGACACGCCATTGCAATTCGCCGCCATAGTTCATTATGTACTTCGCATGAGAAATCATGGAAGGTAGTGAGTACACCGTTTGGCTATGTGAGCCTGTGCAAGTGAGCAATCATACTGTAAATGAGCTGAAAATTTCACGTGTGACTCCCATCGGTATTGCTGGCATGCCATTGAAATTCACCGCCGTATCCAATCCTACGTCGAGAAAATCGGGCGACCCCGTATCATCTTGCTATCATAGCACGGTTTCCTTGGTAGGATTACTTATCCTTATATTAGATTGAATTTTATTTTTTGTTCTTTATTCCCATAGTCCATAAAATAAAAAAATCCAAACCCTAATTTTTGCATCTGTTATTTTTGTGCTCGTTCCACTGATAGTGATCGAGCTCACTATAGTTTTCTTTTGCTGATTTGCTATCCGATTGTATTGTTCGTGCATATGTGTCTGCAAATTACAAGCTTGTTCACAGAGCATGAATATTTTTATGGTCGATGGGCTATACGACTGGGAGAGTAGGTGATATTTTCAGCAGGATGTTGAATGTGTCAAATAACGAGTATTTAAATTAGTGAACACAACAATTTTAATCGTCAATCTAGGGCTTCGTTTGGCAATACAGTGGATTACGATAACCTCATTAAATGGAACCCCTTTCAAATATTTTATCGTTTGGCACAAACTGGGCTGAGAAGCGCTAATGTTTGCCTTGGATTTCAAAACTACTAACCAAATGAGCTAAACAAGAAACCGAGCGTGCAAAATATCAGACGGGCCAGAAATGGTGAATGTTTCTCGTCAACACATTCAGAAATCTTTTTCCCTTTTGGTACACTGAAAGTCAAAAATAATAGCAAAATAGCACGAGATTTATTCGATGAAAAAATGACATAGTATGTACCAGCTACAATGCCCCAGAAATAGCCATAATTTTACACTTTATCACCATTAACTGTATAAGAATGTGTGCTGGTCAACAGCAAGAATGTTCACAATCAACAATCACATTGATCAATGTTTCAACACTGCGGCACTCCACATTCTGGCACGCGGTGGCTCTTTGATCAGGACCTAAACCTGTTCCGAACTATCTCATAGATCACTCGAAGGAAGCTCTTTGATGATTCGTCTTCAGGTAACTGCAGGAGCTTCGCAATTCGTGCATATGAGAACTGGTTCTTTGGGAAAGAATCTTGTGGTATATCTGTATGAGTCAACAGTAAAACAGTCAAATGCAGGATGTTCCCCCATTCCTCTACAAGAGCATTATCGAAGATGACATTACGAACACAATAAATATCTGATGACAAATTTCTCAACAGATTTTGTATTATCAATGGGTCTACAATAAAACTAGGAGGTAGTGTTCCTAAAACCAGTGCTGGGAAGGACAAAGCTAGGTGGACGGTAAAAGTGACTGGTTGTAATTTGCCCAGTATCAGAGGAGATATTATTAGGGATCTCCTCAGCTAGCAACTTGAATGGAACCAGCAGAAAACCAGCCAGCTTTGGCCAGTTCAAAATGAAACTTGGCGAACATGGCAACATTAATTTTTTATTCCTGCCTTTCAAATAATGTTGTTAAATGTTGAGTTCACATATTTGAATGTAAGAAGTATGAGAAAATCAGGATATATCAGTATAAAAGAATGAAACCTCAAAATAATTGACATAAAAAATATCCCTCCCTAAACAAGCCAGTTCTCAATATTAACAAAATTACATTCCATAGATAGTTCTAGTGAGGAATTGGATTGTACCAAGAATGGCATCATGGGCAAGGATTGTTCTTGCATCACCATCTGTGCCATAGAATTTTGTATAAAGCCCTGCAAACCCGGAGAGAAATCAATTTCAGATTGCTTTACCCTTTTATCCTTTTCGGTGATTAATTGTTTTGATCTTTGTTCTAACCTATGGTAAGTTTTTCCACCGAGCAATATAAGCTTTCTCTGTGGTTTTGTAGCACTTTTAATCGAGTATAGATAAGCATGACGCCAAATCACAATCGACTTTATCTGTATTAAAAATGAAATCTCTCGGTGTCGAACTTCGCATATCAATTTTAGCTAGCCTACAATTTATATGCAAATATTTTATACAGATTTACAATTGTTCCATAGTTCTAAGAAATGCCTATACAACTTTGTCGTATTGTCCGACAAACCATTTTAGGGATGTTCAAATTGAGTTCTGTTCATGATATGAAATATTCAAAGTTTCAAACTAAACTGGCTGATACAAACATTAAATAGTAAATGTCTGTGCCAATATTGCCACTTTCCAGCAGATTGCACTATTTTGAAACAGTCAATCTATTAGACAGTCTAGAAAACAAGTGTGAAACATGCAACTTTAAATATAGATGTAAAAATAACTTAATTTCCTTTAAAAAAACTCGACACAAGAATGTATTGACTGATATATCACCCAATATCTGACATCAGGTACATAAGAAGCCAAACAGAGATTTGGCGTGCTACCTACATGTGAATGTACGAAAGCTGAAACCTTTTATAAATGAATTCAATAAGGTGAGCTGCATGTGCAGCTGCATTAGATATTATCATTTAATCAGAGTATGGTGTCCCAGGAATGTAAAGCTCAGCATACTGGGGGCTTTTCATTCACTTTTTAAATAATCTTAGTAGAACTGTACAATATTGAATGAAGGCAAACATATCTTACCATTAATTTTGGTGAATTACTGGTCTTCTTGATCAGAACTTGTCGTAGCATCTACAATTGTTCCCTCTACATCTTTTCTAGTCCATGAATGAATATCGTAGGCATTATCAAAAAGATCTCCAAGAGTACTGACATGATAAGGTTCACATTCTACATCATTCCATTCTTCTCCCATTTCAAATACATCTCTAGGCTTCATCTTCAACACAACTGACCATCCTGGGTTTATTATGTGGTCTTCAATATAGAACACTTGATCAACTTGATTGGCAAATACAAAAGGTTCATGCTCAATCTTATCACCCTTGTGAATTTGATGTGAGAAATTCACAAGTGTACAACCAAACTTATCTGTTTGCACTCCTTTCCTCGAGTGACATCAACCCATTCACATTTAAACAACACCACGAAAATTTTCCATAATAGTCTAACTCAATTATATCAAGTACCCTTCCATAGTACATAATATCTCCAAGGATAGGTTTGTATCACTGTGAAGAATAACTTGATGTTTTGCAGTCACAACAACTCCACTATTTTGAGTCGCCTTGTCATAACGTTTGGCTCTAAATCTGAATCCACGAATATTAAATGCTCTATATCTTCCGCTGCATCCAATGGACCTCGAGCCAACCATCTAATGTCCTCATCAATGCTATCGCTACCATTTTGGCCTCCAATTGCATGATCTGTAGCATCCCAAAATATACATAAGCCAACTTTTTTGTTTTTATAAAGAAGAAACAAACCATGATACCTCGCGTTCTCTGAACCAATTCGGAAACTCTTTATTCTGTATTTGCTCAATTGCTTTTAGAGATAGGCGACGGTCACGTTTTCTCCTTTTGAGATCAGCAGATGTTCTCTAAAGTGGAAATTAACATGGCTTTAGTTTAAAAAACTTATGTAAACTGTTTATAGGCACAAAAAACTTACTTCAAATACGGGATGACACTTCACGGTTGTATAGTACATATCTATGCGCTTGCGTTTCTCTAGATCGATTAAAATGAAATTAGATGGTCTTCCCAATGGCTTTCCTCTGGAGGAAACAAAGAGGAATGATGTCCATATAAGTTAAATTTAAGATCATCTTGATTCTCATCATTCCTTGATGGTTGGTTATGCTTTGTGGAGAAACCTTCTAGGTATCTTGAACAAAATACCATACACTCATCTGCCAAAAATGAATTTGCCATTGAAGCCTCTGGATAAGCTTTGTTGCGAACATATGACTTCAATTTACCTAGGTACCTGCAGCATATGGAAAAGCATCAATTCAGTAGGTTATATAATATATGATTCAAACAATGAACTTGTATTAAGAAGAATCAACACCTTTCTATAAAGTACATCCATCGATAACAAACTGGTCCACCAATCTTACATTCGGTTGCTAAATGGACTACTAAGTGAACCATAACTGTAAAAAATCCAGGAGGAAATATCATCTCCATTTTGCACAGTGTAACTCTAATCGATTGTTCCAAACGGTCAAGCTCATCAACACGCAACACTTTTGAACATATTCCTCAAAGTAAGCGGACAACTCAAATATTACAGTGTGATATCATCCGGAAGAATACCCTCAAAGCAATAGTCATGAGTTGCTGCATTAGGACATGACAGTCATGTGTTTTGAGACCAACAATTTTTCCTTCAAAGCAATTTACTGATTTTGATATATTTCCGAATAGCCATCAGGGACTTTTATGTCTCGAAGAACTTTGCAGAATAATTGTCTCTCACTTTTAGACATAGCAAATCTTGCAGGTGGCAAGTAAAACTTGCCTGAAGGTCTTTCTTGCGGGTGGAGGTCCTCTCTAATGTTCATCTCTTTGAGATCCTGACGAGCTTTGAGATTATCCTTTGACTTTCCATCTAAACCAGATAGTGTACCATAACAATTTTCAAACACATTCTTCTCTATATGCATGACATCGAGATTGTACCGAAGAATATTATGGTCCCAATAAGGTAATGTGAAAAGACTACTTACTGACTTATAAGTTTTGGACTTACTGAAATCACCAAGTGCGGTGATTTCGTCCAAAATCGGGCGCTCATAATATGTTAGAGGCTCTGGTCCAAGCTCTGTTGTTCCATCAAATGAATTTCCATCTAAACGATAATGATGATCAAAAGGAAGAAATCGACGATGACCCATAAAACAAGATTTACCACCATACTTTAGACGTTTCGACCACGCATTTTCACCACAGGGTGGGCATGCAAATTCCCCATGAACCATATGAGAAGCAAGCATTCCCAAGCCTGGTAGGTCACTTATGGTCATTAGCACAGCTCCTCGCAAATTAAAGGTTTCATTTCTTGCTGCGTCATATGTAGACATGCCATTCTGAAATAAATCTTTTAGGTCCTCTAGAAGTGGTTGGAGGAACACATGAAGTCGATCTCCAGGACTTTTAGGACCAGGAATTATTAATGACAACATCAGATAATGTTCTTTCATGCAAAACCATGGAGGTAGGTTATATATTACTAAAACAACTGGCCAACAACTGTACTTAGAACTCAACATTCCATACGGATTAAACCCATCGGTAGCCAAGCCAAACCGAATATTACGAGAATCTGATGCAATGCATGGAAACTTTTCATTAAATGTCTCCCATACTCGAGAATCAGCTGGATGTCGTAGCACAGCATCCTTGATGCGCTCTTCATCGTGCCATCTTAGGAGAGATGCTGTTTCTTTGCACATAAATAGTCTTTTCAACCTCTCTTTAATAGGAAAGTATCGTAATACTTTATTGGGGCTTGCTTTCCTTCTTTCCTTCTTTGTTAGTTTTGTTTCAGGTTCCTTACCTTTCCACCTAGAAGCCTTACGAGTTGAGCAAAATCATCATCTGCCTTGTCTTTCCAAAATAGCTGACAGTTATTTGGACAAGCATGAATATTTTCATATCCCAGACCAAATTTTGAAATAATTTTCCTAGCCTCATAAAAGTTTTTTGGCAATTCCTGTCCGTTTGGAATAGCCATATGCAGAATATCAAGCAGATCACCAAGTGATTTATCTGACCATTTGTTCATAGATTTTATATTAAACAAAAGCACAAGAAAAGTTAGTAGTGATAATTCACATCCTGTCCATAAAGGCTTCTTTGAATCTTCAATCAATTTATAAAACTCTTGTGCTTCTAAATTTGGTCCATTGACAGGTGGATTCTGAAATTCCGTGGCATCAGTCATAGGTATGTCATCATACATATGCTCAAATGCATCATGAATCAATTGCTGCATGTTGGCATGCCTTTCTTCATTCTGAGACTGTGGTTGCTGATCAACATTGTGCTGCATGAACTATCGTGTGAAAATCCCATTCTTCATAATTCTCAAGTATCCCATTGCATATCAAATGTCCATAGATCTCATCCCTTGATAATAGAGTAGTATGCACGCATGTATGACATGGACGGTATATCTTGGCATCATGTGCCTTATCTTTAAATGCAAATTCAACAAATCCTTCTACACCACTAAGTACCGATGGAATCTTTAGGATAGCGCAAAAGAAGCTTGATGATATTCAAATCCATTGTGAAACTATAAAAAGGATATTGTTAATTCTGCTATAAATAAATAGCAACGTAGGTTCTTTTTTTTGGTTATCAGAAAGATTGCATAAGAACATTATTATGACTATTTAGATGTCTTCTAGTTTTAAGTACAAGGTTGAAGCCTAAAGATAAATACCCTAATAAACACAAACATGACAAGCACCCAACTAAGTAGAATGGAATTCACGAGAAGGGTCACTAGTTAGGGCTGACTCTAATAAACACAAACATGAGGAGATAAAATGGGGCTCTAATAAGCTCATAAACAGGACAAATCAGAACATGCTATTTTACATAGACCTAAACATTTTCAGTGCCGCAATCGCCAACAGATCATTGTGGTAGAAATCCTCACCCAAGGGTATCAATAAGCGTGTTCGACAAAGACTCACAAGAGTCACAGGACGATAGCAACGAAATCCTCATACCACTAGACTACAACTACAGAATAAGTGAGTTTTTCTATGGTGATTGCAAACGGCAGATCCAGTCATCCGAAAGTAGGGCATATTGCTACCAATAATCATAAATAGCACATTAGCAATCACTTTCTTTCGAGAGTCATCTCATTAGGCATTACCTTGGAGGGCGACGATGCGGTCTTGGGGACGGGCCGATGGCCGACGGGAGGCAGATCGGATGGCGATTCGGTGAAGCTTCTTGCGCGTCGCCTCAATCCTTCGCTAATCGCTAGGTTTTCCGACTCGGCGGCGTCGAGCATCGTCAAATGCCGCGAGTAACGCCTAAAGAGGGTCACTTAAAATTCCATTTTTCTTCACACACTAGGTAATATCATACTCCAGAATTAACGCCTAAAGAGCATCACTTAAGAATTCCATTTTCTTCCGAGTCGTACCGAAATGGAAGCGGTCGCGGAGGAGGAACCGCGGAGGAGGCGGTCGGTCGGCGGAGGTCGGCGAGGCGGTCGGCGGAGGCGGCGGAGGCAGCGGAGGCGGTCGGCGGAAGGCGGTCGGCGGTCGGCGGAGGAGGAACCGGCGGCGGCGAAGGCGCGGCGGCGGAGGCGGTCGGCGGTCGCGGAGGAGGAACCGGCGAGCGGCGGAGGAGGAACCGCGGAGGGAGGCGGTCGGTCGGCGGAGGCGGGCGGAGGCGGTCGGCGAGGCGGAGGCGCGGAGGCGGTCGGCGGAGGAGGAACCGCGGCGGGCGGCGGCGGCGGCGGGCGGAGGAGGCGGTCGGCGGTCGGCGGAGGAGGAACCGCGAAGGCGCGGAGGAGGTCGGCGGAGGAGGAACCGCGGAGGGAGGCGGTCGGTCGGCGGAGGCGGTCGGCGGGAGGAACCGCGGAGGGAGGCGGTCGGCGGAGGCGAGACGCGCAGAGCGGCGCGGGCGAATGGAGTAGCGGCGGCGAATGCCCAAATGGACGCAATGGAGTAGGCGAGTAGCAGCCAATGGGGGCACAAAATAATAAAACTAATTTAGTGAGGCAAAATAACACAACAAACAACGCATCTCAGTGGTTAGTGTGGGAAGGGGGTTTGCAATAGATCCTGTTTTGAGCCTTAGGAAGTTCCTTTTTGTTGCGCGTAGCAATTGGTGGTGTAGATACGAGCCCAGGTCTGGAGCAGGGACAAAAAAAAGCTAAGTAGACACGGCTGGTGGAGAAGAAAAGAACAAAAAATTAAGGTAGAAGACATTCTGGTGCTGGCGCACAAAAACAATGCTGAAGATACGGATGATGTGCATTCCAACGCTTGGCATATGTTGCTGCTCTGTTGCTTGCAACGACTACATCATGTGTTGCTAGGTATCCGTTGTTAAATGAGGGTTCGTCTAGTAGTGACACGTCCACCTCCCCCGGAGCGGCGGGGAGTTCGCGGTCACGGCCTCATACACCTCCTACGTACATCCCTGGCTTCTACACGGATGATTTCATGGCGCCATGTACGGGTACGCATCGTCCGATCTTGTTTTTATCCTCCGACGACATGCAACAAACTAACGATATTACTATTGCAGGTCCTTACCAGCAGCGGGGACGCTTCTCCCGGGCCACATCGAGGTGGACCGGTTTTTGCGGTGGTGTGGGCGTCCTCCGACGCAAAGCACGGAGGTTCTCTCCGGCGATGGCCTCTCGGTGCCGGAGGCCACACAGCCAGAGGTGCAGCTGACTCCACCGGCGCAGCCGCGGGTGCGAAACCCACCTGCTCGTTTTACTTTTTCGGACCCTCGTCACCCACCTCGTAATCCGTTGCATCGGAGGACGGCCAAGCGGGGCCGTATGGCAGGACGCGGCCGCGGTGACGGAGCACCTTAGGGTGGGGGAGTGAGGGGTGTATGTTATGCATGTAATGGATAAATACGCGGCATGTTACTGCATTATATTATAAAGTTCATTTAAATTCAAACAATGCTATTATCTCTTCTTTTCGTATAGAAAATTATTTCTATCTCAAGTAATGTGACAAATATTAAATACCAGTTCTTGTGTGACTTAACAGTATATGTGACTATACCACGTTTTTTACGAGTTTCAAATTACAAAATTCACAAAACCGAAAGACGGGATCACCATGCAGTCGCTTAGAGGTAGATTGGCGAGCAGGCGTGGGGAGGAAGAAAAGAGGGCGGCTCGGCCGTCGGGCTGTATGCACATGAAGTCGCCCCCCCGTTGGGCGACTCTCTTGCTGTCGCCGAACGGGTGGGCGATTCAATTGAATCGCTTAACGGGGCGATAGCATTTAATCGCCCAACGGTTACCAGATTCTTTATAAGTCGCTTTTTGGTTGGGCGACAAACTCGAGCTATTTGTGTAAAAAATTTTGTCGCGGGTATATTTCTGTATTTTCGAATAAAAATGGGTTATCCGTACAAAAATTTCTAGTACCTATTACCTTGAGTTACGTTAGTATATAATACATGTTGAATGTAATCATATTAAGCTTTGCACTTCCTGATTAACACTTTTGAGTAAAGTAAAGACAAAAGATCAAGAGAGGTGTAAGGTATTACAGGAACGATAAAGGAAAAATCAAATTGTAACGTCTCAACCTTTAGTACCATCTAGCGTTAAGTCACACTAATATATAATACATGTCGGCTCAAATAGGAGCATTTCTAGTTCAACTTTTTGGACGACCCAACGATGAACACTCAAGTGAGTTGCAACATATGTGTGCCCGTCCCACATGTGGGCTAGGATTTTAGCGAATTTTGAGCCGTAGAGCATAGGAAAAATGCAAGGCCCAAAATTCAAAAGAAAAAAGATGCACAGTTTGTGAAACTGCACTATAGAACAATTTTGGTGGCCAAATTTTGTTGGAACAAAATAAGTTGGCATGAATAAAATGCGAAATGGGGGAAAGAAGATCACCCGGATTTTGCATGTGCAGAGAGGATTCTGATGGCACAGAAGTCCTGATGACAACAAGCATTTAGCTCTCATTAAAAGTCGAAAATTGGGGTAAAAATCAAACTTACAAAGAAACATAGTTTTTTGTTTGAAGCAAAACATGTACCCGCTGTCAGCTGGTTTGTTGATATCTTCCCCTGAGTGCTTTTCTTGAATTCCATATTGTTCACTTGAGTCTTCCTCCAGAGTCTCAGCTTGCATTTCTAGAACTTGCTGTTTTTCCTCTTGTGTTATTGTACCTTTATCCTCGTCTTGATATCGAATGTGAACAGGTCAGACAAGGCACACACAACATTTTAATTTGCAAATAATAAAAGGGAAAGGACAAAGGATAAAAAAATGCATCAGAAAATAGCAAGATCCAAAATTCAGGATTAAAAAAACGAAAGAATCCGTACACATGACTTGACCCTCTTGGACTGGAATGAATAAAGCGAGTTGACGGGGAATGAACGGTGAAATGAAAAAAAAGATTACCTGGATTCTGCAGATGTAAAGTCCATTCCGATGACATAGAAGTCCTGATGACAACAAATATTTTTACCTCTCGTTGGAATTGGGTCGAAAGAAAACATGCAGGATACACAGGAGAATTATTATTATTATTTAATCCTTATTTTTTTATTTCTATTTATTTTTTATTTCTATTGTTGACTGTTCGTCCAACTTATTTTCAAATCAGACCCATTTAACCACGCCATAGGTCATGACGTGACAAAACAATACTGCCACGTTAGTCAACCTAACGTGACCAAGTCCTGCAACTAGGGGCGGAACTAGCTCAAGCCCTGGGCTAGGCCAGCTATTCTTGGGTCAACTCTTGAGCTAACTCTGTTTTTTTTATGATTTTTCATAAATTTTGCATGAGCTTTGATTGCTAGACTCCGGTCTACAACCCAAGTAACCTGAGGCTTGGTTCCGCCACTGCTTGCAACTCCATGCTAACTAGTGTGGCAGTGTTGTTTTGTCACTCCACGACCGACGGTGTGGCACAAAGGGTCTTTTTTCTCAGAGCTAGATTTACCCTATGGTATGGCAGTATTGTTTGCCACGTCACAGGTGTTGGTGTGGTTAAAAGATTTAGATTTAAAAATAAGTTGGGTAAAAGGTTATTAGTAAAAAATTAAAAATAAACAATAAAAATTGCTCTACACAGGAAGTCAGACTAGAAGGTGAAGTTTTTCTTTGAACCAAGCAGAGGATGAAAGGTAAAGTAACGAAATAAAAGATGTGGAAAATTTGATATATTCCACTCTAAAGTGTTCGATTCAGAAGAACACCATTGCAAATTGTTGCTTTCTAAAAATGCTATTGCCAACCTCTCTTGCACACAAAAATGCCACCGATAGTCCGATACCAGTATTCAATTCATATTGGACCAAATTAGCCCTACCTTCCCTTTCCCCACCGTCTATCTTCTTCACCGTGAGTAAGAGTCTCATTGCTCGTCTATACAAGAAGAGATGGCGGCCAGGTGTTCTTGCTTGGTCTAGCTGACCATCATTGACCGGTGTGTATGCACTCGATCCATCTCGTCCAGGCCGATTGATTGAATGAGTGGTTGATTCAATTGCTCCATCTATCGAGCTCGTATATCCTTCCTTCCTTAACTTCTAGCTAAGCCAGCAAGAGGAGACGTATAGCACACTGACGGCGCTAGAGGCGGCATGGATGCGAGCTAGCAGCAGGTGGAGGGGCCCAAAAACACAGTAACGCCATTGGAGGCTCCGGTGACCTCACCGATGTGTTGGCATGCGGCGAAATTGGATGGGGATGAAGTGAAGAAGACGGGGTATTATTGCCCAACATGTATGAAATATGTACACCCGTGGCATTTTTGCAAGCAAGGTTTGCGGTGGCATTTTTAGAACCAATACTTTGCGATAGCATTTCTGAATCGATCGCTCTAAAAATGGCATATATCAAAATTTTCCATACAGACATGGAAAAGGATAGAATAAGAAGAATGCCATTTTTTTTTAAAAAAAGTAGAATCCGTACCTGCTAACAGCTTGAATTCCATGTTTTTCTTTTGAGTCTTCCTCTACAATCTCAGTTTGCTTTTCTATAATTTGGCGGTTTTCCTCTTGTGTCGTTGTACTTTTATCTTCCCCTTTATCTCGAATATGAACAAGTGAGAGTAGTCAATGACATTATTTCAAAAAAAAATGTTTCAAAAAAAAGGCACAAACATTTTCCCAATAGAAAAAATAATCAATAAAGGAAAGAGGAATGCGCCAGAAAATAGCACGACCAAAAATTCGAGAGAAAAAGATGGAATAGTTTGTGTACATGACTACGAAACCTTCTTTATCGGCCTGTTGGCGGTAAAAGAATTGTTGGAACAAAAGTAGTTGGCTGGAATGAACTGTGAGATAAAAAGATTACCTGGATTCTGCACATGTGAAGAGAGTTCGGATGACAGAGAAACCCTGATGGCAACAACCGTTTAGCACTCATCAAAATTTGGGTTAAACTCATATACGGGCAGGATCACAAAGAAGTCAAGTTCAATATCTAAGGTGAAGGTAAAATAAAGAAATAAAGCACGTGGAAACTTTTGGTTCTACAGAAAAATATAGGATATGAAAAAGGGCAGTACGAGGAGGAGGCCAGGTTTTTTGTTTATGGGGAAAAAAAATCCATACCTACTATCAGCTTGTTTGTCTGTATCTTGCAATGAAACCTCTTCTTGAATTCCATGTTGTTTATCTAAGCGTTCCTCTGAGATCACAGCTTGATTTTCTTCATCGCCATAAAAAATAAAATCCACCCATTTCACGTTGACGATAGGTTTGTTTGGATTCTTGCTAATGGCATCCCTCAAAGTAGACTCTGCAGTGCTTCTATCAGATTTGTCAGCACCGGCGTACCCAATTTTTGCATAGATCTCTTTAAGGCCTTTCAAGTGCTCGAAGCCAGCATCTACTGGGCTGTACTGCTTCATTCTATTAACATTGAAACCTAGCTCAAGCCTTCGGACAGTAAGCATTGCTCCTGCCGCAAAGGACAGGCATGGTGCAGTACACCTGAACTTGAAATACTTGAGATTTGGGAATCCGGTCTTGTCAATGACGATACTTTTTTAGGGGGCGGTCCAGACATACAGCGAGAGAGCAGTGAGGGCAGGCAATCCTTCGAGGATATCAATATCATTACTTGACAGCTCCATTATTTCAATCTTCAAGATGCAAAGTTTGCCGAGTTCTCTAATCCACTTGGGGAGGACGGAAAAGATGCAAATACGCGGCAACAACTCTAGCCTCTGAAGAAGTGTTGGAGGAGTGGACACGCTACTCAAGTCACAAGAAATTTTATTGCTTGAAGCGCCGGCCACCAGAGTATTTGTATTAGCGGCGCTAGGTAAAAGTGTTAGAGACTTGAGGTTGCTGATTTTCGAGAGAATTGAGCCCAGGCCTTGCATGTTATTCTTCAGATTGTCAGGCTGTACTGTAGAACAGGTGAGAAGAAGATCCTGGAGATTTGTCAACTCGCCAAGGTTCATCACATTTTCTGTTGAGTTACTACTGAGATTAAAATTCCCTAGAGTGCGAAGAGATGTCATGCGGCCAATCCCATGGGGCAGTTCACTCTCACTCGGAAGACAGAGGTACAACAAGCCCGGCAAATCAACAATGTCCGATGAAACTTCACTTACTCTTGCTTCTATTTCCAACGTAGACAAATTTTTTAGCCGTTGCATCTGCATCGGTAGTTTTATAATCCAATGGCATGCATTGATACGCAAATATCTAAGTCGAAACAGCTCCGAGATTCCAGTGAGATCATAACTCTTGTCATCATAATCAGCCCACAACTGAAGGATTAGAACTTGAAGAAGCTTAAACTCGACGATGGAGGGTACAGACTTGAAGAGTCCAAAAAAAGCAAGCGATCGAACTTGTGATAGTCTCAGGTTTGTTGGTGGTGTTGCATATTCAGCATTGCCGAAGTGAAGTGACAATCGACGAACCTTTTCAGCAAGTCGTATAGCGGTCTGAGAATAATCTATTGCGGTGATGAAATTATCTTCTATTTGTTGAGGATATTAGAGATAAGGTATTAGAGATAGAATAGGACTCTTATTTGTTTCCTTATATCTCTTGTACTCTCCTATATATATGACCCTTTGGGTCTCATATCAATACACACAATATTCCTAACATGATATCAGAGCTTAGGTTAAAACCCTAACCTCGATCTATTTCCGCTCCGGCCGCCGCCGGTCACCGCCGGCCGCCGCCGTCGCTGCCCCCGGGAGGAATGTGCTCCACTCCCGGGGGGCTGCCACCTCCTTCCGCTTCTCGATCCTCGTCCTCAGGCCTCTCCGCTGCCTGATCCGGCCAGATCCGGTCGTCTTCGCTGCCGTCGGCGCCCTCGTCGACGTCGTCCCTGCCGCCGTCGCCCGTTGCAGCTCCTGCGCCGTCTCTGCGTCACGGATCTCTTCGGCAGCCGCTGTCCGCCCGTCGCGGCTTCCCTTGGCAGCCGCTGCTCTTTTCCTTGAGCCGCTGCAGATTGTAGAAGTCTCTATGAGGCCGCCGCGCTTCTTCTGCACCGCGCCTCCGTTGCGCTTATTGTGCATTGCGTCGCCGCGTTTCTTTTGCACCGCGCCTCCGTTGCGCTTCTTGTGCATTGCGCCGCCGCGCTTCTTCTGCACTGCGCCTCCGTTGCGCTTCTTGTGCACTGCGCCGCTGCCGTCTCAGGCTTCGATCTGTGCCGTCATGCTTCTATCTATTCCTCTTCGGCTTGATTTGACAGTTTATTCGACGACTGCACGCAACGACGACTTTATCACGACTCGGATGTTGGATATTTTTTGTTTTAGTATTAACCCTTTTTCAAATGCAATGCTATTGCATACGCCTTGCATTTGTGGGGGGGGTGTTGAGGATATTAGAGATAAGGTATTAGAGATAGAATAGGACTCTTATTTGTTTCCTTATATCTCTTGTACTCTCCTATATATATGACCCTTTGGGTCTCATATCAATACACACAATATTCCTAACACTATTGACTTGTATCTAATAAGGTTAAGTACCATGTGGTGCACTGTACAGGATAGCGCCTCACCATTGCAGTTGATATCTACAGGTTGGATCATTCCCCTGTTAACAAGCTCATCAAAATAGCTCCTTGCAACTTCCTCCATGTCTTTCCCTTCTTCTGCACAGATAAAACCTTCAGCTATCCACTGCTTCACCAGATCATTCTTCCAGATTGTGTAGTCCTCTTGATATAGACTAAAATATAGCATGCATGCTTTCAAACGATGAGGAAGATTGTCATAACTAAGTTTGAGTACTTGTTTCACCCCTTCCAAAGTTAGATTTGTCCTCAAATTGGAACTCAATGAATTTTGTATGCAGTTCCACTGCTCTATCCTGTCGGGCTGGCTTGCTAAAAGACTGGCTGCAGTAATAGTTGCTAGCAGCAAACCACCACATTTTCTTATAATTTCAGAAGAAACTTTATTGAATTGTTCAGGATATTCATATTGATGGCCAAGAACTCTAGTTGCCATTTCAGATGAAATTTCACTGAATTGTTCAGGACACTCGTATTGATGGCCAAAAACTCTACTGACAAATAATTTTCTTGACTCTTCGTCAATAAGCGGTTCCATCTTAACAATATACTCAGAGTTATGACCACTACATGTCTCAGCTACAATGTCCACTTCGGTCGTAGTTAGTATTCTACTGCAACAATTACCATCTGGCAGAGCACGATTGACAATATCCCATGTTGATGAAGCCCATAAATCATCAATTATAATGAAGTACCTGCAAAAAAAATTCTTGAGAATTGCTAAACAACACTTAAGTGTTTTTTATTCGGAGCACTCAGATTTTTTCCTTGTGTATGCAACATTTTCGCTCATGTTTACAACATTTTTCGCTCATATATGTAACATTTTGTAACACCTCGGCCCATTTCGAATTAGACCCATGATGACCTATATGTGTGTGCGCACATAAGGGTATATGTTAGCTTGAGAATCACTAACATATAAGCCTAGCACTTCCAATAGTAGCAACTTCCGGTTAACAATTTTGTGCGAAGCGAGGACGAAAGTGCAATGCTACATGTGCGTGACCTATCTAGAATGGGGTTAAGCCTAAGCCGGTTTGGACCCTAGGGCGTTACAGTTGGTATCAGAACCCAGGCTGTAGTTTTTGGAAAAAAAATTGCATGTACACAAGGCTTCGGGTTAAGTCATTCATGCATGCATATCCAGTTACTGGCATATTATCATGAATTCATATCTAACCACCGTCTCTTTTATTCCATTGCTATTATATGATCTTGTTCCAATCCTACGATTCCTTGAACCCTGATTTCATTCTTCCGCTTGGGCTACTTCAGAAACACAAGGCCTAGTTGGCACTGCAAACTAGCTTACCTTTTCTCCTTCACCCGTTGGCAATCAGAACATAGCTTCAGTTCCTGCTCCAATTGCTACCATACCAAGGGGTACTGATGGGCATCTTTACGTACTCACTGACTCAGGAGTGGTGTAGTTGTTACCACACCTTACCTCCCTATCGTTATCCATCCTACCACTTACTTTTCCTCATATCCTGACCTTTTAGGTTTTGTTACCTTGAATTCACGCCTTGCTCTTGCATTGTTGACTCAGGAGCTAGTCCTCCTTTTTGGCATCTCGCTTCTTTTAGAAGCACTCCGTACCTATTAGTATCTTGTGTATTCCATGGTGGTGACCATTACTAATGGATCTTTGCTAGCAATCAGCTTTGACGCAGTTGTGGTGCCCATCCAACCATTGACCTGTTGTGAGCAGGGACTAGCTGTCTCTTCATCCCGCTTTTATCCATTGCTTGACCGCAAGATTATTTTCCTTCAGAATAATGGGAGATTGTTTATCAAGGCAAAGAGCGATACCTCAATCTTCTATTCTTAGCCTCCTCTTTCAGTCGTCGTTGGATGACCCAGTCTGGGTGCCTTTTCGCCATGTTAGAGAAGTCTATCACTGGACCCTTACCAAAAGATATGTCTATTGTTCGAAAATTTCTTGTTGTCTGCCCTGTGGGGCTTACAGGTCTGCTTCCAGTTAGAGCAGTTGAATATATCATTGATGTTATTTCTGACACCACATCCATCACCAAGGATCCTTACCGTCTATCCTGGTCTAAGCTAGAGAAGCTGAAGCGACAGTTGGATGACCTTCAGAATGAAGGCTTTATCTCAAAGTGGGCTTTCCCGATCACTTCTATGGATAAGAAAGGTAAGATCTTCGTATATGCATTTATTATCGAGCTCTCAAAGTGGTAACTATCAAGAACCGCTACCCTTCACCTCGTATTGATGATCTCTTCAACCAGCTCAAGGGTGTCAAGTTCTTCTTCAAGATAGACTTGCAGTCCGACTACCACCAAGTCTGGATCAAGACTTTCAATATCTTGAAGATAGCTTTCTGCTCGGGTTAAGGTCTCTTTGAGTTCCTAGTGACGCCTTTTGGGCTGACCAATGCACCGACAGTATTTATGGATTTGATGCATCGGGTATTCTATGAGTACTTATATCAATATTTCATCATCTTCATCGATGACATATTGATGCTTTCGTTTGTCAGTTTACTTGTCCATGTCATCAGCGGAAAAGGCTTTTTGTGGATCCTTCTAACTTGCTATAGTGGTGGTCTAGCCGAGATCCAGCAACGTGGCGGAGATCCATAGTTCCTAGGTTCCACCCGAGTATTACCGCTGTTTTGTCTAGGATTTCTCTTCCACTTCCAAGCCATTTACTAAGTTGACTCCGAAGGGCAAGCGGTTCCTTGGACAAAGGAATGTGAGTCCAGCTTCCAGACCCTAATAGAATGTTTTTTCTACTTTCATTCTTTCTTTGCCCTCTAGATCTGGTGCCATTATCTCTACAGAGAGTAGTGCGACATATTCTCTAATCATAAGAGCTTGACATACCTTCTCACTTAGAAATAATTGAAATCGAGGCATGCCGTCTGTTATAGTTAATCAAGGACTATGACCTCACTATCCATTACCATCTGGCAGAGCTATTGAGGTGGCAGACGCCCTTAGCAGGAAGCGAAGTCATAGTGTTCCTATCCCAACATTAGACCAGAGGGCTTTAGGATCTCTGAACTAGCCTTTGATCATGTTCTCAACACTATTTTTGGAGAAATCAGAAACTTCATCCACTTTGTTTGATGCCTTGCTGGAAGCTTAAGCCTTAGGTTCAGGAATCTGACACTCTTGTGTAGAGGTCATTTGGGATAAGCTGCTTGGGCCAAACCTTTCTGTCGATGGCAAAGTGTTGTTATGTTTCTGTGCTCGCATTTAGGTGCCATCGATTCTCAATGGAAGAGGGATATTCCTCATAAGGCACATAAGACTCTTTATTCTATTCATCTTGGTAGACTAAGTTGTTCAAGGACCTTAAGCGGAGTTTGGTGGCCAGGAATGAAGAAGAACATAAGTTATCTTAGTGCGCAATGTGCCAGCAAATGAAAGCAGAACACCGCAGTCCTACTGGCCTTTTACAGCCTTTAGAAATTCCCAATGGAAATGAGAGGACATTGCTATGGATTCCGTGATAGGTCTTCCTAGGTCACCCCAGCAAATGGAACCTATTTGGGTTATTGTCAACTGTCTCACCAAGATGACTCATTTCATTTTGGTTAAAACCACTTACTCAGATAGTGATCTTGCTAATATCTATATCAAGAAACTGTCCATCTTCATGGTCTCCCTAAAACCATTGTCTCAGATTGTGATACCACATTTGTTTCGCATTTCTGGAAGAGCTTGCATCAGAAGCTGGGCACAAAGCTCAACTTCGGCACTGTCTTCCACCCTCAAACTGATGACCAAGCTGAGAGGATCATTCGCACATTGGAGGACATATTGTGTTCTTGTATCCTCACCTAGAAGGGCAGCTGGAGAATCGCTATCTCTTATAGAGTTCTCTTATAATAACAGTTTTCACTCTAGTATCGGTATGGCTCCTTTTGAGGCACTTTATAGTAAGTCTTGCCGCTCCCCTCTCCATTAGGTTGATGTTGGGAACAAAAAGTTGCTTAGACCTCAGCAAGGCAATGATTGGAAGGAGCAGATCATGCACATCAGGAACAATATGCTTTCAACCCAGAGTCACCAGAAGAGTTACGCTGATTGTTCTCGTCGTCCATTGGAATTCGAAGTGGGTGATTGGGTTTCCTTGAGAGTCTCTTCGACCGAAGGTGTGGTTTGATTTTAGGGCAAAAGGAAAGTTGAACCCTCGTTATGTTGAATCATCTCCTATCACGGAGTGAATTAGGAACCTTGCTTATCATCTGGAGTTGCCTGCTTCTGTGGCTGGCATCCATAATGTCTTTCATATCTCTATGTTGAGGAAGTACCATAATGACCCTGATCAAGTTCTGGAGTTGTCCAACTTGGAGGTCTCGGAGGACCTACCCGTTGTGGCATGGTCGGTCCATATTCTGGAACGTTCAGAGTGTCAACTACGATGCTGGACCATTTCTTATGACAAGGTGTTGTGGTCCCATCAGACTGAACGTGAAGCCACCTGGGAGTTAAGAGTCCCAGATGCGCAAGAATTAATTCGATCTCTTTAACTCAAGCTTGCTTCTTAGGTTTCACTCCATCTAAATAATCTACTCACATTCCGTTTGTCCTACCTTCTTGAGATAGTCGATTCGAGGCTGAATCTTTTCCAAGGGAGGAGGGCTATAGCACCCAAAACACACGTCGGGCCAAGTGGCGTCGGGGGCGCAGCCAAGGGGCGATGCAGCCGAGCGGCATCGGGCGGCGCGACCGAGGGTGACGTGGCCGAGCGGCGTCGGGTGGCATGACCGAGGGCGACGCGGCCGATCGTAGCACAGACAGCTAAGCGGCGGCGCACTGGGCCGAGCGATGTCAGGGGTGCAGCCAAAGGGCGGCATGGTCAAGGATGGTGCGACGATGATGGCAGCAGCCGGCAGGAGGGGTAGCGCAGTTGCATGGTCATGGTAGCTGACGGAGGCGGCGCAGTGCTCGGCCATGGGCGCAAGCAGCCGTGGGGCTTGGTGGCGCACGACCGAAAGGGCAGGCGGCCGTGAAGCCTAGGTGGCACAGCGGCAGGGGCCGCCAATGGCAGCGGTCGGCGGTGGTGGCCAGCACAACGGCCGGAGTGGCAAGTGGCTGGCTTCCACGGCTTTGTGGTTCGGCTGGTGAGGGGCGTGGCCAAATCATGTTTCGCACGGTGTTTCCTTGGGTTGTGCATCAAGATGTGTTCGCATGGCTGAACGGCGAATCACGTGGCTGAATAGCGATGCGCACGACGAAGGCTTGGCGAACGCTATCTTTTCTGGCCAAATGCGCTTCCGTTCATCCTTCCACAAGTGTATCTTAACCTTGATCTGACCCGTCTCCGTTCCACCCTGTAGGTTCGCACGCAGCCTTTGAGGAATATGTGAGCAGTTGCACACCTCAGATCCTTCGTGCAGCGGTTCTGCTGAGTGTGCTCAAGGCAAGTACCTCGCGGCCATGACCTTTCCATTTCGCAAATCATATGTTTCCAATTTACTTGTTACCTTGTCATTGAGTATAATTATCATGTCACTCATACTTACTTGACTAATACCATATCGCTAAAATCATATCATTAAGGTCACCTGGCTAATATCATATCGCTTAGCTAATATCACATCACTACAATTACCTGGCTAATATTATATCGCTAAAATCACATCATTAAAGTCACCTGGCTAATATCATATCGCTTAGCTAATATCACATCACTACAATTACCTGGCTAATATCATATCGCTAAAATCACATCATTAAGGTCACCTGGCTAATATTATATCGTTAAAGTTACCTGGCTACTAGCATATCACTAAAGCTTATCTAGTCAATATCATATCACTAATGTTGTCTGGCTATTATTATATCGTTCATATTTGCCTGGTTATAGACTTTTAATATTGTATTCATACCATGATATTCTAGGTTATTTTATTTCACCTACTTTTATGTTTATTAGGATGCTCAGTTAAAATGTTCTAAAATTCATGCTTTTAATTAGTGTTTTAGAATCTATGCTTAAATCGTTAATGGGGTTAGCATATGAACATGTTTTAACTTAGGTTTAAATTGTTAACACTCTTTTGATATTAGGGCGGCTATGTTTTAGTTTCCTAATATTATGTTCCATTAATTGTATGATATTGTATTTGAGCCATGAAGGATGTATGTATTAAACCTGTTAATCTGACTAATAATTATGTATCACATAATAAACTTGATTGGTTGATAATCTTGTGTGAGCTATATTATAATACCTCTTTAGGATAATTTCTATATATCACTATCACCATATCATTATTCCACATCGCCCTCATATCAGGAATTATGTCTCTCCATTTACAACCTTAGCACATCTTTTCACTTTTCATAACTTTATCGTAGCCTTATCCTCACTATCTCTTGGTTTCCTTAAGTACATACTATATAATCTGTCCATGATGTATCAGTTATCTTATCACTATATTATCATCCCCTATCACCCTCATGTCGGGAATTATGTGTCTTCATTTCCAACTTTAGCAAATCCTTTTACTTTTCCTAATATTATCCTAACTTTCTCTTAGTTCTTTAAATTCTTAACTTTCTCTTAGTTCCTTAAATTCACACCATATAACATGTTAATAATATAACGGTTATCTGGCCTAGGATTATCCACATATAGGGGAGATTTCCACCCACCTGGTAACGTACGGGGGACCGTACGCTCTCGTTACTAAGGATATTACACCCCGTCTGCGGCTATACAGTCGAGAACAGTGTTGTGCCTGACATTCTTGTATAACCAGGTATGTGGAGAGTAATCGCCAGTGCCATTACCATAACTTGCTAAATAATAATTTTCTTTAATTACACAGTCTCTGCGATCTCCATCTCTGATCTATATCAGTGTTGTCAGTAACCTAGTTTCATTGCTTTTACCCTGTGTCAATT
Source organism: Dendrocalamus sinicus (assembly GCA_036346575.1). Taxonomy (NCBI): domain Eukaryota; kingdom Viridiplantae; phylum Streptophyta; class Magnoliopsida; order Poales; family Poaceae; genus Dendrocalamus; species Dendrocalamus sinicus. The sequence goes on along the minus strand of CM070672.1, from coordinate 783,466 downwards.
GCTTGCTTGCTTGCTTACTTGTCCTTTTCTCGTCATGTTGCGACCGTTGTTGGGTACTTGCTGAGATTTCCAAATCTCACGCTTGCTCTTTTCATTCTTAGGTAAAAGGCCAGTGGAGTGATAGCATCATGCATGGGTGGGAGTACTCGAGTTTTTAGCACCGTGGCTTGCCACTATTTGTTATTTTATTTGGTTAGAAGTGGACCGGTCCCATGTTTCAAACATTTATTTCATCATCTCTTGATTCTTTAGTAAATTACCTTTAAAGTTTATTTACTTGTGATTTCTATTATTGCTTTCATTATTCATTCTTCACTTTGGCGATGACATTCCATAGTAATATCTCACATCGGTATGTGAGGTGCTACACATTTCACCCATATATACAATATTTCTTGGCTATAAAATGTTACATATATAGAAAAAATGTTATATAAAGTGAGATCGTTGCATACATGGGCAAAAAATATTACAAACATAGATGAAAAATTTTGCATATATAAAAAAAATCTAAGTGTTTTGAACCACAAAAAACACTCAAAGCCTCCATGACAGCACCAAGAAGGAATTCACGTCATCTAAACCATGGGAAGATGCATGATCCATTGACGTATTATCCATTTGATTGCCCTTTACGTGAAAAATATGTAGAGACATCGCGATGGAGTTATTTATGAGGACTATCTTAATACAATACTGGAAGCACAAGATGGAAAGTGGAAAAACAAAATAGTGGGGCCCTCCTTTTTATGTCTTGGCATGCGTGTATGGCAGGGGCTGCAGGCTGTCTCATGTAGTGGTGGAAAACCGTAATAGATAATCCATTTTATCCGATATTTGTATTCAAGAAAACGCGAATGAAGTAAGTAAAATCCATATTAAAAAATGTTCATATTTGTATTCGAGAATATTCGTATCCATATTTGACAATATCGTATTCGCATTCGTATTTGAGAATATTTGTATTCGTATTCAAGACTATTCGATTCGTATTCAATCCGTTTCCTATGCTTATTTGTGAAAAAATCCGGTTACCGGAAATCCCATGAAAAACCCGGATGAATTTTGTTATTTGAAATTTAAATTTGGATGGTTTGAAACCGATAACGGGTCAAAAACCGGCAAAACATATAGGAATTTGTTCTACCGAGATTTGTTACAGAAGTTATAGGAGGATATTCGTATTCGGCCGAATTAAGTACATATTCGATTCAAATTTTTATCGTTACGATATTTGATTCGTATTCGTATTTAAGAATAGTTAAATTTATATTTATTTTAAAAATATAGATTTATATTCATATTTGAGACTATTATCATATTCCACCCATTTCCCTCCCTAGTCTCATGCGGTCCATTTCTCACATGTCGTGTGCTGGGGACCGCCCGCAGCAAACATATCATACGGGCAACCGTTAATTAGAAAAGTCGTTTGACAGTTATTCAAGAAGATGGCACGGTCAAACCACAGAAACCATCCAACGAGGTGGACCAGCCCGGTCGAGACCTCGGGTCTGGGTTTTTCTGGTCGAACCACTAGATCAGGCCGAGTTTGATAACTATGGTCTAAAGTGAGTAGTACCAACATATAATACTTGAGAACTCAAACATAGTACCTCCAGTTAGCTCTTTTGGGTGAAGGGAAGACAAAAGCCCAAGTGAGTTCTTATGGGTGCTAAGCCTATCCTGCATAAGCCTAGGCTATATTAATTTTGGACATTGGCCAATGTCACCTCTGTCAACTCTTTGCACCTCTTCCCCTACCCGGTGCCACCGTAGCCCTCCACCTCCAATACTTATCACACTAGTCTCAACGTCATCGTGCTGCATGCTACCGCCATGTAACATCCTGATTTTTTATATGCAAATCAATTTCCTAAAATGCCTGCGATTTAAAAACTTTTGATTTGCATCTTGATATTTGAATATCTGGAGTTTATTTGAGAATGATTTAATTTGTATTTCACTAACTCAATTCATAATTAACAAAAAGCCCAAACCAGGAGTTAAAGAATACATGTTTGGAAAAAAAGAAATTTTGAATAAGAAGCCGAATATGAAAAGATGATCCAGAAGTAGCACGGGAGAATTTACTGTGAAATTAATTCAAATTAAAAACTTAAATTCAAAAGAATTTGGAAGCGAGACTAGAATTCGAATTACAGGTTTATTAATATAACACTAGAATTAAAATTTTGAAATAAAAAGTGAATTGAAAACCAATTGCATGTTCAATTCAAAATTTGAAAACCAAAAAGGGAAAGTGCAAATTTTAAAGATCAAATAGGAGTGCAATAACAGAAAGAAAAATCCAAATTCAAAGTCAAATATGAGTTTCGAATCCAAAAACAAAACTAAAAATTCAAACCTAAATCAAAATCAAAAAGGGAAATTGGAAAACAGTGTGTGGCCCGGCCCACTCCTCTCTCCCTTCTTCTCCTCTTCCCTGGCCTAGCCTAGCTTGCCATTGCTCCATCACATTGCGCCAGTGCTCGCTGATTGTGCCCCAACTAATACAACATCATGCCCATGCCATCGGCCATCCCTTCCTACTGGCCACCATGCCATGCCCCGCATCTGAGCTCACCGCCCGCCTATAAAAGCAAGACTAACCTTTGTGTTGCTTCACTGCACCTCCCTCATCACTTCCCCTTGCTCAATTGAGCTTCTCCTTGCGCAGATTTTATCAGCGGTATTGTCGTCTCCATTTTTGACTAAAATTGCCTCTTCACTGCCATATCCTTCCTGGTGAGCCTCGAATTGATTCCTCGCGTTTGAAGCACCCCGTACCTCCCTCTCATTCTGCCCTACTTCAATTTTGGTATACATTGATCCCAACTTGTCGTGGCTGTTGACAGTGACATGCCATCTCGAGGCCTCGTCACCAGACCACCTCGAGCATTCCCGAGCTTCACCAACCTCTAGATGATCACATACCCCTTCAATTGCTTTCCTCACCATGGTCGATGAGCTCTGGCGCTACTGTGCACCGTTGCACCGCCACGATGGTTCACCACTGGCTACGCTATCACCACTCCTAGAATCGTCGTTGTCCTAACCACCCATTTTTGGGGTTACCGGAGCTCGCCGTCACTTGCCTCATTGCGCGACGAGTACGGCAGTGCGTCTCCTGTGCGAGCTGAGGAGAAGGCACTGTAGTGTAATTAAATAACGTTAATAAAGTACATTAGTTTAAAATAGTAGTAACTGAAATGTGGGCCTAGGTATTTAGAAAACTAAATTAAACCGGTTTAGAAACATGAGTCACTGACAAGTGGGCCTATCTTTAAGCCTAGGGTCCACCTATCAGTCGTTCGCCTCTTTTCCTTAAAGAAAAAATTCACAAGAATACTTAAATCCTAAGGGCCCCATCTGTCAAGCACTTAAGGGTTTTCTTTTAGAAAAGTAAATAAAAAACCTAGCTAGCCCTACTTGTTAGTCTCTGATGCCTTTTATAATGAAAAAATAAATTGAAAAATAAATTAAAAGGATTAACTTGATAGTGTTACAGTTTCGTCCTCACTTCACCCAAAAAATTAAAATAAACCCACCCACACTATGGGCATGTATGTGTAGAGAACCTCACTTGAGCTTTCGTCGTCACTTCGTCCAAAAGGATTAACCTGAAAGTGTTACAATCTAGGCCAACAGGTATTATATGCTATTGTAACTCAAGGTAAACTGGCCATGTGGTAGTATATAGCGGGGTGTTACAATCTTCCCCTGAGAAACCATGTGGAGGTGTCCCTATATTTGTGATGAGTAATTTACGGTTGTGTTAGAGAGTTTGAGTTTATTTTGGGTATTTCATACTTGAGTACCTTTTACTAATGCTATTGTTGATTATACTGTTTCGTGCGATGCTATGTGATGGTTTGCTTGTCTGTGTGACTACATGACTTCGGAGTTAGGTCATGGTGAGGCGTGGGAGGACCGGGACTAGGCACAGGATATGTTGAGGTCCAGACGGTCGGAGACATCGAAGATGATCGAGGCAGCTGAGGTGGTTGCGAGTCAGGAGACGAGGAACCGGAGCTGGAGCTACCGGAGGTGGACACGACGGGCAAGGCGAGGAGGACCGGGACTAGGCTCAGGGAGGAGTCGGAGGTCCAGACGGTTGGATGTCGGTTGCGGTCGTGTGCGACGGAACAAACCAGGACTAGACTCAGGTGGAGTCGGAGTCAGGTGGACATGACGGGTAGCAGCGAGGTGGACCGGGACTAGGCTCAGGGAGGAGCTGAGGTCCAGACGGTCAGGATGCCGGGTGCGGTTGTGTGCAGCAGAGCTGACCGGGACTAGACTCAGGGAGGAGTCGAGGTCTAGACGGTCAGGGTACCGGTTGCGGGAAGCTTCCAGGAAGGTGCTTGAGGGGCAATTTAGAGAATTGACTCAAGCCTGAGTGGAGTGGATATGTTTCCCTCTATTTTCCTGAGCTTTGACTTTTGCCTCATGTGGGTGTGAGGTGTGTGAGTGGGAAGGGGCTACCACTTCTTGATTTGCTCCTTTGGTGTGAGCTCCCTCCATATAGAGGATATGAGGGGCAGGCATGACCAAGCAAGGAAGCAGTAGCTAAGTGGTGAGTGTTCTCCTGCGTGAGTTCTTGAGTGTTGTTCATACTGCTTCATCTCAGTAAGAGTCATGTAATGAGATGAGTGGCATTCCTTCTCAATCGCATATGGGGCTGTAGTGTGTTGGTTGTAGAAACACTCTCATGTAATCATTCATCTCTATTCAATATGAGAATATGTGTGGATGAAATGCTTTATTGTCTGTTCTTCTTGTGCTGTGTTTTTGGCTCTTTGTTCTACTCTGCCTCTTTTTGTTTTGAGCCTAATCTTTGGTCAAGAAGCTGCTAAATCGTTTTTCTCTGAACTGGGATAGGTTCTCCAAGCCATCTTGGTCAGTTGTCTCGAGAGAAAAGATTTCTTTTGCAGTTTTTCTTCCAAATGATCTCAGCTGCACTTCCTCTATTCTTGTCCTCTAGGGTTTGATGGCAGGGGACTCTTGCTCCTTTGATTTCCTAGATGCAAAGCTGAGTTTGGGGTGTGCTTCTCTCATCTGAGATCATCTCCCTGCTAAATTCAAAGTCACATGAGCAAATGATTCAAGAATGGGAAGTAATTTGGAAATCAGTCCCATCCTGTGTGGTTTTTCATATTTCAGCTCAGTTTTTTGTTTATGGCCTTTCTGAATGTTTTCTCTTGACTTATGAGGTTGAATTGCTATTTAGTTTGAAGTCTTGATCTTTTGACCTGAAGAGAGCAGCAGGGTTTTGGTCAATTCTTTGGTTTTCAGCTGCTGTCAGTATTCCCTGTTCATCTATCAGCCTGCGCAGTTTACTATTGTTTCTGCTCTCTCGCTGGAGGTGTGAATGGTCAGACCGCATCCCCCATGGCGGTTAGATCGCTCCTACACCGCCGGTCAGACCGCTAACCCTAGAGGTCAGACCGGCCACACAAAGGCGGTCCGACCGGTAGCCACCCGGCGGTCAGACCGGAGGTAGCACGGCGGTCCGACCGGCTGGACAATGGCGGTCAGACTGTCCTTGAACCAGCAGTCAGACCGCCCACTCACCTCCGGTCAAACCGGCCTTTAGGCTTTTTTCAGTCCAGCACTCTGATTTGTTTTGTTCTTCTTTGTCTCGTTCTTGTGTCATTTCAATTTGGATTTCTAGAGAGCATGAGTCATCTTCATCATAGTTCTTATAGCTATTGGTGAGAAGAGAATTTTTGGGTGGATACTTTGGGGGCGATTTTTGAAGGCACTATTCACCCCCATCTGTTGCCATTTCCAATCCTACATCCCCCTTAAATAGGATGTCCCGGCAACAATCTACCCAAAAATGCCCCTCAGTAGATGACCTGTGCCATGTGCTGCTACGGGGGTCACATGCACACGTGGCCTGTGTAGCGAGGGTTGATGCTTTGATACCAATTGTAACACCCTGCGGTCCAAAATCTGCTATAAGCTCAGCCCACCCGTGGGGTGGGCATGCACGCATAGCACCTCACTTGGGCTTTCGCCTTTGCTTTGCTCAAAAGGGTTAATCCGGAGGTGGCACTATGTGGGCCAACAAGTATTATTTGTTAGTGTAACTCAAGTTAAACTAGCAATATGGTACTAAAGGACGGGGTGTTATAGTTAGGGAGAGGTCACTGTGTCCTTCAACTGTGAGGGAGGGGTGGGCGGCGATGGTTCAACAGTGGGTGGTGGAGGTGGCTATGCAATGAGGCGACAGTGGCGGCGCCGACTGTGAGGTTTGAAGTAGGGTGGTGGCAGCCGGTAGCATGGCGACAATGGTGGAGGCTACGTGGACCCTTTGATAATTGGGCTTCGTGGGTTGGACAAGCAGGTGGGCTAGCTCTTGGCCCAATCGGCTAGGAAGTTGCATTGGTTGGCCTGGTATCGAGTACAAAGGGGCAAGCAGAAGATACCCGATGGAAGAACAGGCGGCCTCAGCTCTTGTTCCCGTTGTTGTTCTCCCCCGATATCAGGGCTGCACCTGAGAATTTGGGGCCATGTGTGCTAACTTTAAAATTAGGCACCACAACAGTTTGGAAAAATCAATTACTAAAATAAAAAATATTTTTAATTTAGAATTAGGACCTAACATTAACTCTTCGTTCTTTTTATCTGATGCTTTTTATAACAAGAGATTTTAGAAGCCATGGATGAAAGGTTGAGTAGCATCCAGATCGAGAGAATGAGACAAGATCATAAATTATGCTTTCGAGTTTACAAAGAATACCACGATAAATAGATGAGAATGGAGTGAATTAATTCATTACCGCTATCTGGATTAGTTTAGGAAAATCACAAGTTAGTTTGAAGGAAGAGAATTAGGAGCAGAGGGGTTAATTTTCACATGCAAATAAGAGATATATAGGAATAGCAGTTGTGCGAAAGCAAAGGAGGAATGAAAGAGCAATAGAGAGGTGGGGGAGTTCTAAGAAGGTAATAAAAAGGTTTGATTAACTCTTTATCTTACACGATGTTGACTACAGGAGCAATAGTAATTTTTCTTGATATATTAACAAGTAGTAATTGAAGCTAATTCAAAATTAGGGCCCCTAACTTTTTGGGGGCCCTGTGCAGTTGGTAGGGGCTTGCCCAAACACTAGTTCTCTAGCTAGTTTCCAAATCCCTTCCTTGTTCACAATCTTTACTTCCAATTCTCCCGATTTTTATCCTAAAGTACTTTGTATCCGGTGTGGGAACTGGTAATATATCTCTTGTGCTTGGTGTTGATTGTGTTCACCAAGTGGGATCTTGACAGACGCGTCCTTTAAAAATATGAAGTAAAGAATATGCGAGAGAAAAACATACTTCTTATCATGTAGGTGTGCCCTGATCATTTCGATGAGATTATGTACCTCCCAAGTGTTGGGGGCCTGGTGCCGTCGAACTTGTAAAAGTATGCTGGTGAGAATCCTCCTTATGTCAGGCTTTCGGGTTGTCCGCACAAAAGCCCGGCATTCGAATCTCCTTCCAAGCTTGCAATATAGTTGTTTGGCAAGAGTTGTCTTACCAACTCCACCGAACCCAAGAATGGATACCATCCTTAGCTGCCGCTCTCCATCGGCAGTCAACCATCCTTCAAGCTTTTCCCTCGAGCTGTCGATACCGTCAAGGCCTACAGCCTCCATCCCATACAGCGGTGGAAGCGGACGTTCATCCGAAGTGCTACTGCTTGGCCGCCAAGGCACAGGAAGGTTATAGCTCCTGTGCCGCTGAATCGCCTCCTTCACGCGAGTCCTGAATCCTGAGATCTCCTCGGCGACCCATCGGCCCTGACTCAGGCCCTCGCGGAGCTTAGTGATCTTACCACGGAGATTTCTCTGGACGGCATCGACGTGGACGAGCTCGTCGACGAAGTCATCTATGTCGTATGACAGTTCGCGCACCTCCTTCACCCAACAGTTGGCCGTCAAGCCAGGGGCCTCCACCTCTGATGGCTTAATTAGGTATTTGGCTAATTCTTGGAGATCACCTTTCAGGAGTTCAATCTTGTTCTTTTCTCCTTTCCGCAGCCCGTATTTGTCTAATTCGTCGAGCTTCCCAGGAAGGGAGCGCATGGCGCCCTGCCAAGCACAAATCGGAGCCGCCATGGATCTCTCCGTTCCTAAAGCGAACCAAAGCAGCACATATTAGTTTGATCTAATAATACCCTTCTGACAGATGAAGAACATAAGAAATTCCGTAACAATACCTAAGAAGAAGATACCAACGACGCGAAAATTAGGGACCTCTCCAATTTAAGGTGAAAGAAGTGATCAACCTGGACATTTGCACGCGGCTTCCATGAATTTTTCTCCTAGCCTAAGAGATACACCAGTAGGCCTATTTAGGCTATGCTTCGCGTTGGGTGCGCCCTCAATGGCCCACGGCGGGGGCCTCCCTCCGACAGAAACTTTATTAAATGGTCCATCGGTTATGAATATTTACATGCTAAGCTCTACATTTCAGTAAAATTACATATTGGTACTCTAACTTCATGATATTGACCTGTACCTCAGACTGCATGATTGCTCCTCAACTTCCCGAAATAACATGCGGCCCCCAGATTCTGAAAACAACCTTTTCCAAACCAATATTTTTTTCCAAGTTCAAATTCTGGAAAATCATATTGAAAAATCCATACAAAAAATATCTTTAGCCAGAGAGATGAGATGCTACACCGTTTGAGCTATACAATGGTCACACGAAGATCTAGCTAGGCACGGTGGTCTAGCATCTTCCAACTGATTTGTTTCCGAACTTTCATTCAAAAAAAATTGATTTTCTAGTTATAATATTATCATACCATTTCATACATACATACATACGTACGTACGTACGTACGTACATACATACATACATACATACATTTATTATACTTTGCAAAACTTTGAAAGAATGTCACGTTAACATTTTCAAACTTTGACCGCAGGAATGGCTATATATAAGAATAACTTTACAAATGTACATATTTATTGTGAAAAGTATTTCCATAACATGATAGCTATATAATCTATTCGTAATAAATTTTGATAGTTTTTTTTTGGATAAGGAAGACTTTATTAAATCCCAAGTTCGTTACATCGAGTTGATACACGTTCTTGGAACAAAACTTCCAGCCTCTGCCTAAAAAGGCACACAGCTTATGAGTAAGGAAAAACTGAGCAAAATCTAGTGACATTCAATCCTAAGACTAGATCGCCACCCATATGCCCGGGTAAAGAAATCCTTCGCCAACTGCTCCAACTGTCGCGATGCCACCACAACCGTATCCTGTAATTCCGGTCTTTGCAGGATAGCCCACGAACGGAGACGGTGAGAAACTGCATAAATAACCTGCAAAGGAGAATAAGAGTTGTTCTTTTCAAAAACAATATCATTCCTGTACAACCATATAGACCAACATATTGCTGCTGCCCCAAGCAGTACTAATGATTTCAAATGATTAGTTATACCATTTAACCAGCTACCAAACATATGTGCTACACTTAGAGGTTTTGTGAGTTGAGGGCTTCTCCAATGCAAGCTCGTAGCCATTACACAGATGCTTAAAGAAAGATATATAGCCATATCATCTGTTATAGTGTAATTTTAGTCATAAATCAGTTTATTTTAGCCCAATCGAGCGGCACCTCAAACAACCTATAGCTTATAGGGAACAGTGCTTCCTTATGCCGTGTTTTCTGTCTACTCTGGCGCTGATACCCTTTCCCGATCCACCAGAAGGTCGAGAGAAGCAAAAGCCGGCCAGTGATCAATCTAGTCATGGTACCACCGCTGGAGCAAGGGACGGCGAACGCTTTCTCGAATTCCGTCATAGGGAAGCTCTTCTCGGAGCTCGAGAAGAAATACCATCTGTGGAAGGGCGTGGAGGCAGTAAGTGAATCCTTGCGAAGAGACCTTGAGATTCTTGTTTCTCACATGGATGAAGAGGTCATCAAGCTGAGGGATGCAACTCGCACACCTGTTGCGAGTGTGCACACTGAACAGATGCGTGACTTGACGCATGATATTGAGGATTGCATAGAGCTCTTCCTGCATCGCGTTACGTGCGAGGAGGGAGCGTCCCGGCTTTTTCGGGCTGCACACGGGGTGAAGACGTTTTACACCCGTCTTCGGTTCGGGGTCGAGATGAAGAAGCTTAAGAAGCGTTTGAAGGACACAAGCCTATCTTCTACCTCAACCGCAGAGCCAGAGGAAGGTGATCGACGTGATCCTGTTGAGCGCAACCCTGTGGGCATCGCGTTGGCCAAGGGGGAGCTTCTCGCGCTGTTGGACGAAGTGGAAGGCCAACAGCAACAGCCGCGGCTGAGGGTGATCTCCATCGTGGGATTTGGCGGCTCCGGGAAGACCACCCTGGCAAGAGCAGTGTACAATAGCCCTCAAGCTCAATCCCCTCGATTCAGTTGCCGTGCCTGGGTTGATAGATGGGAGTACACCGATGCGAGTGGCCTTTTAAAGAAGATAATCCAGGAAGTTTGGCCGGAGCCGGGACAAGATGTTCTTGACGAAACGAATGAGGAACGTCTTCAGAATCATCTCCGAGGATACTTGAAGGATAAGAGGTTAGTATTCTCTTGCACGCCAGCTTCAATAATTTTTCTCCATGCATGCCTGCGTCCATGAATTTGCCTAACTACTTTCTTTCCTGACTAAAATATGCTTGTATTCCCAACTAAATGACCTCTAAATTGACTATATATTGGATGTTGTTGCAGCAGTTCAACTGAAATATTGCAATCGTTCCGGTCACACATAAACTTGTCACCATTGGAAACATGCATGCATGTGCACGAACTCACAAACAGATCTTTCACTACCACATTTTTTTGGGAGGGCGCTGGCATAAATCGGACGCTTGCTTGCCGCATCGGTTCAATTTAGATTACTGCAGTTGAAACGCTGTTGTAGTTGTGTGGAAATGCTGCGCGCAGAACAACAAAGTAACAATAAAAATGAAATATGTCTCTGCAATATAAAAATCAAATTTTAAAAAAAGTGTGTCTAGACATCACCTGAAAAAAAGGTTTTGTTAAACATCATCTGGATATTTTTTTTCCAAACTATCATCCAAATTTAGGACTGTTAGATTAGAGATCCAATGGCCATGAATTATCCCTCCTCCCCCTTGAATTCTACCCCCTCCCCGTTGAAAAAAAATCCCCCCCTTCAAAAACAAGGGTCCTTTGATATCTAATCCAAGGGTCATAAATTTGGATGATAGTTATGAAGAAAACATCCGAGTGATATCTAGACACTCCCTGAAAAAAACTGGAAAGTAGAAAAAAAAACTGGAAAGTAGCCAATAAGCTGTGTTGGAGCAAGGTAATCTGGCTGTATATATATTACATCGTTCACACGGTTGAATATTGCGGCTGCAGGGCATATCTATTAATTAACTTTTGCTTTTCATTGCCAATTCGTCTCGTAGGTATTTAATTGTCATGGATGACATCGATAAGGAGCTATGGGATTGGATAACTTCAACCTTCGAAGATAATGGTACAAGCAGCAGAATAATAGTGACCACGACCATCCAGTCCACAGCCAATTTGTGCAGCTACGGTAACGGTTATGTGTACAAGATGCGAACTCTTGGAGATGCAGCTTCTAAGAAAATAGCCCTTCTGGATACATCTGACTTGGAGCATTCGCTAACACTCCTGATGAAATGCGATGGTCTTCCACTTGCTCTTGTTAGCGTGGCCAATCATTTCAGAAGTAAAAATGGCCCCACGGGGAATCTCTGTAAAGATTTGTGCGACCTCCTTGGTTCTTATCTGCATGAGACTGCAACTGAGAATATGGATCACTTCGCAAGACTTCGAGGTGTACTTATGGGTAACTACACCAGTCAGCCTGACTACAATGTCCGGACCTGCTTGTTATATCTAGGCATATTCCCAAATGATCGTCCCCTGAAGAGGAATGTGATAATCAGGCGATGGTTGGCTGAAGGATATGCACGAAGTGATAAACCTCAAATACTCAGTGAACAAGTAGCAGATCGCTATTTCAACACATTCATTGACCGGAATATCATTCAGCCTGTTGGTATAAGCAACAGCGAAGTATTGAAGACGTGCAAAACTCATGGTATCGTGCACGAGTTCGTGTTGCACAAGTCTATTTCTGAGAAATTCATCATGTCCTTTGATGCTCCGAAGAACAAAAATGTATTTCTCAATGATAAAAGGCACAAATATGTTCGTCACCTCTTTGTCAATGACAGGAATGATAAAAATTCCGGAACAACCTTGAAGATGGACTTATCTCGTGTCCGGTCTCTGACAGTCTCTGGGAATGCAGGTGGTGCTATTTCTAATTTCCGCGAGTACAAACTGATGAGAGTCTTGGATCTGGAAGAATGCAGCGATGTGAATAAAAATCATCTTAAAGACATATGCAACCTGTGGAATCTGAGATATTTAAGCCTCCGGCCCAATTTTACTGAGCTTCCAAGGGAATTTGCAAAACTGAAACTACTGGAGACACTCCATGTAAGCAAAACAAGGGAGACACTCGATGGAAGCAAAACAAGTGTGACTGTGCTGCTGCCAGTGGAAGTCATCGGGCTGCCCTGTTTAACTCATTTGATTGGAAAGTTTAAGCTTCAGCATCAAGTCGGGAAAGTGAGCAGTGATCTGGAGCAACTGTCAAAAGATAGTAAGCTGGAAACCTTAGCAGGATTTGTCGTCGACGGGAGTCAAGGATTTCTGCAACTTATGGTCCATATGAAGAATTTGAGAAAGGTTAGGATATGGTGTGAGTACACTGAAGACACAGAAATCACTAACTTGAATAATGACCTCGTACAGGCCATTCAGAAGTACACCGAAGCTCCCATGGGTGAGGGTCGCTCCCTATCAATTGATCTTCAAGGATTGCCCGGAGACGAAGGTTCCCGGTATGCTCTGAGGGATCTATATAATCACAGCTTGAGTCCAGGAAATAAGTATTATCTCAGGTCGCTGAAACTACACGGCAACGTACCAACATTGCCCGAGTTCGTTGGCTTACTGTTCTGTGGTCTCACTGAGCTGTGCCTTTCGTTAACTACTGTGACACGAGATCTTCTGTCAGCCCTGAGTAATATGCCTAGCTTGGTTTTTCTCAAACTGATCGACAGTCAAATTGATGGGGGTTTGGTCATACAAGTTGGGGCATTCAAGAGGTTGGAACACCTACGTTTTGTGTTGCGAGACCCCAATCCTGTCATCCCACAAATCCAAGACGGAGCTCTGCCGAAACTTGTATCACTACAGCTGCTCTGTAAGCATCTAGCTGGTCTTTCTGGCATCGTAATCAGACACCTAGAAAACCTTAAGGAAATCGAGCTTGATCCTGGAGTCAATGACCAAACAAGAGGAGAATGGGAAGCAGCGGCAAGGAACCATCCTAACATGCCGGATGTTTTGCCTTTCAAAAGGGTGGATGATGAAGCAGCACCTGAGGATGCCATCCAACAGCAACCAGTCGAGGGGGTGTCTGCACAGGGAAATTGTGCAGTCCAATCGAGCCCCGGTGACAATGTGAATTCTACTTCCAATAATTCAGGACTTAGAGGTGAAAGGAATGGCATCCAAGAGCTTTCTACTTCCACTAATGGCCCGCTCATTCGGCTTTGGCGTTGGCTTCTGGCTTCCGGCTTATTTCACTAATGGACCTACGGCTCGCTGCCATTGGGGCACATTTGTCTGGTATATCTCTTGCTCGTTACGTTTAATTTCCTTCTTTGTGTTCGCACATTTGTCTTTTCGCACGAACATTCTGCACACTGCCCCAATTCATCAGCTACATCCGTAGGTCCATTAGTGATGTTCGTGCCCAATTAATGCTGCCTCAGCCCATTAATTGTTTAATACAATCACATGGATCCGTACTAGATTATGTGCACACACCAAAGAAGCACAGTCCGTCATATGAACAGGCAAAAAACACTAAATATAAGAAAAAAATTAATCAGAAAAAACCGTATATACCTCTATTAATGAAATAGTACAACTATTTAGTTCTTCCAAAGCATTTAAGTAGAGTTTGAGAGTGAAAACATTGTAATAAATATGCTCTTGAGCTTCAGCTTTTAGCTTCCGGCTTATTTTTTAGTATTCATAAATTTCGTTTTTTTCTGAACTTTTGGCTTTTTGTTGGGCTTTTTTGTTGGTTCTTTTTTCCCGTATTTGTTTGTATTATACGTAATGGGCTAACATATTTTTTAATTTTTTAAAATTTAATTATGCTAAATAAGTCTTTGTCACCTACAGTGTTTTTTCAGCTAGCTACAGTGCTTTTCAGCCATAAACCACTCAAAATAAGCCAAAATGATTACACCCTTTATTAATGGAGAAATATTTTGAAATGACTCCAGAGGCCAAGTATGAACAAACATTTATGAAACGGAGAGGGTACAATATAGCTAGCAAACAGTTGTCAATTAGCCACCCTACATAAATATGATGGTTATTGCAAGTGACCAAAGTAGATAAGCACCCAAATGGTCCTAACCTAGATAGCCACACTGGTCTATTCCCAACAGTTTCAGTTCTATTTTTAGTTTCATTTTAGCCTTTTGGATTGTGCATTTATGGTAATGCAATTGTACATAGATTGTCATTGATCTTGGCCGCTTGCTACACTTGCAGGACCGAGTGCTACTTTGTGGACCAAGCTGCTATGGAAACGATTCATAAATATGAGAAAATTGCTGTTGTATAGTACAAGATTGTGTTGTTCCGTGGTCCATGCAATATAAGTCTCCAGCGGTCCTGTCACATCAATAGGTGGTGCTTTGCCTTAAAAAATAAAATCGGTGGTGTTCTGTTGTTACATATTAAAATATGTTGTCGGATTTGATTTTCGGAAATTGCTCAAGTCGGTTGCAACTCAATAAATAAGGGATACCTCCCACCCTAGTGTGTACCATGGGCAAGCCACCATGCATTGAGTAGTATTGTACGACTAGAGGAGAAGTAGAGTTAGGTAGCCACTAACAAGTGTGTTTGCATCAAAATATATATTGGTGAAATAAAGAGTTAAGCTCTTGTGTAAGTGTGGTCTCCTTGATAAGCTGTATACTTCTAGTATTTAGTATTTTAAATTGTGATTCAACGTGAGTGGCTCGGCTATCCAGAATCACAAAAGTCCTAGCTAAAACTCCTTCCCCCTTCTTTTCTCCCTTCACCCACCCCTTCCTTCCTCTCTAACACAAAAAATTTCAAGTTGGAAAACTTCAGCTTTGAAAGTTTCAAATTAGGAAGTTTCAGCTCAAAAAATTCAAATCCGAAAACTTCAACTCGAAAAGTTGCAAATCGGAAAAATTCAACTCAGAGAAAATTTTAACATGGGATTTTGCTTGAAATTTGAGGGAAGGAAAGTGGAGGAAGGATTGGTACGGGTAACCTCAAATTAGAAAACAAATAAAATAAATTAATTCAACTAGTTAATTTGGCGTAAGGGCCCCTTGAGTGGTTGGATCTAAAGGCGGAAATACTCAAGCACTTGAAATTGTATTATGAGCCAATAGCTTATAGAGTACAAGAAATAAGGCGGTTTCCAAACAAACCGAATCCATGCCAAAAAGGAATCCTAACAATCCAAGAAACAAACTAGTAAAGTTATCTTCTGTAGTGCAGATATCCGGATCTTGATTAGTTGTGATCGTATGACCGACCATGGTTGTTACAACCACTCGGTGCTTACGACCATGCCAGTCAACTGGGGTCATAGTCATATGACCAACCATAGTCATTACGACCACTCGATACTTATGACCACCTGTGTAGTTTAACAATCTCGATTGGCCGTGGTCGTATGACCAACCATGGTCGTTACGACCACACCACTCTGTCGTGGTCGTATGACCGACCATGGTCGTTATGACCACTCATTGCTTACAACCACCTGTGTAGTCTACCCCCTCCCCCCGGCAGTCGGAGCGGGAGCACAACGAATGTTCAGGCTGGAGCGAAACTCGTTGAAGACAATCGAGGGCAGTCCCTTAGTGAAAATTTCTACGTACTGAGACGACGTTGGCACGTGCATGACGCGGACATCGCTGAAAGCAACCTGTTCACGCACAAAATGGAGATCAATCTCGACAAGTTTCGTGCGTTGATACGGAACAGGGTTGGTGGAGAGGTAGACGGCACTAATGTTGTCGTAGTACACCACGGTGGCCTTCTGGAGGGGGCGACGGAGCTCGTGGAGGAGTTGGTGCAGTGAACAAGTCTCAGCGACAGCGTTGGTGATGACACAGTACTCAGCTTCGGTGCTCGAGCAAGAGACAGTCTGCTGGCACTTAGAGGACCATGACACTAGATTGTCGTCAAGGAAGATACCGTAGCCGGAGGTAGACTTGCGTGTGTTGGGGTAGCCGGCCCAGTCAGCGTCGATGTAGGTCGTGAGTGACATGGGCGATGGGCGGTGCAACTGAAGACCGAAGTTGATGGTACCTTGGAGATACCAGAGAATCCGCTTGACTGCATTGAGGTGCGGTTCGTGAGGGTCATGCATGTGCAAGCAGACCTGCTGTTGGCGTATGTCACGTCCGGCCTAGTGAAGGTTAAGTACTGCAGTGCCCCGAGAGACTTTGGTACTCAGTGGGGCTATTGACGGGTGAGCTAGCGGAGGAGAGCTTGGACTCCGTGTCAATAGGCATACTGCAAGGGATGCAGTTGCTCATGCTGGTGTGATCCAGAATGTCAAGGATGTGTTGCTGTTGGGACAATACCATGCCGTGGGCACAGCGAGACACCGAGGAAAAAGTGTAGAGCACCAGGGTCCTTGGGGGAGAACTCATGCTGCAGTGCCATGATAGTCCATTCTAGAAGCTCATCAGTCGATGCAGTGAGGACGATGTTGTCAATGTAGAGGAGGAGGTAGATGACATCAGACCCGCGAGTAAGGACGAACAGGGATGGGTCGGCACATGACCCAACAAAGCCTAGGCTGAGGAGGTGCGAGGCGAACTGGCTGAACCAGCCTCTCGTGGCGCTTGCTTGATGCCATAGAGCGACTTGTTCAGGTGGCAAACATCAGTCGGTGCGGAGAGGTCGATGAAGCTGAAGGGCTGCTGACAGTAGACCGTCTCGGAGAGGGTGCCATTGTGGGAGGCATTGTTGACGTCGAGCTGGTGCATCGGTTAGTCCGAAGCAACGACGATGGAGAGGACTATGCGGACGGTGGCCGGTTTAACAACAAGGATGAAGGTCTCGCCTAGTCGATGCTGGCTTGTTGAGAGAAGCCGTGAAACACCCATCGAGGTTTTTAGTGGTCAAGCGAACAGTTGGGCTTGTACTTGTGACGATATATCCACTTGCCGAACACAACATTAGCACCCGGTGGGTGAGGAACAAGATCCCACGTCCTGTTGGCCTGGAGCGGAGAACTCATCGACCATGGTGGCATGCCAATTGGTGTCCTTGAGAGCATTGTGGTAGCTCTTAGGAAGAGGAGAGTCGACCGTGGCATGAAGATTTAGCCATTCGACCGGCTTACGGATGCCATGCATGCCACGTGTGAGCATCCAGTGATCGTTGAGTGGTGCGAGTGGAGCCGTGGGTGTCGACACGGTGGGAGGTGTGGTAGTAAGTGTGGCAAGAGGTGCGGCGGTGGGTGCGTTAGAAGGATACGTGGACACAGGAGAGACATGCACGTGAGGAAGCACAGGCGCAGATGCAAGTTTGACTGGCTGTTAGGGAGCGGCAAGAGCAGGAGGTGCACGGGCCTGTTGCTAGATAACCGACACAGAA
This sequence comes from Dendrocalamus sinicus, assembly GCA_036346575.1. Lineage (NCBI taxonomy): Eukaryota > Viridiplantae > Streptophyta > Magnoliopsida > Poales > Poaceae > Dendrocalamus > Dendrocalamus sinicus. The sequence goes on along the minus strand of CM070672.1, from coordinate 765,719 downwards.
GTATGGAATGAGACCTCGTCCAAGAAAGAGAGATCATTGGGAGAGAGGGTGATGCGTGTTGCGAAAGGAAAAATAGACTTGTCGAACATGACGTGGCGGGAGATGATGGTGCGGTTGGAGGCGAGGTCAAGGCATTGGTACCCTTTATGATTGGAAGGATAGCCTAGAACACACATGCAGCGGAACAAGGAGCAAGTTTGTGCGCGGCAATGGCGGATAGGTTGGGATAGCAAAGACAACCAAAAACACGAAGATCGGCGAATAAGGGGAGTGTGAGAAGAACCTCATGTGGGGTTTTATGTTTGAGGGTTTTGGTGGGATGCAAGTTAAGAAGATGAGTGGCTGCGTGAAGAGCCTCGACCCAATAGACGGGAGGCATGTTTGCTTGAAACAGGAGGAAGCGCACCATGTTGTTGATGCTGATGATCACACGCTCAGCTTTGCCATTTTGCTGAAAAGTATGAGGACAAGACAAGTAGAGAAGAACACCGGTATGAAGGAAGTGAAGGTGGGCGGCAGTGTTGTCAAATTCGCCACCATTGTCACATTGAAGGGATTTGACAGAGGTGATGAACTGGATGGATGCATAGGCAAAGAAATTAGTGAGTGTGGAGAGAACATCAGACTTGATGCGTAGGAGGGATGCCCACAAGTAGTGGGAGAAGTCATCAAGAATGACAAGGTAATACTTGTAACCAGAGACACTAGGTTGAGGCGATGTCCAAAGATCACAATGTATGAGTTCAAAAAATACGGTGACACGGGAAGTAGAAGTAGCAAAAGGCAAGCGGACATTTTTGCCAAGTTGACAAGCATGACAAATAGATTTAGTAGATGGGTTTTATTACATGGAATAGAAAAAGCACATGCTAAGTGCGACAAAGCTTGATTGCTAAGTTGACCTAAGTGTCGATGCCACAAGGTTGAAGGCGACAACGGAGAAGGCGTGTGCAGCAAGGGACAGCACTTGGAAAGGGAAGAGGTCGCCGCGACTATTGCACTCGATGATCACATTCTTGGTGTGAAGATACTTCATAGAGAGACCAAATGGGTCAAACTTAATAGAACAGTGATTATCGATAGTGAATTGTCAGACAAAAATAAGATTTTTGATAATATGTGGAGTGACAAGGACATTGTTGAGGTTAAACGGATGAGATGGTGTGGAAAAAGTTGTGTAGCCAATGTGGGTAATGGGGAGCATGGAACCATTGCCAACAATGACATGATGAGGTGCAACGGAAGATGAAAAGGAGTGGGAAAGATTACCCTGATCCGATGTCATGTGCAAAGATGTCACCGAAATCCATCTACCATTCAAACAAGGGCAGCGGAGCTAGCGTCATAGTGTTGAAGGCACTCAAGAGTTAGTTCTGGTAGAAGGAGTGCGCGGGCAGCGGAGGAGCGTTGCGTGGCATGGCCGCCTGCCAAGCCATGCCAGGCCATGGGGCATCGTGCCAGGGCGTTATGGGTGACAGAGGCGGCTGCGGCTAGACGAAGACGTGGAAAGCATGAAGAGTGCTGGAGGGATGCGGGCCGACGACCCCCTGACTGGTGGGACACGGTGCCATGTTCCATGGATCGGGACACATCTGAATGGAGCCTGCCCAAGGATTCTAAAGAGACGGCCAGGGTGTGGCTCCTTGCTTGATATCGCAGGAGGTCAAGCCACCGCCGTTGCCGCTGTCGGTCACCGTGGGGGGGAGTTCTCAGGTGGTGGAGGGCGTTGGCTGGGAGTGGGGGAAGCTCCAATATGCCAAGGAGACGCTCCCACTGTGAGGAATTGAATTGGAGGTCGCTGAGGAGGGAGTGGCGATGGCGGTGGTGATTTTGGATGGCAATGGGGAAGAAGCAATGGGCGGTGAGCTTCGGCATGTGGAAATCCAATTAGCTCGGAGGGGAAGCAGATGGGGAGTGCGGACACGCCGTGACATGCTCAACTTGGGGGAAGACCAGCCATGGTGGCCGGAACGGCGAAGGAAGCTGGCGGCCATAGCACGAGCTTGGGCCGACTTGAGCTCGGCTGAACCCAAGGGAAAAGAAGGGAGAAAGGGGGAGGTGTAGGGAGCAATGGGGAAGTTCTGGAGCTCTAAGGGTGAGCCAAGGGGCTACTTATAGCCATGGACGATTGCTATGGCCGGCGACTTGGGAACAGGGCTCGGTGGGGGCATCGCATGGCGCTGGCACGATGGCGGGGTGGCTGTGACGCAGCCTAGTTATGGCAAAGGGACAACTGCGGTAGGGTATGGCACTGGCACGGGTGCCCAGGCGGGGATGCAACGGAGGCGACGGGAACAGGTCGGCGTAGATGTGAGGGTGACGGTTAATGGGGGTGGGTCTATTCACAGCGGCATGGGCACGAGCACCGAGACGCCAGGGCAGGGCACGGTGATGCCGACGCGGGAGCGGGCAGCTGTGTAGGTGATGGCGACGCGGTGGCGCTGTGGCTGACAGATCGACACTTTTGGAGGAGACCAGCCGATGGCATCGCGGTGAGGTGACTCGGGAGCAGGCAGGGTGACACGATGACGACGCGGGGGCAGGCGCACAGCCAAGTGTGGAGGGTGACGCGGCTGATGCCAGAAAAGGGGAGACAGCGCTGGCTGGTCAGGCGAAGCGAGAGCAAATGGAAGAAGAAGAAAGAGGGGAGGAGGAAGGAGAGAGAAAGAGGGGAGGAGGAAGGAGAAACTGGTCGGACTGCAGGAGAGAAGAAAGAGAGAGAGGGAGGTGAGAGAGAAGAATTGCGGGCCCACATGTAAGAGAGAGGGAGAAAGAGAGTGAGTGAGAGGAGAGGAACAAGAAATAAGAAAATTTTGAAATTTGGATTTTTAATTTAAATTTTAATTTACATTAGGATTTATTGATTTTGAGTTTTGCATGATATTCAAAATTTGAATTCTCAGTTCAATTATTTAGATACGAGTTTTTAATATTCATTTAGTCATTCCTTTTCTTTACCTAGTTAAATTGAATTTCAAACTTTTATTTCCTTTATCTAATACTTGAATTTTAATTTGTGTGTAGATCCTTGGACTTTCCATTTCTTTTTATTAATACCATTATTGTTTTTTTACTTTGGATATTATGTCTCAATATATTAATTTGCATGTCACAAAACTCAAAAGATTTCAAATAAATATTCATAAGAAATTTGAAAGCCACCAAAATGCAAGAAAATGTTTCAAAGATTTCATATTTTTGAGCATCCGAATTTTGGGATGTTATAGACCTACCCCCCTTAAACCCTTAAATGAATCTCGACCCTGTGATTCTGGTACAATAGAAGGAATAGAGGTGGGTTAATATGGCTAGCAGTAGGTTCTAGGGCCTTGCTCAACGTATCGATCTTTTCCTTGGCATAGGCAGAAGGAAAAGGATCTGCATAGGAATAGGTTAACACTTGAAGAAGTCAATATGAAAGGGAGAGACTTTGTTCTTCCGGATAGGTCGTAGGCTTTCATACGCTTGCTCTTTGACATTGTCGTCTTCACATATTCATAAAATGCAATGGTCGCATTGTCCATTGGACTTAGGATGGTTGTGTCATTTGCTGGACTCGTTATGGTTATGGATTTCTTATCGATAGGTGGACATTAATGGCCTATATCCGTTGGGATAGATGACCTTGGGGATATTGGTATGGCAATTAGTATATCTACATGGTGGTCTTTGGTCCTTGCTAGAGTCTCAATCTTTATTATTCTTTTTGCTAAACATGGTAATTTAAACTCTCAGACACTTGAAATTATCATCTCCATAAGATTCTTGGCTTTGCGGATCTGGTTGTACTGGTCTAATTAGTCTTATACAAGTTGTTGTCTCTCCAAAAGTAGTCATACATCATAGTAGTTCTCCAATATTCTTGTCTATTCTTGCTACCCCCCTTAAAATAAATGACAACTGACATTAGTTATCATACCTAGCTATAGGCATGACGAGTCCTATGGCGATTTGAAGACTCATCCGTTGTACTTCAGTTACCTTAGGGTAGTGGTCTTGCCCTTCATAGAGAAAACAGGTGACCTTGCTCGTAGGACACTCTCCTGGTGGGTGGTCTTCTTCACAGTTGGGACAGTTTGCGGAACATTGACTTTCCTCATGTCCCTTTTCTCCACAGCGCCTACAAGCTATTAGGTTCATGAGGCAGTCTTCTGGGTAATAGTGTTTCTTGCAGTATAAACAGTAGGGAACTGGGCAATTGTAGCAGTAATGACCGGTTTGCCTACATGTGAAGCATGCTCCTCGCTTAACTTGTCGTAATGGAGGACATAATTGTGCGACATGTCCGGCTTTACCACACTTGATACATGTATTATTTAGTGAAGCTTTCTGGTTTGGTAGCAAAATTTTGATAGACACAGCTTGTTCCTCTTTGGAGCTATTAGGGTTTTCTTCGTCGGAGTTGAAGCCGGTGGTGACAGCACCATTTCCTTGTTTTTCTAGTTTCTGAAGGGGGCAATTCTTCACGTAATGTCCTGGGTTGCCACAATTGAAACATTTGCCTTGCTTCTTTTGAGGGCACTTTCTAGAGCGGTGTCCAGTATTTCTGTAATAAAAACAAGTGGCATCCTTTTGAGATTTACTTAGTGTAGTGCTATTGTTATTTCCACTGTGATGTTTTTCCTTTAACATTCCGTGCAGAATGGGGTTATGTGCTAGCTTGTATGGATGGTTAAGGTTATGGCGAGCATAAACTATTATTCTTCTTTTCTTACTTCTGCCAGTGGTAGTTGTCTTGCTTCCATTCATTGAGTCTGATTAGCAAGGATTTGATCTGTAGGTCCTCTAGGAAGGTACAGAGAGAATAACAACAAACTGGTGATTCAAATCTTGACTCTTGATGCGAGTTGAGGCTTCTAGTCATTGTTTTCTTAGTAAGGTTGTTTTCTCTAACTGTTGGAAGGTCAAGAGGTCTTCACTTGTCCTTGATTGTCTTGGTTTTGGCAACTCATCATGTTGCTTCAATCCTTGGACCTGGTAGGGTTTTCAGAAAAAGGGTGAGAAGGAATAGCATGAGATACAAATAGAATCGCGGAGATGAGGTAATCTAAACCCATTCTAGTTTTAAAAGAGCATACCATGAAAGCTGGGGTGGCACATAAATCACACAAGTTTTTAAAACAATCTTTTCCTGTGACTGTGAAATATAATGCCTGAGGGCAAGAAGGCAGTGCATAGGGCCCAAGTAAAAACTTGCGACAGTACAACGTCTATTCGGGGGAGCACACATAAGAGGGCATAGGGTTCATATGCACAATCCGTTTAAAACGAGACCATCTTATCTTCATGACTATCTTAAACGTTCCTAACATTAAATTTTGGAGTAAGGATAGGGAGGAGAGAGAATTAATTTTCTTCTCAACTCATAGAAGGCAGAGGAGAACATTCAGATGGGACTTGATTGACACCATTCGATCTTGTAGTACCATTTGTTTTGCAAATGAGACTTTGTGGCAAAATAGTTTTTTGTAGTTGTTTTGAAATACTAAACATTGAAATACTCTTTTTTTTGAAAAGGGAAGGTTCTTTTTTTTGCCAGGATATTCTAATCTCTTTCAATATTCAATATCAATCAATGAACTAATTCACTTCCATATTATTTCTATACATAGGGCTTAGAATCCAATGGCCCTAATAATTTAACTTCCACTTTTACAAATTATACCTAGGTTATCTTCCTGCATTACCTAATCACGGTATTATTGCTGTCTAAAACTCCAAAGAGCGAGTGTCATCATTTATTTGATCCACCGATCATACACTTTCTATTGTGTCACCCACCATTTCATTAATCCAGCAAGGGTTATCTAATTCTCATATAAATCTTAACTTCCAACATAAATTTGTGAATCAAATCTCAGATTTCACTATGAATGTATAATCCCAATCTCAGATCTACTATTTGTCAACTTGTTAACTCTACAATCTAATGAAAATCCAATATCTTTACTTTAGATCCACCGATATCATTTGTATCATGAGTCCCTAATAATCCAATCTTGTGTTATTGATTCGAAATCATAATTTGCTCCTTCACTAACCAACCTAATTCTTTACTATCTATCTCCAAACTAATTCATTATTATAAACATCCTCTGGGAATAATGTTATTAATCAAATCTATATTCCGATAGTTTTTATCACATCTCCGAATTTTCAAAGATTCAATTAATCCATCTAGTAATTGATTATATTCTATTATTCCACTATTGTAAACATCTCCTAGGAATTATATTATTTATCAATGTCGTAATCTAGCAATTATTTTCACACTTCCAATTTCTCCAAGAATCAATTAATTCATCTATCTAGTCAATTTATTCATTTAGGCTCCACTCATTTATTCTTTCAAAACTCACACTATTGTTTCCTTTTGGGATCAATATGAATCTACCCACGTTCTTGTTTATTCACCACAAGCATCTATTGTCTTTACTTTATGACTCTATTTATTCATTTCCATTCATTTTTTGAGTAAGAAAATTAGTATTTTTCTATCCATGGGTAATAAAACCAAGCATGGGGAGTATGTTTTTTACCAACATAACTTTTTCAGAGGTAACACCTCTTTTTTTTCAAAAGCTAACCTTTCGGCTTTATTTCGAAAACGAGGTCCTTTTTGGGGAAAAGTTTTCAAGAAATAACTTTGTTTTGGACTATTTGAGAAACCAAAGTGAATTTTCTAATAAGTTTTGGTAAGTAGTTGAACTTATGAAAATTTCCTCGGAAGATCAGGTTTATTGAAATGAGTTTGTAAATGAATTTTGTAAACAATTCAATAATTGATCCTCCAAGGGTATAACATTTTTTGAAAATGAGTTTCAAATTTAAGCCTTGTGATTTTGGCCCAAAGTAGGTTTTCAAAGAGAGTTTACAAGAGGAATCCTAGATTTTTAGCATTTTGAATTCAGGATAAGAGAGCTTTAGAACAAAAAAAATGGCCACGACAGCATATAAACGAGGGGGAATTATCTAAGAGAGATGAGAATGAGCAATACTACCTATATTTATGGAAATAGATATTGAAGAAATAATTCTAGTCATAAAACTAGCGGCCAGGCTAACTAGGTCACGACCTACAATCGATATGCTCTGATACTAGCCTTGTTGGACCCGAATTTTACAATCCAGAATCCTCTGTGATTCCACCGCACTATTCCCTAGATCAGTAGATAGTGCTCATAGATACAGTACTGAACATCAAAATACATATCATGCAGAAGTGTATATATAATAGTAGACTTACTCATAGGCCGATCACGCTGAAATCAATAAAATGCAGCAGCGAAAATAGAACACACAGGTGGGACTCTCAAGACGTACCCACAGGTAGCCAACTGGAGTTCATGACCTTGTTCTTAACCTCTTCATCTTCTTCACCATCATGACCAGGTGTAGTGCTGAAGCGTAGTGATCTGACTTCTGATTCTGGATTAATTGAGTGAGCGAGGGTAAGTACAAACCACCGTGCTCCGCGAGCCAATACACAGAATACAAATGGATAACATGCATGGCTTATCAAGGGAAGGCTCGGGTTATTTTATTTGCCACAAGTTGCTTTTAAAATACAATACATAGGAATTTCCTAAGACCTCACAGTTTTTACTAAAACAGATTTTATCAATGCATGAAAAAAAATAAAATAATAATAATAGCAATCCAGATTCCATCCACTGTTACATAGTTTCTGCACCATATGCTAACTTTTTAGCGTTATAACTGCTTACCTTATCACAGGGGCGACACCTAAGGCAACACAAATCGGGGTTTTTCACTGCCCGCCACTTTTCCAATTCCACCTACAAAGTTTTTGAAATAGAACTATATCTGGTTAAGTTCTCATGTCCACCCTTAACTGTGGGCATGGCTATTTGAATAGTTTTTTATCTCTGCTGAGTTGGTATACTTTACCCACAAGAGACGATCCGCTCGTTGCTCCACACGATTCCTTAATCATGCGGTTGAGTAGACCATCACAGTAACTTTTCAAAATACCTCGCACCTTCCATCATCTCACCCATATGGGCTTCTCCCACTTGCGATGGGTCCCATAAGTTGTGCGGAATGTTTTACGCCTTACGACTAGCCAGCTGGACTACCCATATTGACTAGCTCGCCGCGGCAAACTTGCACTACCCCTCTCCCCCACCAATGAGATAACTTTCAAGGTCCAATAAATCTACTAAGTCAAGATGTAATTTATAGACTTGTGGTTGTACTTGTCTTACACAAGAGGTCATGACAAGATTTAGTCATTAGGGTTATATGGTCAGTTCTAACACTAACCACACTCTCGTGCACCACTGCACCAGCCCCCGTACCATCTGCCTAGATATTTGAGCAAGTTGAGGGGGTTTTTTGGGAGCACAAAATAATCATGTCAAAATATACAAGTCATTTCCATCCATGACTTCCCAAATCAGTTTCTCATGATTAAAAGTGATGTTTGGGGCATTTTGGTGCCCCCCAAGTATCTAAGTAGTACTAACCATGGCGTATAGTTATAGACTTATTTCTGAAAGTTTTACCATTATAATTTTTCTAGGGTGACAAGGTTCAAATACTCAAATGTTCCAAAAGAGTGTAATACTAACAAGTTCAATAATGGGTATATAACTAGAATCTTGAAAACAAACATATTTTTGCACATGAAATAATAGCATGCAATTTAATAATTTAAAACGAAAATAATTTGCAGAAAATGTAGGTTCAATATGATCAAAGTATTGACTCGCCTTGCGTGGTTCACTGCGGTCTTGAGTTCACTCAAATCTTTCTTATTCAATGGTCTTGAGCTTCTGGTCTTCATCTTCATCTGGATCTAGATCTCGCTTCATCCATGGATGCTTCAAGACTCTAATTTCTAATTATGCACTAAACAACTAAATCCAAATAAATGCAAATAACTCAAAAGGTCCAAAAAATTCAAATAAACTCAATTTAGCTTTATTATGAGTTAATGGGTGATTTGAGGCAAGGTTGATTGGGCACGGAGTGTTGACGTGTCAAAGGAATTGGAGCGATGTGATAAATGGCTAAGGAAATCCGTGAGACAAATGCCAAGGAGGGTTCATGATAATGTAATATTTACAAGAATATTTCAGCTTAGAACTTGGAGATGGCTAGGTATAGTGATGGCGAAATGTCATGACTCACCTTTAGTTTAATAACTTCTTTTATTATTATTATTTTATATTTATCAAGGAAGTTCCATGAATTAGGTTAGACTTATGGACGATGTCCGAGTTTAGTGAGTATTATTTGTCAAGTGCTAACTTTGTAAGGATTAGGCATGTCACTACTACAAAAGTGTCATCACAGACGGTTGAATCGCCATCACAAAGCGGTTTTCAACCATCTATATTTATGTATTAGTGATAATCGGAGGTTATCACGAGATGGTTTGTGAGTCGTGCGTGATAAAGACAACACGAGCGGTTTGTAATTAGAACCGTTTGTGAAGAAAACTATTACAGACGGCTCGAAACAAAAACCAACTGTGATAGTTCCACATCACAGACGGTTCTATTTACGAACCGTTTGTGATTGGCGAGTATCACAGACGGTTGATAAATAGAACAATCTGTTATAGTCTTTCATAGATGGTTTATAGCACAAACCGTCTGTGATAGTTCATCCTATACCTATGCCCTTTGAAAACAAGCAAATGTCGTGGCAAACACAACAACACATTCCATTTCCATTATGATTAGAATCCACCATTACAACATAACAAGATAATGAACCCAACTCTTTAACACGGCAAAAATATATAAGAAGCAGAGATCCTAACAGATAGTAGAAGTTGGATGCATCGGATGGCGACCGAATATCACCGGCAATGGAGAGGCAGCAGTAATGAGAATGAAGAAGACACTCTTACAACACTTACGACAAGAGTGTGTTCTGCATTCGACCGAGGTGTCACAATGGAGGCGCTAGCTCACAGAGGTAGTCGACGTTGTCGAGGAACAAGCTGGATGCATCGGATGGCGGCCGGATATCATTAACAATGGAGAGGCGGCAGTAGCACCACCTTTGTGGCATGACGGTGACACTGCAGAAGACACTCTTACGACACTTACGACAAGAGTGTATTGTGCAGTCGACCGTGGTATCACAATGGAAGTGCTAGCTCACAGTGGTAGTCGATCGGCGTTGTCGAAGGGAGGAAGCTATATAGTAGATGAACTCACGCGTGACTGCCGGTGGGAAGATAGATGGGGAGTAATTAATAAGGGCCGAGCGGTGGGAGGAACCAATGTCTGCCATCTGATAGGGAGAGAATGGACGGGTGAGATCGAAATCCTGGTGGATATGCCACGGATCGGTGACATGTCATATATCAGAGATAGTTTGTTACACAAACAGTCTATGATAATGCACATATCAGAGACGGTTTGTTATCCAAACCGGCTATGATAGTTTCATAAATAGTTCTATTTAAAAGCCACTTGTGATAATGCGTATATCACAGATGGCTTTTAAATCCAACCGTCTGTGATAGTTTCAGAGACGGTTTTAGCCATGAACCGTCTATAATAATCAGAGCACAGACAGCTTCGTATGGACCGTTTATGATGAGATATCCAGTATAGCTTGTTTTGCAGTAGTGTGTTGCATACGCGATGTATATGATTTTTGGTTTATCAAATTAATCTTATATTTCATATTTCTAGCAATTTGGGATATAGTGTTTTATGGGGTTCTAATGGCCAATCGGTTCCCATGCCACAAAGGTGGTGCTACTGCCGCCTCTCCATTGTTAATGATATCCGGCCGCCATCCGATGCATCCAGCTTGTTCCTCGACAACGTCGACTACCTCTGTGAGCTAGCGCCTCCATTGTGACACCTCGGTCGAATGCAGAACACACTCTTGTCGTAAGTGTTGTAAGAGTGTCTTCTTCATTCTCACCATCGTGCCAGAAAGGTGGCGTTACTGCTGCCTCTCCATTGTCGGTGATATTCGGCCGCCATCCGATGCATCCAACTTCTACTGTCTGTTAGGATCTCTGCTTCTTATATATTTTTGCCGTGTTAAAGAGTTGGGTTCATTATCTTGTTATGTTGTAATGGTGGATTCTAATCATAATGGAAATGGAATGTGTTGTTGTGTTTGCCACGACATTTGCTTGTTTTCAAAGGGCATAGGTATAGGATGAACTATCACAGACGGTTTGTGCTATAAACCATCTATGAAAGACTATCACAGATTGTTCTATTTATCAACCGTCTGTGATACTCGCCAATCACAGACGGTTCGTAAATAGAACCGTCTGTGATGTGGAACTATCACAGATGGTTTTTGTTTCGAGCCGTCTGTAATAGTTTTCTTCACAAACGGTTCTAATTACAAACCGTCTGTGTTGTCTTTATCACAGACGACTCACAAACCATCTGTGATAACCTCCGATTATCACTAATACATAAATATAGATGGTTCAGAAAACCGCCTGTGATGGCAGTTCTGAACCGTCTGTGATGACACTTTTTGTAGTAGTGACATGCCCTAATCCTTACAAAGTTAGCACTTGACAAATAATACTCAGCTAAACTCAGACATCTGTCCATAAGTCTAACCTAATTCATGGAACTTCCTTGATAAATATAAAATAATAATAATAAAAGAAGTTATTAAACTAAAGGCTGAGTCATGACATTCTGCCATCAGCTATACCTAGCCATCTCCAAGTTCTAAGCTGAAATATTCTTGTAAATATTACATTATCATGAACCCTCCTTGGCATTTGTCTCGACGGATTTCCCTTAGCCATTTATCACTTCGCTCCAATTCCTTTGATAGCGTCAACACTCCGTGCCCAATCAACCTTGCCTCAAATCACCCATTAACTCATAATAAAGCTAAATTGAGTTTATTTGAATTTTTTGGACCTTTTGAGTTATTTGCATTTATTTGGATTTAGTTGTTTAGTGCATAATTAGAAATTAGAGTCTTGAAGCATCCATGGATGAAGCGAGATCTAGATCCAGATGAAGATGAAGACCAGAAGCTCAAGACCATTGAATAAGAAAGATTTGAGTGAACTCAAGACCGCAGTGAACCACGCAAGGCGAGTCAATACTTTGATCATGTTGAACCTACATTTTCTGCAAATTATTTTCTAATAATCTATTAGAGCATGGGATTATTTAATTGTTTCATTAATATTTAGTTTGTCAGACTTAAGACAATTATTGGCACTTTTTACATACGCTTACTTATAATATTTTGAATGAGTCTTTGAATCATTTTAAGGTTAATGAATTCCTTTTATTTGAAAGGTTACAACCCAACATTGCCACCTGATTTTATTGTAACTTGATATGTGCATGATTTAAACAATAGTCAAGCTTTATGTTATAAACTAATCTCCATTTTCTATCTCAATGATTCAACTAAAATTATATGTTATCTTCTCACACTTAATTTTGGTATGTTAGCCATATTTTATGACCTTTTAAAGAACCACCATAATTTATAGTTGTTGTTTGACTTTATTATTTCATGTGTGAATTGGCTTAACAATTTAAGTCGGGAGGCCTATCTAGGAATTATCCCATAACTGCACTTTTATTTAAGTCTGGGAGCCAGCGACGGAGGCCATGGGCAGCGTAGGGGAGGTCACCGTGGGGGAGGGGGTTCTTGGGTGGTGGAGGGCATCGGCCGGGAATGGGGGAAGCTCCGCTATGTCGAGGAGATGCTCCCACTATGAGGAATTGAACCGGAGGTTGCCGAGGAGGGAGTGGCAATGGTGGCAGCGGTTTTGGCCAATAATGGGGAAGAAGCATCGGGCGGTGAGCTTCGGCGTGCGAAAATCCAATTAACTCGAAGGGGAAGAAGATGGGGAGCAGGGACACGCCGTGACACGCTCAACTTGGGGGAAGACTAGCTATTGTGGCTAGAACAGCGAAGGAAGCTGGCGGCCATTACGCGAGCTTGGGTCGACTTGAGCTCGGCCGAACCCAACAGGAAAGAAGGGAGGAAGGGGGAGGTGCAAGGTGCAATGGGGAAGGTCAGGAGCTCTAAGGGCGAGCCAAGGGGCTACTTATAGCCATGGACGATTGCTGTGGTCGGCGACATGGGAACAGGGCTTGGTGTGGGCATCTCACGGCGCTGGCACGATGGCGGGGTAGCCATGACGCAGCCTAGTTATGGCGAAGGGATGGCTGCGGCAAGGCATGGCGCTGGCACGGGAGCCTAGGCGGGGATGCGACGGAGGCGACGGGAGTAGGTCGGCGCAAATGTGAGGGTGACGGCTGATGGGGGCGGGTCTGTTCACGGCGGCATGGGCGCGAGCGCTGAGACGCCAGTGGCAGGGCACAGTGATGCCGATGCGGGAGCGGGTGGCCATGCAGGCGATGGCGACACGGTGGTGCTGTGGCTGATGGAGCGGCACTGTTGGCGGAGACCAGCTGATGGCATCGCAGTGAGGTGTCTCAAGGGCAGGCAGGGTGACGTGATGATGACACGGGAGCAGGCATGCGGCCGAGCACGAAGGGTGATGCGGCTAACGCAAGATCAGGGGAGATGGGGCCGGTCGGTCAAGCGAAGCGAGAGTAGACAGGAGAAGAAGAAAGAGGAGAGGAGGAAGGAGAGAGAAGGACGGGAGAAGGAGAGAGCTCCAGGGATTTCTCTGAATTTTTCTGGTATTTTTTTGGCTTTATTTGCTATTTTTTAGGCCCTTATTTATTTTCTCGGGCTTTTATGAAAATCAAATCGAAAAAATAAAAATTCAATTCTCCCGCTGCTCTCTCTGTGCGACGCGTGGGCCTCATCCCACGTCACTGCTTGCCTCATCCCTGCCTCTCTCCTGGACCAACGTGTAGATGGCCCAGATGGAGCCACGTCCCGTGCCGGCCTATCCCCACTGCTCGCCATCCCTTTCCATTCTCGGGCCGACACTTGGCCAGACCGATTCCACCCATGCCGCCCCTCCCATCTCCCCGTCCACTCCCACTTCTCTCTCCCAGCTGCTCAATCTTTCCCTTCTTCCACGTGTCGCGCATCCGCTCATCTTCCCCACTCCCTTCTTCTTCCTCGCGCAGCAACCACCGTTGCCCTTCCCGCCCCTTCCCTTCTCTCCCACGAGACCGTTGCCGCCTTCCCTTTCCTCCCCACAAGTCACATGCCCGCCTCCTCCCCATTTTCGCGCACACTGCCCCACTCCCGCACGTTCCTCCGCAACTACCTCCGCCACTCGGCCTTCTCCTACAAGCAATTAGCCTCAGCTCTGCCCTCCTATACCCCAATAAATACCCCCCTCGGCACCGCTTCCCCTCGCACCACCTCCCTCCGTCCTCGCTGCCCTCCGCCACTTCTCCGGTGAGCTCTCTTCGTAGCCTCGGCCACCTTCACACCTCGCTGACATCGCCCTCAGGATCACCGCAGCACCGCCGATCCTTCTCTCTCCTCGGCCGAGCTTCCTTGTCACCGAAGCGCCGTCCCCGCTGGAGCCGTGTGCTGTCACCGCCCATTTCTCGTCACTGGCCACCTCCACTCATCGCCGAGCCTGTGCTAGGTAGCAATGAGTTCCCCTCTACCTCGTCTTTCTTTTCTGACCCTCACTGCCAGCCGCTAGCCGCTAGAACGCTGGTGAGCCGTGGCCCCAGTGCGCTCCGTCGGCCGCCGTTCCACGTCATGGCGCAAGTGCCGATGTGTCTACCACATGGAAGCCACACATGATGCCACCTCGGCACACCTGACCCACGTCGCTACAACACGTTAGTGCCATTTGGCCGCTACATCATCCTTTTGTCAGTCATCAGCCACGTCACCTTCCACGTGCAGGGCTAACGTCATAAACATGGTTTTCTTGTAAAAAATGATTCGGCCAAAAATCTAAAATTCCCTGCTAATGTCATAAATCCCTTTTTCAATAGAAAAATAATTTTGGAAAATCCTTTTATTTTTTTCTCTAATTTCAAACTTCCAAGAGCTCGTTCTCCTACATCCTAACTCCAATTGAGCCCATTCAAATTCCTAAATTCATCAAAAAAAATCCAATCTATCTATTTCTGCCCTTATTTTAATTATTTGGAGTTTATTTGAATTTATTTGAATTTTATTTGAGTTTGCTTGGATAATTTCACGTGTAGACTGCGATGATTCAAAAGAATTCTTCGACGACAACTCACACCAGGCTGCAGAGCAAGGCAAGTCACACACCTTGATCATGTTGATCCCAAATTGTAAAATAAAATTATGTTTTTTAAATTATATTACATGCTTAATTTTATTCAATGTATTTCGATTCCAATTTTAAATTTAGTTATTGCCTATTTGTTAACTCCTCCATTGACATTGAATTCATCGATACTTTGTCACTCTAGAATAAAACTTTAGTTAGTACACTAGTATGACTAGAGAATATTTGTAGCAAATGCTTAGACATGCATAGTAACACCTTTAGATTGGGATAACCTTTTCACATAAAATGACGAGCTTTTCAAATGTATTCTTGACTTCAGTGGGTCAAGAAGGATTATGAAATATTTCAAAATAAAATATAAAATCTAGTTTAAACTTAGGCTAATGGTTAGTTGGTGGTTGCAGGCATGAATTGTTGTTCGGTGACACAGTGTTGATTGTCGGTCACAAGGGGTATGTGGTTTGAGTCTAAGTCAATTAAGGACCGGTCTGTGAGCTACTGTTGTAAAGCCCTATCATACTACCGCAAGGCTAGTATGAGACAGTTCTGACTAACTAATTCACGGGTCCCAACCTGAGTCTCGTCATAGGTTGAAAGTGAGCGTGGTGTAAACCATGAGAAATCTCACTCGGCTCAAGAGGGGATTCCGATCTGGTGGATTCCTTACTGGGGTGAAACCTTAGTGTTGGTTTGGCCAGGTTGAAGGTTTTGCATTATAAAGGCCTTGTTATGATTACTCAGTCATACGCCTACGGAAGCGTGTAATGGCCGACATTATGAGTTAATCATATGTTGTGGGTAAAGCTGTATAACCTATGTAGAGTGTATAATCTATCCTAGATAGCCGTGCCCACGGTTATGGGCATGCTGAGTAAAAGTTTTTCATGGATTAGACTTTGTTTTTCAAAATGGTTTATGAAAACCTGATGGATGGATGTTATCCATGGGAGATTGAAAGCGTATGGATGGATAGAATCCATATGAGATCTTTTGGAAAAGATGGTCTAGGTAGGATGCCCATGGTTAGGTTGGTATTAGGTTGGTGCCTGCTTCAGTGGTAATATTTTTCTTAAATTACTGTTTTTACCTACTATATTAAATTTAGCAATTTCCAATCTACTTACTGTATTTCTTTAAATGTTGTTTATGCTCAAATAACCCTATATGCCTTCCTTTGTTGCCTTTATCATTATGTTACATTCTTCCATGTGACTTGCAGAGTACAAGTTTGTACTCACCTTGCTATCTCATCTCAGAGGAGGATGACTTCGACTACGGCAAAGATCTGGACGAATAGGCCATGTTTTACTATCGTCTACCTGTGGGCAAGCTATTGGGCTTCACTATTTGTCAATTTGTTTCCGCTGTCATTTCCTTTACTTATTTTGCCAATGAGCTAGATGTTAAACTTGGCCTTAAGGTCGTACAATTTAATTTAATTCAGTTGGTCATTTACACTTGATATGTATCTTTCTTCCACTGTGTGCACTAGCTGATCCTGGATTAGTGCGATTTACATAGAGGATCTAGGAGTTGTTGCTCCAAGGTCCGATAGAGATGGTATCAGAGCCATGACGACTCTAAGACGTGACCGTAGGTAGAATAGAATGGTTGAACCTTAAGGATTTAATTTTAATAACCAATAATTCCAAAAGTTATGCTTACCCTTACCTCTCAATTTTTGCTTACCCGTATATCTCAATCCTTCCTCATCTTTATGTCATCAATCAAAAACTTATTTTTGACTTCTCTCTTGTTCAAACAATTATAGATGAACACTTATCAAGATGCACCAAATAATGGATGGAGTGTAGGCCTTCATCTACTACTCTGTCGTTTGAGTTTCCAACATCGAGCTATCTACGTGCACCAAGAAGACAGCCATGCAGATCAGACGATGGGACATCACTTCACCTTACTCATCACCAAGCTAACTAGACAAGGAAGTCTTTGTTACTGCTTCAAAGGAAATGGTTACTCGTTTGAAAGATTTAGACAAGAAGCTGCTCATAAAGCAGTTCTTCGTCTCTGCCTCCATTTTAGTCTTCGCATCAAAGGATCACGTTTTGTACCTCGAGAGCCATGAAGGATCACTACTCCAAGACAACCCTTACCCCTCTAGGTTAAGTTGTTAAGCTAGCTAGTAGATGGTGTTATGAGCTATCAGTTTTCTGTTTTGTCGGCTGCCGTAATTATTAATTAATAAGATTTTTGCTAAGTTGGTATTTTCTTTTGGGTTGTGCAAAATGTCCCCTTTTTCCTCTTGGTCTTAAATCTTCTCTTCTCTTCTTCTCTAAGCCTTGGAAGCTTCAAGAATGTGGTGAACACTCCAAAGATGAAACCACTCTAGACTTTTGAACTGCAAGATGATCTCACTTACAGTGAGAGTTCGATCAAGATCCTTGAGGCACAGAGCACAAGACCAAGAAAAAAGATCCTCCATTTTCACAAGATGAAATGAAGCAATCATCCCGAAGATGAAGCCACTTGGGATTTTAAAGACCAACCATACCCATTTCTTGCTAGTTTGTGCGAATCTCAGGGACGAGATTCTCTTTAAGGGGTAGATTGTAATAGCCTAGGTTTTTTTAAAAAAATAATAGTAAAAAATAAGTTAAAATAAAAAAGTGTTTTGGTTGCTTGAGTTTTAATTTTGATTTGCCCTGATTTCTGCTTTTAAAAAGGCTGGATTTTGAAAAGTAATTTAAGTAAAAACCTAAAAATATTATTAAAGAAAAAGATATTGATGAAGGTTCCTTTTAAGAAAGAAAATGGAGAGAAGATTGTAGTTGTTCTTGGTTCTGGAAAAAGATGTAATTTTCTCTTATGCCGTTCCACCTTATAAAAAAATGTAATTTCCTGGGTCATCACATGGAAATTATTTAGCCACCCTCATGCATCGATAGGCATTGGAATCAATTAGACCAGCTACTTTCTTCATAATAGACAAGGAAACACACAGATTGGGACATGCTTGTTGTCGTCTTCAACCGTCATGACAAGCGATTGGACTTGTCTGTTGAAGCTTTATTGTTCACGGCTAGGACGCCCACATTCTAGGATATGTTTTACATATCAATCCTTAAGTGTTCATGAAATTGATAATTACACATAAATACTTAGCCTTCACATGAATTGCATTTACCTCAAAATGCAGAATCATCCACCAGGATTTCAGAAACTACATTCAGCCCTCATATTATGATTTATGAAGGCACCTTTTAAGAAAGGAAATGGCAAGAGAAGATTGTAATTCTTCTTGGTTCTTGAAAAAAGATGTAATTTCCTCTTGTGCCCTTCCACCTTACAGTAATATAGATGGTTCGCCTTCATTGATGGATGATCTAATGGCTGATATTGCAGTTTCCTGGCCCTTATTTTAAGGGTACTCCCTACTGATAAGCTCGGTTGACTAAATATTGACCGAAATATGTAAGTATGTATTTTTTTAAAAAAAAGTATGTATCTACATGTGATGTGAGTATATATGTGACAACTGCAGCACTTGTGGGCTTAATTAGGCGCATCCACACAAGTATGTTCTTCTGTGCTGGAGGCCTGGAGCTGCCTTTATTTTCTTCCCTAATCCCTACTGGAGGCCTGGTGCTGGAGGCCTGGAGCATCCACAAAATCCTCTCCGGGTGGTAGGAGAGGCATCTTTTCCTTTTGCTTCATTTCCTTTTCTCCGTGATCCTTTATTACTTTCCCTTCTTTGGGATTAATTGTTAGGCGACCGTACGGCGACAGGCATTAGAATCGATTCTGGGTCATCACTTGTGAATTATTTAGCCGCCCTCACGCACCGATCACGTCTCTCTGGGCCAGCTAGCTTTCTTCAGAATAAACATAGAGTAGAGATTCGGCCATGCCTGTTGTCATCTTCAACTAGCACGACAAAGCGACTAGGCTTATCTGTTAAAGCTTTAGCTTTAATAATGTTCATGGCAAGGACGCCCACCTTCTAAGATATGCTTTAAGTGTTCATGGAATTGATAATTTCACATCAATACTCAGACTTCTGATGATTTGCATTTACCTCAAAATACAGAATTATCCGCCGGGATTTCGCAAACTACATTCTGCCCCCATAGTATGATTTATGAAGGCACGTTTTAAGGAAGAAAATGGCAAGATAAGATTGTAGTTTCCTCGTGGTTTTAAAAAGAAAGATGTAATTCCCTCTTACGCCCTTCCACCTTACAGAAATATGGATAATTTGCCTTCGTCTAGAAAAACTGAAAAAGATAATCTGTCTTAATCAACATCGTTCATAGTTGGCTAGTACTGGCTGATAGTATAGTTTTCATTCCCGTATTTTAAGGGTATTCCCTACTGATAAGCTCCATTGACTAATGTTGACAGAAATGTGTAAGTACCAATTATTTTTCAAGAAAAAAATGTAAGTATCTACAAGTGACACCTGCAACACTTGTGGGCTTAATTAGGCGCATCCACACAAGTATGTTCTTCTGTGCTGGAGGCCTGGAGCTGCCTACCTTTCCTTTCCTCCCTACTATGCCTGATTGCTGATCCACAAAATTAACTGAGGTCAGTCGGTCGATCGCAGTGGCCAATCGAGCGCTGCAAGCACATCGATGCGTACATGGAGTCCGCCGCGGCGAGCGCCTTCCCGAAGTATGTTATTGTGTGATGGGGGCCTAATTTCTTCCCTACTTTGCCTGCTTGCTGATCCACAAAATCCTCTCCGAGCAACTGAAGTGGTAGGAGAGGCATCTTTTCCTTTTGCTTCATTTCCTTTTCTCCGTGATCCTTTATTCCTTTCCCTTCTTTGGGATTGGAATCGATTCTGAGTCATCATTTGTGAATTATTTAGCCGCCCTCACGCACCGATCAAGTCTCTCTGGGCCAGCTAGCTTTCTTCAGAATAAACATAGAGTACAGATTCGGCCATGCCTGTTGTCATCTTCAACTAGCACGACAAAGCGACTGGGCTTGTCTGTTAAAGCTTTAGCTTTAATAATGTTCATGACAAGGACGCCCACCTTCTAAGATATGCTTTACGTATCGATTCTTAAGTGTTCATGGAATTGATAATTTCAGATCAATACTCAGACTTCTGATGATTTGCATTTACCCCAAAATGCTGCCAGGAAAAACTCATTTATGAAGGCACCTTCTAAGAAAGAAAATGTCAAGAGAAGATTGTAGTTTCGTCTTACACCCTTCCACCTTACAGAAAGATGTATTACTCGCCTTCATCTAGAAAAAACTGAAAAAGATAATCTGTCTTAATCAACACCGTTATTGGCTAGTACTGGCTGATAGTATAGTTTTTATTCCCGTATTTTTAATGGCATTCCCTACTGATAAGCTCCATTGACTAATGTGGACCGAAATGTATGAATATCAATTATTTTTCAAGAAAAGATGTAAGTACCTACAAGTGACCTGCAACACTTACGAGCTTAGGGGCGCTCAGTTCGACTAAAATAAATTGGTTTATGACTATTTTGCATTATAGTTGGTTTATTTTTGCACTGTAACTGATAGTGGCTTTTGACGTAATTAAATTTAAAAAATTAAAATAAAAAACAGATTAGCCCATCACAGATAATACAAAAGAATAAGGAAAAAAGAAAAGACAAAAAAGTTCAAAAATCCAAAAAAATGAAATTAAGTAATAATGAACTAGAAACCAAAACCAAAATGAACCGGGCAGGCGTATCAACACAAGTATGTTCTTCGGAGCTGCCTTTCGTTTCCTCCCTACTGTGCCTGATGTTGATGGCAAATATCTTGAAGCCTCGCTCACGGAATACCTCAAGGATAAGAGGTGTGCATCCTGTTATGAATAGCGCATGTATTCATATGAGGCCAATGGACCGGTATATATACACAAAGTACAGGTGGTAAATATGCAAAGAACCCCTCATAACAATGGGGAATAACAAGCTATACATATATCTCTAACACCCCCCTCAAACTCATGGTGTATCAACAACACTGAGTTTGGAGAGGTAGAAGCTGTGCTGTGCTCGAGTCTGGGCCTTCGTGAAGAAATCCACTATTTGAAGCTCCGAAGGCACATACTGAAGAGTAATCACCTGATCATGCACACAAGACCTCATGAAAGAAGCATCAACACCAATATGCTTGGTGAGCTCATGCTTCACGGGATCACGAGCAATCCGATAGCACATGTCTTGTCGACAAGAGAGGGTCGGTGTAGTGTGAAACACCAAAATCCTCAAGTAACCACCGTAGCCAAGTAATCTCTGTGTCAAGAGAGCCATGGCTCGCAACTCACCTCTGCACTCGAGCGGGACACTGCGATGCTTTTCTTCGTCTTCCGGCAATAAGAGAACCCCAAGAAAAACACGATGCGAGAGATAGACCGCGATCGGAGGATCGCCCCAAGTAGCATCCGAATAGGCTGAAGGCTGTAACGAGCTGGGCGTGGAAAGAAGAGACGGCGAGAGATAGTCCATGAAGGTATCGCGAACTCGAAGAAGGTGGCTGTAGTGGACTGAGTGGGAGCTGAAACAAAGCGACTCGAATATGAACTGGATAAGTGATATCCGGACGAGTAACGACAAGGTAGACAAGACTCCCAACAAGATGACGATAGCGAGTCGGATCGAAAGAGAGGCTCGCCATCGAGAGTCGGAGATGAACATTGAGCTCCATGGGAGTCTCAACGATCTGATCGATGAGAGAGGCGCGATCAAGAAGATCTGAATATATTTCTCTTGGGACATAAAGAAACCATGCGGAGTGGAAGTAACCTCAATCCCAAGGAAGTAACGAAGAGGACCAAGATCCGACATAAGGAACTGCTCACTAAGGCGAGCCTTGACAAAGGCAATGTACTCGAATCATCTCCGTAATGATCATATCATCAACATACGAAGAAGAAGAGTCCGACCACGAGGCGAAGTGTGGACAAAGAGCGCAGATCATGATCACTAGCTGAAAAGCCAGCAGCGGTGACCACAGAGGAGAAGCGCTCAAACCAAGCACGAGGGCTTGCTTAAGACCATAGAGAGAGCGAAGGCGGCAGACCATGCCCTCGGGAACAGAATACCGGGTGGTGGATGCATGTAGACCTCCTCACGCAACTCGCCGTTAAGAAAGGCATTCTTGACATCAAGGCGAAAGCAGACGAGTGGCGAATGACGCCACCGAAATAAGAGTGCGACGGTGGTCATGTGGGCCACGAGGAGCAAAAGTCTCGTCGTAGTCAACACCATGCTCCTGCTGGAAGCCACGAGCAACAAGACGCGCCTTATAGCGCTCAAGAGAGCCATCAGAGCGAGTCTTAATCTTATAGACCCACTTACACGTGATGGGATGAGAATAAGATGGAAAAGGAACAAGATCCCAAGTACCAGTACGCTCGAGAGCAGCAATCTCCTCGGCCATGGCAAGCTGCCACTCAGGATGAGTAACAGCATCCCGGTAGGAGACAGGCTCACGAGTAGCTGTGCCCGAAGAAAGGCAAAAGCAGGCGGAGGCCGAATCGACTGGCGATCGCGGAGAGCGTAGCGAGGAGAAGATGACCCATCAGGGGAAGATGGAGCATCAGAAGAAGATGGAACATCAGGAGAAGATGACTCATCTGGAAGATCCTCAATAAGGGGAAAAGGTACTGTAGTGGGAGGAGCCTGGGGAGTCGTAGGAGACGACACAGGCGGTGACAACGGCGGAGAGGCCACGGGGAATATGTGGAGACTCGGTGGGACAGTGGGCGAGGCAAAACAGATATAGGTGTATCCGGAAAGGTCAAGAAAGACGAGAGACTCCAGAGGAAGCCGAAGGAGAGGCGGGGCGTGGGTAGAATGGGCGAGACTCGTCGAAAGTCACATCCCGAGAAACCCGTATCCGACGACCAACAGGATCCCAGCACCTATAGCCCTTGTGCTCGGCATCAGATCCCGAAAGACACACTCAACGGTGGCGGTCGGTTTGGTGCGTTCTCGGCGAGGAGAACGTAGCAAACGCAGCCAAACAGATGAAGAGCAGAGTAGTCAGGAAGATGACCACAGAGACGCTCAACAGGGATCACACCCTGAAGAGCAGAAGAGGGCTGGATGTTGATGAGATAGGTGGCAGTGGAAACAGCCTCGGCCCAAAAGTGAGGTGGAATAGAGGCGATCATCGAGCACGAGCAATCTCAAGAAGGTGGCGATGCTTGCGCTCAGCGACACCATTCGAGCATGAGCACCAGGACAAGAGAACGGCGAGAGTGCCCTGCTCAACAAGGAAGCGCGCGGTGACGAGAGAGGTACTCGCCAGGCAGAATCGGCGCGAAAGACACGAATAGGAGTGGAGAAGCGTGTGAATCATAGTGGCAAATTGTTTATAGATAGACAAGGCCTCACTACGAGAAGACATGAAATATATCCAAGTGTGGCGAGAGAAATCATCTATAAATATGATATAATATCGATGACCCCTTTCAAACGAAGGAGCGGACCCCAAACATCTGAATGAACAAGATCAAAGGACGCCGAGACACGACTCACTATGAGGATAAGGAAGCTGAATCATTTACCTAACTTACATACGACAATCTAAAGACACGTCTCTGAGATGCACCCGAAGACCACGGCGAACTAAGGGCGGCGAGGCGGGATCCACAGATGGCCAAGACGGTGATGCCACTGCTGGAAAGAGCCGGTAGACGAAGTGGCGAAGCGGAGGCGGCGGCGATGGTGGCAGCGGAAGGAAGGTGAAGCGGTCAAGCTCCCGGAGAAGCGTGAGTCACGGCGCCGAGGGCGAACCAACCGAGCTCCGTGTGGCGATCCCGAACACAACAAGAGTCGAGTCGAGAATGACACGATAACCAAGGTCGATGTCTGCCGTGAGAAAGAAGCGCATGGTAAGGCGAGGAACATGAGCAACGAAGGAACATGAAAGGATGTGTTGCTAAGAGATCCTCGACGAGAGACGAAAGAGATGTACCATCAGCGGTAAGAACAACGATAGGAGAATCAAGAGGTGTAATAAAAGACAGTGGAAGGATCGGGAGTCATGTGAAAAGATGCTCCGAATCAAGAATCCACGGGAGGTACTGATGTGTAGGGGTGGTTTCTCGGTGCGAAGAGTCGATGGTAGAACCTGCGAGAACTGTCGAGGAGAACACAGGCGGCAAGCGGCGTCCGGTCGGCTATCTCCTGCTCGGTGAGAGAAGCTTGTGAAGAAGTCGATGCAGACGTCGTCGTAGAAGCACTAGTGCCAGTAGAAGAACGGCGTGAAAGATGCCGCTTCTTCTTATAGCACTGGGACTCAATGTGGCCGGCCTTGTCGCAGTAGGCACAGTGAGGACGGCCACCACCACCTGTGGTAGCCGCTGGAGGAGGTAGTGTAGCAGGCGGACGAGCGGCGAGCACAGAGGGGAGTGGCATCAGACCAGCACCACTCAGACGAGTCTCCTCCGCGCGTATCTCAGTAAGAGCCTCCAGGAGAGTGACACGAGGGTGGCGTGCAAGGAGCTGAGCACGCCTTTGCTCGAACTCAGGACGAAGGCGAGTAAGGAACTCGTAAATCCGCTGAAACTCCGTGTCGACGTACATCGAGCGGCACGGGCGAGTGCGGCGGCCAGCGGTGCGAAGTGAGTCCAAGCGGCGCGAACAATGAACTACGGCGTAAAAGCGTCAACGGTAGCATCACCTGCTGAAGAGAGTGCTCTGGCGGACCACGGACGAGTGCTGAGGCATCACGGAGGGCTCGTGGCGCGGCGAAGATGAGTCCACATCCGGAAAGCGAAGAGTCCCACAACCTCGTAAGAAAATCGAGGCTGACACGGCGATGAAGACGGCGGCGGCGGCGTCGTCATCGTACCGCGAGTGTAGACGGTCGAGCGATCCTTGTATAAATCCGGTGCCTCTGGTAGACGAGAGGCAGCTTCATCATCGGCAATGCGGCGGCCTCGGCGGCGGCCTTATCGGTTGTCGGGGCAATGCAACAGCGTAAACTCGTCGGAGAATAGGGCAAAGCGGGCGGTGACATCGCCAGAGAGGGCGCCCGAGACGAAGACCACGCATGTGAATGCGCATGTGAGATCTGAAGTCGGTGTAATTAACACCATCAAAGATCACCGGCAGCGAGGAGGGAAGCGGTGCCCATTGGTAGCGGCGGCCGGGCGGCGGCGGTTAGAACGACGTTTCTTCTTTTTCTTTCTTTCTTTTTCTTTTCCCGGTCGGTTTACAAACCGGCCGAAGTCACAACAGACGAGCAGCCTCGGGCAGAGGAGCACCATAGGCCGAGAGGAGCCGCGAGAAGATGGCGGCCAGCAACCCGCGCGTCCGGAGAGATGGCGGCGGCGATGGCGGAGAAGATGGCGGCGGCGACCACAGCGCGGCGGCGGCGGCAGCGCCGACCAGTGCGGTCGGAAGAGATGGCGGCCGGCGACCACAGCGCGGCGGCGGCGGCGCCCGTCGGCGGCGGAGCGGCGGCGGCGGCGAGTCGGCAGGCCGCGGGGACGAGGCTCAGCGGCGGGCTCGGCGAGCAGCCGGGGTAAGCGGAGCGGCGGGCGGAAGCGGCAGCGGCGGGAGTCGGCGAGGCAGCGGGGCGGGCGGAAGCGGAGACGGCTCAGCGGCGCGCGGCGGCGAGTCGGCGGGGCCGAGCAGCGCTTCAGCGGAGTCGGGCGGGGCGGCGGCGAGGGACGGAGGAAGCGGGCGGCGGCGTCGGCAGCGGAGGAAGCGGCCCGGCGGCGTCGGGCTGGAGGCACGACGGCGGCGGCGAGCGCCGGAAAAATTCGGTAGATCCAATCGGTGGAGACAGGCACGGCTGTGCCTAGGTATGACAAACCCTAGGCTCTGATACCATGTTATGAATAGCGCATGTATTCATATGAGGCCAATGGGCCGTATATATACACAAAGTACAGGTGGTAAATATGCAAAGAACCCCTCATAACAATGGGGAATAACAAGCTATACATATATCTCTAACACATCCATCTTTCCGGTTTTCTTTTTCTACAACTCTTCCCAGTGACCAAGAAACTCGGTATGTTTAATTTCCTGAAATTTACTAGATGAAGTCATCTCTCGCTAAGGGCCTGTTTGGGAGAGCTCTACCACTGAAAACGTGGATCTAGAGCAGCAGCTCCACGATGGCATGCCTGGCTATTCTCGTATATCCGGGTATGTGGGGAGTAATCACCGGTGCCACTGTCATAACCCATTAAATAACATTTATCTTTGATGCCACTGTTCTGGTGATCCCTATCTCCAGTCTTTATCAGTGTTTCCGATAACCTAGCTTCATTGCACTTAACCTGTATCAATTGCTTGCTTATTTTGCTTGTCCTTTACATGTGTTGCTTGCATTACCTGTCCTTTACTCACTGTGTTGCGACTGTTGTTGGGTACTTGCTGAGATTTTCATATCTCACGCTTGCTCTTTTCAGTCTTAGGTAAAAGGCTAGTGGAGTGATAGCATCATGCATGGGTGGGAGTACTCGAGTTTTTAGCACCGTGGTTTGCCACTGTTTTGTTGTTTCATTCGTTCTTTATTTGGTTAGAAATGGACCGGTCCCATGTTTTAAACATTTATTTCAGCTTCCGTTAGTTCTCTATTAAAGTGTTGTAAAATTTAAAACTCTTTGTGATTCCTTTTGTTGTTCTTATTTATGCTTCACTTTGACGATGACGTTCCATAGTAGTATTCTATATGGTTATGTGGGGTGCTACACTTTGCAGGTTTTTAAGATGGCTACAGAAAATCATTTCTGAATTTTACATGTCTCCGGGGATGCTTTAATGTGTAGAATTTGTGCAGCGTTTGTTGAGCAAGCGACTTCATTCTTGTTGAATTCTGTTAGTCCTGAACTTAATGCTGATCCAGTTGTCGATATAATTGAAGTTTAGTGACATCCAAAGCATGTATGAATGGTACATGTCTCTGGGAATGCCTTTATGGAAACCAAATTGATTTGATTTGGGAAGGCGCAGTCAACTGGCAGCCGTATGATGATCTAATGGAGTAAACACCTACCTCCGTAAGGATCTTCAGTATGATGTGCAGACAGTGGTGCAAGAAGGTTTATAGGTCCAAACACAGTGCGGTACAGAATTATTTGATTGAAATACACACCTACAGCCTCTGTTTCGTAAGCCCTTACATACTAATAAAGCTAAAGCCAGAAAAAAGAAGACCCAAGAAATACTCTACGGAAAAAAGATGACATTCTCATGGCGTATAGCCGGATGTCGAAAGTGCGAAATAGGATGGTTTGTAAGGACTATTAACACATAACAGACTATTCAAAAAAAAAGAAAGAAAGAAAAACGCAATAGATTGGCATTTGGGTTCACTCGTGATACTGATCAATGATTATTCGGGGGCCCTTGTCATCTTCCCTCGCCGCAGTTGCCACATCTTGTACTATCAACTGGGTAACCTCACCTGCGTTGTCATGTACTCTTAGATGGACCTCTTTGAGAATTTTAAGGTTTTCTATGCCATTAAGGCCATCCAAAACGCTGAACCGTAGCTCAAGCCTTTCGAGGTTCGGCATTGCGTTTTGCGGAAAGCTTAGTGGTGGCACGAAAGCAGCAGAGACGCGAAGAAGCTTGAGATTCGCAAATCCGCCATCCGGAACGATGATCTCCCCATCAGAGTGCGCCTTGTTCTCCTCAATAATGGCGGCTGTTTCTGGATCCTGCTTTGCTGCAGTAAGTGAAAATGTGAGAGAAAACAGTGTCTTCAGCTGGCTGAGGTGCCTCAAAGCATCTGCCCTGAGCGCTGTCACCGAAAGGGTTAGCTTTGTGAGAGCATCCAGTTGTGTGATCCATTTGGGGAGCTCAACCAACTTGCCAGATAGCTCGAGAGAATTGAGAAACCTGGGAGGGGAAGAAAGATCATCCAGTGATTCGAGAAACTCAGATGACTCGTCATCGATTACCAGGGTGTGGAGAGAGTAGCCGCCGAGGTACTCGATGGAGGAGCTTAGATCTTTGAAAAGCTTGCCCCCCTTTTGTATGTTGAGCCTGTAAATCGCGAGCTTCCTCAAATCGGTCAAATGGTGGAGGTCTGCTACTGCAGTTTGTTCTTGAACGATCTCGATACCGGACAGTATGCGCAGGGCCTTCATTGTTTTCTTCTTTAGGTCTTCAGGAAGCTTCAACGCTTTCCTTGTTCTTTTATTCCCACCAAGTATGTTAATCACTCGTTCAAGCTGGCATACGGTTTTAGGTAGCTCTGCCACATTGGTCTCCCTTATGTCCAGAGTCTCTAAATACTGGAGCTTTCCAATCTTTTTAGGAAGCTTTTTAATGTCTGTCTTTCGGAGGCTCAGATACTTGAGTAGAAGCATTTTGCATATCTCCTTAGTGTGATGCTGCTTGAAATCCTTGCAACCTTCAAGATCTAGCACCTGAACTATTCCAAACTTAAATGAATTGGAAGGCAGTTGGTTCAAGCTCCCAAGCATGGTCAGTGATCTGACATGAGACAAGTTCATGCTGTCCGTTGCATTCCCACGTTTAGAAGCACCGCCTTGGAGGGACAGCCGACGGACTTTGCTACTAGGCGGCGGCATGAGCCAGTGGCCACCAACCACAGTGACGAAATTCTCTTCGCTTGCCTTGGATACAATGTACTCGAGAACCATGTCGTGAACTTGATAGCTCTTCACCTTTCCATTGCTGCTGTGCTCTACAGGTCGTATGATTTTTCTCCTTATGAGATGGTTAAAATATGTCTCTGCAACATCCTCCACACTAAGCCCCTGCTTCTCACTGACAAAACCTTCCGCTATCCATCGCCTTGTGAGACGCTTTCTGCTAATTTTGCCACCCTTTGGAAATATGCTCAAATACAGCGAGCAAGTCTTGATCTCAGCAGGCATATCATTGTAGCAGTGACTAAGAATCCTCGTGACTCCATCCTGGGTAAGAACTTTCACAGAGTCTGGTACTAGAGTAGTGCAAACTTTACTCCATTCTTCCTCAGATTTTGCTGGGTTGCAGGCGACGTGCCCAGCCATGGTAACTATAGCCAATGGCAGACCCCCGCACATTTCCCAGAGTCTGTCTGGAAATTTTTTCTGCATCAGTTCATCATCTTTGCCAATTTTGGATTCAGCTACGACTTCCATGAATAATTCTTCGCGATTGTACCCACATAGTGCCCCCACTTTATGGATATAATCTCCTTTCTCTCTTTTACATGTACTGGCAACAGCTTGAAACCGTGTAGTAACTATTATCCTACTGCCTTTCTTACTTGTAGGCAAGGACTTTCTAATCTGCTCCCAAGTTGTTGCGGACCATACATCATCAATTAACAGCAAGTACCTGCCATGGAAAGAATAGGTCAATGGGAAGGTGCTTTCAAAGAAAATAATAAAGGGGAAAAAGTGCAGAATGCACAGTAGATGACTAATTAATTTTTACATTTTGATGATGCAGATCATATATATAAAAGCATGTGAATCAATGATCATCTGGATGTACAGTTAGCTATTCTATATTTTTGCACTAGACCATCATTCAGACTTTCTTTCTTTCTTTGGTGGAAAACCATTCAGACTTGTGATGTATGGTACCTGCTTTCATTCAAGTGGTTCTCCAGCTCTTTTTTGAGTTCTTCTAGCTTCAGTGTTTGTATGTTGACATGCGTTTTCTCTGAGGTGCCACTGCGCGGTTCGTTGTCCCGGTGGCCCTTGGGCATGACAAGGCCCAATGTGGTACCAATGGCGGCCACGAGACGGTTTGTCTCCGAACCGCCGCCACCACTGCCGCCTTGCTGCTCGCGATCATGGTCGGACTGCGGCATTACTTGAGTGAGTATGCTCCTCAGTATGGCCTCGTGGTCAGAGCTCTGGGACACCGTGACCATCGCCCGGCGGTCAAACTGATCGCCGAATTTCCGGTACAATGCCGTGGCGATGGTAGTCTTGCCTACCCCTCCGAAACCAACAATGGCAAGCACGCCATGGAGATCGTGGTCTTGCTTTTTAGGCTCCTTTTGGGGTGTAGGATCTCTTGGAGGATTATGGGGATGCTGAGCTGATTCTTGCACGATCTCAGTAGAATTCGGTTGAGATTGGTGTGCTTCAGTCGGGGCCTTAGTCTCCTCGGTGGTCAAATCTTGCACGATCTCAGTAGAATTCGCCTGAGATTGGTGTGCTTCACTCGGGACCTTGGTCTCCTCGGTGGTTACCCTAAGCCACTTCCCGAGCTCCTCCATGTCCTTGTCCACTCCCACAGGCTTCTTGGTGCCAACAAGCTGAAGGCTTGTCTGCTGGTTCTCGGCAGCGTCAAATCCAGTGGCAGCTCCACCGGACTTGTCATCGCTGCTTTTCGGGTACTCGACGCCGTACCTGCTGCGCCGTTCGCCGATCTGCTGCGCCCGCACCTTGAGTTCAGCGATCCTGGAAGCAATGTCGCGGCGAGGCCACCACGTTAAGATCTCGTAGACTCTCGAGACGATGAATACGCAGAAGATGTCGCCGCCGGGGTCGTCGGAGAGGCGGTGCGCGAAGTCGTCGATGCAGTCCTCGATGTCGTAGGTGACGTCGCGGATCTGCTTCATCCAGTCCTTCATCCGGCGGTCGTGGCCGTGGGGGACAGTGCTGAGGTCGCCGAGGAAGGCCTGCATGCTGGCCAGCTCGTCGTTGATGTACTGGATGTCGCCGTGGACGCCCCTGATCAGAGCGTAGTCGTGGGCGAGCAGACCCCCGAGCTTGCTCAGGAGAGATTTCATGGTGGCCTCCGAAGCACCCACCACCAACTCCATTGTCGCGTCCTTGGCGTTCACTCTACCTGAACTTCCTGCGTAAATTTGGCTGGATGGATTTTATTAGGATGAGGAGGAAGAGAATGAGAACGGATATTTACAAACCAATGGCAACGTTTCTCCTCTCTCCCTTCCATTTGTACACGCGATCTACTCAATATTTACAAATTACAAACGAGTCCTGTAACATTTTATAAAATCAAGGGTTCTATATGGACATTTACCCAAATTCCCTTACTAGGGTTTTCCCACGTGAACCATACAGGGGTGGCGTATTCAGTGAACATATGAATCGGTTGCAAATCCTATTTTCACGTTAACTTACAAGTTTCTTCAAATTCTAGAATAAATAATCAAATGCATGGAAGAGTATGGTTCATGTCTCTGCAAAATTTCAAGATTAAACTCAATCACATTTAGGATACACGCATATAACATAACTTACGAACTTTAGAAACTTCTATGTACGGTAAAACTAGAATTTGCATCAGATTTTACATTTTCACCTAATATTTTGCCCGATAAGGTTACTCACTAGTCTACACTTGTAACTTATGGTCTGTTCATATAGGCTTTTGACTTTGACTTATGAATAGTAACAAATTGTAGAGAAGTATGTAGAGATAGACATTTGCGCACAATTTTGACCGATATAAATGATGTCGCTGCAGTGTGTACTATAATCAACTAGTAGACATCGTCTTGCAAAGACTCTCCGTTTTGAAGTTAGGTACTGTAGAAAAGTTATTAACTATAGAAAAGTAGTTTTTAAAAACCAATATGAATAGAGGATTAAGCAGTTAATGTTGGAAATCTAGTCAATTTTCGGCATATTTTAATCCAGAAATTCAGCATATAAAACATGACGTAAACATGCATGAGTGATCTATCAACGATGTATTCATATTCGCTAACGAATAAGCTAACAGAAATATCTATTAACATATTCATAGCGCACAGAAACAAATACACCAGAAAAGTTTTAGATTTATACCCTCGGGCGGGGCCAGTGTCGGAGACACCGGAGGCGCCGTTACCATCAGTCGACATGATGGCCTATTCGATGTAGTTGATCAAGACGTGTAATGGCTCTCTCCAATTTCACAAGGGTGTTACCACATTCCACCTTTTAAAGTGGTGTAACTCCCACTCAATTCTGCATATGGGACTAAACAGTTTTTACACCTAGCATTAATAGTGGGCCTAGGAATTTCATTTGATTAATTGCTAAATTAATAATGGACCAAGCCAGCCCAAATTAATCTAACAATCCCCACCAAATTTCAAGGCACACGAGAAATGCTCTCAGTTCTGCTGTTGTTTGATATACCGGTGTTTTGATGGAGAGCGTTAAGTTGAACATCCATCTAGAAAGGAGTTACACTCATCCACAATGAACAATGGACTATGCCTTGAATTGTGATTTTTTGCGAACAAGCTTTACCCAATTCCTTTACTAGTACTAGGTGCCTAAAGCATCCTCTAGTTGGAGCGTATAAGTCATACTCCATGCCTTTTCCATGAGTATCTAGAGATCACCCAAATCTCATAGGCGTGACCGTGATCGAACTCATATAGGTGTGTTCCTTCTAAGATGTCCTGTAGGCCGACATCTACTGCTCTAAATAAGCCACTCGGATCACATTAAGGTAAAACCAACCTGCCATACGAGAATAGGAGAAGCGCATCATTGAAGAAATGAGCCTGTAAGGGTCTCTCCTCCCGATCAACCAACGGCTTGTTTCACCATCCTACTTCACGGGATCTCCGATCACGTAGAACAGTTACCACGTGGTATGACTCATGTGGGTCTCGAGCCCATCTCACTCGATGCACTATCTATCACATTACGTGATAAACCCTTTGTAAATTGGTCGGCGGATTATTAGTATGCGGACATAGTCAGCGCTATCACTCGGAGTTTTTAGCTTTACGACGGACTTCAACCACCTCTTAACATGCCTAGATGACTTCATGTTGTCCTTAGAACTGTTTACTTTGATAATTACTGATCGATTATCACAGTTCATCAGGATAGCCGGTATCGGTTTTTCAACCACCGGTAAATCCATAAGGAGTTCACAAAGCCACTCAGCCTCAACAGTAGCGGTATCTAATGTTGTGAGTTCTGCTTCCATTGTTGACCTCGTTAAGATGGTGCGCTTGCAAGACTTCGAGAAACACACCACCTCCAAGTGTGAACACATATCCACTCGTGGCTTTTATCTCATCAGCATCAAAGATCGAGTTTGAATCACTGTAGCCCTCCAGTACCTTTGGGTACCCAGCATAGTGAATTCCATAGCTCACGGTTGCCTTTAGATAGCGCATTACTCTCTCAAGAGCACGCCAATGATCATCTCCCGGATTTGAAACAAACCGGCAAGCTTGCTCACGACAAGCGAGATGTCGGGCCTCGTAGCACTAGCTAAATACATCAATGAGCCAATGATCTGGGAGTATCTCAATTGATCCCTTGTTATTCTTTGGTTTTTCCTCAATAACACACTAGGATCATAAGGAGTAGGAGCAGGCTTGCAGTCACTATAACCAAAGCGACTCAAGACCTTCTCCACATAGTGAGATTGCACAAGTGTAACCCCACCATCACCTCCTCTCAGTAGCTTAATGTTAAGAATCACATCAGCCACTCCCAAATCTTTCATCTCAAAACTCTTGGACAGAAAGTCCTTGACCTCCTCAATCACATTGAGGTTGGTCCCAAAAATCAGTATGTCATCAACATACAAGCACAAGATCACTCCTTCTCCCCCACCATAGCGATAGTACACACATCTGTCGGCTTCATTCACAACAAAGCCAGCAGATGTCAAAGTTCTGTCGAACTTCTCATGCCATTGCTTAGGTGCTTGCTTTAGGCCATATAAAGACTTTAACAACTTGCACACCTTTCCTTCTTGACCTTCTACCACAAACCCGTCTGGCTAATCCATATAAATCTCCTCCTCCAACTCTCCATTTAGGAAAGTTGTCTTAACGTCCATTTGATGAGCAGCGGACCATGAGAGGCAGCGGGGCAAGTAGTACTCGAATTGTGGTCAATCGGACCTTGGTGAATAAGTATCAAAGAAGTCCTCGCCTTCTTTAGGTATAACCCTTGGCCACAAGCCTTTCCTTATACTTTTCAACTGTACCATCAGGCCTAAGCTTTTCTTGAAAACCCATTTACATCCTCTGGTTTACACCCATAAGGACGGTCAACGACCTCCCAAGTTCCATTAGACATAATAGAATCCATCTCACTCCGTATTGCTTCCTTCCAATAGTCAGCGTCAGGAGAAGAATATGCCTCTTCAATGATTCTAGGAGTGTCATCCACGAGGTATACAATGAAATCATCACCAAAAGATTTTGCAATCCTTTGTCTCTTACTCTTTCGAGTAACTTCATTGTTATCCTCCTCAGGATTTTCCATAGGCGTTTGCTCAACATGTTCTATCGGCAGAAAGGAATCAATGGAAATTATAGGTTCTTGACTAGATGAGCTAGGTACATCATATTTCATAGGAAATTCATTCTCAAAAAATGTAGCATCTTTGGACTCTATGATTGTACCAACACGCATGTCAGGTACTCCAGTTTTTATAATTAAGAACCTATAACCCACGCTGTGCATAGCATAACCAAGAAATACACAATCTACGGTTTTGGACCAAGTTTGCGCTTTTGATAATTGGCACATTAACTTTGGCCAAACATCCCAGTGCATAAATATGAGAGAGTCGACTTCTTCTTTTCCCATTCCTCGAATGGTGTTACTTCTTTGTTCTTTGTAGGAACTCTATTCGAGGACATGACACGCGGTCAATATAGCCTCACCCCACCATTCCTTAGAAAGTCCCGATGTCTAACATGGCGTTAACCAAATCGATTAGAGTGCGATTCTTTCTTTCAGCAACCCGTTTGATTCGGGAGAATAGGGAGCGTTCTCTCATGAATAATTCCATGTTCCTCGCAGAATAAAGTAAACTCATTTGAAAAATACTCTCCCCACGATCGGACCTTACAGCTTGATTTTCCTCTCAAGTTGGTTTTCTACCTCAGCTTTATAGATCTTAAAGTAATTCAACGCTTCATCTTTTGTTTTCAATAAGTACACATAGCAAAATCTAGTGCAATCATCTATAAGCGTCATGAAATATTTCTTCCACCTTTAGTCAACACGCCATTCATCTCGCACAAATCGGAATGAATGAGTTCTAACGTGCCAAATTCTCGCCTCTTTTGCTACCTTGTGAGGCTTGCGAGGTTGTTTCGATTGAACACACGCATGGCACTTAGAACCTTTGATCAAAGTGAATTTCGGGATTAAACTCATATTAGCTAAGCGCGTCATACACCCAAAATTAACATGACAAAGTCGTGAATGCCAAACATTAGATATATCATCATCGTTACACACATGGTTCACAAATTTATTATAGGAATCCATCAAAGAAAAGCGGAACAAGCCTCCGCTCTCATAGCCTTTACCAACAAATGTTCCATACTTAGACACGACACATTTATTGGACTCGAATGCAAACCTAAAACCATCTCTACAGTAGAGATCCACGACAGATTCTTCTTTATGGAGGACATGCTGCACGTTCTTGGTGCACGGTCTTTCCGAAGTAAACTTCAGATCGACCGTACCAACACCATGAACAGCTGCATGCGATCCGTTTCCCATCAACAAGGAGGAACCTCGGCGGACGATAAGATGAAAACAAGGAAATATCAGCACACACATGAATATTAGCACGGTGTCAACCCACCACTCGGTGATTGACAAGCGAAAGAAGCTGTAGGTAAATAATTACCATACCCGATGTTCCTCCAGCATCACTAATAACCATGTTGGCGGACTTCTTACGCTTATCCTTGCGATCTGGACAATCCTTAGCCCAATGGCGAGAATCACCGCACACAAAGCAGCCCCTTTCCTTTGCCTTTCTTCTTAAACTCGGTAGTAGCCTTGGGCTTGACAAAGGCTTATTTTCTTCTTATTGTGGGAAGCTTTGAGGTTCTTCTTACGCACCAAATTGGCACTAGAACCTCCTCGTGACAACTTTCTTGCCACGAGTATCTTTTGCCTCGCCTTCTCTTCAACACCAAGAGTGCCAATGAGATCGGTAACACTGAACTCCTGCCTCTTGTGTTTTAGAAAAGTAGCAAAATCCGACCAGAAGGTGGTAACTTGGCGATAATACCGCCAGCCACAAACTTGTCCGGTAACTCGCACTTATTGTTCTCAAGCTCCTTTGCCAGCACCTGAATCTCATGAGCTTGTTCTACTACAGAACGGTCATCGACCATCTTGTAGTCATAGAACTGCTCCATGACATACAGACTCCTTTGCCCGACATCGGAAACTCCGAACTTGGCCTCAAGTGCATTCCACATCTCTTTGCCCGTAGGCAAATGCATGTACACATCCACATCTATTAACATATTCATAGCGCACAGAAACAAATACACCAGAAAAGTTTTAGATTTATACCCTCGGGCGGGGCCAGTGTCGGAGACACCGGAGGCGCCGTTACCATCAGTCGACATGATGGCCTGTTCGATGTAGTTGATCAAGGCGTGATGCGGGGCGAAGCTTGATGCGGGAAGATGTTCGCGATGCGATCCGCGAGCGGTTCACCACCGGGAAGTAGGCGTCGCAGATTGAGTAGTCGCACGATCGCTCCCAAAAACTTGATCGCCCGCCTACTCGTGCGGTACACAAACGGACGAAGTTCCGGAGGCCTACTCGCCCAGAAACTTGTGCGCAAGGTTCTGGACCGGAGATTGCAGAGAGCAGCAACAACAACAGAGAGCTGTTTTTTCGTATCCCTTTGGTATGGAAAGGAGAGCCCTCTTTTGTAACAGTAAAAACGAAGAGACTGAAAACTGCAGCCATTAGTCACTAGTAACTGCACCGTTACTGCCAGCCATCAGTGCATTTCGTTTTTTCGAATAGATAAAGAAAAACGCGCCCGCACCCGACACGCCTGCGCGCGTACGTACGCACACGCACAGCACAGCTCGGCTCGGCGTGGCGAGGCGAGCGAGCGAGCGCGCGCGCGCGTGTAATGGCTCTCTCCAATTTCACAAGGGTGTTACCACATTCCACCTTTTAAAGTGGTGTAACTCCCACTCAATTCTCCATATGGGACTAAACAGTTTTTACACCTAGCATTAATAGTGGGCCTAGGAATTTCATTTGATTAATTGCTAAATTAATAATGGACCAAGCCAGCCCAAATTAATCTAACAGTTAATCAGGTAAGATCAACTTAAATGACTACAAATATTTTTTTTAGGCAATGACTACAACTATCCATTTATTTAGATGTAATCTTCATTTACAACAACGCTAAAACACTCTCTTAGACTATGTTTCTAATTTAACACAAAGACTAGTCAGTAAATTGGTACAGGAGTATAAATGCATAAGACTAAATCACTATTCTCGAATAAATTTCTAAAATACCATTGCTTAGATTGGGTTAACTGAACTGTGTCAATTTTTCATTTGTTACTTCCTGCAGAGTGTGTAACTAAATATTAAGGGAAATCATACGATCGGATGGTAGTTGTTAATATTATCTCTTGTTAGGTAACTAACTGAATGCCAGAGTATTGCTATAGATAAAAGACATTACTTAGCATATGGAGTCACCATCCCCATGTTTGGCCTATTATGCCATCAACTCCATCGAAGTGCCCAAGCGCAATCCGCTCTCGCTAAGCCATGCCTCCGCCATCATGCTCAGTAGACACCATGCCCATGGCAATATCATCATGCTTGATTGAGCTGCGCTACAGCTTTGCGTCATGTCTCTACTCCTGGGCTTGTCCTACACCACGGCTCTGCTATACTGTGCCTAGCCGAGCTCTGCTACAGCTGGCGTCACCCCTCCGCTCCTCCATGCTTGTTATGAGCCTCGCCCTTGGCTCTGCCACCACGTCTGGCCGTAGCGAACTTCAGGGATGAGTATTCTTGATCGGGTTAATATTTTTCTATGAGAAGCGGGCCCACATATTAAGGGTTCTCTTAACATAACAATTGTGTTTACGACCACTATTCAAATGAAATATTATCCCCTATAGTAATAAACTGGTCAGAAGCCAAATACGATCAGTTATGACCAAGAGAAGACCAGTCATGGGCAGTAACAACCAAACATACGGTTCTATAAGCCCAAACCAAGTAAATTGATTGAGAGACATGGCAGTTTCCCATGTGGCTAACATGAGAGCAGTTATTGGCACATCTGGCAACTTATAACAGTTGGCCAAGAAACATTGATGGTTGGCTAAAGAGCATGACGGTTCAAGACAGAATGAAGGCTCATGTGTGAGGACAATGGGTGCCTTTTGCGGCATTAACTGCCACCTCTTATATGCATAAATAGGCTATCCTGCGTGCCCTAAAACGCATTCAATTCACATTGAATTCATCCCTATAGCATTCTTTCTGTCCACGACAATAAAGTCTCTATTTGATAGTGCTATCTTATTTTACTATCTCGTAAGTTCAACAGGGGACCATGGTCCGATCATCGACAGTTGACTCTAGAGTGTGGGCCATGCCAAGCCAGAGATCACTGTCATGATACTCCCACGTCCTTGCCGATGGACGAGGAGAACACATTTGATCTCGTCGACTACACCGACCTCATGGACGAGGACTACGTCCCTGAGGAGGCATGCAGGTGTGACTTCTATCTTGAGTATATTCCCAAGGGAGAGTCTATGCCACCTTCAACCCAATATGTTGGGGGTCAAGACGACAGAGATGTCATTGCTGCCCCAAGCAATTTCAAGGCGAGTACATTCCCACCTCTGTCTCAACTAGCGAGGCAAGTCACCACGATGCCAATGCCGTGGCGGCCAATGATGACCTCACTAACAATGTCAATACTAAGGTTCTGGCATAATCATCTCTAGAATATCTACTACGCAGGGGCGGACCCACATGGTATGCCGGGTGGGCCACGGCATACCCTAGGGCCCAGCCCCAGCCAGCCCGTCGATTCCACAGCCACGGCCTCCGCCTGCTCGACGAAATGCCCCGCTGCAACGCCGTCTCGTGATCCATCGCCATCGCGGGGCTCACGCAGGGGGACCGCCCCCGCGAGGCGCTTCGCTCTGTTCCGCCGGATGCGCCGCGACGGGTTCCCGCCCAACGAGTTCACGCTCATCAGCACGCTCAATGCAAGCTTGCTTGTTGGTGGCGCTGGCTTTGGCCGTGCGCGGCAGCTCTACGCCCTCGCCGTCTAGCTTGGATGTAGCACCTCACATATCGATGTGAGATACCACTATGGTACGTCATCGCCAAAGTGAAAAATAAATAAGAACAACAAAAGAAATCACAAAGAGTTTAGAACTTTATTAACACTTTAATAGAAAACCAACGGAAACTGGAATAAATATTTAAAACATGGGACCGGTCCACTTCTAACCAAATAAAGAACAAATGAAACAATAAAATAGTGGTAAACCACGGTGCTGAAAACTCGAGTGCTCCCACCCATGCATGATGCTATCACTCCACTGGCCTTTTACCTGAGACTGAAAAGAGCAAGCATGAGATTTGAAAATCTCAGCAAGTACCCAACAACGGTCGCAACACAGTAAGTAAAGACAGGTAAGGCAACCACATGAAATGAAGAGCAAGCATGACAAGTAAGCAATGGGCATAAGACAAACAATGAACAACTGATATCACAAATATTGTCATAAATGGGAGACGAATATTATGAGTACTGTGTATTAAAGATAGTTGTTATGTGACAAGTTATAGCAAGTTATAGCATGGGTGCCGGCGACCTCATCCCACATACCCGGTTATACGTGAATAGCCAGGCACAACCTTGTTCTCGACTATATAACCGTAGACGGGGTGTAATATCCTGTGTAACGAGAATGTACGGTCCCCCGTACGTTACCAGGTTGGGTGAAAATGACCCCTATATGTGAGTAGTCCCGGCGTGATAACCCTTAGTTCTTTATTTAGCGAATTATCCATGATATAGTTAGGGAGTCATAAATGATTTAAGGTAAGTTATGAGGGTAATGATTTAATACAATGAGACTGGAGAGATGGAATTGGTGATACGGTAACTGATAAATTATGGACATATTAAATAGTATGAACTTAAGGCCCTGTTTGGATACGCTTATCTGAGAATCGATTTTAATCTGATCAGGATTTTCTGATAAGTCGCGGTCTGAAGAATCTGTAGTCTGAAGAATCGTCGCGGTGGAAGAAAGCGACCCTCGTGCTCGCGGTACAGGATTTTGGATTCTCAGTGCAAATGCCGATCTTTCCCACCGCGGCGGTTGAAAGAATCGAAAAATAATCAAAGCGTTTTGGTGGGATTCTCGCTTAATTCTACCAGAATCGGATTTTAAGCGTATCCAAACAGGGCCTAAGGAAACTAAGAGATGGCAAGGATAAGGCT
Source organism: Dendrocalamus sinicus (assembly GCA_036346575.1). Lineage (NCBI taxonomy): Eukaryota > Viridiplantae > Streptophyta > Magnoliopsida > Poales > Poaceae > Dendrocalamus > Dendrocalamus sinicus. Next base: position 725,399 of record CM070672.1, on the reverse strand, counting down.
ATAATAAAGTTATGAGAAGTGAAAAGATGTGTTAGAGTTGAAAATAGAAAGACATAGTTTCTGATATGAGGCAATGTGGGATAATGATAAGGTGATTGTAATATAGGGATTAACCTAAAGAGGTATTATAATATAGCTCACACAAGGTTATCAACCAACCAAGTTTTATTATGTGATAAGTGATTATTAGTCAGATTAACAGGTTTAATACATACATTCTTTATGGCTCAAATACAACATCGTACAATTACTGAACATAATATTAGGAAACTAAACATAGCAGCCCTAATATCAAAAGAGTGTCAATAATTTAAACTTAAGTAAAAACATGTTCATAGGCTACCCCCCGTTAACGATTTAAGCATAGATTCTAAATCACTAATTAAAAACATAAACTCTAGGGCATTTTAACTGAGCATCCTAATAAATATAAAAGCAGGTGAAATAAACTAACCTAAAACATCATAGTATGAATATAATATTAAAAGTCTATAAACAGGCAACATGAACGATATAATAACCAGACCACATTAGTGATACGCTAGTAGTCAAGTAACTTTACTGATATAAAATTGGCCAAGTAACTTGAATGATGTGACTTTAGCGATATGATATTAGCCAAGCGATATGATATTAGCCAAAAGATATGATATGAACCAAGTAATTGTAGTGATGTGGTATTAACTAAGCAATATGATATGAACCAGGTGACCTTAATGATACGATTTTTAGCAATATAATGCTAGTCAAGCAAGCATGGTTGATATGATAATTATACTTAATGGCAAGGTGAAAAGTAAACTGGAAACATGTAATTTGTGAAATAGAAAGGTTACGGCCGCGAGGTACTTGCCTTGAGCACACTCGGTAAACTCGCTGCACGAAGGATCCGAGTGCGCAACTGTCCGAATGTTCCCTCAAAGGCCACGTGTGACCCGTTCGGCCAAACGAACCACGGCCCGCACACGGCCTAGGAAAAACACTGCGCGAAACACTATTCAGCTGCGCATCCAATTGGCTGAACCATATAACCGTGAAAAGGTCACCGGTCGCTCCGGCTGGCCGGCTGCCACTGCCCTCTGGCCAAGGCGCCTCGGCCAACCGCCTGCTGACCTTGCGCCTCGCCGCTCGCCGGGCGCGCTGCCTCGAGCCATGCCGCGCATGGCCACACGCCACCTCCCAGCCACACGCGGCCGGCCATGCGCGCCTCCATGCCACGCCGCGGCGCCATCGCCTTCCTTCAAGCCTCGCGCCCTAGATCGATCGCACCACTTTCGGCCTCGTGCGCCCGGCCGGCGCCGCGCGCGCGACACCACTCGACCACGCCGCTGGCTGGGCGCGCCGCTGCACGCGCCGATGCCGCCGACCAAGCCGCTGCCGACACCACCTCTAACGGCGCGGCGCACGTCGAGCCGCTGGCGCCACTGCGCTGAGCGCCCGCCTCGCGTTGCGCGCCACGCGGCCGCTGCGCCACCTGCGCGGCTGCGCCTACGCCGGCGAGTGCGCGCGCTTGTGGCGGCGCGTCGCGGCTATCTTGGCGCCGCCGCCGCTTCGCCGGCCGTCGCCGCCGCAACCGCGGCGCCCTCGCCATAGGCTCTTTGCGCCGCGCTGCACCGACCGTGTGGGCGTGCGTTGCGTGCAGCGAACGCACGCATGCATGCGCTGGCGAGTGCCGCCGCCGCTTCGCTGGGCGTCGCCGGCCGCGTTGTTGTCGTCGGCGGTCGACGCCAGGCGACCCATCACATTACGGTGCGAAGAGAGAGAGATTGGGAGAGAGAGAATATGGAAATAGATGGGAAGAAGATGGACGTGCTGTTGGAGATAGGAGAGAGAGAGAGAGATTGGGTGAGATAAACATGGAAAGAGAGAGAAATGGGAGAGGAAACAGATAAACGGGAGAGAGAGTTTTACGGGAGAGATTATGATTTTTTTGGGCGCTACATTGGATTCGAGTCCAATGTCTTCCTGATGAACGCGTTTCTCACCGCGATGGTCCGTCACGGCCAGCTCGCCGGCGCGGTGCAGTTGTTCGACAAGGCCTGTGTCCGCGACACCGTCTCGTGGAACACGCTGCTTGCGGGGTTCGCGCGCCATTCGTGCGTGCACATGTGGATTCTCTGGCGAACGATGGCCAGGGAAGGTGTTGGGGCCGACGGGTTCTCGTTCAGCACCGTGAGCGGCTTGCAAGTTCACGCGCAGCTTATCAAGAGTGGCTTCGGTGACAATGTCTGCGTGGAGAACTCCTTTGTCGGGACCCCGGATTTTCAAACCCGGACCCTCTGTGTATTACAGCACTAGTCCCAGATCAAAGCTAGTGCACACAGTTAAACAGAATGGAAAACATCACCATCAACGATTTATTACAATAATTAAGAGTACCGACCGAAAGGTCTCATTATTACAATTGAGGTTTCAAGACCTCGCACACATAAAATCAAGCGGAAGCAAAAGATAAGCTCGATGAAGACCCATCAATACGCCACAGGCAATTGACTGGGGAAGCGCGGCTTAGTTCTCCGGGAAGAATCCATCACAGCCACATGCGAAGCAGTAGTCGTATTCACCTTCTTGAGCTTCACCATCTTCTGAGATTTGTTTTTAAGTGTAGCATGTGAGTACAAAATGTACTCCGCAAGTCTTGGAAAAAATGCAATAGATGCAAGGCTTAACAAAGGAAGGCTATATGGTTCTTTTGCACAAAGCAATGTTTTAATTTCAATTACTACTAATTATTTTTAAGGGCATCAAGTTAACAATTAATGATTTTAACTGAACTAACATCTACTAGTGAAGGTTCCATCCACCAACACTAGGTAACAAATTTTAAAGTTGCGGGTTCTATCCACCTCTCTGGCTCCAACTGCCAGGATACCCTTCCGAGAGTTCCCTCCACTCTCGGAATACTAAATTTTGATTTTTAAAACCAAAACCAGAAATCTACCATGTGAATGCATTCCTTGCCCGCCCTTGACCGTGGGCACGGCTATTCGAATAGTTTTACACTCTGCAGAGGTTGTACAACTTTACCCACAAGAGATAAATTACCCTAAAAGTCAACACGCTTCCTTTGGCATGAGACCCAGATAAAATATCACAAAGCCTTTACCTTACTCTAATCTAGCTAGATACCACCCGCTGAGGTTTCACTGCAGGTAGGCTAACTGCCCGAACCGAAGCCCCCTCTTGCGCCATATGAGTACAGTAATTCCCTGTCCCTCACTGTGGATAACCAGTCCATCCCTGGCACCCACTTTCCACTGGTGGCACCTAAACTAGACTATCATAAGTTAATCAGCTAGGTCGTACCCATATAGACTTGTGGTTGTACGGTTAATGCTCAGTCTGGACAAACACAAGCGTCGGTCCTTAATTGACTAGGGTGGAACATACACTTAACAAATTCTCGTGCGAGCTGCACCAACCCAAACCAACCATCCACCCTAATCTAAACCAACGTCCACATTTTATTTTATTTTAAAATCACAGTGACAACTCCAGTTGCCACTTCATTTACAAACACAAGGATTCAATAATAAATCTTAATTTCCCATTTTCAAGTTTTATGAAATATTCAATAGCATGGCTAAGCATCGTACTACTATTCTAATATCAACAATTAAACATATTACTCTCATTAATGAGCCAAAGGAATTTCTAGGGTTTCAAAGGTACATGGCATTCAATTGCAGTTGAGGGTATAACAATATTGGATTAACTATATCCTAAGTTTTGAACTATCATTTTATGTAAATAGCATGCACATAATTTAAAATAATTAAAACATTTTAAAATCATAGGTTCAAGATGATCAAAGGAGACTTGCCTTCGTGCAGGGGCTCTGGGTCTTCCTGTTGAGGAGTGGAGAGGTCTTCTTGAACGTTGGATTCTACGCACGAGAGAAAAGCAACAAAACAAATAAATACAAATAAAAATTCAAACAAACTCGAAAATTCAAATAGAGGCCATAGTTGGATAGATCATGATTTTAGATGAATTTAGAAATTTGAATGGCTGAATTTGGAGTTAAAATGAGAAAGTTATGCTTGTTTGAAGTTTTTAGTTTGAATAAATCCAGAAATTAAGAAATTTCTGACAGGTGGGGCCCACTGGAATATTTTAATTTTAATCTTTTATTTTAATTCCGAGAGCTGACAGGTGGGACCCACTGAGCAGTGGACCCTCGCGGTCGGCGACATGTGGGACCCCTCATCGGTGACCCCATCTGCTGGTCAGCGGCGGTGGGACCCATCGGGATCTGGACCCACTTGTCGAGGTGGCGCGAGCAGGTGGGACCCAGCGCGATGGCGCGCGCGAGCCGGCGGCCGGCGGGTGGGGCCCATTTGTCGATCGCGGAAAATAGCGAAAACTCAACCTCGGCGTGCGGGCCGAGGGCTCGAGCAGCAGGAGTCGGGAGAGGGAGAGCGGCGGTGATAGCCAGCGGCGGGAGGTGTTGCCTACCCATAATGGGTAGGTAACCCTCTTGAGGATACTGCGGGCCCGGCGGAGATGGTTGGAGACGAGGCTGCCGTCGGCGAGGGGAGGCCGGAGGTGTTCGGGTGATGCGTAGAATGTAATCCTGGAGCGAAGAGGGTTCGGTTGGAGGGATCTGCGAGGTCCGGGGATGAACGGAGACGGCCGGCGGCGAGGGAGCAGCGGAGGCAGCTCGGGTGCTCCGGTGCGACAGCGCTCCGGCGACGGAGTGAGGTGGCCGAGGTGTCGGAGAGGATCGCCCGAGCGTGAGGAAGCTCGGGGTGGCGACGGCGGGCTCCAAGGATCACCGAGGCGGCGGCGATCGCTCGCCGGAGTACTTACCGTGCGCACGGGGGAACTCGCAATGCAGCGAGGTTTGGGGCGCAGGGAGATGGGCAGAGAGCGCCAGAAGGTAGTGCGGTGAGAGGCGGAGGCCAAGGGGGTATTTATAGAGCTCGGGGAGGGATGAGGCGGTGGGGATTCCTCGCCGAAGTCGACGGCCGGGGATCGGTTTAAACGGGGATAAGCCGACGGAGGCGACGCGGAGTCCGAGCTTTTAGGGGATAAGGTGCTTATCTCCCCGGGAATTCAAATTCACGTTCAAATCGGAGAAGGAGGCCTGATTCGGGTAGGATTCGATTGCCGGATTCTTCGGGAGAGAGAGAAAGGAGGGAGAGGCCGGCGTCCGCACGGAGACGAAGATCCTGACAGGCGGGGCCAGGCGTCAGCGGGAGCAGGGCGCGTGTAGCCGACGGGCGAGGCCCGCGGAGCAGAGAGAGAAGGGAGCGGGGTGCGGATGGCGGCCACGTAGTGATCGGGCGGCGGTGGATGGGTGCGGGGTTTAAGTGAGTGGAGGCGGCCAAGATCGCACGGGCGGAGATGAACGGACGGCTAGGATGGAGCGGGGCTTCCAGGGGGTGGATGCGGCCGAGATGGGCCGAGGCGGAGGAAATTTGAATCCGGCCCGCACACGTGGCGCGCGGGGAGATGGCGAAGGCGGGATGGCGGGGGTGACGCGGACGACATCCGTCTGTCCAAGTGTCAGCCGGAGGGAGGGGTTGGATTTTATATATTTTAGAATTTGATTTTTAATTTTCAGAAAAGCTAGAAAATTATTTAGGCCTCAGAAAAATATGAAAATACCTCCAAAAAGTCCAGAAAAATTCACAGAAGCTTCTGGACATATTTTGGACTAAGCAAAATTATTATCAACTACTGTTGGTATTTCATTTTCATATTTTAAATTACCTTTTAATTTTTAAAATAGGTTTTAAATTCCAAAAAATTCAGAAAATCCAATAAAAGCCAAATAAAATCCAATTACTTTAAAATAATTAATTTGAATTTAAATTTTTTCAGAAAGCAAAATTTGGGATGTGACATCCTTGGTGGAGATGTACATGAAGAACAAAGTGGCCCCGGAATCCGGCACCAGAGCGTTCTCTGAGATGTGCCGGGGAGATGTTGTGTCGTGGACAGAGATGGCTGCCGGTTGCCTGCATTGTGGTGACTGGTGAGCCTGCCAAGGCCCTTGGAATTCTCAGTGACATGATGCTGGACGGAATTAGGCCTAACAACTACACATTTGCAACGGTTGCCAATGCTTGTGCAATCCTCACCGGTCTGGACCAAGGAAGGAAGGTTCATGGATGTGCCATCAAACTAGGAGTGGACTCCGATGTGGGTGTTAACAATGCGTTCATCGACATGTACGCAAAATGCGGCTCGGTGAGCTGTGCATACAAGGTATTCCAGTCGATGCTGCAGCGACCGGTGATATCATGGACGGCGATGATCATGGGATTCGCGCAGAATGGCCAAGCTCGGGAAGCCGTGAAGGTGTTCGATGACATGCTATTGGAAGGTATTGCACCGAACTACGTCATATTTATATGTGTGCTCTACGCTTGCAGCCAAGGTGGGTTTGTAGATGAAGACTGGATATACTTCAATGCCATGGTAGGCAAGTTTGGTGTTGAGCCTGGCATATGAAAATTTTGGTGCGGCATACCCTTTGGTAAAATCCTGGGTCCGCCACTGCTACTACGGGATCTTGACTACTACCCCTTCTTCGATGAGCTATCACTATAGTTTATAGAAAGAGCAAGAGTTCCATTATAAACATCTTCTTATACAGTGATATAGTCTTTGTGCATACCTAGTTTTTTTTCGAATGAGTTTTCTCCGTAAAATCTGTGTCCCCGTTTCTACTTTTTCATGCATTATTTGCAACAGCAACCGATACTTCAACAATCATCATGTAAACAAAGAGTTAGGCGAGTAAGCCACGTATATACTTGCTGAACACTTGGTAATTAATGAGGTTATACTTTATTTAATGGACAAATAGCATTTATTGAAGAATTCATGAATATAAATGAATCATCACCATAATTAACTCTATGGTGTACCAGTCACAACTTTAATAGTATCAGTTCTATCCATGTTGGTAAGCATGCATCTTTCAGACCAGCGGGATTTTTTTTTCAGGAAACAAAATATAGACAGGGAAGCATATAGCAAATAGAACTCATTTACTACTTTTCGCATCGATCCTCAACAAGTGCAAATCAGCTGATACGGTAGCGGCGAAGCCACAAGACAAATACGATGTAGACAAAATGACAAGCTGTGAATACATGACGAATGTTACGAAAACCAAAGCTCCACATCCGGCGTAGGAATGAGAACAAACTTGCCATTTTGACGATGCAAACCGACAGGTAGTGTACTTCAGAAATCGTGTTATATAGCGCACAGACAGGTTAAACGAAAATTGTGAAATATGACACTAGCCGTGCCCATGAGAATGCAATCGCGCGGAAGCTGGCTATTCTTCGATTTCGGTACCAGTAATCCTTCGGCTCCTTCGGTTAACAATTGTGTTCGATGGGAAAATCTCTTCGACGCCATTAATAGAAAGCACGATCAAATTAGCATGGCTGACAGCTTCTTTTCTCATGACATCAACTGTCTCAGTGACACGGTCACTGCTTTCATACTGTAAAGAGTAGCGGAGGATAACCTTGTTGAGACTTCGAAGGCACACGATACCTGAAGGAATTTTACCTGCAGGGCCAGCATAGAGCTTCAGCTCGAGGTGTTTCAGGCTTCGCATAGCTCCCAGCTCAAAGGTTACCCATGGCATACGGCAGTCGAAATTGAAAACCTCAAGTCCCACGAAACCTGCATCGCTGGTGATGGCTACTTGTTTTCGCGGCAGGCCAACTAGTATCAGTACAAGACTTTTCAGGCAGCGCAGTCGACCAAGTATCCTCAGATCATTTGGATCTAGTTTGCAGACTCTGATATATAGGAAATCAAGAGCACTGAGCTGTGCAATCCACCCGGGAATTTTCACAAATCTTCCGGCCACCTTCAGCTTCCGAAGTTTTTGAAAGTTGTGGTATTCCTCAAGCTCGTCGCTCGGATTGCAATCACCATAAATTGTCAGGGATTCAAGATTACCCCACTTGCCTATGGAAGACAGCAGCTTAGCATTTTCTTGCTTGTCGGCAGGCCCGTCATGCAACACTACTGCAAACTCCCTTACTTCTGTCAGCCCACTAATCTCCGCCATGACGCTTGCCGAGCATTCTCTTGAATCAACGGTGCCCAGCACCTTTACTGACTTCAAATGGTTACTTCCTGAAGGCAACTTTACTCCTCCAATAATGGAACTGATTTGACCAAAATGCAGATGTGTAAGTTTAGGAAGCTGAACAGCTTCCTTCGGTAGCACTTCTACTCGCGTCTGGCTTACATCCAGAGTCTCCAGATTCTGCAGTTTCCCAATTTCTAGAGGGAGCTCAGTGACTCGCGTCTGGCTTACATCCAGAGTCTCCAGATTCTGCAGTTTCCCGATTTCTGGAGGGAGCTTAGTGACTCGCGTCTGGCTTACATCCAGAGTTTTCAGATTCTGCAATGTCCCGATTTCTGGAGGGAGCTCAGTGACTCGCGTCCGGCTTACATCTAGAGTCTTCAGATTCTGCAATGTCCCGATTTCTGGAGGGAGCTCAGTGACTCGCGTCTGGCTTACATCCAGAGTCTCCAGATTCTGTAGTTTCCCTATTTCTGGAGGGAGCTCAGTGACTCGCGTCTGGCTTACATCCAGAGTCTCCAGATTCTGTAGTTTCCCTATTTCTAGAGGGAGCTCAGTGACTCGCGTCTGGCTTACATCCAGAGTCTCCAGATTCTGTAGTTTCCCTATTTCTAGAGGGAGCTCAGTGACTCGCGTCTGGCTTACATCCAGGGTCTTCAGATTCTGCAGTTTCCCAATTTCTGGAGGGAGCATTTCCACTCGTGTCTGGCTTACATCCAGAGTCTTCAGATTCTGCAATTTCCCGATTTCTGGAGGGAGCACTTCCACTCGCGTCTGGCTTACATCCAGAGTCTTCAGATTCTGCAGTTTCCCGATTTCTGGAGGGAGCACTTCCACTTGCGTCTGCCTTGCATCCAGAGTCTCCAGATTCTGCAGTTTCCTGATTTCTGGAGGGAACTCAGTGAGTAGCGTCTGGCTTACATCCAAAGTCTTCAGATTCTGCAATTTCCTGATTTCTGGAGGGAGCACTTCCACTCGCGTCTGCCTTGCATCCAAAGTCTCCAGATTCTGCAGTTTCCCGATTTCTGGAGGGAACTCAGTGAGTAGCGTCTGGCTTACATTCAGAGTCTTTAGATTCTGCAGTTTCCAGATTTCTGGAGGGAGCACTTCCACTCGCGTCTGCCTTATATCCAGAGTCTCCAGATTCTGCAGTTCCCCGATTTCTGGAGGGAGCTCAGTGACTCGCGTCTGCTTGAGACTCAGGTACTTCAGCAGGATCATTCGGCATATATCATCTACATCAGTCTTGTCCAAATCCTCGCAGCCATCTAGATCCAACACTCGCATATACTCTAACTTCTTAAACGAAACCGACTTTGCAGGACCAAGTGTAGTTACGGAACGAACATGGGATAGATCCATCCTTTCTGCATCAATTGAACGTCCTGAATCGGAACATTGGATAGACAGCAGATAGGCAGGCCGCCCAGGTCGGCCTGAAATACCAAAGTCAGACAAAAAAGTAACAAAATGTTGTTCTTCTGCTATCACCCAAAGAGTGTGGAGCATCATATAGTGGACTTCATAGGTCTCCTCCCCAGGACAGTTGCCATGTTGCACCGGTTGAATCACATTCCTATTGATGAGCTCGTCAAAGTAGCGATTTGCCACTTCCTCACGACTATGCCCCCCATCTTCAGAGATAAATCCTTCAGCAATCCATTTCCTAACCAAACTATCCCTCTTAATACTTTGGTTCTTAGCGGATGTAGCTAAGTACAGCAAGCAAGTCCTCAGAGTGCTGGGAAGGTAGAAGTAGCTACGTGACAGAATCTCTCTTAAGTCTTCCAAACCACGAATAGCCCCACGTGCAGGATGTAAAGAGCTCATCATCTCCTCCATGGCTACTTCGCGAGCGAGTAATGATGAAGCAATACTTATTATTGCTCCAGGCATACCACCGCACACTTTCAAGATTTCATCAAGAACTTCTGTAGGTGCATCAGGGTAACTGAACTCACGAAATCTCTTTAGAAACAATATTTTCGACTTTTGGTATCCAAGGTGCTCCATCTTATATATCACCTCATCGTGGGACGAACAACACTTTTTGGCTATGTCATTAACACGAGTTGTAGTAATTACTCTGCTGCCATAATTATTACTGGGCAAGCTGCGCAAGATGCTATCCCAATCTTCTGCGTTCCACAAATCATCAATCACGATGAGGTACCTACCGAAGTTTGCCAACGAAAAGCAAGAATAGAATTAACATAACCAAGGTACATGGATAATATTTATATTAGGTGGATAAAGCTAGCCCTCGATAAAAGTGATGAAATAAATGCAATCATCTAAGGGCATGTACAATGGTATGAGCTAGTTACTAGCTCTAAGATAACTTCTCCAATGATATTAACTTTTAGCACATAGCTTATAACATGAATAGTCCCACATGACATCCTCATATAATCTTGGAATGTGTGTATGATACTAGCTCTTGATCAAGAGCTAGCTTTTCTCTCTCTTCTATTAAAATATGAAATAATATGTTTAGAGCTAGCTCATAAATCATCATTGGACATGCCCTAATGTGGGTAAAACAATGCCTGTATTAGTGAGGTAGTCCTGCAATGAGATTATGATGGACAACTAGTGTGAGTGCACACACCTAGGCAACCAAGTCACAGATTATGAAAGTATAAGTAAAGCAGGGAAAGTATAATCTCCATTATTGATTTCATCGTCAGAGAACTATAACAAATAACAGTACGTTACAAGAGGAGGGGGCGAGAAACGAAGGGCGGAAGAATCACGGATGGAAAAAGATGATTTCCTTGAAGACGCAAGCTATCAAGGGAGAAGGAGACCCCAAGGAATCCATCCAGATCTTCTTGATCGAACCATCTCGCAATTCCGAACCCAAATTGAACACACAAGTGACAACCAATCAACTTAATAAAGAGACGGACAGTTGTTGTAGAGACATGTCTACATATATTTTTTTATTGAAAAGTAACAAGTCCTGTACTCCTGCAACTTTTTTTTGTTTTGGCAGAACTCAAAATAACGCGTTCACACATCAATGATGCGTACCTCTTGTTCCGTAGTAATGCTCTGATTTCGTTAATGAGCCGTTCTTCATCCTTTGCTTGATCAGGGGAGTCCGTATACTTAAGTTGACGGAGCATGTCGTTGAGAATTCTCTTCATGTTGGGTCTAGGAGAGACCGAAACAAAAGCCGTACATTCGAATTGCTCTCTAAGCTTGCGGTACACCATGTTGGCAAGAGTTGTCTTGCCCAATCCGGCAAAACCGACAATGGAGACTATTTTCCTCTTCTGCTTCGACATATCATCTCCCTCTGTCAGCATCTTGATCAGCTCATCCCTTGCCTCGTCAGCGCCAACGAGGCCTTCCTCTGGCATGTCTAAAGCCAACACGCGAGGATCAACAGGATATGGGGCAAGTCCAGCAACATCAAACTCGTACCTGCGAAGGCGCTGAAGCACCTCCTGGAGGGCGTTCAATTCCCCAATCTGTAAGTTGAGGATCCCATCGACGCTGTCCTCGATGCGGTAGGACAGCTCCCGGACATCGAGTGAACAGAGCTTGACCTGCTCGTCGAGCTGGAGCTTGACCTGCTCGTCGAGCTGGTCCGACGGCATCTTGGCCAATCGGTGGAGGAGTACATCGAGCCTAACTACGGTATAGCTGATGCCGTCCTTCACTTCCTTGTGCAGCTTGTACTCCTCCTTGAGCAGCTCGCGGAGCTTGGGGAGGAGGCTGCCTATGGCGAGGGTCACGGCGTCCATGGCTCTCGGTACCTAGCTCCCCTCGCTCTCTCAAGCTGGATCTGGTTTGCGGAGGTCTGGGTTGGTGGTGGCTGCCGTCGGCCCAGGCCTCGAGTGAGTCCCCAAGGTCTTTCGCCGCCTTTATGGCTGTGTGGAGAAGAAATAGCCCAAAATTTCGGTGCAGCTATAAAACCTTGGTTGTTTTCATGTGATCCCAAACAACGATGTGAGCGAGCAGACAAATTTCTTTATCACACAGAAAATATAAATTAATTTACACGCTACCACGTAGGTCACCAACATGAATACATGATGCAAAGGTGTAATAATATAGTAATGTACCAGAAAGGTGGATGACCTACTAAAAAACCAAGAAGATGCATGTGTGTGTATGCTTCATTCCGTTCGCTTTCGGAAATTTATCTGGGAGTGTATAGGTATTAAATGAATATTTTTTTCTAATTTTTTGCGAAAAGACCCCTAGGATTTTCTACAATTGCGTAAAGGTCCTCGGTTCTTGCAAAAAGATCCCTGCTACATTTTTTCGAAAACCCCCTCTACTTCACCGAAATTTCGTATCCTTTGCAGGATAGCACCCCACGGTTTTATAAAATTATGTATGGATCCTTTTTAGTTATGTATAAGAATAGGTACTTAGTTTTTTGCAAAAAAGACCTTCGGTTTTCTCGAAATTACACACTTGTTCTCGATTTTCTTTTTACAAAAAACTTCCTCGCGAATTGCCGTCTCTTTTACTTCGGTCTATATGGTAGCTAGCGTGGCGTGGCTCCGCTCTTATGTTGCTAGTAATTATAATGTAGGCAATACTAGCCAGAAGATGGATATAATTATAATCTCAGTCCCATGATAGCATGCCATGCCGTGATGAGTTAGGATGGTACAATGGCAAAAGAGGAAAACGTCAGAAGATGGAGAACTACTAGTGGCAAAGACGCTACAAAAATCAACACATTACCGGTCCTTAAACTTTTTATGCTGTGTCATCCCGATCCATAAACTTTTAAAGTATGTCATCCCGGTCCTTAAACTTTCAAAGTGTGGCAATTTCTTTTGAAAGTCTATGGACCGGAATGACACAGCATAAAAAGTTCACTGCTACAACTACATAGGATATTGCCACACTTTAAAAGTTTAAGGACCGGGATGACATACTTTAAAAGTCTATGGACCGGAATGACACAGCATAAAAAGTTTAAGGACCGGTAATGGACTTTACTCAAAAATTAATTGGGAGCACTCGTGATAGCATGCAAGCTAAAATCACGGTCAGTAGTAACAGTATCATGTTGACTGACGTTTTTTTCAAGTCAGAGCACATCCGATTTCTATTATAAGAAACCTTCGCAGCACGGAACTCTACTTCGACAAGCAAAAGAAAGCAAAAACATAGCCCTAATCTGAAACAACCCGAAATTTTCAAAGTTTTGAACTTCCTTGAATTTCTTTTGAATTCGGTTTTCCTTCCCAATTTGGCTAATTCCTTTGAGTTCCCGCCTTCCCATTTTGGCTAGCCACTATCCCCTTCTCTTCGGCGTCTTCCAGGAAGCCGCCTCCCTCTTCTATAGTGCCCCGGCCATGCGGCTACCTCTGCCTCGCTTGCGCCGTAACCGACCTCGCCGTTCACACCAGCCGCTACCAGCTTTACCGTGCGTCGTCTCACCCTTGACCAATCATTACCTTACCTGCGCCCGCCAACCGCTCCGCTGACTGTCGCAGCCGCCGCAACTCAGCGCGCCAAGCGGCCGCGTGCGCCCTCCATCGCCATGCTCCGCTCTTGTCAACCTGCGTGGCACTGTCAAAGCCGTAGTACTATCCCGGGCCTGTTCTTTTCAACTGCGGCTTATGGCTTTTGGCTAAAATTTTTAAATTTTGGCTATTTACGGTACATATTACGGAGAGATATATACTCACTTACGATTTTGGCTGGTACAGATGTTGGGCTTTTAACTTGTAGATCGTTTAACTTGTAGACCCCGTCTTTAGAAAATACTCCGTTTGAAAGTTAGGTACTGTAGCAGAAGCCAAAAGCTGATTTTAAAAGTCCAAAAGAACATACCCCCGTCACTTCGCCTATAAGCCAGCTTCACTGATTGCGCTTGACCATCACCAAGTCTGCCTCATGCCCGCACCACCTACTCTGGTTCCTGTTCCCACCGCCATTCTCCATCTCTTAAGCTCAGTTAAGCGTCCAATCTGCCTCACGAACACCTCTAGTACCCCACCAAACCACCCAATCGTCCACCGCCATTCTACCTCGCCGCCGTCTCTCTCCCCTGCACCGATAAGCCCCCCAACCAATTTCGTGATTCAGTTGTTACCTTTTCAATTCCTCACGGCCAGAGGGTCTTTAGGCCACCAGGAACCCAGAGCCTAGCTCGCTGAGCCCTGCCTCGGTCTCATCCTCACCAACACCGTGCACCACTGTCGTGCGAAAGGAGGTCACCGTGGACAGCCCATCACAAACCATCCCAACTAAAGCCACCACTGCCACTTGTCTCGTCCTATAGATGGTTAAAAACCCTAGCACCCTGCTGAAACTCCACTGGAGCCGCCTGGTGCCATGTCCCGGTCCGTAGCGCCCTCTCCTGCCGCCAACCAAAACCGTCGTCCCTCAAGCCCAGCCAACCTCAAAAATGGAACCCCAAGACCCTAAGGAACCTGTAGACGACTTTGGTTACCGTCGATGACCTTCGCTTGCTCCCAATCAGTCGCCGTCGTTGCTGCTCTACTTCACCGTCCTGTGACACCGGAAAGTAGGAGGAGGTAGGAGATGACGACGTGGCTCAATCTCGTCCATCCATGCCACCATTAGCGGTCCATGCGCACACACCAGTTGGGCTGATTTGGCTGCACTGTTTTGGCCCAAGCCCAACACTATTGATTACTGTTCACACCGAAACCCGACCCGTTAAAGTGTGAACCCAGTACTGTAGCTACCCGATCCGTAGTGAACAGTATCAAACGTATTACTGTTTCCATTTTGACTGTTTCGACCTTTGTGAATCCATTTCCAATCTCTGTTTTGTCAAATCAAGCCTTGATAAAAATCCAACTCACACTAATCTAAAATTAATCCTCCACTTCCAAAATCTGTCCAACACGTTTATAACCCTTTTGACCGTCTCAAGCCTGTCTAGCTCAACCCTTATCCTGTCAGCTAACCCAAGCATTGTTAAACTTCGATCACCCAACCCATTACCTTTTTCTATCTTTTCTTGTTATTTAATTGTGTTTTATTCTTAGCTTGCATTCTATAAAGTAGGAACTTTTCTGATCTTGTTTTCCATGCTAGTAAACAGACCAATCGAGTTGGTCACCAGAAGAGCTACAAGAGCAATCAAAGTAAGCTTGAAGCTAGTGGAGAAGTTCAAGAACAACGAGAAGGAGGCAAGTCACATGTTTTGATCATGTTAATCCTACATTCTGTTAATTATTTACTTATCACTATCTTCATTACCTTTTATTTGCACGCTGATATTTTATGTACAATAAATGTTTGGAATGACATGATATATCTAGTTACATACTACCACCAAAAAAGCCCTGCTTACTTTGATAGCCATGTTCACCTTGACAAGACTTAGTAATGTTAAATATATTACTTAAATACCCATGGTAGTGTAGGAAACTCAACAATTTTATACTGCTAATAACAAATCACTTTGCCAGAAATTTTGCAAAAAGTGATTCTGGGAAATGCTACCGTGAGAAAACCACGAATTGGTTGTGTAATGCTGCTGTTGAACAATGTGATTTGGATTTAGAGACAGAAAATGTCTCGGAGTATAGTGATGTCAAAGCTTGAAGAAAGTAAGGATGACCTTATGCTGAGCAAAGAACATAGTGATCGCCCAACCACAAGTTTTGACTGGTCAAACTTGGTCTAGTAGCTGCTTAAATTGATTGAATCTCTACAGGAATAAAGAAGAGTTGGTATAGGAGGGAATAAAACCATATTGAACAACAGTAGGTTCCTCTCAGGACGGACAGAAGATATCTGGCCAAGTCGGCAGATATCTGGGTCTGAGTTGGAGATGTACCAGTTAGAGCCTATATAAAGAGATGAGCAGTGGAACGACCTTGTTTTTTAATTCAGACGTGAGTGTTAAGAAATCTTGTGGGTAAAGCTAGGCAACTTCACAGAGTAATTACAATGGTATCTCGAATACGTCGTGCTTCTGATAAAAGAAACTATATTGAAGGGGTGATTCCAACAGCAAAGTATACATAGAATTTGAAAATGTTGAAGTTTGGTAAATAAGTCTTGAAACCCCAAATTCCTTAAGTATGTATTATTCTTGTGTTTAAAAATATTTACAAATAAAACGGCATCCACATATCGTAATAGAACCATTGTATCCTCATCACTTGTGAACCCTGGCAAGTAGCTATATAGTATATCTCTATGTGACTTGTTGAGTACAGTTGATTGTACTCAGTCTTGCTATAATCTCCACCATAACAAATACTAGAAGAGAAAGAGGATATTGCAAGTTTTCGTGTTAGGATTGCGACCACACTCAAGCGTTCCTGTGGAGTTTTCTTCGGTTCTTCTGAATGTAAGTTAAATTTTGGGCTTAGACGCCTATATTGCTGCCAAAGTTGACCACTAGGTCTTACTTTAACCAAATTAACTTCTTTTAAATGCTCGTGAGTAGGCATGATACTCCTTTATATCCGCAACTGAACTCTTGAGTTGTTGTGAGTGGTATAACGTCACTGTTCCTAAAAATAGAGGCGTTACATAATCCCTTGTAGAAACAAGACACCAGAAAGTAAGACCATGGCCCTTCTCCCTAGCAGAAACGGGACACCATCAAAGGGCCTGGTAAACAAGGTTACCGGAGCAACACATCCAGATCACCGGCTTAAGCGAAAAGCAAAACAGTTCTGTGCATCCTAAAAAACACAAGCAGCGCAAGCCAACACTGGATTACATCTCCTACACCATTGATTCATTACTGGACTTCAGCTTTCTTCCAAACCAAAGTTCCACCGTTCCTTCCTTCTCCAGACTCTTGCTACATCTGTCGCTTAATTATCTGGTGGAAACAAATCTCATCTTTAGTTTTTACTTTGTGCCATTTACGTGCAAAGCATTCTACACTACTACAGAAAGGCTAATAGTAGACGGCCAATCACAGACGGTTTGACAAAACCGTCTGTGACTAACACTAACACAGACGGTTTTAATTAGGACACCGTCTGTGTTGGCGGCGTCGGAGAAAACGAGTATCACAGACGGTTCTTAACTATGAACCGTCTGCGATAATTTAGTATCACAGACGGTCTGTATTAAAAACCGTCTGTGATGATCCCAGATTATCACGCAGGCGGTTTTAATTAAAAACCGTCGTGATAAGCTTCGTTATCCTGAGCGGCTCTTAATTAAAAACCGTCGTGATAATTCACGAGCGGTTTTTATTAAAAATAAATGCGTGATAATGGCGGTGGGCATTTATTGCGCTGCTCAGACCGCATCTATCTTCATTTCGATCCAGATCTAGCTGGTTGCTTTACGCTTTTGCTCTGGAGGCAAGCTTGGCGATTTCAGGCCACTTAATTTGGTGGGAGGAGGCAGATATTGAGCTTTGAAGATTTATATTTTCCTGGTTGCTCTAGATATGGTTAGTAATGAATTTCATTTTTTCTTTGTATGCATTACAAATTTGCTCTAGATATGGTTAGTAATGAATTTCATGCTCTAGATATAAGTAATTGGTGAGTGTTATTAATTGAAGATGGTTTGCAAAATTGTTGGTTATATAATAGCTTTATTGTGTTTGTAATATGAATTGAGCTAGCAAATTAAGTCTCAATATAATAAATGTGGCAGTATATATGTAGTTATAATTAGTTAATCTAGATTTTAATACTAAGTTGTTATATATATACGTAACGTAGGAGCAAGCTGGATGTATGCCGCGAGCCGTGTGAGTGAAGAGTACATTAATGGCGTTTACGCTTTTATAAGAGTGCCGAGAGGATATGTTGAATAAGGGTGGAATATATGTCTTTGTCCATGCAATTTGCGAGAATGTGAAGATGTTTAAGAATCGAGGCAAATTGAATCGCACTTGATTGGAGGGTTTCAAAAAGGATTATACGTGTTGGACCAGTCATGGCGAAGTGAATGATCATATGCGCGGATGACATCGCCGGTGAAGTGAATGATATGCCCGGATGACATCGCTTTGTGGACTGAATGACATCTTTGCGGTGATGTGGATTGTGGCTCGGATTCGGATAGGTTGCACGATGATAATCTGGATCGGATGCTTGCGATGTAGAAGAGAACTATGATGAGAGAGTATGTTAAATTCCGTGGCTTGATGGAGGACTCGGAGAAACCTTTGTACACGGGCTGCAAGTACACGAGGTTGTCGGCCGTGCTTGAACTGTTGAAATTGAAGGCAAGCAACGGTTGGTCCGACAAGAGTTTCACGGCGCTGCTAGGTCTTTTAGCGGACATGCTTCCGAGAAATGAGTTGCCTAAAACCACATATAAAGCCAAGAAGGTTCTTTGTCCGTTGGGAATGGAAGTAGAAAGAATACATGCATGCCCGAACATTTGTATCCTCTACCGTAAGAGTATGCAAACATGCATGTATGTCGGTGTGCAACGCATCCCGATACAAACGTAACAATCAATCGATGATGGCGAGGAGCAGAGGCGAAGAAAGGACCTCTGCTAAGGTGACATGGTATTTTCCTATAATTCCCGTTTGAAAAGGTTTTTGCAAATCCAAAGGAGGCAAAGCTGCTGCGTTGGCACTCGGAGGAGCGCAAGAAGGATGGAATGATAAGCACCTTGCTGATTCCGCGCGATGGAGAAACATCGATAGGAGTTTTGCGAGTTCGGTGCGGAACCAAGGAATATAAGATTTGGGTGAGTACGGATGGAATGAATCCTTTGATAGCATGAGCGGCCGACATAGCACATGGCCCGTGACTCTGCATCTATAACCTTCCTCCTTGGTTGTGTATGAAGCAAAGTACATTTTCTTTGTCGATACTTATCCAAGGGCCAAAACAACACAGGAATGATATCGATGTGTTCCTAGCACCGTTGGTGGAAGATCTAAAAGTAATGTGGAGCGAAGAGTGCAGGTATGGGATGCGTACAAGCAGAGAACTTCACTCTGCGCTCCTTATTGTTACGCACCATAAATGATTATCCCGCCTTGGTAACCTATCGAGCCATAGTACAAAAGGTGCCAAAGCTTGTACTCACTGTTTAGATGGTACCGAGAGTGTGTGGCTGAGACACTCACGCAAAATCGTCTACATGCGTCACCGCCGGTTCCTTGGAGGGCTCACCCATACCGCAAGATGAAGAAACAATTTGTGGAGAGAAGGAAGACGGTTCAGCTCCAAGGCATTTAAGGGGCCGAGGTTTATGATATGGTTAAGGATTTAGATGTTGTCCTCGGAAAGGGCGTAAATTGAGGGCTCATGAGAAGAACACGGAAGAAGAGATCAATATTTTGGGACTTACCTTATTGGGAGTACCTAGATGTTAAACCTTGCATCGACGTCATGCACGTAGAAAAGAATGTGTGCGGCGACTTGATTGGTCTCTTCACGAACATCCGTGATAAAACAAAGGGCGGTGTCAACGCACGCGCTTGACTTGGTGACATGGACATCGGCCTGAGTTAGCACCGACAAGCAGCGATAATGGACGAACGTACCTTCCCCTGCGTGTTACACTCTGTCCAAGGTGAAAAACAGAGCGTGCGGTGCTTGCATGGTGTCAAAGTTCCGTCACGTTTACTCCGACAGCGTGAAGAAACTTGTTTCGATGCAAGATTTGAAGTTAAATGGCATGAAGTCTCATGATTGTCATGTCTTGATGACACAGATGCTCCCTATTGCAATTAGAAATATTTTGCCGATCAAAGTCCGAGAGACAATCATGAGGCTATGTTATTTCTTTAACACAATTGCTTAGAAGGTCATCGATCCCGAAGGACTAGATGCTCTGCAGGACGAGGTGGTGATGACTCTATGTCACCTTGAAATGTATTTCCCTCCTTCGTTTTTCGATATCATGGTCCATCTCATTGTTCACGTTGTGTGGGAGATAAAAATGTGCGGGCCGTATTCCTACGTAGCATGTACCCATTTGAGAGGTTCATGGGAATTCTCAAGTCGACGTGCGTGCGAATCGTTCTCGGCGGAGGGCAGCATCGTCGAAGGTTATGCAAGCGAAGAAGTGATTGAGTTACGTATCGATTATATGGCTCGATTCAACCGATAGGTGTCCCTCAATCTCGTCATGAAGGGAGGTGAAGGGTCTCGGAACTATCGGAAGGAAAGCAATCACGCCGAGATATGGACACGTATACTCAAGCCCATTTCACGGTGTTGCAACACATGACTGAAGTGGCACCTTATGTGGACCAGCACAAGGATGTGCTTCGACAATGAGAATCGAGAGCGGCGGATGTTTGGATCATGAGGCAACACAACCGTTGGTTCAACCAATGGTTGAAGGAGCAAATCGCTAGGAGCTCGCCGAGTGAGGCGCTGAGATGGTTGGCAAAGGGCCGACATTTACAGTTGTGACATGGCAAGGATATGACATAAATGGGTACACATTCTATCTGTGATCTCGGGATGTCAAGAGCACTAACGAGCACATGAGTCCGCATAGATGCATTCAGTACCGATGGGTCGAGAAACTCGTACTATGGCTTCATAGAAGAGATTTGGGAGCTCGACTATGTGGTTTTCAAGATCCCTTATTTATTTGCCGTTGGGTGCATCTCCCACAGTGAAGGTTGACAAGTGCGGTGTCACGACCGTGGACCTCCAACGTGTCGGTACAAAGACGAACCATTCGTACTCGCCAATCAAGTTGTTCAAGTTTTCTATGTAACCGACCGGCAAATAAGAAACGCCATGTAGTTCTTCATGGAAAAGGAGAATTGTCGGAGTGGAGAATGTAGTGGACGAGGAGGAATACAATCAATTTGACGAGTTACCTCCTTTTGGAAATGGCATAAGGGTCGACGATGAACAACGTGACGAAACTAGTTACGTACGCATTGATCATGATGAAGGGCTAATTTTTAAAGCAAATAAGCAAGTACAATAAGAATTGAGATGTATATGTGAAAATGTGTGATGTAGTCAATTTTGAGATGTATATGTGAAAATGTGTGACAAAATGTATATGTGAAAATGTGTGACAATTTTGAGATGTATATGTGAAAATGTGTGATGTAGTCAATTTTGAGATGTATATGTGAAAATGTGTGACAAAATGTATATGTGTATTGGCATTTATGTATATGTGATGTATTTGAGAATGACAAAATGTATGAAGAAATACACTGTGTGAATGCAGCTGGTTGGTGTTGTATATGAATGCAGTTGTTTGGTGGTCGATATGAATCTTTGTGTAGTTATTGGTGTTGTCGTAATAACAACAGTAGGGAAGGGCTTATCACGAGGCGGTTCTAAGTTTAGAACCGTGCGTGATATGATATCCTGACGGTTCTAAACTTAGAGCCGTGCGCGATAATTACTATCACAGCCGGTTATAAATTTTGAACCGTGCGTGATAGTAAATTATCACGATCGGTTCTAAGTTTAGAACCGTGCGCGATATTATATCCTGACGGTTCTAAACTTAGAACCGCTCGTGATAATCTCCTACATATACCCTCTCGCTAGCTAGGGTTTTCGTGTGCGCTGCAGTTATTCGATTAGATCTAAATCCCGAGCCCGTCGTCGTCGCCGCCGCCTCCCCGAGCCCTCGCACGCTGCCTCCCCGAGCCCTCGCCGGCCGCCTCCCCGGACGAAGACGTCGCCGCAGCCTCCTCCTCCTCCGTCGCCGCCTCCCCGAGCCCGTCGCCTCCTCCTCCTCCGTCGCCGCCTCCTCGAGCCCGTCGCCTCCTCCTCCTCCGTCGCCGCCGCCTCCTCCTCCTCAGTCGCCGCCTCCTCCTCAGTCGCCTCCTCCTCCTCCGTCGCCGCCTCCTCGAGCCCGTCGCCTCCTCCTCCTCCGTCGCCGCCTCCTCGAGCCCGTCGCGTACTGTTAGTTGCTTACTATCATGTATATACTTCTTTGGTTGCTTCTTGTCATGTATATGCTTCTTTATTGATTGCTCGATGATGATAAATTCATGCATCTTGTTAGGGTTTAGGGTTGATGCTTGATGCTTCATACTTCTTTGTTATGTATGTGCTTCTTGTTTGTTGCTTCTCATCATGTATATGCGTCTTCGTTAGTTGCTTACTATCATGTATATGCTTCTTTGTTAGTTGCTTCTTTGTCATGTATATGCTTCTTTATTCTGATTGCTCGATGATGATAAATTCATGCATACTGTTAGGGTTTAGGGTTGATGCTTGATGCTTCATACTTACTGTTATGTATGTGCTTACTGTTTGTTGTTTACTGTCATGTATATGCGTACTGTTAGTTGCTTACTATCATGTATATGCTTACTGTTAGTTGCTTACTGTCATGTATATGCTTACTGTTAGTTGCTTACTGTCATGTATATGCTTACTGTTAGTTGCTTACTGTCATGTATATACTTCTTGTTAGTTGCTTCTTGTCATGTATATGCTTCTTTATTCTGATTGCTCGATGATGATAAATTCATATCTTGAGATTGGTTCATTCGGTCTTTGAGCTCTAATAGCTGTCGGTTCATGCAGTTTTCAGGTTATAGCATGTTATTAAATTGATCTGTTAGGATTTAATGTTGACAAGTTAAAAGACTGAATTATTGGGCAAAGTTAACTTGTATGGTATTGATCTGTATGAATACTGCTGTCTGAATATATGCATGCTGAATATATCTTGATCTTGAGATTGTAGAGTTTGTATCTAGAGCTCAAAATACTGAATTCATTATTTGGCATAACCAATCAAAGAAGAGTATATGATTTAGTAGCGGGACGGCCAAGATTAATCGTGTGCAACCCTACAATTTGAGAGCACAAATTAACCAATCAAGGAAGTGATCAAATTCAAGTGACACACTCTAGAATTCCCGTGCAATGAACGGGATACTCTAGTTTGTTGTTTAGGGACTAAGATAGGCACATCACCCCCTCTCTATGTCCATATCACCCCCTCCCTTCTCCCCCTCCCCTCTACTCCTCTCTTGTCTTCCAATTCAATATGATCACTTTCTCATCTTATCTTAATAGACCTACAAAATGAGCAACATGTCACCCGCGCATTCTTCAACATCATCGCCGGAGGCGTCCGCTCCAACATCAAGACGCCAAGGAAGAGGGCTATCAAAGAAGCTTTGAGAGCCGACATACCATCACAGCGAAACGCATCCGGGTCCCGATCCTTCCTAAAAAGTGGTAAACGCATTCCGAACCATGGTCGGAATAGTTGCCGAACAATTGAGATCACATACAATTCGTGGAAGAACGTGCTCGACACTTTCGGAAACATGGTGTGGACCGAAATTTTGGCATCGTTCGAGTTCCCGAGAAGAACACCTACCGCTGTGCAACAACAAACCTACAAAGCGGCGCAAAGCATGGAAGAACTTCAAGAGCACGCTTGTCAAGAAATACGTGGGGACGGACGAAACACCTGTTCATAAATACCCATTCCTGGAACCACAATGGGAAGAGTTCAAGGCGATGAAAACGACCGAAGATTTCAAAAGTACAAGTGTGGCGCACAAGGCCCTCCAGGCAAAAAACACACACCCCCACAGACTTGGCACAGCTGGGTATGCGGGTAAAATCCCGCAGTGGAGGTTGGAGGATGAGCTGGCATCTGCACAGGACATCGCCCCGCCGTTTTCCAATATCCCGGAGGACCGTGCTCGAAATTGGCTTAGAGCAAGGTCATCTACAACGACATCGGGGCGTCTCCTTCCGAAACCCTGCGAGGCCGCCAAGTGTCCCAGCGCTGTAAGATATCGATAGAACTACGTAGCTTGTAATTACTCCACAACCGTATGAGTTGAAATGACATTTCGTGCTCTTGCGGGAAGAGCCGAGTTTTGAATCTACCGGATCATTCCAGGAACAAGGAGAATGATATGTTCTCCGTGGCCAGGAAACAAGGAGCACCGGGTCGTGCGAGAGGCCTTGGGCTTTACGTTCCTTGGAAACATGGTTTCAAGATGACTCCGAATGTATCGGCGTAGGAAGAGAAACAAAGCCGGCGTGGCGCACAGCTACGAGAAGAGATCAAGGAATCTCTTCGAGAGGAGCTATTAGCTCAGATGGGTGATGTAATCAGAGAAGAGGTGCGAAAATAGACAGAAAGTCAGCAGGCCGCCGCCGCTGCTATGCTAGCTAGCCCGCACAACCGTCCGAGTAGCTGTGCGTCCAATCCGACGCATACCCAGTCCAAATTTCCTATGGACGACATCCTGGTAATAATTATTACCTCTCAAATGCTTGCTCCATTGGTAGGCCTATTCGAGTAGCTAATTTCGTATTGTTATGTAGGAGCCTCACGGTGCAGAGCTCCAAGTGAGATATGGCTCCATTCCCTTGTCGCGCTTGGGGCCGGGCATATTCGTCGATAGCGGGGCCATGGTGCACGGTCAAGTTTTAGCGCCAGCCATAAAAGTTAATGTGGATGGTGTGTATGTCAATTTTGAGGTGGTCCCGCTCACCGAAACCCCCAACGACGAGATCGTGACTCTAGGACATGCCATTGGAACATTCATCCAATGGCCCAAAGCGACATCTTCACGAGGCTTCTTCACGGTGGCGAACCGAGCAACATGCACCGGTGCCATCTCCATTACAAGACCACTCGGTTCCACCACCGGATCTTGCCCGGTGCCATCTCCATTACAAGACCGATCGGTTCCACCACCGGATACTACAATGGTGCTATCTCCACGGGCCCTATTCTCGCGCGAGCAACTTGCACCGCTACCTTCAAAGTCGACTTAGTGAAGTCGACCTATAGCCGAGGCGACAAGGCGGCAAGGGCAAAGCAAAGAAGACCAATGATGATCTTCCGTACCACCCTTTGGCCCGCAAATTTGTGCTTGGCGAGCCGTTGCTCGAGCAAAAAGCCCTCCAAAATCTACCACATAGTTGCATGCAATTGCACACGTGGTATATGCAGCAGTCTAATAAGCTAGAGGGAGAACGGACTTCAAGTATCACTGTCAAATTCTCCGAGGAAGATTTACACCACAATCTTCAAGAGTGTATATTCGTGGTCGCCTTTGAGGATATATTCGATCTGTTCATGCTCAACGCTCTTGACGTCTCAATCGTTCGATCTTTGGGCGCTTTGTAAGTGTGTACAATCACAGTCTCAGTTAATGTCATACCGATAAATGCCATATCTAATTTTTTGCTTTCGTGTGTATATATATAGACACATGCTGATTAAAGCTAGATTATCGAACTCATCAGCTGGTTTCTTGGACCCACAATTGGTCGCCAAGACTACCATCGACCAGGAGGCACCCCTCGTCGAGAGGTACATTGCAGCGAGCTTGTTTGGTTGCATAATAAGCACTATGTACTTATGCCCTTCAATCGAACTTTCATTGGATTTTAACATAATTGTACCAAAATGGAACAAGGTATATTACCTTGATTCCCTAAGTAAGAATAAAATGGACTTCACAGTTGTCAGCCAAGTAATCGATTGGTAAGCACATATTCCCCATACATATCTACATTGTACTCTTTCTTTCCTTCCGAATGATTAAGGTTAGCTTTTTCGAATTACGTAGGGTGTTCGCGACCTACATTGAAAAGGGAGGTGACTCGAAGCGCGGGGCCAATGGCCTGCTGACACATGTTCGAGATTTTAAGGTATTCGCTATTTCACATTAATTAATCCTATGCAACAGATTGGTACTAATGCCTCTTGAACTAACACATTCCATTTTTGCGGTGCCACCACAAGCAGTATGGCAACACATGTGGATACTACGTTTGCCAACATATGGAACTACTCCTCGATTCCTCGAGGCTCACCAATCGCAAGGTTTGTCACTCTTCCCATAATTACTTCATACTTATCACGTTACATATATATGCACATTGATATTCCTATCGACAGGCTGTGTCCATCCCGTCAACTGCATTGAAACAGTCTGAGTTTGGAGGGATTCAAGGAGAGTTGGCGTTCTTTTTGCTGACTCAAGTCATAAAGCCAGGAGGACGGTTCCACTGCGCACCATGATTTCTTATTGGTCTTATCACTAAGTGTAAATGCAGTGTACATCTTTTGTAACTGTGCATTTGTTAATGGATATTTCAGTTCAATTCAATTAATTGATTTGCGAAATGGATGCATGCTTTATGTCTGTGAAATGAAGTGCGATGTCAATTGGATGTTTATGTCTGCGAAATGTATCTGAAAGCAAATGAGATGTGTGAATTGTATGTTTTTTGTCTGTGATTATCTGCTTGTTTCAGAGGGCATGGCTAGCATTTCTGAGGCTAGCCAATAAACAGAAATAGATTTTGATTTAGGAGGAAGGAATATCACGAGCGGTTTTAAGTAAAAACCGCTCGTGATATGTATCCTGACGGTTTTTACTAGAAACCGTGCAGCGATTATTAGATATCACGAGCGGTTTTTAAATAAAAACCGTCGTGATATCGATAATCCTGACGGTTTTAAATGAAAAACCGTCTCGTGATATCGAATAATCACGAGCGGTTGAAACCGCTCGTGATAACCTTCGATTATCACGACCCATAAATTCAGGCGGTTGAAAAACCGTCTCGATGACGTTTACAACCGTCTGTATGTGGATTTCTGTAGTAGTGCTAGATTGAACCGATTAGGCCCTGCCTGCCATGCATTTCTCCTTGCGACGCAACACTTACTACAAGTTACAAATGTAACCAAACATAACAACTAAGCAAATAGAAGTGGTATTTATTTAAGCTAGAATTGGAGTTTGATGAGGTAAATGACATGGCTACATAAGCTAGAATTGGCGACGTGCCCAGCCATGGTAACTATAGCCAATGGCAGACCCCCGCACATTTCCCAGAGTCTGTCTGGAAATTTTTTCTGCATCAATTCATCATCTTTGCTAATTTTGGATTCAGCTACGACTTCCATGAATAATTCTTCGCGATTGTACCCACATAGTGCCCCCACTTTATGGATATAATCTCCTTTCTCTCTTTTACATGTACTGGCAACAGCTTGAAACCGTGTAGTAACTATTATCCTACTGCCTTTCGCACTTGTAGGCAAGGACTTTCTAATCTGCTCCCAAGTTGTTGCGGACCATACATCATCAATTAACAGCAAGTACCTGCCATGGAAAGAATAGGTCAATGGGAAGGTGCTTTCAAAGAAAACAATGAAGGGAAAAAAGTGCAGAATGCACAGTAGATGACTAATTTTTACATTTTGATGATGCAGATCATATATATAAAAGCATGTGAATCAATGATCATCTGGATGTACAGTTAGCTACTCTATATTTTTGCACTAGACCATCATTCAGACTTTCTTTCTTTCTTTGGTGGAAAACCATTCAGACTTGTGATGTATGGTACCTGTTTTCATTCAAGTGGTTCTCCAGCTCTTTTTGGAGTTCTTCTAGCTTCAGTGTCTGTATGTTGACATGCGTTTTCTCTGAGGTGCCATTGCGCGGTTCGTTGTCCCGGTGGCCCTTGGGCATGACAAGGCCCAATATGCTACCAATGGCGGCCACGAGACGGTTTGTCTCCGAACCGCCGCCACCACTGCTGCCTTGCTGCTCGCGATCATGGTCGGACTGCGGCATTACTTGAGTGAGTATGCTCCTCAGTATGGCCACGTGGTCAGAGCTCTGGGACACCGTGACCATCGCCCGGCGGTCAAACTGATCGCCGAATTTCCGGTACAATGCCGTGGCGATGGTAGTCTTGCCCACCCCTCCGAAACCAACAATGGCAAGCACGCCATGGAGATCGTGGTCTTGCTTTTTAGGCTCCTTTTGGGGTATAGGACCTCTTGGAGGATTATGGGGAAGCTGAGCTGATTCTTGCACGATCTCAGTAATATTCTTTTGAGATTTCTGTGCTTCAATCGGAGCCTTAGTCTGCTCGGTGGTCAAATCTTCCATGATCTCAGTAGAATGTGCTTGAGATTGCTGTGCTTCACTCGGGGCCTTGGTCTCCTCGGTGGTTACCCTAAGCCACTTCCCGAGCTCCTCCATGTCCTTGTCCACTCCCACGGGCTTCTTGGTGCCAACAAGCTGAAGGCTTGTCTGCTGGTTCTCGGCAGCGTCAAATCCAGTGGCAGCTCCACCGGACTTGTCATCGCTGCTTTTCGGGTACTCGACGCCGTACCTGCTGCGCCGTTCGCCGATCTGCTGCGCCCGCACCTTGAGTTCAGCGATCCTGGAAGCAATGTCGCGGCGAGGCCACCACGTTAAGATCTCGTAGACTCTCGAGACGATGAATGCGCAGAAGATGTCGCCGCCGGGGTCGTGGGAGAGGCCGTGCGCGAAGTCGTCGATGCAGTCCTCGATGTCGTAGGTGACGTCGCGGATCTGCTTCATCCAGTCCTTCATCCGGCGGTCGTGGCCGTGGGGGACAGTGCTGAGGTCGCCGAGGAAGGCCTGCATGCTGGCCAGCTCGTCGTTGATGTACTGGATGTCGCCGTGGACGCCCCTGATCAGAGCGTAGTCGTGGGCGAGCAGACCCCCGAGCTTGCTCAGGAGAGATTTCATGGTGGCCTCCGATGCACCCACCACCAACTCCATTGTCGCGTCCTTGGCGTTCACTCTACCTGAACTTTCTGCGTAAATTTGGCTGGATGGATTTTAGTAGGATTAGGAGGAAGAGAATGAGAAGGGATATACGCTAGCTGCGGCTCATAAAAACCAACGGCAACGTTTCTCCTCTCTCCCTTCCATTTGTACACGCGATCTACTCAATATTTACAAAGTACATACGAGTCCTGTAACATTTTATAAAATCAAGGGTTCTATATGGACATTTACCCAAATTCCCTTACTAGGATTTTCCCACGTGGCCCATACAGGGGTGGCGTATTCAGTGAAAATATGAATCTTATTTTCACGCTAACTTACAAGTTTCTTCAAATTCTAGAATAAATTATCAAATTTATGGAAGAGTATGGTTCATGTCTCTGCAAAATTTCAAGATCAAACTCAATCACATTTGGGATACATGCATATGACATAACTTACAAGCTTTCAGAAACTTCTATGTATGGTAAAACTAGAATTTGCATCAGATTTTACATTTTCACCTATTATTAGTCTACACTTGTAACTTATGGCTCGTTCATATAGGCTTTTGGCTTTGGCTTATGAATAGTAACAAGTTGTAGAGAAGATTACAGAGAGAGACATTTGCGCATAATTTTGACTGATATAAATGAAGTCACTGCAGTGTGTACTATAATCAACTAGTAGACCTCGCCTTGAAAAGACTCTCCGTTTAGAAGTTAGGTACTGTAGAAAAGTTATTTAGTATAGAAAAGTAGTTTTTAGAAGCCAATATGAATAGAAGCTTAAGCAGTTAATCAGGTAAGATCAACTTAAATGACTACAAATATTTTTTTAGGCGATAACTACAACTATGCATTTATTTAGCTGTAATCTTCATTTACAACAACGCTAAAAATGCATTTATTTAGCTGTAATCTTCATTTACAACAACGCTAAAAATGCATTTATTTAGCTGTAATCTTCATTTACAACAACGCTAAAACACTCTCTTAGACTAAGTTTCTAATTTAACGCAAAGACTAGTCAGTAAATTGGTACAAGAGTATAAAAGTATAAGACTAAATCACTATTCTCGAATAAATTTCTAAAATACCATTGCTTAGATTGGGTTAACTGAACTGTGTCAATTTTTCATTTGTTACTTCATGCAGAGTATGTAATTAAATATTAAGGGAAATCACACTATAGGATCGTCGATGGCAATCAGAGGGGGTGAATGATTGCAGCATGTAGTGGAAGCCTTTTCAAAATTTATTAATATTTTTGAACCTACAAATAAAACAGAAAAAATACCAACAACAAGAAATAATAATATTATTTTTACCCCTAGTTTTTTTAAATAAAACGAATCTGTCGCAACTTCGGCCAGAAGCGCAGCACCGATTTTCTTCACGCAAGTAGTCAACGCATTTCAAACTTACAGCCGCAGCACAGTACTTAGCCGGTAAAAAAAATCTCAGCCGAACTTTATTGAAATCTTAGCCGCTCAATGCCAGTAAAAAATCTTAGCCGCCGTACGTTCACAACTATTCATCAACTAGTTTTTAGCAGTCGCTCGCTTCAAAACACGTTACTATTGATCACTTCCATCAGCAATGCATAGAAGCCACTTTCTTTTGTTTTTCTATTCAAACTAGAGATCGATTTTTAATTAAAACTACTTCATGTATATTAGCAAGAAAAATATCTAGATAAAGATCAAGGCATAGAGAATCCCTAGGAATCAAAAAACCAAAAAAAATAATATATACGAATTTAAAAACTCACAAACTTAATTGGAAAAACATAGAAACTCTTCACTTCAATCAGCCCTTTGCCATCCAATCTCGTACATCGTGCCTTTCTCAATATACATGCATGCATCCACGAAGCTTCAATCGGTAGACTTCAATATACTTTTCTCTGGTTTCCTACTCGCGCACGATTCGGTCGAAGCCTGCCGATCACAATTTTTTTTCCGCCGTTCATAACTTCCGAACACAAAAGCAAACACTGCCGCTGCGTGCAGCCGTTGCTCGATGACTCGTCAGGGAGAGCAAAATCTCTGCTGCCGCACAAATCAGGCTGTCGCACGCTCGAATCTAATTTCTTTAAAATAAATCTATTATTTATTTTTGAATCATGGTGGCTACAAAGTGTCCTCCTGACACCCCTAAACCCTAGCATGAAAATAGCATCTCCAAAAGCCACGGGGTTAGCCTTCAATCCCACCTCTATTTATAGTCTAAGGTCCAAAACCTAGGCTTACCCTAAGCCCGCGAGTTTTAATCCAATTCCAACACCAAAGGGACCCGAAACCCTTTCTAACACGGGTTTTTTCAAAATTCCAACTTTTCTAACTCGTCTTGTGTCGAAGCCTCCAGGACCGCACCTCCCATAGCTTCTCCACGCATCATCCACCTTTAATCTCCATGCGCCCCAAGCATGAGCCCGACCATCTCGTGACCTCCTTGACCGTCTCCATGCTCAACCTGCACATGCAAAGACCAAAGAACATTCTTCCGGCACAAGTTCATCCAAACTTGACCAACGTCAATCCGCACACACGCAACACAACTCGAATAACGCCGCTAAACAAAATTACCAAATATTCATCATCACAAATTAACTATTGTCAATTATTCATCATCAAAATAACGTAGACCTAACCACATGGTCTAACACATACGATCAGAGGGTAGTTGTTAATATTATCTCTTTGTTAGGTAACTAACTGAATGCCAGCGTCTTGCTATAGATAAAAGACATCACTTAGCATATGGAGTCACCATCCCCATGTTTGGCCTATCATGCCATCGACTCCGTCGAAGTGCCCAACCGAAATCCGCTCTGGCTAAGCCGGGCCTCCGCCATCGTGCTTAGTTGACACCATGCCCATGGCAATATCATCATGCTTGATCGAGCTCCGCTACAGCTTTGCGTCATGTCTCTACTCCGGGGCTTGTCCTACACCACGGCTCTGCTATGTTGTGCCTAGCTGAGCTCTGCTACAACTGGCGTCACCCCTTCGCTCCTCCATGCTTGTTATGAGCCTTGCCCTTGGCTCTGCCACCACATGTGGCCGTAGCGAACTTCAGTGATGAGGATTCTTAACCGGGTTAATATTTTTTTATGAGAAGCAGACCCACATATTAAGGGTCCACTTAACATAACGATTGTGTTTACGACCATTGTTCAAATGAAGTTTTATCCCCTGTAGTAATAAATTGGTCAGAAGCCAAATGCGATCAGTTATAACCAAGAGACAACCAGTCATGGGCAGTAACAACCAAACATACGGTTCTATAAGCCCAGACTAGGTAAATTGGTCAAGAGACATGGCAGTTTCCCACGTGACTAATGTGAGAGCAGTTATTGGCACATCTGGCAACTTATGACAGTTGGCCAAGAAACACTGATGGTTGGCTAAAGGGCATGACGGTTCAAGATAGAATGAACGAGATCTCAACTACTAACCCTCCTCCGATGAGTTATCACTATAGTTCATAGAAAAAGTCATTGTAAATATCTTCTTATATAGTAGTATAGCATTTGTGCATCCCTAGTTTTTTCAAATGAGTTTTCTCCGTAAAATCTGTGTCCTCCGTTTCTACTTTTTCATGCATTATTTGCAACAGCGACCAATACTTCAACAATCATCATGTAAACAAAGAGTTAGGCGAGTAAGCCACGTATATGAACACTTGGTAATTAATGAGGCTATACTTTATTTAATGGACAAATAGCATTTATTGAAGAATTCATGAATATAAATGAATCATCACCATAAGTAACTCTATGTTGTACCAGTCACAACTTTAATAGTATCAGTTCTATCCAAGTTGGTAAGCATGCATCTTGCAGACCAGCGGGATTGTTTTTTTTTTCCAGGAAACAAAATATAGAGAGGGAAGCATATAGCAAATAGAACTCATTTACTACTTTTCGCATCGATCCTCAACAAGTGCAGATCAACTGATACGGTAGCGGCGAAGCCACAAGACAAATACGATGTAGACAAAATGACAAGCTGTGAATACATGGCGAATATTACGAAAAGCCTCTTTTTTTTGGAGGGGGAGATTTTTTTAGAGGAAAGGGAGATTTTTTTTTTGGAAGGGGTGGGGGAGAATTCATGGCCATTGGATCTCTAATCCAATGGTCACAAATTTAGATGATAGTTAGGAAGAAAACATCCAGATGATGTTTATCAATATCCAAACCAAAGCTCCACATCCGGCGTAGGAATGAGAACAAACTTGCCATTTTGACGATGCAAACTGACATTCACCAATATATACCTGCCAAAGTAAGAAAGGAAATGGCCAAGTAGTGTACGTCAGAAAGCGTGTTATATAGTGCACAGATAGGTTAAATGAAAATTGCGAAATATGACACTAGCCGTACCCATGAGAATGCAATCGCGCGGAAGCTGGCTATTCTTCGATTTCGGTTCCAGTAATCCATCGGCTCCTTCGGTTAACAAATCTCTTCGACGCCATTAATAGAAAGCACGATCGAATTAGCATTGCTGACAGCTTCTTCTCTCATGACAGCAACTGTCTCAGTGACACGGTCACTGCTTTCATACTGTAAAGAGTAGCGGAGGATAACCTTGTTGAGACTTTGAAGGCACACGATACCTGATGGAATTTTACCTTTAGGGCCAGCATAGAGCTTCAGCTCGAGGTGTTCCAGGCTTGCCATAGATCCCTGCTGAAAGGTTACCCATGGCATACGGCAGTCGAAATTGAAAATCTTAAGTCCCACGAAACCTGCATCGCTGGTGATGGCTACTTGTTTTCTCGGCAGGCCAACCAGTATCAGTACAAGACTCCTCAGGAAGGGCAGTTGTCCAAGTATCCTCAGATCATTTGGCTCTAGTTTGCAGACCCTGATATATAGGAAATGAAGAGCACTGAGCTGTGCAATCCACCCGGGAACTTTCACAAATCTTCCGGCCACCTTCAGCATCCGAAGTTTTTGAAAGTTGTGGCATTCCTCAAGCTCGTCGCTCGGATTGCAATCACCATAAATTGTCAGGGATTCAAGATTACCCCACTTGCCTATGGAAGACAGCAGATTATCATTTTCTTGCTTGTCGGCAGGCCCGTCATACAACACTACTGAAAACTCCCTTACTTCTGTCAGCCCACTAATCTCCGCCATGACGCTTGCCGAGCATTCTCTTGAATCAACGGTGCCCAGCACCTTTACTGACTTCAAATGTTTACTTCCTGAAGACAACTTTTCTCCTCCAATAATGGAACTGATTTGACCAAAATGCAGATGTGTTAGTTTAGGAAGCTGAACAACTTCGTTCGGTAGCTCCACTCGCGTCTGCCCTACATCCAGAGTCTTCAGATTCTGTAGTTTCCCGATTTCTGGAGGGAGCACTTCCACTCGCGTCTGCCTTACATTCAGAGTCTCCAGATTCTGCAGTTTCCCGATTTCTGGAGGGAGTTCAGTGACTCGCGTCTGGCTTACATCCAGAGTCTTCAGATTCTGCAGTTCCCCGATTTCTGGAGGGAGCACATCCACTCGCGTCTGCCTTACATCCAGAGTCTTCAGATTCTGTAGTTTCCCGATTTCTGGAGGGAGCACTTCCACTCGCGTCTGCCTTACATTCAGAGTCTCCAGATTCTGCAGTTTCCCGATTTCTGGAGGAGTTCAGTGACTGCGTCGGCTTACATCCGAGTCTTCAGATTCTGCAGTTCCCGATTTCGGAGGAGCACATCCACTCGCGTCGCCTTACATCCGAGTCTCCAGTTCTGCAGTTTCCGATTTACGGAGGAGCACTTCCACTGCGTCGCCTTACATTGAGTCTCCAGTTCTGCGGTTTTCGATTTACGGAGGAGCTCGGTGACTCGCGTCGGCTTACATCCGAGTCTCCAGTTCTGCAGTTCCCGATTTCGGAGGAGCACATCCACTAGCGTCCGCTTACATCCAAAGTCTCCAGATTCTGCAGTTTCTGATTTCGGGAGGAGTTCGATGACTCGCGTCGCTTACATCCGAGTCTTGATTCTGCAGTTCCCGATTTCGGAGGAGCACATCCACTCGCATCCGCCTTACATCCGAGTCTCCAGATTCTGCGGTTTCCTATTTACGGAGGAGCACTTCCACTTGCGTCGCCTTACATTCGAGTCTCCAGATTCTGCGGTTTTCCGATTTCGGAGGAGCTCGGTGACTCGCGTCGGCTTACATCCGAGTCTCCAGATTCTGCAGTTTCCGATTTACGGAGGAGCACTTCCACTTGCGTCGCCTTACATTCAGAGTCTCCAGATTCTGCAGTTTTCCGATTTCTGGAGGAGTTCAGTGACTCGCGTCGGCTTACATCCGAGTCTTCAGATTCTGCAGTTCCCGATTTCTGGAGGAGCACATCCACTCGCGTCGCCTTACATCCGAGTCTCCAGATTCTGCAGTTTCCCGATTTCTGGAGGGAGCACTTCCACTTGCGTCTGCCTTACATTCAGAGTCTCCAGATTCTGCAGTTTTCCGATTTCTGGAGGGAGTTCAGTGACTCGCGTCTGGCTTACATCCATAGTCTTCAGATTCTGCAGTTCCCCGATTTCTGGAGGGAGCACATCCACTCGCGTCTGGCTTACATCCAGAGTCTCCAGATTCTGCAGTTTCCCGATTTCTGGAGGGAGCACTTCCACTTGCGTCTGCCTTACATTCAGAGTCTCCAGATTCTGCAGTTTTCCGATTTCTGGAGGGAGCTCAGTGACTCGCGTCTGGCTTATATCCAGAGTCTCCAGATTCTGCAGTTCCCCGATTTCTGGAGGGAGCACATCCACTAGCGTCTGGCTTACATCCAAAGTCTCCAGATTCTGCAGTTTCCTGATTTCTGGAGGGAGCTCAGTGACTCGCGTCTGCTTGAGACTCAGGTACTTCAGCAGGATCATTCGGCATATATCATCTACATCAGTCTTGTCCAAATCCTCGCAGCCATCTAGATCCAACACTCGCATATACTCCAACTTCTTAAACGAAACCAACTTTGCAGGACCAAGTGTAGTTACGGAACGAACATGGGATAGATCCATCCTTGCTGCATCAATTGAACGTCCTGAATCAGAACATTGGATAGACAGCAGATAGGCGGGCCCCCCAGATGGGCCTGAAATACCAAAGTCAGACAAAAAAGTAACAAAATCTTGTTCTTCTGCAATCACCCAAAGAGTGTAGAGCATCATATAGTGGACTTCATAGGTCTCCTCCCCAGGACAGTTGCCATGTTGCACCGGCTGAATCACATTCCTATTGATGAGCTCCTCAAAGTAGCGATTTGCCACTTCCTCACGACTATGCCACCCATCTTCAGAGATAAATCCTTCGGCAATCCATTTCCTAACCAAACTATCCCTCTTAGTACTTTGGTTCTTAGCGGATGTAGCTAAGTACAGCAAGCAAGTCCTCAGATAGCTGGGAAGGTCGAAGTAGCTAAGTGACAGAATCTTTCTTAAGTCTTCCAAACCACGAATAGCCCCACGTGCAGGATGTAAAGAGCTCATCATCTCCTGCCATGACTCCTCCATGGCTACTTTGCGAGCGAGTAAGGATGAAGCAATACTTATTATTGCTCCAGGCATACCACCGCACACTTTCAAGATTTCATCAAGAACTCCTGTAGGTGCATCAGGGTAACTGAACTCAGAGCGACAACGAAATCTCTTTAGAAACAATATTTTCGAATTTTGGTATCCAAGATGCTCCATCTTATATATCAACTCATCGTGGGACGAACAACATTTTTTGGCTATGTCATTAACACGAGTTGTAGTAATTACTCTGCTGCCATAATTATTACTGGGCAAGCTGCGCAAGATGCTATCCCAATCATTTGCGTCCCATAAATCATCAATCACGATGAGGTACCTACCGAAGTTTGCCAACGAAAAGCAAGAATAGAATTAACAAAACCAAGGTACATTGGATAATATTTATATTAGGTGGATAAAGCTAGCCCTCGATAAAAGTAATGAAATAAAGGCAAATCATCTAATGTGGGTAAAACAGTGCCTGTATTAGTGAGGTAGTCCTAAAATGAGATTATGATGGGCAACTAGTGTGAGTGCACGCACCTAAGCAACCAAGTCACAGATTGTATAAGTAAAGCAGGGAAAGTATAATCTGCATTATTGATTTCATCGTCAGAGAACTATAATAAATAACAGTACGTTACAAGAGGAGGGTTTTTATTTTTTGTATTTATAGTTTCTTTGGGTCCTTAAGAAGGCAATCATGCAAGGCCAAACCCGATGGATGAACTCTTTGCATAAACAAAACAAAATCGAAACTACTAGTTAGCGGGCCAGTTTTTTTACTTCGGTTTATGACTTTTGCTTATGGCTTATAGCTTTTAGGTTATTTATGAGAAAAAGTACAAAATAACAGTGTTAAAGTTTATCCGAATCCGTACCGTATCCGTGTAGAATACTTTACCTCATGCCAGACATGGCATGGCAGGTACATGCGCAGGTTGTATTAGACGTGACATCAATATGTAGCAACCAACTCTGATTTGGTTTCTTTTCGTATAGGACTCTTTTCCCTCACACTATATATGTATCCCAGTAGCCCATAGGAAGAGCAAGTAATCCATTTTAAACTCTCCTCATTATAGTGATTTGCTTTCGTGCGTCTGTGGCTTTTCCCGAAGGATTTTTCACGTAAAAATTTCGTGTCTCTTATCTCTATTTTTTGTATGCATTATTTACAATAAATGGTATCAGAGCACAGAAATCTAAAATTTAAGAGATTCACGAAAAAAATCCTCAGATCCCAACCGTGCGCGCCGTCTCGCGCAGCGCGTTTTTTCTGAGAGCAAGTATAATAAAAGGTTGTTAGTAGGCTGTATGCTGAGGTGGAGGAGAGAGAGAAGAGATGTGGACTGTAAGTTTACAGCCAGCTGAAGCACAAGAACCAAGAAACTTTGTGAGAGAAAGGGGTGGGTTATACTGCCTTCAGTTGGCTGTAAATTACTATATAAATAAACTGATAAGTAAATTGTAAGTATCCATACAGCCAACTGAAAACTGTATTATTAGCCTGGCTCTGACTCGCCGTCTTGAGCTCGTCTCGTGCAGTGCTGCCGAGGCCTCCACGTACCATGTACTCCCTTCTCGCAACATGAGGTTTTCTCTATGGCAAGTCAAGATACGAGCTGTTTTATCACAACTCGATTTGGATGATGCACTTTTTGGATTGACAAGATGCCAGCCATATTGTCCGCTGATGAGAAGCAATGTAAAGACCGTAAGGCCTTATCTCAAATTCATCTATCAAATAATATTTTACAGGAGGTTATGAAGGAGACATCAATCACTACATTATGGCTAAAGCTGGAGCATATTTGTATGACCAAGAATCTAACCAGCAAGATGCATCTAAAGCAGATGCTTTATTCCTACAAGAGGCCGAAGGGTACCTTATTGTTGAACCACTTGACAGCTTTCAAGGAAATTGTTGTAGATCTTGAGTCTATGGAGGTAAAGTATGATGATAAAGATTTGGGTCTTATTTTGCTATGCTCTCTGCCTAGTTCATACTCTACTTTTAGAGATACCATTTTATATAGCCAAGATAATCTTACTCTCAGTGAAGTCTATGAAGCTCTATATGCTAAGAAAAAGATAAAACTTATGGTTCCCGGTGAAAGTTCAAGTACGCATGCAGAAGGTTTATCAGTCTACTGCAGGCAATACGAGAAGGGTTCAAACAGTAATTCAAGAGGCAGAAGCAAAAGCAGACACAGAGGCAAATCTAAATCCAGGAACAGAAAGTCATGTAGGTAGTGCAAGAAGGATGGCCATAACATATTTGAGTGCTAGAAGTTGTAGAACAAGGAAATGAGGAAAAACAATTTTAAAAAGAATCAACAAGATGATGAACCTAGAGCCACCGTTGTCACCAAAGAAGGTTCTGATAGAGATATTCTCATTGCCTTTGCTGGTGATCTTAAAACCAGTGATGAATATATTCTTGATTTAGCCTGTGCTTTCCACATGAGCTCGAACTGTGAATGGTTCATTACCTATGAAGCTATGCCAAATGGATCAGTGTTGATGGGTGATAATACAAAATTCAAAGTTGCAGGCATTGGTTCTATCCAGATCAAGATGTTTGATGGCACCATCAGAACTTTGTCGGATGTTCATCATATTCCGAATTTGAAGAGAAATCTTATCTCATTGAGTACTCTTGATGCTAAAGGGTACAAATATTTAGGTGGAAGTGGAGTTCTGAAAATCACCAAAGGTTATCTTATTGTGATGAAGGGTGATATGAAGACTGCCAGCTTATATCATCTGCGAGGCACTACAATTTCAGGTAATGCTACCGTTGCCTCAAATAAATCATCTGATTCTAATACTGCTAAATTTTGGCATATGCATCTAGGGCATATGAGTGAAGTTGAAATGATAGAATTATGCAAAAGAAGATTACTTGATAGTCAAAGCATCGATAAGTTGAAGCTTTGTAAACATTGTGTCTTTAAAAAGCAAAAGAGGGTAAAATTCAGTACTGCAACTCACTCTACAAAAGGCATATTGGACTATATTCACTCTGATTTATGGGGAGAATCCCGCATTCCGTCACTTGAAGGCGCAAGCTACATGTTGACCATCTTTGATGATTACTCAAGAAAAGTTTGGGAATATTTCGTCAAGCGCAAATTAGATGTATTCAAAACATTCAAGGAGTAGAAGATTATTATCGAAAGACAAACTAACAAGTATGTCAAGAAGCTGCGTACCGACAATAGTTTGGAGTTCTGTTCCGAAGAATTTGAAGCTTTATGCAAATCAGAGGGTATTGTAAGACATTATACTGTCCTAGGCTATCCTCAACAAAACAGTGTGGCCAAACGCATAAGCAGAACCATCATGGAGAAGGTGTGTTGCATGTTGTCAAACTCGAGATTATCTAAGAGTTATTGGGCTGAAGCCGCTTCCACTGCCTGTTATTTGATTAATCGGTCACCCAATTTGGCTATTGATAAGAAGACTCCAATTGAAGTATGGTCTGGCTCTCCAGCAGATTATTCAAACTTAAGAATATTTAGTTGTCCTAGTTATGCTCATGTCAACAACAGTAAATTAAAGCCTAGAGCAGTTAAGTGCATTTTTCTTTGTTATAAAACTGGCGTGAAAGGATATAAATTGTGGAATCCTGAAACTAGAAAGGTGATTATTAGCAGAAGTATTACTTTTGATGAATCTCCTATGTTGCGTGATAAGCCATCTATTGATGTTCCCGTTGAGAATCAATCAAGCGTGCATGTGGAGCATGTTATTGATTCAGGATCGACACCAGAAATTAACAAGGAAAATATTCCAGAAGGTTTTATTGTTGAGCCACCAACACAACATTCCATTGCAGTTAATAGAGAAAGAAGAATCATTCAGCCTCCTAAGAGATTGATTGAAGAAGCCAATGTTGTGACTTATTGTTTAAATATGGCAGAAGAAATTGAAGATACTGCAGAACCTTCATCTTATCCAGATGCCATCTCTTCTAGTGATTCAGAAGATGGATGACTGCTATGCATGATGAGATGGAATCTTTTAACAAGAATAACACTTGGGAGCTGGTCAAATTGCCAATTGAGAAGAAGCCTATTCACTACAAATGGATCTACAAGAAAAAAGGAGTTTCATCAACTGAAGAAGTTAGGTACAAAGTAAGGCTAGTTACCAAAGGATACAGTCAAATTCCAGGTGTTGATTTTACAAATATCTTTTCTCCTGTTATGAAGCATAGTATTATTCACACTTTACTCATCATTATGGCTATGCATAACTATGAGCTTAAACAATTGGATGTGTTAGATGTGAAAACTGCATTCTTACATAGGGAATTGGAAGAAGACATTTATATGGAGCAAATAGAAGGTTTTGTCGTTCCGAGAAAGGATAATTTTGTTTGCAAATTGAAGAAATCTCTTAATGGTTTGAAGCAGTCACCTAGACAATGGTACAAGAGATTTGACTCCTTTATGATAGCTTAGGATTTTAAAAGATCTAATTATGATAGCTGTGTTTATTTGAAAATTGTTAACGGTTCAGTTTTTTATTTGCTCCTATATGTTGATTGCTACAAAAGACAAGGCTGAAATTTCAAAGTTGAAGGCACAATTAAGCAGTGAATTTAAAATGAAAGATCTCGATGTAACAAAGAATATTATTGGTATAGAAATCATTAGAGACAGACAGTTTGAAAAATTATACCTAAGTCAAAAGGGGTATATTGATAAAGTTCTTCGTCGTTTCAACATGCATAAGGCCAAACCTGTGAGTACTCCCTTAACTGCATATTTCAGACTTTCTTCAATGTCATGTCCACAATCAAATGATGAAATTGAGTACATGTCTAGAGTTCCATATGCAAGTGCAGTTGGTTAGCTTATGTATGCTTGGTATGTTCTCACCCTGATTTATTTCAATCATTAAGTGTGGTTAGTAGATACATGGCTAATCCTAGAAAAAAGCATTGGAAAGCAATTTAGTAGATTTTCATATATTTGCGGGGCACATCTAATTTTTGTTTACAGTTTGGGAAGACTAGAGATGGACTCGTTGGTTATGTGAATTCTGATTTTGCTGGAGATTTGGATAAAAGAAGATCTCTCACAGGTTATGTGTTCACTGTTGGAGAGTGTGCCATTAGCTAGAAAGCAAGTTTGCAAGCAACTGTTGCCTTGTCTACTAAAGAAGCTGAGTATATGGCTATTTCTGAAGTTTGCAAAGAAGTCATTTGGCTAAGAGGTTTATTTACTGAGCTTTGTGGAAGTATATCTTGCACTACAATATTTTGTGATAGTCAAAGTGGTATTTACCTTACAAAGGATCAAATATTTCATGAGAGAACAAAATACATTGATATCAGGTATCACTACATTCGAGGTGTCATTACTCAAGGTGATATTAAAGTCTGCAAGATAATTACTCATGATAATCCAGCTGATATGTTTACGAAGCCAGTTGCTACATCTAAGTTTGAGCTTTGTTCAGACTTAGTTGGTATTACTCACTAGTCCTTTGGACTTTTGGTGATCAAGGTGTACATGCTAATTTTATTGATGAGTCTATCATATTCTTCAACTACGGAAGGGAATTTAGCTCAAAGTGAAAATTGTTAAAATTGATCCGAATTCGTCCGTATCCGTATAGGATACTTCACCTCATGCCAGACATGGCATAGCAGGTGCATGTGCAGGTTGTATCAGACGTGGTATCAATTTGTAGCAACTGACTTTGATTCGGTTTCCTCTCCGTGTGGGACTCTTTTCCCTCACACTATATATGTACCCTAGTAGTTCATAGGAAGAGCAAACACTCTATTGCAAACTCTCCTCATTATAGTGATTTGCCTTCGAGCGCCTATTGTTTTTTCCCGCGAGGGTTTTCCACGTAAAAATTTCGTGTCCCTTGTCTCTATTTTTTATGTGCATTATTTGCAACAAACAAAAACTTGTGTACGGTTTTAGCTGATATAAATAAAGTCGTTGCAGTGTGTACTACAATCAACTTGTAGATCCTATTTTAAAATGACACTCCGTTTAAAAGTTACTTACTGTATAAAAGTCGAAAAGCAGATTTTAAAAACTAAAACTATTTGACTAACGCAACCGCGTGTCTCTGATCACAGGTTAGGAGTAGGGCTGGATATCGAGCTGGCTCGGCTCGGCTCGGCTCGGTCTGGCTCGGTAGGATAACGAGCTGGCTCGAGCTGGCTCGTTATAACTAACGAGCTAAAAAGCCAGCTCGGCTCGGCTCGACAAAAAGCTCGAGTTAGCTCGTTTGGCTCGTGAGCCAGGGCCAAAAAATATCTCCATCATATATTCATCCATGGAAGTTTGGCTCGTTTGGCTCGTTAGGCTCGTTTGGGTACAATAGAGTACAAATTAACACATGCATGGCTCGTTTGGGTACAATAGAGTACAAATTTACACATTAACACATGCAATAGAGTACAAATTAGGTCCATGGAAGCAGCATATGCATATCTAAATTCCTGAAAGCATGGCTCGTTTGGCTCGTGAGCGGCTCGCGAGCTGGCTCGAGTTGGCTCGTTATAGCTAACGAGCTAAAATCTTGGCTCGGCTCGGCTCGTTATCCTAACGAGCCGAGCCGAGCCGAGCCAGCCACGAGCCGAGCGAGCTAACGAGCTTCGAGTTTTTCGTCCAGCCCTAGCTAGGAGTGGCCGATCATCCAGATCTGCAAGGCTCCAACATCGCCACAGTGATCGGGCCATCTCACAACCTTCCAAAACCGAAATTGAACAAAAAACAAAGCCTAAGCAAATAGACCGAACAAGCGAAAAATAGATGGACTAAGTGGCAGAACCAATCATGTTAAGAGATGCATATGCATACTAGGTAGAAATACCAGCTAATCTACCTAGATGGCACAAGCTATGAGTTACTTGCATGAAGGCCTTTTTTGGCAGTTCACTTACTGGAGAATACGTACTGCCAGGGAAGATGGCGTCTTCCCCACACGAACTCGTGGGCGAACCTCGCGACTGCTCCTCCCTTCCCACCAAAAAATCCACAATTCTGAGCCCTAAATCCCAATCAGAATTTATCGGACATTGTTGGTGAGAAATAGGAGCAGCGACGAGTCAAGAGGGGTGATAGTGAAAGAGGAGAGGTGAACTCGAGATCGGGCGAGTCGGAAGCGAAGCATACGAAGGTGGAGGAAGCCTCTCATGGCGCCTGGCGGGGACTTGAGGCGAAGTCGTTCAAACGCTGGGCTGCACAGTATTGGGCAGCACAGGTACGGTACCGATCTCTCAGATAGTTTCGACCACTCATGGCGTAGCATCCCGACCTACTCCTCTCCTGGCGGTGGATCCCGACGGCAAGCACTTTTGGGGAATTAGGGTTTGTAGCCACTGATCAGGAAGTGAGGCAATTTGGGGATCGAGCACGAAGGGTGACGCGAACGAGAAGGCCATCCCCTCTGCGGAGATCCGTTGCGGCAGTGGTGCGATAAGGTGGAATCAACCATGAGGGGCGAGAAACGAACGGCGGAAGAATCACGGATGGTTTTGGAGAAACCAAAGAACCACAATTCCGAACCCAA
This sequence comes from Dendrocalamus sinicus, assembly GCA_036346575.1. Lineage (NCBI taxonomy): Eukaryota > Viridiplantae > Streptophyta > Magnoliopsida > Poales > Poaceae > Dendrocalamus > Dendrocalamus sinicus. Next base: position 681,817 of record CM070672.1, on the reverse strand, counting down.
ATTGAACACACAAGTGACAACCAATCAACTTATTAAAGAGACGGACAGTTGTTGTAAAGACATGTTAATCTACATATGTTTTTTATTGCAAAGTAACAAGTCCTGTACTCCTGCAACTTTTTTTTTTTTTGCAGAACTCAAAACAACACGTTCACACATTAATGATGCGTACCTCTCGTTCTGTAGGAATTCTGTAATTTCGTTAGTGAGCTGTTGTTGATCCTTTGCTTGATCAGGGAAGTCCGTATACTTGTCAAGTTGACGGAGCATGTCGTTGAGAATTCTCTTCATGTTGGGTCTAGGAGAGACCGAAACAAAAGCCGTACATTCGAATTGCTCTCTAAGCATCTGGTACACCATGTTGGCAAGAGTTGTCTTGCCCAATCCGGCAAAACCGACAATGGAGACTATTTTCCTCTGCTGCTTCGACATATCATCTCCCTCTGTCAGCATCTTGATCAGCTCATCCCTTGCCTCGTAAACGCCAACGAGGTCTTCCTCTGGCGTGAATAAAGGCGACATGCGAGGATCAACACCATCTGGGGCAGGATCAACCTCGTACGTGGGAAGCCGCTGATGCACCTCCTGGAGGGCGTCTTTGAATTTCCCCATCACAAGAGAGATGTTATGGCGAACCTTGGCCTTGGTCTGTAAGTTGAGGATCCCATCGACGCTGTTCTCGATGCGGTAGGACAGCTCCCTGACCTCGCGTGCCCAGCGCTTGACCCGCTCGTCGAGCAGGTCCGGCGGCATCTCGGCCACCCAGCTGAGGGCATCGCGAATCTCATCGAGCCCAGCTATGATAGAGCTGATGTCGTCCTTCACTTCCTTGCGCAGCTTGTACTCCTCCATGAGCAGTTCGCGGAGCTTGGGGAGGAGGCTTCCCGTCGCGGCGTCCATGGCTCTCGGTACCTACCTCGCCCTCGCTCTCTCAAGCTGGATCTGGTTTGCGGAGGTCTGGATTGGTGGTGGCTGCCGTCGGCCCAGGCCTTGAGCGAGTCCCCAAGGTCTTTCGCCGCCTTTATGGCTGCGTCTGTGTGGAGAAGAAATAGCCCAAAATTTCGGTGCGGCTATAAAAACTTGGTTGTTTTCATGTGATCCCAAACAACGATGTGAGCGAGCAGACAAATTTCTTTATCACACAGAAAAGATAAATGAATTTACACGCTACCACGTAGGTCACCAACATGATGCAAAAGGTGTAATAATATAGTAATGTACCAGAAAGGTGGATGACCTACTAACAACCAAGAAGATGCATGTGTGTGTATGCTTCATTCCGTTCGCTTTCGGAAATTTAACTGGGAGTGTATAGATGTTACCTGAATATTTTCTTCTAATTTTTTGTGAAAAGACTCCTAGGATTTTCTAAAACTGCATAAAGGTCATCGGTTCTCGCATAAAGATCCTTGCTACGTTTTTTTTTCAAAAAACCCCCTCCATTTCACTGAAATTTCGTATCCTTTGCAGGATAGCACCCCACGGTTTTATAAAATTATGTATGGATCCTTTTTAGTTATGTGTAAGAATAGGTCCTCAGTTTTTTTGTGAAAAAGACCTTCGGTTTTCTCGAAATTACACACTTGTTCTCATTTTTTTTTACAAAAAACTTCCAAGCGAATTGCCGTCTCTTTTACTTCGGTCCATACGGTAGCTAGCGTGGCGTGGCGCCGCTCTTATGTTGCTAGTAATTATAATGTAGGCAATACTAGCCAGAAGATGGATATAATTATAATCTCAGTCCCATGATAGCATGCCATGCCGTGATGAGTTAGGATGGTACAATGGCAAAAGAGGAAAACGTCAGAAGATGGAGAACTACTAGTGGCAAAGACGCTACAAAAATTAATTGGGAGCACTCGTGACACCATGCAAGCTAAAATCACGGTCAGTAGTAACAGTATCATGTTGACTGACGTTTTTTTTAGGTCAGAGCACATCCGATTTCTATTATAAGAAACCTTCGCAGCACGGAACTCTACTTCAACCAGCAAAAGAAAGTAAAAACATAGCCCTAATCTGAAACAACCCGAAAATTTCAAAGCTTTGAACTTCCTTGAATTTCCTTTGAATTTGGTTTTCCTTCCCAATTTGGCTAATTCCTTTGAGTTCCCGCCTTCCTATTTTGGCTAACCGTTTTCCCCTTCTCTTCGGCGTCTTCCAGGAAGCCGCCTCCTTCTTCTGCAGCGCCCCGGCCACACGGTTGCCTCTGCCTCGCTTGTGCCGTAACCGACCTCACCGTTCACACTAGCCGCTGCCAGCTTTATCGTGCGTCATGCCGTCGTCTCACCCTTGACCAGTAGTTGCCTCACCTACGCCCGCCAACCGCTCCACCGGCTTAAGCGAAAAGCAAAACAGTTCTACGCATCCTAAAAAAAACACAAGCAGCGCAAGCCAACACTGGATTACATCTCCTACACCATTGATTCGTTATTGGACTTCAGCTTTCTTCCAAACCAAGGTTCCACCGTTCCTTCCTTCTCCAAACTCTTGCTACATCTGTCGCTTAATTATCTGGTGGAAACAAATCGCATCTTTAGTTTTTACTTTGTGCCATTTAAGTGCAAAGCATTGTAGATTGAACCGATTAGGCCCCTGCCTGCCATGCATTTCTCCTTGCGACTCAACACTTACTACAAGTTACAAATGTAACCAAACAGAACGACTAAGCAAATATAAGTGGTATTTATTTAAGCTAGAATTGGAGTTTGATAAGGAGGTAAATGACATGGCTACATAAGTTTGGGAACCTATTGTTCAATTTAATTTAGCTACTCTTGTTGACAAATTCTTGGCGCCGAGTTTTTTGCTATTATGGTACCCTCTAAGTTGGGCTTCGACGAAACGGTATCTACGTCGTGGGCTTCTCTAAAATAGTACTCTTGTACTTAAGACTTCTCTCAAATAGTATTCTCAGGGATTTTAACTCATAATTTAATTTTCGAATTTGTACTCCCCCAATTGACTGAACTGCCCCTGCTCATTTTGTTTAACCCTAATCACTTTTATTTTCTTCTTTTCACATCGTTTGGGTTTCATTGGCGACGGCGGCACGCCGACTGGCCGATCGGAATACTCGGCGCGGCGCCGTCAACGTCAGGTGAGAGCGCGGCAAGGATCGCACGGGAGTGCACGCACCCCAGGCCACGGACGAGCGCACGCCAGCCAGGGACGGTCGCACGTCGGCAGGGGCAACCGGACCACGTACGCGACAGGTGTGATCGGACCACACGCCAAGGGCAAGACCCTGTCTTTACTATCAAAATTTTCTGCTTTATTATTACTTGATCATTTTCTTTGCTTTTATCATTACTTTGTCAATCTTTGTACGCCGCACTGGGCAGGATAGAGGCTCACGGCCTGTTTATGTTTGCATTTTCTAATATGTCCTTCGTATGTTTGTGCAGATCAGTAGTTAATTAAAATAATTCAGAAAAATCAAATGAAAATTAGTTCAAATCCCTGAGAATACTATTTTGGAGAGGTGTTAACAACAAGGGTACTATTTGAGAGAAGCCCACGGTATAAGTACTGTTTCAGCAAAGTCCAACTTAGAGGGTACCATAATAGCAAAAAACTCCTTGGCGCCTGTTTGGATGAATCGAGAACGCGGAGCAGTTGATTTGATCGAATGAATACCTTACCTCCTCTTTGACAAGGAAGGAAATATATAATTGAAGTAGTGGCGTGTATATGGCCGGCGGCTGCCTCCCTCCTCCATCCCGCCATGGATAGGGCATCTTGCTGCGACGGCAACGCTCCGATTCTGGGCTATATATGGGCTCTTATTCCGGGCTAATATTTACGGCCCAACTCTCAGAGCTATTTTGGCAGCAAACCCCAAACTTATTTCCTTACTTATTGGCAGCAAACAGTACCTAAACACAGCGATCTGATTGAAGCTTTGTTCGAAGCCTCTCGATCTGAAGCAGTCTGAAAATTAAGCCTCTGGAAACCGAAAATATACTTATTTCGTCGTTGCTTTAGTGGTTTTGAAATGTATTTCTCGAATGATAACTGACAACTGAACCATAGCTGTGGGTCAAAAGGGAATTATTGCTGGGGGTGTCCAAATGTTTGTGTTCTGTGCATAGCTGCAAGACAAGGAACTGGTACCGCATTGGACTAGCCGCTATCTCCTTCGTCCCGCCATGGCTACGGACCTAGCTCGCTGCGGTGGCAACGCCGACTGAAGGACTCCAACGGCTGGCTCGGCTTGTAAACCGCAAGTTTCATAGCCCATTTCCTTACTGTTACTATCCATCAAGTTGGTTGACGGCAAGCAATTCCCAAACCGCGGCCTGATTGAAGTTATGCTCATGTTTATAGCCTCTGGAGCTGAAGCAAGCAGAAACTGAATGTCATGGGGATGGCCTCCTCCTATATTCATTCGGCCTGTTGGGCTAAAAGGCCCAACAAGACATATAAAAGACATGTGTATCTTCAAAATAGTACACTGGGATAGGGGTGTTATTGTAATAGGGCTTTGATATCATGTACATATACTTCCTTGGATTGGCAAGGGAGGGACACAGCTCATTTCCTTACACTCTTCTAGTCTCCTTACTTACTGTTTGGCCCGTAACCACAATAGTTGACGCCATCTGTGGGGAACGACGAGCAAGCTACGAGCTCGAGACAAACAATAGCACCCAAGAAAGCGACGACACCGACTAAGCGAAAGAGAAGCATGATGGTGGTGGACGTTGGGATCAGTGCATGGGGGCCGGTGGTCGAGGGCCCACCACCCCCATGGCAGCGGCACCCGACCACCGTAGGTGAGCGATCAGCGCCGATGAGGGGAACCGGCCTGGACAGTCATGCTAAAAGGGCTACCGACTGTGACCCCGATGCCTACATCGGCGTGACAGCCGACCATGACGCCTGCGTCGACACGACCGCCCTTCTCGACGATCGGGCTGGCACGTTCGTCGATCACGATGTCCACGCAGACCAGACCATTGGCAACGACGACCACGCTAGCACGACCGCCCTCCTCGACGATCGGGCCAGCACGTTCATCGGCTGTGATGTCCTCAGGCCAAATCGTCGGCAACGATGCCCGCGCTGGTGCGACCACCCTCGTCGACGATCGGGCCAGCACGTTCATTGGCCATGTGTCCGCACAAGCCCAACCGTCGGCAACGACCCCCGCGCCGACGCGTCTATCGACTTCGATGGTCATATTGACCCCATTTTCAACAGTCCTCTCCACCGTACAAGTATGCCTACCGATTTTGGAGCCCAAGCCATCATCGCCAACAACCTTGCGCCACGCTCCTCCACGCCAGCAAACCCCGTAGCGCAAGTTGTGAAGGGTGCTCTCGTGGCAGCCCTCGAAACGCTGCAGCGTGAGCTGGCGGACCTCCGGGGTGCCATGCGAGAAATACAAGAGGCTCAAAGCCAGCAAACAGCCGCGAAGCTCCTACTCCCACCCAGGCGACACTTCGAAGCGTCGACTTGGAGTCCTCGACCCTCGGCATGCTACAACGTGAGTTGGCGGACTTTCAAAGAGCCATACGAGAGATGCAAAATGCTCGAAATCAGCAAACGCCCATGGCAATAGTAGCGGAGGTGGCGGCTGAGCGAGTAGACAACCATGAAGCCCCTGCTCCCACCCGCGCAACACTTCGGTGCGTTGACCCAGAGTCTCCACCCTCCGCCAGCCTGCAGTAGTCTGCATGGCCAGAAAACTTCAAAATGCTTACCATCGAACCATACAAGTGTGATACAAACCCTAGGAGTTCGTCTGCGTGTACGAGACGTCTATCGAAGTGGCTGGCAGGGATGACTCTACCAAAGCAAAGGAATTGCCACTTGCCCTCCAATGGATAGTGCTCTCCTGGTTCTTCACCATTGCGCCAAACTCCATATATGCGTGGGAGCAGATTTGGGACCGTATGTACAATAATTTTCAGAGCAACTACGTCGAACGGGTCGATGCAGACCAGCTCTTCGCCATCAAGTAGAAGTCCTTAAAGAAGCTCTGAGAATACTTCAAGCACTTCGCTAAAATTCGTTGTCAAGTGAAGGACGTGAATGAAACGACCATAATCAACGCTCTTCAAAATGGTTGTCAAGCTCTTCGATAAGATGGAGGAGTATGCGAGGGCCGAAGAGGATGCGCAGTGGCATCGAGGAGATGTTTCTGAGCTGAAGCAAGCGCTCGACTCTTTGAAGGAGGCCTCCAACCACAAGCAGTGGAAAGGTCAATATCAATGAGTGAACAAGCAGGGATAGTATGTACCTCGGGGAGGTTCTCCACTAGGAGCTTCGATCTGTGCCTGAGGTTCAGCCTCAAGGGAGCATCATGCGGACACATCTTCAAGCAAAGAAGCATGACGAAAACGGCAAGAGAGTCCGGAGAAGAGAAAAATCCGGGATTTTGGGTGCAGTGGTGGCATGGATTGCTACCTTACCTTGAGGCCGGAGGGCGATGGGGGAGAGAAGAAGCACCGCCGGAGACGACATCCTCCTTCTCGCTGCCCATCGCGTGCTCAAGTTTCCGGCGGAGGCGGCGCCCGCCTTCCATGGCCGTGGGGGATCCAGGTCTCTTTCCATCGTCCGATCTAACATAGTCCAAAACAACGTGCAAACCATGAATCTTCAATGGAGCACAAAAATGAAGATATACCAAGATAAAATGCAATGCATGCCCTCATCGTGTAGGACACCAGATCACATTTTTACATGCTCGTGACTGGCTATAATCGTGATGTACTCCGGAGTGCGGACATGTACTAACAAATATAGTACTATAGTAGTTTCTGGTGTCACACTTACATGTACACATGATGAAAGTACACCTGATGAGACCATCAAGTGAAACAATTATTGTAAAACAATAATGAGTAATCAATTACAATCTTCTTGGTAAATTGCTATGTTGGTCAATGGCCAACAGAAGCACAGACAAAAAAGAGATAGTCTTATAAATATCAAATGCAACCTACAGCTGATGAACAGATTTTACTCAACTATGTACCACGGGGAAAAGATAGAATAAATCAATACATAGAAGGGAGTTCATCTTGTGCCCGTCTCATGAGATTGACCTGAAACTTTCTACAGGGTCCGACTCCTCCAGCATCACCGCTGCTTGGAAGCAGTCAGCGGCGTCAGCCATCCTCCCGTCGTACCTGTGGACTCTCCCTAAGTAAAGCCAAGCCATCCGGTTCGTAGGCTCGATCCTTAGGGCATCCGAGAGGAAGCACCTCGCCGCAGGGAGATACTTGGGCCCTTGCTTGGAGAGAAGTGCGCCGATGGCCACCTTGGACGGCACATGCTCCAGCTCAGTCGAGAATGCGTTGACATAGGCAGCCAGTGCATCCTTGGTCTGCTGACGTGCCTCATGCATGTAACCTGGAATGGCATCCAGGAATCAGCTTTAAACTTTGCATACAGTGAAATGGAGAGAATTTTCCTGTCTCGATATTTCATAGAAATTCAACCTAAAAAAATCATAGAAATGGTGAAGGTTCAGGCTTTAGGAAGGAGGTACCTGCCAGTTTTAAAATTCTCATGCTTACAACTACAGAAAAGCAAGATGAACTCATGTAAATCTACTTTACCACACTACTATTCGAACAACTATTAGTCACAAGTGCAATATTTCCACCATAACCACCGAAAGACATGCAGGGACCATAAGGTCAAGTTACTTAGATCTGACGGCCAGAAGTTTAGGTCAGTGTAATCAGGAGGGGCGGTAGTGGCGAGCTGTAGTATTTGAAAATTTTCAGTTGCCGCAAACAGCCTATGTTATCAGTTAAGACTGGTATCTTCTTGTTTGTAAACCAGGCGTTTTAGATATTAGTGTCTTTCACACTAAGCTATATATTAGGCTATGTGCTATATTCTATTCTTGCATGCAGAATGAAACAAAACCGAATTTCAAAAGTAATTTAAATTCTTGTTTGATTTTGATTTCTCTTGAATCATTGGCTTAAACCCGCACCTATCACAGCCATCCATACCTTGATCTCCCTGCCGCTTCGCCCCTTCAGTTGTTTTGCCCGCGGGTACTGTTCACCGTCTGAAAATATCGCCGCCGTCCCGATTCTTCTGCTCCTGCGCCTTCCCATTTCTTCCCGCCACTGCCACACCACTGCAATCGGTTAGAGCCCGTACCACCTCGTCCCTTCCTCCTCTGACACCCTCTTAAATGCTCCCAGCCGTGTGTCAAAGCAGCCGCCACCGTTCCTGCTTTTCCTGCCACTGTCTCTGCTCTTTCCTGTCTCACGGCCGACAACCCCGCGCCGCAAATTCGAGCACCCTGGAACCCACCACTGCCAGCAAGAGTCACCATACATCCCCTCATTCGTGCCGTGACCCTTACCTAGACTAGCACCGTAGACACTTCACATCCCACCGCCTCGCCGACCTCCCCGATCTCTCTACTCTCACTCTCTCACAACCGACCTGCCGCATTGTACTTCCTTTGACTGCCACAATGTCATGCCCAAGGAAGACCCAAATATCTGCACCGCCAGCCGTGCCGCACCCTCCCGCGCTTTCCCGACCCTTGCCACACACCGTCGCTGCCATGACCCGTGTCCTGTGCCAAACTGCCTTCCTCATGCTATTTAAACCCCCGAACCCCTCCATTCGAAAGCACCGGTACCCGAGGTGAGCCACCCACCCTCAATTGCTTCGACAACCAAAGCTCCGCTAGCGATCACAGGAAAACCCAAAGTAAGCCCCGAATTCAATTCTGTCGATTTGGCCTATTACATTTCGATTGCCTTTGCCCGTAGCTTCCTCAAGCCCCTATCAATACTCCCGAAGCAAGGCCCTAGCTTTCCAAGCCCCCTAATGCGCTGGCGAGTAGCGCCGCCGCTCGGCCATAGGAGGTCACCATGGACAGCCCGGCTCAGCCATCCCCAACTCAAACCACTGCACCCTAAGCTCTCCCTACTCCTAGATATGCTCTATCGTCGATGCTACTGTCCTCTTAACCTGTCGTCAACCCCTGTGCCATTCAAAAGTCCCGAGAAGAGAAGACCTCACCGCCGATGCTCGCCTAACTTCCAGCGGCTTCCAAGCCCAGAAATGGAATCCTCGTGGCCCCAAAAACCCACCCATGGTCGCCAATTGTTGTTTCGACCATGGATTCTCCAACTGCCCCACCGCTTGAATTCTCCGACCGCCCCACCACTTGAATTCTCTGACCGCTCCACCGCTGGAATTCTCCGACCGCCCTACCGCTTGAATTCTCCGACCACTCCACCGCTTGAATTCTCCGACCGCTCCACCGCTTGAATTCTCGGATCGCTCCACCTCTCGAACTCTCTGACTGCTCCACTGCTCAAACTCTCTGACCGCTCCACCGCTTGAATTCTCTGACCACTCCACCGCTTGAACTCTCCGACCGCTCCATCGAGTGAACTCTCCGACCACCTTGTAATCGAGAGGAGCTTCGACCGCACTGCTTCGAGTCCTGAGCAACACCACTCGTACGCCATCCGATGCTCCTAAGCCACTCGTACATCGTCCGATGTGCTTAAGCCACTCAAACGCCGTCTGATGCTCTTAAACCGCTCGAACACCGTCCGATGCTCTTAAACCGCTCGAACGCTGTTCGATGCTCTTAAACTGCTCGAACGCCGTCTGATCTTTTAAGCCACTCGACGCCGCCCAATCTCCACCGCCACTCGGATGTTGTCCGATCTTCGTAGCAACTCGTACACCGTCCGATCTCTGTCGACTTCACACTCGAAGTCGAACATCAACAGTCCACCCAACTTCGTAGTCGTACTCGAGACTACCCAAGTACTTGTAACTCCTCTGTTCTCCGAGTACACAGCGACAACCCGATAAGGACTAAACCTGCTGTGAACAGTAAAACCAGTGATGAACAGTAGCAGACCCGTTGCTGTTCACAGAACCCTAAAATACATATATACATTCATTTCGACCATTTCGAGCCCATCTATGCCATTCCCAACCCCATTTTGCCAATTTAGACTCCGATAAAACTCTAAACCACCCAAATGATATTCCGACTCTAAACCTCATACCGTCCATACCCGTAGCCATCATAAAAATCCATATAGCCCCTATATAGTCATTCGACCGTCTTGGACCCATTAACCCAATTCCAACAATGATCAACCAAAGCAGCCAAGCCACGCGCACCACCTAAACCCTAAGCACCCAAACTTATTTTATTTCTATATTTTGGTTAATTATTTGTATTTTGTTACCAGTTTGCATTCTACAAAGCAAAAACTCAATGAATTCATTTTCTGTGCTAGTATTCGGACCACACAGGTTGGTCAACAAAAGAACTACAAGAGCAGTTTAACCAGAAGACTGCAGTGAAATAATTAGAGACTATGGACAAAGAGACAAGTCACATGTTTTTTTTTATCATATTGAACCTACATTCCTTTAATTATTCATTTATAAGTATTTTCATTATGTTATTTACGCACTGTTATTTCTTATACAATAAATGTTTAGTGTTGTAGGGGTGGCCCCCACCTAAGTCCAGCCGGCTTGTTAGAAGGTTGTAAAGCCCAAAATAGGATATGTGTAATGGCATAAATGCCCTTGAGAGGATACTTGGGTGTAAGGACATACTTGTAAAATACTCCCCATGTGAATATATATATATATATATATATATATATATATATATATATATATATATATATATATATATATATATATATATATATATATATATATAGCCATCCAGCCATAGGGAAGCCCCAAGCATTGCTCACCTAACATCTCCACTACCATACTACCATATCTCTGCTTGGTGCAGTAACCACAACATTTAGGATGACATGATATTGGTTATGTCCTACCATCTGATAAAGCCCAGATTAACTTTGATGACCATATTCACCTTGACAAGACTTAGTATTATTAAAATATACTAATTAAATAATCATGGTATATCACGAACTCAACTATTTTATATTACTAAGAGACTTGGCACTTTACCAGTAAAATTTCAAAAGTGCTTCTAGAATAAGGAGACATCATGGGAGGCCACTAGATAGAAGGGTCCCATGACTTTATCCTAGGGTGGAGGCTTGGACTCAAAAGGTGATAATGCGAATGGGTACTGAAATAAGGCTTTGTGGATAGATGTTGCCTTGGTAAAAATGTAAGGACTAGAATCTTATACCAACTTACCAAGTAAAGAACATGATGATCGCTCAATCACAAGCGTTGATTCGTCAAATCTAGTTTAGTAACTGCTCAAATTCGATTAAATATCTATAAAGGGTGGAGGGAGACTGAGGTAGTTTTTATGGTATGAGAGGGGGAAAACCATATTTAACAACAGTAGATCCGCTTCGAATCGGGTGAGGCCGCAGGCTACTCGAGTTTGTTGGGAAAACAGCACCTACTGGGTAGAGACTATATAAAGAATTGAGTAGTGAAAAGTCTTGTTTTCTTAACTCTATCATGGGAGCTAAGAAATCTTATGGGTAAAGCTAGGCAACTCTGCAGAGTCAAAACTTAATGGTATTCAAATACACCGCGTTTCCGGTAAATGAAGCTGTGTTTAATGGGTGATTCTAACAGCGAAGCATAAGTATATTTGGAAATGATTTGGAAATGTTAAAGTCTGGTAATCAAGTCTTGAAATCCCAATTCCTTAAGAATTTATTGTTCTTTTGTGTTTAAATAATGTTTACAAATAAAATTGTATCCACAAATTCTATACTAAAACTACTGTATCTTCATCCCTTGGAAATAAGTAGTTATATAGCATTTTTCCATGTGACTTGTTGAGTACTGTTGGTTGTACTCAGTCTTGCTTCATTTTGCACCAACATAGAGATCAGAAAAAGAAAGGATGTTACAAATTTTTGTGTTAGAGTTACGACCGTATTCAAGCGTTCATGTGGAAATTTTTTTAAATGTTCTGAGTGTAAGTAAATTTTGGGCTTGGATGCCCTTAAAGCTATTAAAATTGATCGTTAAGTCTTATTTTAATCAAGCTAACTTTTGAAATGTTCGTGAGCAGGCATGATACTCTTTCTGTCCGTAACTGAACTCCTGGGCTGTTACGGAAGGTAATGACGTTCCTGTTCCCAAAAACGGGGGCGTTACACAGAACATTGTTGGTTGTTCCACAATATTATTCAACAAAATTAAAAAAATTCATAATCTGATGGATATAACCAAGTTGTAGTGTCAAAGAGTACCTCCAGCTTAGCCACAGTGTCCTGTCTAGCAACCGGCAAAAAAATTCAAATACTTTTTAATTCCAAATCTAAGATTTTGGAGATTCTACCAAGATCTCGACCGGTAACAAAACTAGAATTCAAATTTTGTTTAAAAATCTAGGCCGAGATTTTATCGAGATTTCCAGTTACCGCCGGTGACCTCCAGTATTTTTTTTCCTACCTTTAACCAAAACCCGTGGATGGCACAATTTAAGCATCTTACTCCAAGGAACAAATAGCATGAGTAGTGATGAAGTTTGCCTCACCTTCTCTGCTCATGTTGCAGCAGAGTATGATTTTAGGGCTCTAGCCTTCTACAAACATATCTCAAAGATCTCTCCAGTGTGATAGACTGAATACTGATTTGCAAGACCTTGCGATTTCAAACTCACTAACACTATCATCCTCTCCTGAAGGCGTAAGTGAAGAGTGAATGTAGAAACTACCAAAAAGAGATAAAAATTATGGTAATGCCTAGCACAACTATCGAGACAAAAGAGTTAGCCCACTTGAATAGTTAGAAGGAACCTAAAAGCGGTTTGATGTTAGAAGAATACCATTTCTCTTGGGTGAAATCTTGTATAGCATAAGAATCTAAACTCTAAAGCCCTGTCAAGCTATTGCAAAGGCTAATCATGTGTTGTATAGACATCATATAACAACCCCTACTTCTATTAGAACCTTGCAAATTGAGATATACTAGATGGTTCCCAAAAATAAAGGTTGTAATCACTTCACATTAAAAGGTGATTAGGTTACACTAATCTAAATGGTACTTTTGTGCATGGGCTCAGAAACAAACCTCTACATCATTCTTGCAAGATCCAGAGGAATTCTTTTTGGCTTGAACAAGAGCAAGAAGGACACGGTATGCTTCCACCGCTTCCATGGGTGACGATTGAGCAACCTTCAACTTAGCCTTTATTCTAAGTAATGACTCTTGATCCCACTTTGCGCCTCATCTAGTGCAAGATCGCTTGCCACTTCGGCCTCGAGTATCTCTTGTGCGAAAGAACCAATGCTAGCAACCTCCAACCTTTGGAAACAGATCCACGATTGCGTCAATATACTCCTTTGCACATCTCAGGGCAGCATTCATGTTCCATTGCTCAGCATATTCAACTCCCATGTCAAATATTAGGTCCGGATTGTGGCGGTCAAGAGCACTTGACTCGTAAGTGACTTCAAAGTTTCATGCGCAAGAGAGATCTTTGATGATCCGATGAAACAATCTTAGACTTCTTACCTGACAACTCCCAAGAAATGGAGGCTCACACTCTTCAAATGAGCATTTGATAATTCAGCATTTGCATTGCTCTTCTTGCATATTCAACACCCTCGAAGCAAGATGACACTCCTCGCTGCATATCTTAGCAGCTAACAAAGAAGGCCATTATATCATTTGGATTCTCATGTTTATTTAAAGACTTCCTCAAAAATCCAGTCTTTGCTTCTTTCTCACCAAATGCATAATAGCTAAGAGCGAGTGTACCATCTCTCGATGCGAGGATATATTCAGTAAAACCTCTTCAAGATGCTTTGCAAGAACCGATGGTCGCCACAAAGAGACAATGCATAGGTCAAATGTTCCATCACCGAGGATCCCAATGGGTCTTCCCCGTACCATTTCCTCAATAGTATCATCAGTAGAATAGCCTCTTCCACATTATTCTTTGGAACAAAACAACCTTCTACTTGTGAAGCCAAACTAGGTGGGCTCCTCTACAATGCCATACAACAGAAAAACAGCAAACTTCTTTTGAATCCTTGTGCAACATTCCTCGTCAAGGTTCCATTGGCTAAGAAGAGCACGTCGGTAAGAAGCTAATGCTTCCCGATAGGAGCCACTTGTTTCGAAAGCTTAGGAAAAGTTCCACAGATTTGTTGACGCTTTCTGTAGCTTTTGTTCAATATCGAGAGCCATTCGGAACATACTTTCAATGAATCAAGGACACTTTTGCAATCGTTGAGCAGCTTCGCATGTTTTCGTTAAGCATTTTCACCGGTCATTACAACATCCAAGAAAAGCATAAGAAAACAGCTTGTCGAAGGTATCTAGTAATTTGTACCGTTGATTTGCCTAGCTTCAAGGGACAATGATTTAAGGTAAATGGCTTCAAGAACAAGGCTAGCAGCATGTTGGGGCCGAACTTGGTGACTCGATTTTGGTGGCCTTTCTTCGAGGGTGTCTTCTCGTAAAGTGATGGTTGGAAGCGCTGAATGGCAGCTTGGAGGTCTATTCCATCAAACACACAAAGAGCACTTCTACATTGCCTTTCTGAAATTCCAGTCTTCCAAGGAGAGCTCTCGCTTCCTACCAATAGACATATAAATGAACTCTGCATCAACAACCATAAAACATGATAATTCGAAATTTTCCTGAGATAAGCTAAATTTCAATTTCATTTTGCAAATACAACAATGGTGAATCAATATCACATTTTTGACACAATAACTCCACCCATAATCTTCTAGACGATTATTATCTCAATGTAACTCCCGTGCTATTGACAAAATGATAATACTAATACTTCTGAATTTCCATCCTCACACCGATTATTGACAAAAGGACAGAGCGCAAGTGACCTTTGTTAATGCTCCATAAATTCTCGACCCTCTTTTATGAAATGAAATGCAGTTCTCCTGCTTTTGTTAGAGATGAACCATCCTTTTTTTGCCAACAGAATATCAAAATCGAGCCTTGACACTGCTGCTATTCTGCATGCAGGCGCACACATGCACATGAATCCCTTCCCCTTTGGCTCACAAAAGAACAATCCAACCTCCGATCTCGAGCGAACATGTACATCCACTCACCCAACCACAACCAAATTTTTATACCATCACCAACCCATCATATTCAAAGAACAACGTTTTCACATATTACAAACATCCCGAATGCTTCGAATTGGACAAAAGAAACAACAAATTTGCACCAAAATTCGGATCAAACTTACAACTAACACCGACACCCCCAAGCACGGATGGTCTCTCGTACAATCGAAAGTGAGGAAAAGAACGCACAAACAACGCATTTCTAACAAGATCGCAGCAATAGCAACGATCAAAGCACCACCTTACAAAGACACTGCTACCAAAACCAAACCAAGATTTTTAACTAATAAACCAAACCAAGAATGTAACTTGACGCCGTTGCTTCCACATTGTCCAGACAAACACCTTGCTCATCGAACACATATTCGAAAAAAAGTCGAGATTTCGGACCTCGTAGTTGAGGGAGAGGCCTCGGGAGCGACGACGACTCGGTCTCCGAGCTGCCGTCGTTCTCCTTAGCTTCCTTCACCGGCTCCGCCTCGGGCGCCGCCGCCGCCGCCGACTCCTCCACCTTCGCGGGCGGCGACGAGTCCACCTCCGCCACCGCCGGCGGCGACACGTCTTCCGCAGCGGCCACCTCTGCGGGGCCCACCTCGCCGTCGTCCTCCGGCTCCGTAGGCATGCCAATGCAGCACAGGCGTCTCACGGACGAGCACCCGATTGCCGAGTTGAGAGGTGTTCGGTTTTGGTGTCAATGGAGAGAAGCGGAGGCGGCAATTTGCATGACCTCTTGGCTTCTGTATTTTTTTTCCACTGCATTTTTTCTATTTTTAGTCCCTCAACAAAAAAAATCTCTATTTTTTCGTTATTATTATTATTATTATTATTTTCTTGACTACTATAACATCCCATTTTGGGCAATGTGTGGAAGTTTGCTTCTTGGTGTTTTCAAACTAAAATTGAATTCTAAGTATTCAATCAAAAATCAACCAAAATTTTCAAACCTTCCTAGGGCTTGGCCTAGCCCATCTCTCCCTTTCTCCCTCTTGGACCCAACCCATTTGGCTCTTGGGCCTGCCTAAAACGACCTGCGACGCTGGACACGCCCTGGACACGCTCCGTGCGCGCACTCACCTCGCCACACACGCTGACACGCCCACACCAGCGCGCAACATGTCGCGCGTGCCCAGGCTCTGCGCCACTGTTGCCTCGTGTGTTTTCGGATTCCCGTTGTGAGATCACGCCGCGTCACTCCCAAGCCATCTCCCCTCAGCTGCTCCGCCACCCTGCGCCCAAGCCTGGCCACCTCTCTTTTTCTCGTTGCACTGCTACACCATCTCAGTCTTGTCATGTCGCTTTGTGTGCCCGTGATGACACTCGATGAAATGCTACGCCACTCCCCTTCGTCTCTAGCTCAGTCCTCCGTTGACTTCACTACCGTGCCCGCAGAAAGCAGTCATGGCACCAACGCCCACTTGACCTCCCTCCTTCGCTATAAAGCCCTGCGTCATCTCCTTGCTTCACCACTCACCTCCACTCGCCACCAATCAAGACCAAGAGCCCATGAGCCCCCTTCGTCCTCATCTCCAATCGAAGCACCGTCGCCAGCGCCAATTGAACTTCATGGTGCCTTGATCTAATTCCTCATGCTAGGAATTTCGCCCGAGGACCCCGAAGGTGCCCCAACCACCACCGAGCCTCCTCTCCTCCTCTGGTGAGCTCTCCGTGTTGGTCCCCTTCCGCTGCTTCAACTCTCTATTGACAGCCTATGCCAAGCCTTCCCGAGCTCCGCTCTCACTTTGGGTACATTCCTCACCGCCCCGAGATGCTCCCATAGCGACGAATTGGGCTCTAATGCCCAGCAGTGCTGCCGCATGAGCTCGCTGCTGATTGCCCTAGCTTCTGAATTAGGACATGATACCTTGCCTAGATGTGCGAGGTGAGGCAGTGGTTCCATTTTTGGCCATGCCTCTGGGTGTTGAGGTCTCCATCACCAGCGATGAACCACACCATGCTCGGGAGGAAGACGATGCACTATAGCACCATGGTTAGGATTTAAACATGATGTATGATCGAGGAGGCCGACTAGAGGAGGATGAATAGTCATTTCTAAAATTATTTCTTTTAAAATCTCTTTAAGCTATTTGGCTAAAACCAAGTATATAATGTGGAAACTTAAAGCAATTGGTTTAGCACAAATAAAGCTTAAATCAACTAAGTTCACCTAAGTGCACTAACAACCTAAGTCTATGTCAAGGTTTCCAATCCTAGGATAACAAGCAATCTATTTAATTCTATGAATATAAATTGAGCACAAGATAACAAACCACAATTGATACGGTTACTTTTTACCATGTTATTCAGAGACTTGCCGGTCTTCCCTAGTCCACGTTGAGGTAAGCCCAAACGAATGGACCGGCTCCACGAATTAAGCCAATCACCTCAATTCCCACTAGTGATAGCTCTTTCCCACTCCAGGTAGGTGAGCTCCAACCTTCACACTTCGTCGGGTCTTCTCACAACCTTCGTTGAGAAGCTCACCGTGCTGACACCTCCAACGCCATCTAGGAATTGGCAACCTCCAAGAGTAACAAGTCAAGCCACTCGCTTGTCTCTCACCACGTGCAACGAATGCATAAGCTTAGATGGATACTAAGTCCAACTCTAAATGCAACACATGCAATCTAAATCCCTTCTTCTTGCTCACAAATTGCAACATATGCACAATTGAGAGAAGAACCTTACACTAGCTCAAGAGAGTGAAATAGAATATCAAAAGTTCTTCTCCAATCAGCCACAAGGGGGTCTTTATACCCCATACAAGAAAACTGGCCGTTGGAGCCAAATCCTCGAAAAATTAGGGAAATCAGAAGTACCCCAGGCACAATGCCGGTACTTCCGCTCCCCTTCGCAATGGTCAGAAAACTAGCCATTAGTTAGCAAAATTGGAAGTTACGCCATTCATTTTCCGGTAAGTACCGCTCCACACATGCAGAACTACCGCTCTCATGGGGAGGAGAAGACCATCACACAGGTGTCTCTCTGGAAAAAACGTACTACATGAATATCCAGAACTTCTAAAATCCGGTAGTACCGCGCAACACATGCCTGTAGTATTGACTTCCAGTAGTACTGCTCACACAGAGTTGGTAGTATCGCAATCCATTTGGACTGCTCATATAGAGCCGATTGGACCACTCGCATCCGGTAGTATCGCGCAAAACATGCCGATACTTCCGCTCGTCGGTCCAACCATGCAACGCATGCTGGTTTGACCACTCACTAGTAGTACCACTACATACACAGCGGTAGTTCCAATTTTCCTGAAAAATGCAGGTACTTCAATAGATTTTACAAAACACATTTGTAAACTAAGTATCATGCATACAAGGATAAAACATGATTCCTAATAGGTTGCAAAACACATTTGCACACTTTTGAAATCATGACACATGGTAGGTATATGGACTTAACACATTTGCAAACCTAAATCACATGTTATAAAGATTATATATGAGTTTCAACCATTTGTAAAACATATTTGCAAATATAAGCCTCATACTCAAGCAGTAGGAAACATGGATTTCGAATACTTGCGAAACACATTCGCAATGTATAATCCCATGTTACAAGAATTCAACATATGAGCTTCAACTATTTGCAAAACATATTTACAAATACAAGCATCATGCTACGGAGAGCTAGAGCAAATGAGGTTGAGATATCAATACATAATGAGACTCAAGCTACTAGACATGACCCCTCTTAATAATACGGCAATCTATACTAGCAATCCGGTCTTCCAACCAAATACCAAGACCGGTAAAAGACTAGGGACACATCCTTAGTCTTAGCTAGTCATACCTTTGCCTTGAGCATCCTCTTAAAACTTGATGACACACATCTTCACTTCAAGTTCGTGCCATCGTCATGATATGCATCAACATATGATGCATCATTCACTTGAACTCCATCAACACATCATGGATCTTTTCTTGATTTGATGATCAACATATGATCATCTCCTCTTGGATATGTATCAACTCATGATGCATCCTTCTCTTGATGGCCTTCAACACATGAAGCTATATTCCATCTTGACTTGATGATCTTCAACACATGAAGTCATCCTTATTTGTGGAATGTAAATTATTTATCCAACTCATGGAAAAAGTTCACAAAACAATTATCATCAATTACCAAACTTCACCATTAACATATAATAGAGGGACTAGATTCTATAATATTTCCTTTTTGGTAATTTATGACATTCTCAATAAATAATGAGATAGAAAATGTATTTGCAAGTATACAACATGTACACTTGTTTACTCTAAGATAAGCTTTTCAAAGCAAAGTTTACTTATTCGGTTATCATTAACCATTAACACATAATGAAGAAGCTAGATAACAACCCAATTTCATATGAGTATATGCGAAGTACACAAGCTATATATACTCAAGCGATATGTTTCAAAGTAAAGATTTTAATATGTATATTAAAGGAAACATGGATCAATACTTGTGAAAGCTCAAAACATAGAGTGAACTCCCTCTAAATGTGTGCATCTAAGTCTGTGTAATAAAGACATATGCATATATTCATTTTAGACTATTGGAGGAGTTCAATTTATATTTTGGATCCAAGGAATGCACTAATATATAAGAATGTAATTTCAAATGTATACCTATTTGATTTCACCTTTTCATCCAAATGAGACTAAATAATATCACACTCAATAAACAAAGTTAGTATCACAAATGTATTTGTCATTATCATTAAAACCTTATGATTGTATTTGTCATTATTACCAAAACCAACTTAAGGGCAAGTACAAGGGTTGAGCCCGACACAAGCTCCTAAATACTCCACATCATCAAGAGACAACACTAATGCAGGTAAGTACAAGGGTTGAGCCCGACACAAGCTCCTAAGCACTCCACATCATCAAGAAACAACACTTCTCAGGAGCTCTTCCGCCTCGTTCCGCGGTAAGAGTCGATGTCTCACGAGGAGACGGTGTTTCTCTCTCCTCCATTCCTCTCTCATCCACATCAGCGAGGTTGCCTAGTTGGCACTCCTATGGGCCAGCTATTAATTGCCTTTGTACATGCCCTAATAGAGCTTGATCTTTTCACATGAGTGATTAATTAGCTTAATAACTAACCATTAGTTTGCACTAATCCATATGACTTGTGGGCTCGTTTACTTAAGTAACCTCTTTGTTCCTCTGCCAAATGCCCTAGCTATTAAAAACACTTTTAACCGATTAAGTTTAGTCAAAGCCACTGATAAAATTAGGCCCGAGTTATTGTGTGCACAATAAAAAGGTCCCACCTGTTAGCCATGAAACCATTCTCTTTAGGAAATAAATCAAAAGTAAAATAAAATCCCACCTCATCCCACCTATCAGCTAAAGAGATATTTTATTTTTAAGAATTTAGAAATTTGAACGGGTCAAATCAGAGTTAAAATGAAGAAATACGGGCTTCTGGAAGTTTAAAAAGAGAAAAAGGAAAAGGCTATTTTCTGAAATTATTTTTGTATTGAAAAAGGTCATTTATGATGTCAGTAGGGTTTTTAATTTTTGACGGGATTATTTTTGAATTGAAATGCTGACGTGGTAGGGCCGCTGACGTGGTCGCCATAGCATGCCCTGGGTTGCCACGTGGCTGCCACGTGGGCACGGGGGCACTAACATGGCCAGGCAGATGCGGCGGCGCAAGGGGCCGCGAGCTCACCGAAGCTCCGGCGCTCGGCGGCGGCCGGCGAGAGACGGAGGAGAGAGAGGAAGCGGCGGCGGTTCGGTTCATACCGGCGCCGGACTTGGGGAGGGCCAGAGAACGGCCGACGGCGAGAGAGAGACGGTGGTGGCTTTTGGGGGTGGCAACGCTCCGGTGGGCGAGGGCTTCGGCCGAAAAATGGAAGAGAGAGCTTCGGGGGAGGCGGTGCGGAATGGGGCTCTCAGGGGGGTTTATAGGGGGGAGGCGACGCGGCTCACCGAAAATCCCAGGGAGGGGAGCCGGTTCGGCCGTGCGAATGCGAGCGGGTGGGCAATAAAGTGCCGGTGGAGGTGTGTCGGCGAGGGGGAAGGATGAAGCTCGAGGCGCGACATTAATGGCGTGCGGGCGGGAGGTTGAAGAATAGGAGAGGAGGAAGAAAGATATGACAATTGGGGCCAGCTTGTCGGTGAGAAAGAAGGGGAGAGGAAGGGATGGGCGGTCGAATGAAGGACACGTGGTAGGGGAGGAAATCTCGGCCGTTGAGATGAAACGAAGGGGTAAGATGTGGTGGACGGCCGGGATTAGATCAAGGGATGGGATGGATTTAATCCGGGCGCGACACATGTCAGCCCGAGATTAATCTAGATTTAAATTATGTTTTAAATTTTCAGAAATACCAAAAAGCTTTATAAATACTTAGAAAATAGTAAATAATATCTAAAAATTCCAAAACAAAATTATAAAAATTCCTAGAGCTGATTTAGACTTAGGAAAAATATTTTGATTTGAATTTGGCCTTTAAATTTTTACAAAAATACTTTTTAGCTTTGAACTTGATTTTAAAAATACTAGAAAATTACAGAAAATCCAAATAAAAGCCAAATATTTTAAAATACTTAATTTGAAATAGTATTTTTACAAAAATTTACAAATACCCTTTAATTAATAATAATTTTATGTTTTTAGTTAAATTACTTTTAACAAAAGCCTTTTTAAAAGATAAAACCAGGCAAAATAAAATCTCCAAGATCTAGGCAACCAAAGAACACTTATTTTTATTTTAAATTAAATTAATTTTATTTTTTACTGAGAATTTTTTGAAATAAACAATTGGGCTGTTACAAACCACATCTTCGGGCGTCGCCTCTTTCAAAAACCTCGTAGACGAGGAAGTGTCCCAACACCTGGTAAGATATGTTAAACTACCTAGATGTTAATAGGTCCATAACTTCATGAGGTTTAAAATAACATGATTGCCTCTTACGACAAATATTGGCTACCGAATCTTCTGAAAGCTCCTTTCAAGTAGTTAGGGAGAGGGATATATTATCCACGCCCCTGGAAAACAAGGAGCACCAGGTCGCACGTGAGGCCTAGGGGTTTACGTATCTTGGAGGCATGGATTCCCAAACGACTGCGAGGTGTATATGAGTAGGAAGAGATCTAAGGCCGAGCGTGAGAAAAGTATGAAATGGGACTTTGATGCAAAACTTAAGGACATAACTGTCTCACTTCAAATAGAGATAAATGCATTGAGAAAAGAACTGAGAGAAGTCCGCAACCAGTCACAAGCCACCCCCATTATTATGGTACCTAGTCCACCTCAACATCAGAGTAGCTACGCGTCTGTACCACTTTCTCAACATAGCGATGCTCACTTACCTATCGACGACATTCAGGTAATGTACATCTCTAAAATACTATATAGATAGACCTGGTGGATGCCTTAGCTCATCATGTATCGTTATGTAGGAGGCCACACCATATATCCTCAGAATCAGGGTTGTTGGCCCCATTCCCGTTGATGCTGGACGGGGGTTGGTGTATCCATGCCTGCCAAGGACGTTGGTGCACGGTGCCCAGCTAGGGATTGGTTTTGCGAAGGTCTAGATAGACATGATTAATGATGTTTTCACGGCCGTCTAATTGGAGAGGCCTCCAAATAGAGAAATCATGACACTAGGGGATGCCGTCCACACATTCATCCAGTGACCTAAGAGAGACATCACATTGGACTCTTTCATGCTACGATCTCCACATAACCATACCTATCAAACAGAATGCTTTATGACTCTACCTCAAGCTCCTCATCAGAAGGCTAGTGCAACAGCTCCCATGAAGGTGACGTCGAAAATGTATCGCAAGAGAGGCGCTAAGGCCCAATCGAAGAAGATTAATACGCCTCCTGAGGATTAGAAGTTCATGCTCGGAGTGTCATTGGTCCCTGAGTCACAATTACCCAGGCTTGGACCGGTTTGCAATACTTTGCATACCTGGTATATGCAGAGGTCCAACATGAAGCCAAACCGGCACAATGGATTCACCATGAGATACACGGAGGCACATTTTCTCCACGACTCGGGCTACTTCGTTGTGACATTCGAAGACTTATTTTTACTATTCAATCTTGATGAACTCGACGCCTCATTTCTATGAAGTTGGACACTGTAAGTGTACTATACAATCAAGTCCTACATTCACGTAGTACCATAAATGTCATAACTCATTACTTATGTATAGATCCATGATCCAACAAGTCTGACGATAGTGAGAACTGGTGAGTTTTCTTGACCCGCACTTGGTCTCTGAGCAATCCATCATCAATAATGGATCCTTTGTCCAAGATTTACATAACGAGAGGATTGCTTGCTCACAGTGATAAGGACTACATCATGATACCCTTCAACCAGAGGTAAGTGCTTCACTAATTGACATATAAGTTTTATTTGTACTTTATACGCAACATGAATTTCAGATTAATCATTATGATGACATGCATCACTAGGGGTCACTGGATTTTGATTGTGATTGTACCAAAGTGGAGTAAGGTAATATACCTTGATTCCCTACTTAGGAGCAACCATGACTTCACCTATGTGCAACAAAACACTTGATAGGTAAACTCATTTCCTCTTGATCTATACATAATTCTGTTGTAGTCTTTCCTTTGTTTGTAATGGCCGATGCTAACTTTTTAGAATCACATAGATCATTCAGTGCTTTTGCCAGGGAGGGAGATACAAGGAATCCAGTGCCACACTGTGAAACGGGAAGCGATTTTCAGTACCCACTACAACACAGCAATCCTATATCACACTTTGTAATAATGCCTCTAGAACTAACAATACATATGTATGTAATTTTATTTTTGCAGTGCCACCAGCAGCTACAGGGCAATGTATGTAGATTCTACGTTTGCCGCCATATGGAGGACATCATGGCCACTAAGACAAATGATCCAGGGATTTGTCAACTTGCCGATGATTATTTAGTGATTATCAATATATATGTGTGTGTGTGTGCGCGCGCGCTAATGACTTTAACATTCTTAGCGACAGCGCATGGAATTCGATGTAAGTACATTCGATCTTGATAAACTCATCGGAATTCGAGGAAAACTCTCCCAATTCTTGATAGTGGAGGTCATATATAAGACTGGAGAGTTCTACCCCAGCGATAAAGATTAGATGTTGAAATATTTGATACAATTGTAATCACTCAATTGTGTTTAATCAAATAATTCATTGAAATGTACTTTTATTTAGTTGTTTAATTCATTTGTGATATCTGTGTAATGATTGTTATGTGCTATATATGTAATATGTTTGCTTATTTTCAGTGGGCGTGGCTAGTATTTCCTGATGTTAACCAAAAAAGGAAATAATATAGATATTCAAATAGCTATCACAAACTTTTTGTAGCAATAAACCATATGTGCTATGTGAATATTACGGACGGTTTTTTGTATTTGTCGTCTGTGATATGTAAGATATCACAAACGGTTATGTTTGAGAACCGTCTATGATATGTCAAATATCACAAATGGTTTTTGGTATTAACCGTCTGTAATAATTAGCATATCATAGATGGCTATATTTAAGAACCGTCTATGATACTTGATATATCATAGACGGTTTTTTTAAAAAAAACCGTCTGTGTTGTAATGATCACAGACGGTTTGAGAACCGTCTGTGATAACCACTTATTATCACAGATACATAAATTTAGACGTTCGATAACTGTCTGTGAAAACAGTTGTAAACTGTTTGTGATGATCCTTTCGGTCGTAATGTTAGGTGCAGATTTGTGAGATGTAGAAGTCATAATTTAGCCCTTTTTTAACGTGCTTAGGTGCAGCTTGCGGGATGTAAGTCTTCACGGAAGGAGAATTTTTCGAAGTGAACGGTACATGAAATTTCTATTTTTTTTAAAAAAAATAATTGGTATACAAAATTACTCATGGACTAGAAACTGGTTTAGTTAGCAGGGGTGTAGTTTGGAAAACAGAAGAGCTAGTGGGCTCAATTCAGCCCAAAGGAGGCCTGTACAAGTCACTGACTCTAACGAATATTCTAGGTCCAATGACATCGGGCATGCTCTCAACTCTGGACGTACTGTCAGTGCCACTGCCCGTCGCGTCGGTAACCTGGCTCCGGTTATCTGTAGTGGAGGTCCCCGAGTGCTCCGCCACTGCGCTTGCTGCGGGTCGTGGCCTCTGGTCGTCCGACTGCGCTATCAGACAGCACGTGTGGTCCCCATGGTACACAACGTCGAAGAGCAGTGGGTCGCCGTCCGTGCGCTGCACCTGCTTGGTGGCGTGGCACCCCTGCGAGTACTTGTGCGTGCACCGGTAGTAAGCTCTGCGAGAGAATTCAATTTAACAAGATAGAGCTCGGGTCAGCCTCTCTGGTGCAAGAGCGCGCGCCCTAAAAGAATGTACGAGTGACGCTGACCTTGGGTACTTGGCACCGGGGATGTCCTTCTGGCCGTACTTCCTCCAGAGGAAGCCGTCGTCGAGGGGGGCGACGTCCTGCGCGTCGCTCACCCTCACCTGTTTCTTACTCCCTTTGGGCAACGACCTCCTATTTTGAGATGACATTGGTTATAGTTATGCTCATGAGGATACCACAGAGATAAAAAAAAAGAAATATGCTAGAAATCTTTTTTTTCTATTATGCTATACTCTTATACCTCCTCCTCTGATGCGAAGTAGCCCCCTGGATCGGATCAGAAATTGTAATCTGGCTCTCCGACGTCACCGAGGGCACCAAGGGAGATGCGGTGACACAACCGGTTTCGGCTCCCGCTGGCATGCTGGAGGAGAACGCCGGCAACATGGGCTCCAGGTGCTCTGCAGTGGAGGTCCCCGAGTGCTCCGCCCCTGCGCTTGCTGCGGGTCGTGGCCTCTGGTCGTCCAACTGCGCTATCAGACAGCACGTGTGGTCCCCATGGTACACAACGTCGAAGAGCGATGGGTCGCCGTCCGTGCGCTGCACACAGCAGTGGCGTGGCACCCTGCGTTTTGTGCGTGCACCGAAGTAACCTGCGAGAGAATTCAATTTAACAAGATAGAGCTCGGTCGGCCTCTGCGGTGCAAGAGCGCGCCCTAAAGAATGTGCGTTTGATGTGAGTTTGGTACAGTGGCGCTGACCTTGGGTACTTAGGCGCCGAGGGCGTCCTTACGGCGTACTTCCTCCGGTGACCGTCGCCGGGGGCCGGCGTCTTGCTCGAGCTCACCCTCACTGTTTCTTACTCCTTTGGGCAACGACCTCCTATTTTGAGATGACATCGGTTATAGTTATGCTCATGAGGATACCATAGAGATAAAAAAAGAAATATGCTAGAAATATTTCTTTTCCTATTATGCTATACTCGATACCTCCTCCTCGATGCTGTAGCCCTGGATCGGATCGAAATTGTAATCTGCTCTCCGCGTCGCCGAGGGCACCAAGGGAGATGCGGTGACACACCGTTTCCGCTCCCGCCCGTGGAGGGAGAAAGAACGCCGGCAACATGGGCTCCGGCCCCGCACAACTAACCGTCTTCCTCCATGATCTCATATTGTTTTTGCGAGCCATGTGTTGTTCCTCTTGTGTTCGCTACTCTCATCATCCTTACCACCAAACATCCGATCTACACACTGCATTTTGACGTTAGGATGTCTCGGATGAATCATAATGGCGTCACTCAATGCCGACTCTGCAGACCTTCCATCAGGTTCTTCAGCGCTGGTGCCCCCAAACTTTGCAGAGATCTCTTCAAGGCCTGACAAGTGCTCGATGCCGACAGGTATAGTAGTACTGTGTCGATCCACTGCGTGGGCATTGAAACCTAGCTTGAGCTTCCGGAGATTAGGCATTGCACCTGGGCCAAATTTCAGACAAGCAACACTGCACCTGAACTTGAAGTATTTGAGAACCGAGAATCCTACCTTGTCAAAGATAATCCTTTCTGCAGGCTTTGTGTGGACATACAAAGATAGAACAGTGAGTGCCGGCAATCCTTTGAGAACATCAACAACATTCCTAGCTAGTTCCCTAACCCCAATCTTTAAAATGCATAGCTTGCAGAGATGTCCAATCCACTTGGGGAGGCTGGAGAAGATGCAAATCGGTGGCGACAACTCAAGCCTCTGAAGAAGGAACGGGGGAGGGGATACGCTGCTCAAGCCATCACCTGAAATGCTCATGCTTGTAGCACCAGCACCATCTAGAGCATTTACACTAGAGGATGCTGCAGGTACCAGAGTTATAGACTTAAGGCTGCTGAGTTTCCCGAGAATCGAACCCAAGCATTGCATGTTGTTCTTCAGATTGTCAGGCCGTATGTTATAACAGGTGAGTTGAAGATCCCGGAGATTGGTCAGCTGGCCAAGGCTCTGCACATTCTCTGTTGAGTTACAGCTGAGATCAAAATATCCTAGTGTGCAAAGCGACGTCATGCGGCCAATCCCATCGGGTAGGTTTGTCTCAGCAGGAAGATTGAGGTGCAGCAAGCGTGGCAAATGAACGATGTCTAGCGGAACTGCGCTTGCTCTTGCATCTATTTTCAGTGTCTCCAAATACTGCAGACCTCGCATCTGTGTTCGTAATTTTAAGGTAACATTACATGTGGCCTGTAAATATCTCAATCGAAAAAGTTCTGAAATTCTAGTGATATCGAAATCGATGCTATCGTCATCACCCCAAAAATGTAGGATTAGAACTTGAAGAAGCTGAAACTCCACAATGGAAGGCAGACACTTGAAGACCCCAAAATATGCAAGTGTTCGAACTTGTGATAGTCTCATATTTGTTGGTGGCGTCGCATCTTACGTATTACCAAAGTGAAGAGACAATCGGCAACCTTGTCGACAAATCTTGTAGTTGTGCGAGAATGATCTATAGCAATGACAAAATTCTCTTCTATAGACCTGTATGTAATAAGCTTGAGTACCATGTGGTGCACAACGCAGGACAAAACCTCATCGTTATCATTGATATGTATAGGTTGGATTATTCTCCGACTAACAAGCTCATCAAAATAGCTCCCAAAAATTTCTTCCTTGTCTTGCAGTTCTGTTGAACAGAGAAAACCTTCAGATATCCACTGCTTAACCAAATCATCCTTCCAAATTATGTTGTCCTCTTCATATATACCAAGATATAGCGTGCATGCCTTCAAATGAGAAGGAAGATTGTGGTAGCTAAGGTTGAGTACTTGTTTCATCCCTTCCAAAGTAGTATTTGTCCTCAAACCATAACCTAAGGATTTATTTACATAATCCCATTGCTCTAGTTTGACTATCCGGCTTGCTAAAAGGTGGCAATAATGTAATGATTGCTAGTGGCACACCACCACATTTTCTTATGATATTGTTTGAAACTTCACCGAGTTCGAGGACATTCGTGTTGAGGGCCAAACACCGTATTGAAAAATAACTTTCTTGAATCATCATCACCGAGTGGTTTCATCATAAAGACATACTTAGATTCATAACCACAGCATTTCGAGCTACATCCTCAATTTACGCTGTTATTAGTATTCTACTACAACTGTTGTCATCCGGCAAAGCACAATTAAGAATATCCCAAGTTGATGTAGCCCATATATCATCAACTACGATCAAGTACTGAAATATTTTTGCATAGTTAAAAACCTAATATCAAGGAAATTTTACCATCCTTGAGGGAAGAGGTACTAAATTTGAGCCGTTGATCCTGCGATCGAGCGGTGAGATTTGCGATACCTAGTGGTGCCGGACGCGAGGTACCAAGAGGTATCAAATTTTGAGCCGTTGATCACACTGATTGAGCAATTTGGATCTAATTTGGTACCTCTTGGTACCTTAACCTCTTAGTACCTCCTCAAGGATAGGAAAGCGCTCTAATATCAAATATCGCATTAAAAATCATAGGTAAGATAATTTTATTCCTTTAAAGAAAAGGCAGAAAGAATAAAGTGTTTGTACAAAAATGTGTAAGAAAAACATTAGTTTTTTAAGATATAAAAGAACAAGACAATTCTAGTTTAACTTCACATTATACAGGACTAACTGCTTACTGTTATGAATAGTGGAAAGCAGCGGCGGCCGGCGTCGTCATCATACCACCGAGTGTAGGCGGTCGAGCGATCCTTGTAGGAATCGAGCCTCTGGTAGGCGAGGCGGCTTTATCATCGGCTTCATCGCGGCGGCCTTATCGGTGTCGGGGGCAATGCAACAGCGTAGGCTCCATCGGAGAATAGGGCAAGGCGGGCGGTGACATCGCCGAGAGGAGGCCGAGGCGAAGACCACGCATGTGGATGCGCATGTGAGACGAAGTCGGTGTAATTAACACCATCAAAGACCACCGGCAGCGAGGAGAAGCGGTGCCCATTGGTAGCGGCGAGCAGCGCGCGGCGACCAAGACAACGAAGTCTAACGGCGGCGCGGGCGCGGCGGTTAAACGGCGTTTTTCTTTTTTACAAACCTAAAACTTAACGGGCCTCGGCCCGTTAACACACCTGCCACGCGAGAGCGGCGGCGCAAAGGAGGAAGCGGCGGTGGCGGCGGCGGCGGCGGCGGCGCGGAGCGGCCGGCGGCGCGTCGAGGCGCAGCCAGCGCGGCCGCAGCGCAGCGAAGCGGCGCGGGAAGCGGCCGGTGGCGTCGGGGCGCGCCGCGGTAGCGCGCGCGAGGAACAGCGCGCGGAGTGGCGGCGTCGGACACGGAGCGGCAACACGAGGCGGCCGGCGTCGAGCGCGGAGCGGCGGCGCAGAAGCGCCGGCGGCGTCGCGGAAGCGGCCGGCGGCGTCGGGCTGAGGCGCGACGGCAGCGGCGGCCGCGCCGAAATTCCGGCCGTAGATCCAATCTGGTGGAGACAGGCACGGCCCTAGGTATGACAAACCCTAGGCTCTAATACCATGTTATGAATAGTGCTTGTATTCATATGAGGCCAATGGGCCGGTATATATACACAAAGTACAGGTGGTAAATATGCAAAGAACCCCTCATAACAATGGGGAATAACAAACTATACATATATCTCTAACACTTACAATCATCATCACCCTTAAAATAACATCTAACTAATCAGGATATCAACCACCATGCACTAAGACGAAGCAATACCATGTTATATGACGCAATCACACTAAGGACCTGCTCACAAGATCTAGAAAACTTCCTTCATCAACCAGGAGAGAGAAAAAAGCACATGAACCATTTTTTTAGTAGAGCACAGTTATAGCTCCTTAGATCTCAAGAACGTATAGCAGACAACAATTTATAACATGCCAGAATTCTTCATTTCCTAATTAAAATATGTAATTGATGCTGGCAGTAAAAATATAGTACCTTTTATCTTGGAGATGTTTCCTGATATAGGCAATTAGATTATGCACTCTCCAATTGTCAGGGGGATGATGCGGCCTAACCTGTGAGAGCATGCTGATGAGAAGTCTCCTCACATCGGGCTTGCAGGATGTCCGCACAAATGCCCGGCATTCGAATTGCCCTCCAAGCTTACAATACAGTTCGTTGGCAAGTGTGGTCTTACCAGTGCCTCCACCTCCAACAATGGATATAACCTTGAGCTTTTGCTCTCCATCCTTAATCAGCCACTCTTCAAGCTTCTTCATAGGGGCATCAATACCCACCGGATCGGCAGCCTCCCGGTACAGTTTGTGATGCGGAGAGCGAAAAGGCGCATCATATGTAGTAGTAGGAGGAGTCGCACGGCCGATGACACCAAGGTTATACATTTCATGTCGTTGAAGCGCCTCCTGCACACGCGCGCTGAATTCTCTGATCTTGTTGGCCATCCATAGGCGCTGCTTTAGCTTCTCGGACGGCCGATTGGTCTTACGAGAAGTAAACTTGTGGCGAGGAATTTTGCGGACATACTTGCTCTTGGAATCAGCAGCGTGCTCGTACTGGTCGATGCAGTCCTCGATGTCATACGACAGTTCACGCGCCTCCTTCACCCAGCAGTTTACCATCACAGAAGGGTCCTCCGATCTTGAGACATGATCCTGGAGAATGGTTATTATTTTCTCGAGATCACGCTTGATGAGCGGTATCTCATCCTCCGCGCCCTTGGGCAGCATGTAGCCGTGCCGACGCAGTAGCCCATCGAGCATCAGGGGAAGTCTGAACATGGCGCCCCCCAAAGCACAGATCGGAGCCTCGTCCATGGATTCCTCTGAAGCCAAAAGCGCATAGCACATATTAGCTAAGTTGCGTACCTACTAAGTACTAACAAAGATGCAGAATGAAAGCACATACAGAGACACAAACATACAGCGATAGACAGAGAAAGAGGTCACCTCTGGAAGTTCAGGGCATCAAAATAGCAAGAACTACTTCTCCGTGCAACTGAGGTGATAGGAGAGACTTCTTTTCCTTTTGCTTCATTTCCTTCTCTCCATGATCCTTTTCCTTCTTTCGGATAAATTGTTTGGCCTCAGTTTTACACCTAACAGTGACCGTACGGCGACAGGCATTGGAATCAATCAGGCCAAATATTTTCTTCAGAATACACAGGGAATACACAGATCGGGCCATGCCTGTTATCGTCTTTCTTTAGAATAGACAGGGACAGATTATGCTTGTTGTCGTCTTCAACGGTTCAACCGTCATGACAAGCGATTTGACGTGTCTCGCGACTAGGACGCCCACCTTCCAGGATATGTTTTACATATGGGTCCGTAAGTGTTCATGTGATTTATAATTACACATAAATTGAAGGACCGAACAGGCAACAGAGAGGGATGAATAGTGCCTTCAAACCTCTCCAGGTATTCACATAATTCTTTTGCTCCAATAGCTACAGAGCTATGAAGCCAGAAAAGCAAGCTCACTGGAATCCGAGAGAGCAAGACTGAAACAGCGGAAGAAAAATATATGCTCTTACAAAGCCAAATTAGAAACCGACGGTCGGCCGAAATTCAGAGCGATCGAAACTTCGTTGCGTGGTCGACTCCCTGTTGTGGTCGAAGCGACCAGAGACAATTGAGATCCACTCGAGAGAAGCGGACCGACAACCGAAATGATACGAGACTCTCGCCAAAGGGTGAATAGTGTTTCTTGTGTGGTCGAAGACGAACAGAGGAAGAGAAAGCGCACGACTGCAAGACCCGATTTCCGAATAACTTTTGATTCTCAGTTCTATTGGTCATGAGACTTCAAACACAGCAAGACCACATCCTCTAGCTGAGAAAAGAACAGAGCGCTCGAAGCCTCGCGCCGAGATCGAAAAGAATGGCATGGTCGAAATGAAAACAGAGGAAGCCGAGAGGCGCACACACGCAGAACAAAATCTTTTGACCAGAGAACGAAAGAACACGAAACTTGAATCACAGAGAGCTTAAGATCTCGAAGCTCTTTGGAGAGAGATACAAAAAAACACCACAGAGAAAACCCAAAAGAGTGAAGAGATAAGCAGAGAACGAGCGCTCAAGCCAACAAGATTCAAGTGACAAAATAACTCAAAATAAACGTGCAGAGATGAATGATTGCATAAGCGGAGGTTTTGACCACTCCAACTGGAGGATCAAGAGCACACATGCTCCATCCTGCAGAACAACTCACACAAGAAAATAGAGAAAAACGAAAGCTTCAAGGGAACAACCTCACCGAGCACTCGTACTCTACCTTATTTATTTATAGCCTTGATAACGCAGATAACGTTAACCTCAGCTAACACCGGGTTTTACACACGACAACCTCGCGACAACCCGCTAATACACAAAATATCACGGTGCTTTTACGAAACCACTTCCTTTGCAGGCCTAAGTCAATTCTCCAAATTGCCCTCACGCACCTTCGGAAGCTTCCGTTTCCTTGCCGACCACGCTTGCAACCACTTGGCAGCCTAGTCATCTTCGACACCTCCCGAACCGTTCTGGACCTCAACACCTCCTGCGTTTAGTCCCGGCTCATCCATGCCTCGCCATGACCTAGCTCCAATGTCCTGCAACCATCACAGACAAGAAAACATCATATAACACTGCACTATGAACTGAAATCATACATCTGTATTAGAAACATGTACTCAAAAATCAATCCCCAAATAGTTGTAAACCACCTAAGACCGGTTGAACTCACAAGATATGCAATGCTCAAGACCTACGACCTCATACGAGATCGTTACGACCACCCTGTGAGTCCATCGACTAATTACGGAGGCTACGGCAGGCTTGAAGCTACGAACAACGCCGAGCTTATCGCAACCACTTTCCACGTTCAACTTTTTTCACCGTGGTCGAAGCACCTTCCGACCACATACATTGGTTCACGCCATGGTCGAAGCCCCTTCCAACCACATACAACGTGGTCGAAGTGCCTTCCGACCAAGTACAACGCGGTCGAAGTCTCTTCCGTCCACATGCAATGTGGTCGAAGCGCCTTCCGACCACGTACAACGTGGTCGAGGCAACCAGCATGGTCGAAACCAGCTTTCGACCGCAGACAACGTGGTCGAAACCCGCTTTCGATTACCGACCACGCCTTACTACAGACCATGCCTTCCGACCGCGTTTCCCAACAACGTGGCCAAAGACGGCCGACTTCCGAACATGGTTGAAGACCCGACCGCCGACTTCGATTGTGAGCAACGTGGTCAAAGTCTGCCGACTTCCGAATGTGGTCGACGACCCGACAACTGACTTCTGACCATGGCCAGTCGAAGCTTCCGACTTCCGAATGTGGTCGACGACCGACAATGACTTTCGACCACGACCAAAGAAAGCGTCCGACTATTGATAATGTGGTCGTAAATCCGCCTGCTGACTTCCGACCGCTGACAACGTGATCGTAAATCTTCTAGCCGACCCACAACATGGTCGTAAATCCTTCTGGCGACTTTCGACCACGGCCAATGTGGTCGTAATAGCTTCTTCCTACCACAAGCTGCCTCCAACAAGGTCGTAAGCGGCACAACCGACCACATGGTCGTAACCTGGTGTTCCGACCACTCACAGGAGCTTACAACTTAGCAGAAAATGCTCAAATCAAACTCAATCTTTCTAAAACAAGTGTCAATTACTTATCACAAACATGTGGTCACCTCCATATGGTCTCTCATAAATACTCAGACTTCACATGAATTGCATGTACCTCAAAATGCAGAATTATCTGTCAGAATTTCATAAACTACATTCTGCCCCATAATATGAGTTATGAAGGCACCTTTCAAGAAATAAAATGGCAAGAGAAGATTGTAATTCTTCTTGGTTCTAAAAAAGATGTAATTTCCTCTTATGCACTTTCACCTTACAGTAATATAGATAGTTCGCCTTCATTGATTGATGGTCTAGTGGCCGATGATTATAGTTTCCATGCCCTTATTTTAAGGGTACTCCCTACTGGTAAGCTCCATTGACTAAATGTTGACCGAAATATGTAAGTATCTATTTTTTTTAAAAAAACAAGTATCTACATGTGATGTGAGCATGTGACACCTGCAGCACTTGTGCGCTTGATTAGACTTCTTTTCCTTTTGCTCCATTTCCCTCCCTCCATGATCCTTTTCCTTCTTTGGGATTAATTGTTTGTCCTTTAGTTTTACACCTAATAGTGACGTACGGCGACAAGCATTGGAATCAATCAGGCCAGATATTTTCTTCAGAATACACAGGGAGTACACAGATTGGGCCATGCCTGTTGTCGTCTTCAACCGTCATGACAAGCATTTGGACTTGTCTGTTGAAGCTTTAAATGTTTACGACTAGGACGCCCACCTTCTAGGTCTCTAGGATATGTTTATATATCGATCCTTAAGTTAAAATGCAGAATTATCAGTCAGGATTTCAGAAACTACATTCTGCCTCATTTATGATTTTTGAAGGCACCTTTTAAGAACGAAAATGGCAAGAGAAGATTGTAATTCTACTTGATTCTAAAAAAAAGATGTAATTTCCTCTTACGCCCTTCCACCTTATAGTAATATAGATAGTTCACCTTGATTGATTGATGGTCTAGTGGCTGATATTATAGTTTCCTTGCCTTTATTTTAAGGGTACTCCCTACTGATAAGCTCCATTGACTAAATATTTACCGTGTTAGAAATAACTTTGATTTAGAGTTTAAGACATAGTAGAGTATGTCTTCATGCATAATTCAAGTTGAAGTTGTGTCCAACTTGAAGTTCGAATACATATGCTAATAGAAGATTATTAGTCTATATATATTGAGAAGGCTTGTAGCCAGTTTTGTAAAAAAAAGGAATATGAGCAAATAAGAGAATAAAAAAATTTAGAAATTCTCCTGTGTTTTCTTAATTTACCATCACAGAAGGCTCCTCTGATCTTGAGATGTGATCCTGGAGAATGGCTATTATTTCCTCGAGATCACGCTTGATGAGCGGTATCTCATCCTCCGCGCCCTCGGGCAGCATGTAGCCGTGTCGACGCAGTAGCCCATCGAGCTTCAGGGGAAGTCCGAACATGGCGCCCCCCAAAGCACAGATCGGAGACTCGTCCATGGATTCCTCTGAAGCCAAAAGCGCATAGCACATATTAGCTAAGTTGCGTACCTACTAAGTACTAACAAAGATGCAAAAAAAAAAAACATAGAGACACGCAAAAAAAACATACAGAGACACAAACATACAGACAGAGACAGAGAAAGAGGCTACCTCTATAACTTCAGGGCATCAAAATAGCAAGAAGAGTAAAGTCCATTACCGGTCCTTAAACTTTTTATGCTGTGTCATCCCGGTCCATAGACTTTTAAAGTATGTCATCCCGGTCCTTTAACTTTTAAAGTGTGGCAATTTCTTTTGAAAGTCTATGGACCGGGATGACACAGCATAAAAAGTTCACTGCTACAACTACATACGATATTACCACACTTTGAAAGTTTAAGGACCGGGATGACATACTTTAAAAGTTTATGGACCGGGATGACACAGCATAAAAAGTTTAAGGACCGGTAATGAACTTTACTCTAGCAAGAACTACCTCTCCGAGCAACTGAGGTGGTAGGAGAGGCGTCTTTTCCTTTTGCTTCATTTCCCTCCCTCCATGATCCTTCTTTGGGATTAATTGTTTGCCCTTCAGTTTTACACCTAACAGTGCCGTACGGCGACAGGCATTGGAATCAATCAGGCCAGATATTTTCTTCAGAATACACAGGGAATACACAGATTGGGCCATGCCTGTTGTCATCTTCAACCGTCATGACAAGCGTTTGGACTTGTCTGTTGAAGCTTTAAATGTTTACGACTAGGACGCCCACCTTCTAGGATATGTTTGCATATCGATCCTTAAGTGAAAATGCAGAATTATCTGTCAGGATTTCAGAAACTACATTCTGCCCCATTTATGATTTATGAAGGCACCTTTTAAGAACGAAAATGGCAAGAGAAGATTGTAATTCTACTTGGTTCTAAAAAAAAGATGTAATTTCCTCTTACGCCCTTCCACCTTATAGTAATATAGATAGTTCACCTTGATTGATTGATGGTCTAGTGGCTGATATTATAGTTTCCTTGCCCTTATTTTAAGGGTACTCCCTACTGATAAGCTCTGTTGACTAAATGTTGACCGAAATATGTAAGTATTGTTTTTTTTAAAAAAAGTGAGTATCTACATGTGATGTGAGTATGTGACAACTGCAGCACTTGCGCATCCACACAAGTATGTTCTTCTGTGCTGGAGGCCTCGAGCTACCTTAACTGTCTTCCATACTTTGCCTGCTTGCTGATCCACAAAATTAACCAAGGTCAATCGGTCGAAGCCAAAGCGCATAGGACAGATTATCTAAGTTGCCTCTAGAAGTTCAGGGCATCAAAATAGCAAGAACCACCTCTCCGTGCGACTGAGGTGGTAGGATAGACTTCTTTTGCTTTTGCTTCATTTCCTTCTCTCCATGATACTTTTCCTTCTTTGGGATTAATTGTTTGGCGTTCAGTTTACATCTAACAGTGACCATATGGCGACAGGCATTGAAATCAATTACGGGTCATTACTTCTCTCTTGACCATATGCCTGTTGTCGTCTTCAACTATCACGACCAGCGACTGGACTTGTCTGTTAAAGCTTTAATTTGTGATATATCTTTACTATTATAAAAGTGTGAGTTGGTGGTTGATCCATTCTCCCTCTTCTCTTCTCAGCCATCCGATTTGATCTGGACCATTCGTTTCTCTCCTCCTCCTCCTCTCTCTCTCAGGATACAATCGCCCACCCCCTCCACTTTCCCCATCTCCTCGCGCATTCTGGCCACCCTTCTCTCTCTGTCGCTTGCTCTCCAATGTTTGATGTATGAAGTTGGCCAGGCAGTAAGTTTTGTCTCATTATTTTTATGACTCCGTTGCAACGCATGGATCTCTAACTAGTAAATTCATAAATCTATAAGGGACTCTAGTTGGTGTGGATAGACATAGTTGGTAGAGATCGTGTGTGGAATTAAGGGTATGAGTTACCAAAAACTAAGTCACTTTTTGTTTCAGTTACTAGTCAGTACTTTTTAAAGAAATTGTTTTTCTGTGATTAGTACGAAGCCGTTAACACCCAATTTGGTTATCTGAATTGGAGCTAGAATTATAGAATTAGGGTGTGTCTAGTTAGCATCCGATTATTTTCTTTTAAACAGTCATATAAATTTGTGACTCTAAGATTAAGATCCAAAGGCCCTTATCCTCTTCTTTTCCTATATAACCCACATACCCCTTAACCCTATCCCTCGACCCTACCACCTCCCACCCAACGCCCCAACCCTCTCTCCGCCCCCTCCGCGCTGCCTCCCACCCCGCACCGCTCCCTCCACACCGCCCACTCCCACGCCTCCTCCTTCTTTCTCGCCAGAGCAGCTCCGCGTTGCCGGTGGCGCCCTCGACACCTCACTGTGCCACCCCTACCCCTCCCCGTTGTTGTAGCACCCGGAAAAAAATGCTCTCTCTCTCCATAACCACCCCCGTGAAACTCTCCCTCTTTCCTGTTATACTCCCTCACGTATCTTTGCATGGGATTATCTCTCAATCTCTCTCTCCCTCCCGTAACTTTGCATGGGAATATCTCTCTCTCTCTATCACAGATTTTCTCTCTCTCTCGTATACATCCCTTCCTCTCTCCATCCTTTTGCATCTAACTCTATTTCTCTCCTCTCTCCATCTACCCTCTCTCCATCTGTCTCTCTCGCGTTGGCATGCATGGAGCTGCATGGGAGGCGGCGGGCGCCCATGGTGGCAGCGCCGCCCGCGGCGGCGGCCGGCCGGCCGGTCGGCGGTGGCGGCAGCCATGCGTCGCGCTCTTGGCTACGTGCGAGGTACGCCATGGCAGCTTGGCGGCCGTGGCGGTTCGGTCGGCGGCGGCGGCGGCAGGCCGACAGAGGCGACGGCGCCGGCGGTGGCGGCCGGCCGCCAGCAGCGGCGGCAGCGCCTCGCCGTGCTCGCGTGTGGCACTCGCCTTGCGGGTGTTCTCGCCATGGCGGCTGCAGCGTTAGCGCGCGATGGCGGCGTCGTCGTGGTGGCTCGGCGGTGGTGTCGGCCGGCAGCGCGGCGGCGCGAGGCGATGATGGCGCGCGCGCCGCCAGTGCGTTCACGCCGACACGCACGCGCGCCGCACCGAGGCATGGCAGCGTAGCGATGCGCGGCGCGGCGGCGCCCGGTGTTGGATGTGGCGGCGGCCGGCCCGGCGATGGCGCGTAATGGCGGCAGTGTGTATCGGCAGCCATGCACGCACAAGTGGCCACGTTTTGGCCAGCGGCGCGGCGGCGGCCGGCGGTGGCGGCTGGCGGCGGCTAGCGACCGTGCAGAGGCTTTGCTGTTCGCGTGGCCGAGTATAGATCCGATCGAACGATCGTTCTTGCGTCCGAACTCGTTTCGTGTGGCCGAACGATCGTTCGCTCAGCGGAACGGCTATTTCCTTCCAATCATTTACCACCTGCCGTCTCTTTATTAAATTCATCATATCTGATTGGTTATTCTCCGTATCGTCCTGTAGGTTCTCACGCGGTTGTCGAGGGAGCAGTCGAGCAATTGCGCATCATAGACTCTTCGTGCAGCGTGTCCGTCGAGCGTGCTCGAGGCAAGTACCTCGCGGCCGTAACCTCTGCATTTCATATTTTACATCTCCCATGATTGCTTGTTACCGTTGCTATTGAGTACCATTATCATATTGCTAAAGCCGATCTGTCTATTGTCATATCACCCGACGCTTGCCTATCCATTATCATGTCACTAAAGCGTACATGTTTACGATCATATCACCAATACTTACCAGGCTTTTATCATATCACTAATGTTACCTGATTAATACCATACCCTAAAAGTTACATGCTTGTTATCATATTACTAACGTTTGCCCGATTGCTGTCACATGCTAATGCCTGCCAGTTATGTACTTTTAATATTGAATTCATACCATGAGGTTCTAGGTTATCTTATTTTCCATGCTTTATGTTAATTAATACCTTGGACACTTAGATGTATTAAAGTGCTATGGTTAATGTCTATGCTGCGAGCTTGAATTACTAATTATAATTGTTGTTTAAATTGTGGTTGGGGTAGTATAGGAGTGACTTCAACTTAAGGTTAACCACTAGTAATCTTTAGCTCCGGAATGATATATTTAATTACTAGTTCCCTAATTCATTACTTGTATGTTATTGCTTGATTGATTTCGATGGAATTATATATGATATTGTTAACCTGACTGATAACAACTTATCACGTAATAAAATCTAGTTGTTTGACAACCCATTGGTGTGAGTTAAGTTGTAATGCTGGGTGAGAATCATTCATGGATCCCTACCACCGTCGTATTATCCTTCTTTATCTCCCATCTGATTTTATCTCCTGTCCTCAACCTCAGCAACCCTTTTCACTCCTTGTAGTCGTGCCTGAACTTATCTCTAATTATTTAATTCCACATTTCACATCTTTCATGATTACTTGTTACCATTGTCAGTGAGTACAATTATCATATCAATGAATTACCTGGTTCTTATCATATCACTGAATTTACCTAGCTAATATCCTGTCACCAAGTTACCTGGTTATTATCATCTCTCTAGTACTTGCCTGGTTGTTATAATAGTATTCATGCTTGCCTAGTTATGATCATATTGTTAATGCTTGTCTAGTTCTTATCAAATTGTTAATGCTTGCTTGATTATTGTTAATGCTTGCTTGATTATTGTTAATGCTTGCTGGTGATATACCCTTAATATTGTATTCCTGTCATGATGTTCTAGATTACCTTATTTCACATGCCTTTAGGTATATCATAATACTCAGTTAATAATGTTATAAGATTCATGTTTTAATTAATGTGTAGAGTTCATGCTTAAACCGTTAATGGGGGTAGCGGGTGATCATGTTGTAGACTTGGGTTAAAATCACTAGCAGTTCTTTAAGTATCACGCTTCTGTGTTTAATCCTCTCGATATCATGATGTATTGACGATACAGTTCCTTATGTGAGTCATGATCGTTATACCTTAATAAATGTTAACTTGTCTAATAATCACTTATCACATAATAAAACTTGATTGGTTGATAAACTTGTGTGAGC
The DNA here is from genome assembly GCA_036346575.1 of Dendrocalamus sinicus. Taxonomy (NCBI): domain Eukaryota; kingdom Viridiplantae; phylum Streptophyta; class Magnoliopsida; order Poales; family Poaceae; genus Dendrocalamus; species Dendrocalamus sinicus. The sequence continues at coordinate 641,370 of CM070672.1, read as the reverse complement.
TACATTATAACACCTCTTTAGGTTGATTATTACATCACTATCATCTTATCATTATTCCACATCGCCCTATTATTAGAAACTATGTCTTTCCATTTTCAACCCTAGCACATCTTTTCACTTCTCATTATTTTATTATAGCCTTATCCTCGCCATCTCTTAGCTACCCTAATTTTGTTCTATTTAATCTGTCCATGATGTATCGGTTACTTTATCACCTAGTTTCACCAATCATGTATCTTCGGTCTCATTGGGATTAAATCATTACTTGCATAACTTTACCTTAATTCAATCACAACTCTTTACTTATATCATGGATAACTCGCTAAATAACAAACTAAGGGTTATCACGCTGGGGCTGCCCACATATAGGGGTCATTTCCACCCAACCTGGTAACGTACGGGGGGCCGTACATTCTCGTTACACAGGATATTACACCCCGTCTGCGGTTATACAGTCGAGGACAAGGTTGTGCCTGGCTATTCTCGTATAACCGGGTATGTAGGATAAGGCCGCCGGCACCCTTGCTATAAATTGCTATAACTTGTCACATAACAAATATCTTTAATACATAGTTCTCATAATATCCGTCTCCTAATCATGACAGTATCTCCGATATCAGTTGCTCGTTGGTTGCCTTTTGTCCAATGCTTACTTGTCGTTGTTGCCTTTATTTCATATGGTTGCATCGCTTGTCTTACTTTTGTGTTGCGACCGTAGTTGGGTACTTGCTGAGATTTCCAAATCTCACGCTTGCTCTTTTCAGTCTCAGGTAAAAGGCCAGTGGAGTGATAGCATCATGCATGGGTGGGAGCACTCGAGTTTTCAGCACCGTGGTTTGCCACCGTTTTGTTGATTCGTTGGTTCTTTATTTGATTAGAAGTGGACCGGTCCCATGTTTTAAATATTTATTCCAGCTTCCGTTGGTTTTCTATTAAAGTGTTAATAAAGTTTAAATTATTTGTGATTTCTTTTGTTGCTCTTTTTATTCTTCACTTTTCGATGACTTTCCATAGTAATATCCCATATGGTTTCGTAGGTGTTACGGTTGGTATCGAGCTCAGTCTGTAGTTTCGGAAAAAATGTTTTGCACGCACGGGGCTTCGGGTTGATTCATTCATGCATGCATATCCAGTCACTGGCATATTACCATGAATTCTCATCTAATTACTGTCTCTTTTATTCTATTACTATCCTGTGACATTGTTTCAATCCTATGCTTCCTTGAACTCTGATTCCATTCCCTATTAATATCCATCTTATCACTTACCTTTCCTTATCCTTTGACCTTTAGGGTATTGTTATCTTGGATTGACGCTTACCTCCCCATTCTTACCCATCTTACCCTTTTACTTCTCCTCGCTCCCTTACCTTTTAGATTTGGTCATCTTGAGTTTACGCCCTGCTCTTGCATTGTTGATTCGGGAGCTAGTTCCTTCCTTTGGCATCTCACTTCTTTCAGCAACATTCCATATCAGCAAGACCTTGGTGATCCGGTGGTGGTGACCACCGCAAATGGATTTCTTGCTAGCAATCTTACTTGTCTCATTGTGCACGGAGTTGAAGCGCCGGTTGGGCGACACGGAGGTTAAAGACTTCATCCGTGCGAGACTTTAGAGTGGGCTGCTCCAATTAACTTTGTGGAAAGGAAGGATAAGAGTCCGCATTTGTGCATCGACTATCGCGCTCTCAACGTCATCGACCCCAAGAACCGCTATCCTTGCCTCATATTGTTGATCTCTTCGTTCAATTCAAGGGTGCCAAGTCCTTCTCCAAGCTAGATCTACGATGCGGCTATCACCAAGTTCGAATCAAGACTTCATTAATTCAAGACACCTTCGCACTTGTTGTGGCCTCTTCGAGTTTCTAGTTGTGCCCTTTGGGCTGACCCTTGCTCCGATGGTATTCTTGGATCTGTAACACCGGGTATTTGTTGAGTACCTGGATCAGTCTGTCATCATCTTTATCGACGACATTCTAGCACTGTAGAGGAGCACGAGCGACATTTCCGTATTATGCTTGACCTTCTTCAGAACATCAACTCCTTGCTAAACTAAATAAGTGCGCTTTTGGCTTTCTTACATCGGTTTCTGGGGCATGTCATTTGTGATTGGGACTTTCCGTGGTTCCTTCAAGATTGTTGCAGTGGTAGACTGGCCAAGACCTGGTAATGTTGTAGATATTCGCAGTTTCCTTGGGTTTGGCCGGGTTGTACGGCCCTTTTGTTCAAGGATTTCCCCTTTTCCCAAGCCTCTAATCGAGTGGCCTTAGAAGGATGAACAATTCAGTTGGACAGAAGATTTGAGTCCAGCTTTCAGAATCTGATGGGGCGTTCTATTTTCGCTCCCATTCTTGCTTTGCCCAAGGGCGTGGTTCGTGTTGGGGCAAAAAGGAAACTTGAACCCACTTTTTGTTGGTCCTTTTTCCTATGATTGAGCGGATTGGGAAGCTTGCCTACCCTTGGGAGTTACCTTCTTCCTTGTTCGGTGTCCATAACTTTATCCATGACTCTGTTGAGGAAGTTCTAAATATTCCTGATCAAATTCTAGAGTTACCCAACTTGGAGGTCCTAGAGGATCTGACTGTCATTGCACGACCAGCTTGTATCCTGAATCGTTTCGAGCGTCAACTGCGACGACAAAACATTTCTTACGGAAAGGATTATGGTCCCATCGGATGAAACATGAAGCTACCTGGTGTTGGAAGTTCCGGATGCACAAGAATCATCCCAATCTCTTTACCTCGGACTAACTTCTTAGGATTCTCTCCATCTAATCAATCTACTCTTTTCGCTTTGTTTTACCTCCTAAAGCTAGTCGATTGAGGCCGAATCTTCTTTTAGGGGAGAGGCAGAGCACCCGGAAAAAATGCTCTCTCTCTCCATAACCACCCCCGTGAAACTCTCCCTCTTTCCTGTTATACTCCCTCACGTATCTTTGCATGGGATTATCTCTCAATCTCTCTCTCCCTCCCGTAACTTTGCATGGGAATATCTCTCTCTCTCCTATCACAGATTTTTCTCTCTCTCTCCGTATACATCCCTTCCTCTCTCCATCCTTTTGCATCTAACTCTATTTCTCTCCCTCTCTCCATCTACCCTCTCTCTCCATCTGTCTCTCTCGCGTTGGCATGCATGGAGCCTGCATGGGAGGCGGCGGAGGCGCCCATGGTGGCAGCGCCGCCGGTAGCGCGCCGGCCGGCCGGGCGGCGGTGGCGGCAGCCATGCGTCGCGCTCTTGGCTACGTGCAGTGGTACTGCCATGGCAGCTTGGCGGCCGTGGCGGTTCGGTCGGCGGCGGCGGCGCGCAAGCCGACAGAGGCGACGGCGCCGGCGGTGGCGGCCGCCGGCCAGCGGCGGCGGCAGCGTCTCGCCGTGCTCGCGTGTGGGCACTCGCCTTGCGGTGTTCCTGCCATGGCGGCTGCAGCGTTAGCGCGCAGTGGCGACGTCGTCTGGTGGTGGCTCGGCGGTGGTGTCGGCCGGCAAGCAGTGGCGGCGCGAGACGATGATGGCGCACGCGCCCGCTGTGCGTTCACGCGCGCGCACGCACGCGCCCGGCCGGCATGGCAGCGGTAGCGAGCGGCGCGCGCGCGCCGGGTGTTGGATGTGGCGGCGCCGCCCGCGATGGCGCGTAATGGCGGCGGTGTATCGGCAGCCATGCACGCACAAGTGGCCACGTTTTGCCAGCGAGCGCGCGCGCGGCGCGGCGGCGGCCGGCGGCTAGCGACCGTCGCGAGGCTTTGCTGTTCGCGTGGCGAGTATAGATCCGATCGAACGATCGTTCTTGCGTCCAACTCGCTTTCGTGTGGCGAACGATCGTTCGCTCAGCCGAAACGGCTATTTCCTTCCAATCATTTACCACCTGCCGTCTCTTTATTAAATTCATCATATCTGATTGGTTATTCTCCGTATCGTCCTGTAGGTTCTCACGCGGTTGTCGAGGGAGCAGTCGAGCAATTGCGCATCATAGACTCTTCGTGCAGCGTGTCCGTCGAGCGTGCTCGAGGCAAGTACCTCGCGGCCGTAACCTCTGCATTTCATATTTTACATCTCCCATGATTGCTTGTTACCGTTGCTATTGAGTACCATTATCATATTGCTAAAGCCGATCTGTCTATTGTCATATCACCCGACGCTTGCCTATCCATTATCATGTCACTAAAGCGTACATGTTTACGATCATATCACCAATACTTACCAGGCTTTTATCATATCACTAATGTTACCTGATTAATACCATACCCTAAAAGTTACATGCTTGTTATCATATTACTAACGTTTGTCGATTCTTTGTCACATGCTAATGCCTGCCAGTTATGTACTTTTAATATTGAATTCATACCATGAGGTTCTAGGTTATCTTATTTTCCATGCTTTATGTTAATTAATACCTTGGACACTTAGATGTATTAAAGTGCTATGGTTAATGTCTATGCTGCGAGCTTGAATTACTAATTATAATTGTTGTTTAAATTGTGGTTGGGGTAGTATAGAGTGACTTCAACTTAAGGTTAACCACTAGTAATCTTTAGCTCGGAATGATATATTTAATTACTAGTTCCTAATTCATTACTTGTATGTTATTGCTTGATTGATTTCGATGGAATTATATATGATATTGTTAACCTGACTGATAACAACTTATCACGTAATAAAATCTAGTTGTTTGACAACCCATTGGTGTGAGTTAAGTTGTAATGCTGGGTGAGAATCATTCATGGATCCCTACCACCGTCGTATTATCCTTCTTTATCTCCCATCTGATTTTATCTCCTGTCCTCAACCTCAGCAACCCTTTTCACTCCTTGTAGTCGTGCCTGAACTTATCTCTAATTATTTAATTCCACATTTCACATCTTTCATGATTACTTGTTACCATTGTCAGTGAGTACAATTATCATATCAATGAATTACCTGGTTCTTATCATATCACTGAATTTACCTAGCTAATATCCTGTCACCAAGTTACCTGGTTATTATCATCTCTCTAGTACTTGCCTGGTTGTTATAATAGTATTCATGCTTGCCTAGTTATGATCATATTGTTAATGCTTGTCTAGTTCTTATCAAATTGTTAATGCTTGCTTGATTATTGTTAATGCTTGCTGGTGATATACCCTTAATATTGTATTCCTGTCATGATGTTCTAGATTACCTTATTTCACATGCCTTTAGGTATATCATAATACTCAGTTAATAATGTTATAAGATTCATGTTTTTAATTAATGTGTAGAGTTCATGCTTAAACCGTTAATGGGGTAGCGGTGATCATGTTGTAGACTTGGGTTAAAATCACTAGCGCTTCTTTAAGTATCACGCTCGTGTTTAATCCTCTCGATATCATGATGTATTGACGATACGAGTTCCTTATGTGAGTCATGATCGTTATACCTTAATAAATGTTAACTTGTCTAATAATCACTTATCACATAATAAAACTTGATTGGTTGATAAACTTGTGTGAGCTACATTATAACACCTCTTTAGGTTGATTATTACATCACTATCATCTTATCATTATTCCACATCGCCTATTATTAGAAACTATGTCTTTCCATTTTCAACCCTAGCACATCTTTTCACTTCTCATTATTTTATTATAGCCTTATCCTCGCCATCTCTTAGCTACCCTAATTTTGTTCTATTTAATCATCCATGATGTATCGGTTACTTTATCACCTAGTTTCACCAATCATGTATCTTCGGTCTCATTGGGATTAAATCATTACTTGCATAACTTTACCTTAATTCAATCACAACTCTTTACTTATATCATGGATAACTCGCTAAATAACAAACTAAGGGTTATCACGCTGGCTGCCCACATATAGGGTCATTTCCACCCAACTCGTAACGTGCGGGGGCCGTACATTCTCGTTACACGTGATATTACACCCGTCTGCATGTTATACAATCGAGGACAAGGTTGTGCCTGGCTATTCTCGTATAACCGGTATGTAGGATAAGGCCACGGCACCCTTGCTATAAATTGCTATAACTTGTCACATAACAAATATCTTTAATACATAGTTCTCATAATATCCGTCTCCTAATCATGACAAGATCTCGATATCGCTTGCTCGTTGGTTGCCTTTTGTCCAATGCTTACTTGTCGTTGTTGCCTTTATTTCATATGGTTGCATCGCTTGTCTTACTTTTGTGTTGCGACCGTAGTTGGGTACTTGCTGAGATTTCCAAATCTCACGCTTGCTCTTTCGATCTCGGGTAAAAGGCCGGTGGAGTGATAGCATCATGCATGGGTGGGAGCACTCGAGTTTTCAGCACCGTGGTTTGCCACCGTTTTGTTGATTCGTTGGTTCTTTATTTGATTAGAAGTGGACCGGTCCCATGTTTTAAATATTTATTCCAGCTTCCGTTGGTTTTCTATTAAAGTGTTAATAAAGTTTAAATTATTTGTGATTTCTTTTGTTGCTCTTTTTATTCTTCACTTTTGCGATGACTTTCCATAGTAATATCCCATATGGTTTCGTGGGGTGTTACAGTTGGTATCAGAGCTCAGGCTGTAGTTTCTGGAAAAAAAATGTTTTGCACGTACACGGGGCTTCGGGTTGATTCATTCATGCATGCATATCCAGTCACTGGCATATTACCATGAATTCTCATCTAATTACTGTCTCTTTTATTCTATTACTATCCTGTGACATTGTTTCAATCCTATGCTTCCTTGAACTCTGATTCCATTCCCTATTAATATCCATCTTATCACTTACCTTTCCTTATCCTTTGACCTTTAGGGTATTGTTATCTTGGATTGACGCTTACCTCCCCATTCTTACCCATCTTACCCTTTTACTTCTCCTCGCTCCCTTACCTTTTAGATTTGGTCATCTTGAGTTTACGCCCTGCTCTTGCATTGTTGATTCGGGAGCTAGTTCCTTCCTTTGGCATCTCACTTCTTTCAGCAACATTCCATATCAGCCAGTACCTTGGTGATCCCGGTGGTGGTGACCACCGCAAATGGATTTCTTGCTAGCAATCTTACTTGTCTCATTGTGCCTGGAGTTGAAGCGTCAGTTGGACGACCTGGAGGTTAAAGACTTCATCTGGTGCAGTACTTTAGAGTGGGCTGCTCCAATTAACTTTGTGGAAAGGAAGGATAAGAGTCTGCATTTGTGCATCGACTATCGCGCTCTCAACGTACTGACCCCCAAGAACCGCTATCCTTGCCTCATATTGTTGATCTCTTCGTTCAATTCAAGGGTGCCAAGTCCTTCTCCAAGCTAGATCTACGGTCTGGCTATCACCAAGTTCGAATCAAGACTTCTGTTAATTCGAAGACAGCCTTTCGCACTTGTTGTGGCCTCTTCGAGTTTCTAGTTGTGCCCTTTGGGCTGACCCTTGCTCCGATGGTATTCTTGGATCTGTAACACCGGGTATTTGTTGAGTACCTGGATCAGTCTGTCATCATCTTTATCGACGACATTCTAGCACTGTAGAGGAGCACGAGCGACATTTCCGTATTATGCTTGACCTTCTTCAGAACATCAACTCCTTGCTAAACTAAATAAGTGCGCTTTTGGCTTTCTTCTGTCAGTTTCCTGGGGCATGTCATTTGTGACTGGGGACTTTCCGTGGTTCCTTCCAAGATTGTTGCAGTGGTAGACTGGCCAAGACCTGGTAATGTTGTAGATATTCGCAGTTTCCTTGGGTTTGGCCGGGTTGTACTGCCCTTTTGTTCAAGGATTTCCCCTTTTCCCAAGCCTCTAATCGAGTGGCCTTAGAAGGATGAACAATTCAGTTGGACAGAAGATTTGAGTCCAGCTTTCAGAATCTGATGGGGCGTTCTATTTTCGCTCCCATTCTTGCTTTGCCCAAGGGCGTGGTTCGTGTTGGGGCAAAAAGGAAACTTGAACCCACTTTTTGTTGGTCCTTTTTCCTATGATTGAGCGGATTGGGAAGCTTGCCTACCCTTGGGAGTTACCTTCTTCCTTGTTCGGTGTCCATAACTTTATCCATGACTCTGTTGAGGAAGTTCTAAATATTCCTGATCAAATTCTAGAGTTACCCAACTTGGAGGTCCTAGAGGATCTGACTGTCATTGCACGACCAGCTTGTATCCTGAATCGTTTCGAGCGTCAACTGCGACGACAAAACATTTCTTACGGAAAGGATTATGGTCCCATCGGATGAAACATGAAGCTACCTGGGTGTTGGAAGTTCCAGATGCACAAGAATCATCCCAATCTCTTTACCTCAGACTAACTTCTTAGGATTCTCTCCATCTAATCAATCTACTCTTTTCGTTTTGTTTTACCTCCTAAAGCTAGTCGATTCGAGGCCGAATCTTCTTTTTAGGGGGGGAGAGCTGTAGCACCCGGAAAAAAATGCTCTCTCTCTCCATAACCACCCCCGTGAAACTCTCCCTCTTTCCTGTTATACTCCCTCACGTATCTTTGCATGGGATTATCTCTCAATCTCTCTCTCCCTCCCGTAACTTTGCATGGGAATATCTCTCTCTCTCCTATCACAGATTTTTCTCTCTCTCTCCGTATACATCCCTTCCTCTCTCCATCCTTTTGCATCTAACTCTATTTCTCTCCCTCTCTCCATCTACCCTCTCTCTCCATCTGTCTCTCTCGCGTTGTACATTTCATGTCGTTGAAGCGCCTCCTGCACACGCGCGCTGAATTCTCTGATCTTGTTGGCCATCCATAGGCGCCGCTTTAGCTTCTCGGTGGGCCGATTGGTCTTACGACAAGTAAATTTGCGGCGAGGAATTTTGCGGACATACTTGCTCTTGGAATCAGCAGTGTGCTCGTACTGGTCGATGCAGTCCTCGATGTCATACGACAGTTCACGCACCTCCTTCACCCAGCAGTTCACCATCACAGAAGGGTCCTCCGCTCTTGAGATGTGATCCTGGAGAATGGCTATTATTTCCTCGAGATCACGCTTGATGAGCGGTATCTCATCCTCTGCGCCCTTGGGCAGCATGTAGCCGTGTCGACGCAGTAGCCCATCGAGCTTCAGGGGGAGTCTGAACATGGAGCCCCCTAAAGCACAGATCGGAGCCTCGTCCATGGATTCCTCTGAAGCCAAAGCGCATAGCACATATTAGCTAAGTTGCGTACCTACTAAGTACTAACAAAGATGCAGAATGAAAGCACATACAGAGACACAAACATACAGCGATAGACTCATAGACAGAGAAAGAGGTTACCTCTGGAAGTTCAGGGCATCAAAATAGCAAGAACTACCTCTCGGAGCAACTGAGGTGGTAGGAGAGACTTCTTGTCCTTTTGCTCCATTTCCCTCCCTCCATGATCCTTTTCCTTCTTTGGGATTAATTGTTTGTCCTTCAGTTTTACACCTAATAGTGACGTACGGCGACAGGCATTGGAATCAATCAGGCCAGATATTTTCTTCAGAATACACAGGGAATACACAGATCGGGCCATGCCTGTTATCGTCTTTCTTTAGAATAGACAGGGACAGATTATGCTTGTTGTCGTCTTCAACGGTTCAACCGTCATGACAAGCGATTTGACGTGTCTCACGACTAGGACGCCCACCTTCCAGGATATGTTTTACATATGGGTCCGTAAGTGTTCATGTGATTTATAATTACACATAAATTGAAGGACCGAACAGGCAACAGAGAGGGATGAATAGTGCCTTCAAACCTCTCCAGGTATTCACATAATTCTTTTGCTCCAATAGCTACAGAGCTATGAAGCCAGAAAAGCAAGCTCACTGGAATCCGAGAGAGCAAGACTGAAACAGCGGAAGAAAAATATATGCTCTTACAAAGCCAAATTAGAAACCGACGGTCGGCCGAAATTCAGAGCGATCGAAACTTCGTTGCGTGGTCGACTCCCTGTTGTGGTCGAAGCGACCAGAGACAATTTCAGAGCAATTGAGATCCACTCGAGAGAAGCAGACCGACAACCGAAATGATACAGACTCTCGGTCGAAAACAGGGTGAACAGTGTTTACTGTGTGGTCGAAGACAGAACAGAGGAAGAGAAAGGCGCACGACTGCAAGACCCGATTTCCGAATAACTTTTGATTCTCAGTTCTATTGGTCATGAGACTTCAAACACAGCAAGACCACATCCTCTGGCTGAGAAAAGAACAGAGCGCTCGAAGCCTCGCGCCGAGATCGAAAAGAATGGCTTGGTCGAAATGAAAACAGAGGAAGCCGAGAGGCGCACACACGCAGGAACAAAATCTTTTGACCAGAGAACCAGAAGACCACGAAACTTGAATCACAGAGAGCTTAAGATCTCAGAAGCCTGCTGGAGAGAGATATACAAAAAAACACCACAGAGAAAACCCAAAAGAGTGAAGAGATAAACAGAGAACGAACGCTCAAGCCAAGCAAGATTCAAGCTGACAAAATAACTCAAAATAAACGTGCAGAGATGAATGATTGCATAAACGGAGGTTTTACAGCCACTCCAACTGGGAGGATCAAGAGCACACATGCTCCATCCCAGAGAACAACTCACACAAGAAAATAGAGAGAAAACCGAAAGCTTCTCAGGAACAACCTCACCGAGCACTCGTACTCTACCTTATTTATTTATAGCCTTCAGTAACGCAGGATAACCCGTTAACCTCAGCTAACACCGGGTTTTACACACGACAACCTCGCGACAACCCGCTAATACACAAAATATCACAGTGCTTTTACCAGAAACCACTTCCTTTTGCAGGCCTAAGTCAATTCTCCAAATTGCCCCTCACGCACCTTCCCGGAAGCTTCCCGTTTCCTTGCCGACCACGCTTGCAACCACTTGGCAGCCTAGTCATCTTCGACACCTCCCGAACCGTTCTGGACCTCAACACCTCCTGCGTTTAGTCCCGGCTCATCCATGCCTCGCCATGACCTAGCTCCAATGTCCTGCAACCATCACAGACAAGAAAACATCATATAACACTGCACTATGAACTGAAATCATACATCTGTATTAGAAACATGTACTCAAAAATCAATCCCCAAATAGTTGTAAACCACCTAAGACCGGTTGAACTCACAAGATATGCAATGCTCAAGACCTACGACCTCATACCAGATCGTTACGACCACCCTAGGAGTCCATACGACTGATTACTAGAGGCTACGACCACTTGAACTGAAGCTACGACCAACGCCGAGCTTATCGCAACCACTTTCCACATTCAACGCTTTTCACCGTGGTTGAAGCACCTTCCGACCACATACATTGGTTCACGGCATGGTCGAAGCCCCTTCCAACCACACACAACGTGGTCGAAGTGCCTTCCGACCAAGTACAACGTGATCGAAGTCTCTTCCGTCCACATGCAACGTGGTCGAAGCGCCTTCCGACCACGTACAACGTGGTCGAGGCAACCAGCGTGGTCGAAACCAGCTTTCGACCGTAGACAGCGTGGTCGAAACCAGCTTTCGATTACCGACCACGCCTTACTGCAGACCATGCCTTCCGACCGCGTTTCCCAACAACGTGGCCAAAGACGGCCGACTTCCGAACGTGGTTGAAGACCCGACCGCCGACTTCGATTGTGAGCAACGTGGTCAAAGTCTGCCGACTTCCGAACGTGGTCGACGACCCGACAACGGACTTCTGACCATGGCCAGTCGAAGCTTCCGACTTCCGAATGTGGTCGACGACCCGACAGCCGACTTTCGACCACGACCAAAGAAAGCGTCCGACTATTGATAATGTGGTCGTAAATCCGCCTGCTGACTTCCGACCGCTGACAACGTGATCGTAAATCTTCTAGCCGACCCACAACATGGTCGTAAATCCTTCTGGCGACTTTCGACCACGGCCAATGTGGTCGTAATAGCTTCTTCCTACCACAAGCTGCCTCCAACAAGGTCGTAGCGGCACAACCGACCACATGGTCGTAACACGTGTTCCACCACTCACGAGAGCTTACAACTTAGCGAAAATGCTCAAATCAAACTCAATCTTTCTAAAACAAGTGTCAATTACTTATCACAAACATGTGGTCACCTCCATATGGTCTCTCATAAATACTCGGACTTCACATGAATTGCATGTACCTCAAAATGCAGAATTATCGTCGAATTTCATAAACTACATTACGCCCCATAATATGAGTTATGAAGGCACCTTTCAAGAAATAAAATGGCAAGAGAAGATTGTAATTCTTCTTGGTTCTAAAAAGATGTAATTTCCTCTTATGCACTTTCACCTTACATAATATAGATAGTTCGCCTTCATTGATTGATGGTCTAGTGGCCGATGATTATAGTTTCCATGCCCTTATTTTAAGGGTACTCCCTCTGGTAAGCTCCATTGACTAAATGTTGACCAAATATGTAAGTATCTATTTTTTTTAAAAAAAACAAGTATCTACATGTGATGTGAGCATGTGACACCTGCAGCACTTGTGCGCTTGATTAGACTTCTTTTCCTTTTGCTCCATTTCCTCCCTCCATGATCCTTTTCCTTCTTTGGGATTAATTGTTTGTCCTTTAGTTTTACACCTAATAGTGACGTCTGGCGACAAGCATTGGAATCAATCAGCGGATATTTTCTTCAGAATACACAGGAGTACACAGATTGGGCCATGCACATTGTCGTCTTCAACCGTCATGACAAGCATTTGGACTTGTCTGTTGAAGCTTTAAATGTTTACGACTAGGGCGCCCACCTTCTAGGTCTCTAGGATATGTTTATATATCGATCCTTAAGTTAAAATGCAGAATTATCAGTCGATTTCAGAAACTACATTCGCCTCATTTATGATTTTTGAAGGCACCTTTTAAGAACGAAAATGGCAAGAGAAGATTGTAATTCTACTTGATTCTAAAAAAAAGATGTAATTTCCTCTTACGCCCTTCCACCTTATAGTAATATAGATAGTTCACCTTGATTGATTGATGGTCTAGTGGCTGATATTATAGTTTCCTTGCCTTTATTTTAAGGGTACTCCCTACAGATAAGCTCCATTGACTAAATGTTGACCGAAATATGTAAGTATTGTTTTTTTAAAAAAAAGTATCTAAGTTGCCTCTAGAAGTTGCCTCTAGAAGTCCAGGGCATCAAAATAGCAAGAACCACCACTCCGAGCGACTGAGGTGGTAGGAGAGACTTCTTTTGCTTTTGATTCATTTCCTTCTCTCCATGATACTTTTCCTTCTTTGGGATTAATTGTTTGGTGTTCAGTTTACATCTAACAGTGACCATATGGCGACGGGCATTGAAATCAATTACGGGTCATTACTTCTCTCTTGACCATATGCCTGTTGTCGTCTTCAACTATCACAGCCAGCGATTGGACTTGTCTGTTAAAGCTTTAATTTGTGATATATCTTTACTATTATAAAAGTGCGAGTTGGTAGTTGGTCTATTCTCCTTCCTCTCTTCTCAGCCATCCGATTTGATCTGGACCATTCGTCTCTCTCATCCTCCTCCTCCTCTCTCTCTGGATATAACGCCCACCCCCTCCACTTTCCCCATCTCCTCACGCATTTTGGCCACCCTTCTCTCTCTGTCGCTTGCTCTCCAATGTTTGATGTGTGAAGTTGGCCAGGCAGTAAGTTTTGTCTCATTATTTTTATGACTCCATTGTAACGCACGGGTCTCTAACTAGTAATTTCATAAATCTATAAGGGACTCTAGTTGGTTGGTGTGGATCGTGGAGATCGTGTGTGGAATTAAGGGTACGAGTTACCAAAAACTAAGTCACTTTTTGTTTCAGTTACTAGTCAGTACTTTTTAAAGAAATTGTTTTTCTGTGATTAGTACGAAGCCGTTAACACCCAATTTGGTTATCTGAATCGGAGCTAGAATTATAGAATTAGGGTGTGTCTAGTTAGCATCCGATTATTTTCTTTTAAACAGTTATCTAAATTTGTGACTCTAAGATTAAGATCCAAAGGCCCTTATCCTCTTCTTTTCCTATATAACCCACCTACCCCTTAACCCTATCGCTCGACCCTGCCACCTCCCACCCAACGCCCTAACCCCGTCTCCGCCCCCTCTGCGCTGCCTCCCACCCCGCACTGCTCCCTCCACACCGCCCACTCCCATGACCTCCTCCTTCTTTCTCGCCAGAGCAGCTCCGTGTTGCCGGCGGCGCCCTCGTCACCTCACTGCACCACCCCTACCCCTCCCCGCTGTGTCAACCCCGCCCAACCTAATGCTAGTACCTTCCACTACTGCTGCCCTCCAGCACTGCCTATCACCCTCATACCCACGCATCGCTCCCCACCGCCGCGCATCACCCGGCCACCGCCCCCGGCCTCCCTCTATGCCCAGGGGGAATAATGAACCCTAGGCGTGGGGGACGAAATTCTCCCCTCGGGCTCACCGGGGAGGAAGAAGAAGGGGTCACCAGAGAAGAGGAAGAAGGGGTTGCCGGAGAAGAAGGTGGATATAGCGGCGCACGAATTCTCGCGCACAACCAAAGGCATTTAGATGATTTTTTGGAAGAAAATACATAGGTGATTGTGAGACCATGTGGAGGTCACCCTATGGTTGTGATGAGTAATTGACTCTTGATCTAGAAATATTGAGTTTGATTTTTGAGGTTTGAGCTGACTCTGCAAAGTCTTAAGCCTTGAGAATGGTCAAGATATCGCGCTACGACCACGTTGTCGGCAACATGTGGTCGGCGATGAGGCCGTTATGACCACTTTGGCCGTGGTCGAAAGCTGTTACGACCATGTTGGCCATGGTCGAAAGCTGTTACGACCACGTTGGCCGTGGTCGAAAGTTGTTATGACCACATTGGTTGTGGTCAAAAGTTAGCAGAAGGGTTTACGACCACTGCAGAGCAATCTTGACATGGTCGGAAGGTGTTACAACCACGGCAAACCAGAAAAAAGGTGGTCGAGAGGCGCTACGATCACAAATACAATTTGAATGTGGTCGAGGATTTACGACCACGTTATCCGTGGTCGGTCGGTAGTCGAGTTTACAACCACGTTCGAAAGTCGTTCGCCTTAGTTGGCCGTGATTGGAAGCCGGTTACACTGTTTACGACCACAATGTCGAAAGTCAGAAATTTGTCGAAGGAGTTACAACCACTGCAGAGCAATTTGAACGTGGTCAGAAGAGTTTACGACCACGTTATCTCCGGTCGGTAGTCGGCAGACGAGCCACGACCACATTGGGAAGTCGGTAGTCGGCAGACGGGCTTCGACCATGTTGGGAAGTCGGCAGCCTTCGACCAGTCGGGCTCCAACCACATTGGGAAGTCAGTAGCCTTCGACCAGATGGGCCACGACCATGTTGTGAAGTCGGTGGCCTACGACCACGTTATCACGAGAAGCGGTCGGAAGTTGAAGCTTTGACCACTGCGGTCGAAAGTCGGCACACTTCGACCACGACCACATTGGGAAGTCGGTGGACCCCAACCACATTGTGAAGTAGTCAAACGAGGTCGGGTCGATGTTGGACGAGGTTGGACGTGGTCGTAGCACAGTCGGCTACGGTCGGACGAGGTCGTAGCACAGTCGGCTGCGGTCGGACATGGTTGGATGCGGTCGGACGTGCTTGGGATGAGGTCCGACGCGGTCGGTTGTGGTCGAACGCGGTCGGACGTGCTCAGGATGAGGTCTAACGCAATCGGTTGTGGTCGAACGTGGATGGACGTACTCGGGACGAGGTCTGACGCGGTCAGTAGTGGTCGAACGCGGTCGGACGAAGTCAGAAGTGGTCAAACGCGGTCGGATGACTTCGTTTTGCGGTCGTACGTGGTCGGAAGGGCTTCGACCACAGTGAAACGTGTCGTACGTGGTCGAAAGGGCTTCGACCACAGTGAAACACGTTGTACGTGGTCAGGAAGTGGTGCGATCTCGCTGAATGTGGTCGGAAGGGGTTTCGACCACGGTGAATCTCACTGTACGTGGTCGGTGTACGTTTCGACCACAGTGAAACTCGGTGTACGTGGTTTGAACGGGGTTCGACCACGGTGGAAAGCGATGAATGTGGTCGGAAGGTTCTTCGACCATGTAGTAAGCGGTTGTAGCTTCTGGTAACCGGTACTAATGACATCTGGGGTGGTCGTAACGATCTGGGATGAGGTCGTAGGCTTTGAGCGTTGCTTGTCTTGTGATCTCGACCGGTCGTAAGTTGGTACGACCGGGTTGGGTAAGTCATAGCGACAGGTTGGTTGGTCGTAGCAAGGGAAAGCAGTAGTCGTAGCCTCTAGAAGCGATAGTCGTAGTAAGCTAGCGATGGTCGTAGCAGTTTGTTAGCTGGTCGTAGCTTGTATCTTGGTGGTCGTAGCAGCCTAGCGTGTGGTCGTAGGCTGCTGCCACTTCTTGTGTTGTGCATTCAATTAGTCGTAGGGGTTTACGACCTGATGTTTTGCTATGATTGTGTACTGAGATCGTATTGGGTGTGCTGATTGATGATCTGGTGTTTTGTGAGGTGCTATGTGACGGTTTGCTTGTCTGTGTGGCTGCAGGACCTCGGAGCTAGGTCATGGTGAGGCGTGGGAGGACCGGGACTAGGCACAGGAGGTGTTGAGGTCCAGACGGTCGGAGACGCCAAAGATGATCGAGGCCGCCAAGGTGGTTGCAAGCCGAGACGAGGAACGGAGCTAGAGCCGAGCTGCCGGAGGTAGACACGACGGCAACGGCTAAGTGGACCGTGACTAGGCTCGGGAGGAGCTGAGGTCCATACGGTCGGATGCCCGTGCGGTCGTGCACGGAGTAGACCAGACTAGGCTCGGAGGAGTCGAGGTCCGGTCGGTCGCCGCTATGGCGAGGTTAGCAAGACAGAAGGAAGCTTCTGGGAAGGTGCGTGGGGGGCAATTCGGTGAAATTGACTCAAGCCTGAGGAAGCGGATTCAGTTGGAAAAGCACGTGATGCTATGTGTGTTAACAGGTAAAGCACTAAGGTTGTTGGTGCTAATGGGCAAAGCAAGGTGTAAAACTTGGTGTTAGGTGGGGTTTAGGGGTTATCCCTAGTGAGGACTAATGGGTGGATCCATTAGGTCAAAGTTCACGTGTGAGCCTATAAAAGGAGAGGGGAGGCAAGTGTTAGACTTGAGACGGTTGGCCAAGCCTTGACGGCTGGCGCCTCTCCCTCCCATGGGAGTTTATCTGTGTGAGTGTAGCTCTAGGGTAGAGCTTGTCCTCCCGAGGAGTGAGTGTTGAAACTTTCATGTATGCAATCATTCATCTCTCTCGCTTCTATTTAAGTTGTGTTCTCTGTTTATTGCTTGGATGTCTTGATTGCGGTTTCTCCGTTCGTCCTCTTTCGGTGTTCTTGGCTATCTCTTGTTCTTGGCTTGATATCGTTGATTGTTCTGAATCGCAGTGACATGTGGATTGTACTACAAGCCATCTTGGCTACTCTAGTCCCACGAGTGGTTTTGTTCTCTCTCAGATTTGGTTTTGGGCGCTCGGTAAAATATAGACGAACTCTCATTTTGGTGCCAAGTTTTCAATTAAAGATCGGGCAACCTCCAGAGGCCCTAACCATGTTATTTGCAAAGATTCTTGGCGACGAACTCTTAATTGAGAGTTATTTGAAGTCCGCTCTTGCGGTCTTGCGCTTCCAACTTCCTCTGCTTCTTCTTCGACTACGCGTTCTCTCATCGACCACGACGAAGAAGTTTTGATTGCCTTATTATTTCTCAGCCAGAGGATGTTATCTTGCTTTGTTGGAAGTCTCATGACAAATCGATCCGTGAATCAAAAGATATTTAGAAATCGAATCTTATGGTCGAGCGCTTCACTGGCCTCCTCTATTTTGCTTTCGATCATGTTCTTTTCGGGTGCCCCTCTTTTCGACCGGTCAAGACTTAGATTGTTTGTTTTCTTTTGCACTGGGTTCCGAGTGCTTGATGGTCATAGATCTCGTGGTCGTGTGCCCCACGGTCTCATGAGGTGTCTCGCGATCGCATCACCATAAAGCTAGTCGGTCTTCGACCACGTTGATTGTACGACCATGCCATTGGCTTATGACCACGTTAGTTCCGACCGTACTCATCTTTCGATCTCGTCGGTCTTGATTTGGTGGTTATCAACTACAATGAATTCTGTTTGATCGTCGATTTCCTACCAAATTGCTTTTCGGTCGAGTGGTAGAAGTTACGACCACTGTACAGGCTATCGACCATGTTATCGGTTTCAACCACGGTATCGGTCTCGACCACGTTGTCTGCCCAACTACATCGTCTGTTACCGACCGTCTGTGTCTCTGCTGAGTGGTCATATTCGACCACGTTGAGCTTCCGCCAAGTGGTCGTAATTCGACCACACAGTGCTCTGATCTGGTCGTTAGATAATCTGAGTTCCTCTGTTTTCTAGTAGACCTTATATCCTAAATCTTTATAGTTTTGTAGCTATTGGAGAAAAAGAAATATGTAAATATTTAAAGGAAAAAAATCTTTGGTCATCATTCATCCTCCCCCTCTGTTACCTCATCCGGTCGTATAGTGATATTTATCAAAACTCAACGAGTAATCCCAAAGAGGGGAAAGGATCATGGAGAGAAGAAAATGAAGCAAAAGCAAAAGAAGTCTCACCAACCACCTCAGTCGCTCCACAAAATTAACTAAGGTCAATCGGTCGAGAGGGTCGTAGTGGCCAACCGAGCTCTGGAAGCAGATCGACATAGATGGAGTCCGCCGCTGCGAGCGCCTTCCTGAAGGGCGTCATGGGGAGGCTCTTCCTGGTGCTGGAGAAGGAGTACAACAAGCAGAAGGGCCTTAGGCAAGAGACGCAGTCTATCCAGCAGGATCTCCGCATGGTCGCTGCCGCCATGGACGACCGGCTCCGTGCCTTGGGGAGGAGCGATCACGGCACGGCCGTCGCGAGGCTGTACAGCGAGGAGATGCTTGACCTCGCGCACGACGTCGAGGACTGCATAGACCGCTTCGTGCACCGCCTGACGTGCAAGCAGCGCGGGACGTCGTCGTTGGTCCGTCGGTTCGTTCTGATCGCTCACGAGGTGAAGAAGGTGCAGAGCCGTTCCAGCTTCGCCGACGAGATCCACAAGATCAAGAGGCGCCTCAAGGAAGCGCACGAGCGTGTCATGAATATCCCTTTTACTCCCATCTGCTTTCAACCCACCGCGGCGGAATCAACGCCGTCTCGCGTTGCGCGCAGCCCGGTGGGCATCGTGAAGCCCGTGGAGGAGCTCCTGTCGCTGCTAGATGAGGTGGAGGGCGAGCCGGAGCAGCTGAGGGTGATCTCCGTCGTGGGGTTCGGCGGCTCGGGGAAGACAACCTCGCAAGGGCAGTCTACGACAGCCCTAGTTCCAAGGAAAATTCGACTGCCGTGCTTGGGTTGCTGCCGCCGGTCGCTCGCCGGAGATCAACAGCGACGGGGTCAGCAGGGCGGTCCTACGTGATATACTCCAGCAAGTTCTTCCCAAAGACGCCATGGATGTTGATGACCAACATCTTGAAGCCTCGCTCACGGAATTCCTCAAGGATAAGAGGTGTGCAGCTTTCCGATTATCCTTTCTCCAACGCCCCAGTGACTTTAAGAAATTCAGTATGTTTAATTTCCTGAAAATTACTAGATGAAGTCATCTCTCGCTAAATGTTTCGGCTACTCTAACTCTTCTCATTGCATATGTAATTTGCGGGTTTTTAAGCCATATTAATTTGCGATAGATAATATCATGAATTTGTAAGTCTTTTCATTTTGTGTGCACTTATATATGGTTGGTGTAGATCAAGCATAGTTGGGGAAGATCATGTGTGGAATTAAGCCCAGATTCTTTGGCAGCCAAACATAATTTAAATTTTGCTTATGATTCCAACCTACACATTCATTTGGCAACCAATCCAAAATTTTGAATTGAATTCCAATTCTAATTCTGCTAGAAATTAATTTGCTTGTAATCCAAATTTAATTTAGGATTCAAACGGACTCTTACCATGTTTTGCCTCAGTTGTACCCAATGGCAGATATACTTGGTTACTTTTTGAAAAACCCTTTTGTTTTTTCTGATTTCACAAATTAATATCTCAAAGTTTAAATAATTGCCCCCACATGAATTATTTTTTACGTCCACCGCTGATTTCGAGCAAGGTTTGTGGGAAGAACATGGCTCTAACAATCAATAGTTTTTAGGTGGGTTATTTTCGGTTGTGGCTAATGGTTTAGAGTGAGTGTTTGTGTGAATAAATCGAATATTGATTGGCATTGCATTGCATCTGCATGGTTTTTTAGCGCAAACAAGGGCCAATGATGGTGGAGATGACCGGAGCTGCTTGGATCTGGTGTGCCGAGTAGCACGCCATCTCACGGCGACAGCGGTGTGACCGACGGTGTGGGGTTGGGGGGGTTCGGGCTAGGGTTTCAATCCACCGGTGTGCTCGGCGAGGGGGGAGGCACAAAGGGGCTGGGCCGGCGTCGTGGGGGACCATGGAGGTCGCCATGGCGAGGCTAGACAGCAGCACTATGGCCGGCGTTGACGCATCGACAAAGAGGAGTGGTGGTGGCACCCTTGCGCAGTTGGCACGCACGAGGGATGGTAGACCGAGAAGAGAAGGCGGCGGCGAGCGCCGATTCCAGGCGGCGTTGGCGCCAGAGAGCCACCGGAGTTGGGAAGGAGAGAGGCACTATGAGAGAGAGATTGATTGGGAGAGGTGGCACGCCACATAGGCGAGCCCTGTTCAACGTGTCAAGCTGTGACCTGTAAATGAACCACTTAATGCACTTCAATGACCTAAATATGCAATTTCGAAGTTCTGGGTTAATATGAAATTTCGAAGTACGGTGACCCAGATGAATCAACGCTATAAATTGAATAACCTACAATGTAATTTACTCTCTTTTTTGGATTCTTTTTTTTAAGACTGCATCTGCAGGATTCATCTTTTAACCTTTTGCCTTTCAATTTGATTATTATTAGGTATTTAATTTTCATTGATGACATCGAGAAGGAGCAATGGAGCACTATAAATCCCACCTTTGAAGACAATGGTACAAGCAGTAGAATACTATTGACCACAACTATCCAGTCAGTAGCCAATAAGTGCAGCCATGGCAATGGTTATGTGTTCCAAATGAGCACACTTGGAGAGGAGGACTCCAAGAAGATAGCTCTTCAGGGGTTACGGTCACCAGAGTTGGAGCAGGGCTCAACAACCCTGTTGCAGAAATGTGATGGTCTTCCACTTGCTCTTGTCAGCGTCTCCGATTATCTCAAGAGCTCAAATGAGCCCACAGGGGAGCTGTGTGCAGAGCTGTGCCGCAACCTGGGTTCTCATCTGAAAGAGAAGCATGGCCATGACAACTTCACAGAGCTAAGAAAGGTGCTTATGCATAACTACCACAGTTTGTCCGTCTACGCTCTGACCTGCTTGCTGTATCTCGGTGTATTCCCAAACAGTCATCCCCTGAAGAGCAAAGCTGTAATCAGGAGGTGGTTAGCTGAAGGATATGCACGGAGTGATTCTCTACGCAGCGAACAAGACATCGCAGATGAGAATTTCAAGATGCTTATCGACCGGAATATCATCCAGCCTATTGATACAAGAAACAATGCGCAAGTGAAGACGTGCAGAACTCATGGTATCATGCACGAGTTCGTGCTGCACAAGTCCATGTCACAGAGATTCATTGCGACATCGTCTCCTGATCATCCAAGATCCAGTGTTAATTTTAGTACTGCTCGTCACCTTTCTATTCATGGTGGGGATCCGAAGGATGGCGGGGCATCTGACGAGGATTTGTCTCGTGTTCGATCTCTGACAGTCTTTGGGAAAGCAGGTGATGCCATTTCTTATGTTCGCAAGTGCAAACTGCTGCGAGTCTTGGATCTAGAAGAATGCAGTGATCTAGAAGACGATCATCTCAAACACATCAGCAAGCTGTGGCATCTAAAATATCTAAGCTTTGGGGGCACTATCAAAAAGCTTCCAAGGAGCATTGAAGGACTGCATTGCTTAGAGACACTGGATTTAAGGAGAACCAAGATAGAGACATTGCCCATCGAAGCCGTGGAGCTGCCCCACTTATCTCACCTGTTTGGAAAGTTTATGCTTGACAGCGAGGATCTGAAGAACACAAACAAGATGAATAAACTACGGAAATTCTTGTCTGGAAACAAGAGTAACCTGAAGACTTTAGCTGGATTTGTCACCACTGGGAGCCAAGTATTTCTGCAACATATGGGTCATATGCAAAATCTGAGAAAGGCTAAGATATGGTGCGAGCCTGCTGCAAATAACAGTAACTACATCGCTGATCTTTCACAGGCAATTCAGGAATTCACCAAGGTTCCCATGGACAGGGCCAGTGCTCGTTCTCTCTCACTTGATTCAGAAGAATGCTCTGAAGACTTGCTGAGTTCACTTGATTTCGAGCCATGCTCTGAAGGTTACAGATATGATCTAAGGTCGCTAAAGCTACATGGCAAGCTACTCCAATTGCCTCCATTTGTTACCTTGCTGTCAGGTCTCACTGAGTTGTGCATTTCATCAGCTACCCTGACACGGCATCATCTATCATCCCTGATCAATCTGGGCAGCTTGCTTTACCTCAAACTGATTGCTGGTCAGCTTGAGAATTTTGAAATAAAAAATGGGGCATTCCCAAGCCTGCGACGCCTGTGCTTTGTGGTGCGAAGTCTCACTTCAGCTCTGCCGACAATCGAACAAGGAGCTCTGCCAAATCTCGTCTCACTTCAGCTGCTCTGTCAGGGTCTAGTTGGTCCTTCCAGCATCGAGATCAGACACCTGAAACATCTCAAGGAAGTCACTGTTGACTATGGAGTGACTGACCAAACAAGACAAGATTGGGAACGAGCAGTAAAGAACCACCCGAATAGGCCGAGACTCTTGTTGCTCAGAAGTGTGGATCCAACGGAAAGAGAGGGACCGGGGCAAGAAACTTCTGCCGTGAGGAAAAGCGGAAAAGGTGTGCAGTCCAAACAAGTGTGGATGACGGGCTGGATTCTGGTCTCAAGAAGATGAGACTTTCAGAGTCGTCGTCTTCGCGGCTTCAAGTGATTGTTCAGGGCACGATGCCATCTGGTTCCTCTGCGCAACGATGAACCTGGTTGTTGAGGCAGCACCCAGGCCATCATTGGTAAATATCTGGCTTGTTTCATTTCCTTATTTATGTTTGTAATTATACACCTGTCTTTTGTTTTCGTACGAACGCCCGACCTTAATGCAATTATATAGAGGCTTTCTTCTTGCCATTGCAAGCTGATAGTACTAGAATCCAGCAGCCAATTAGCCATCCTACACGAATATGATATAGCTTCTATCCAAATATGGTTACAGTTACATCACAGTGGACGGTGGCCTTTTTTCTTGTGCAGAATGTGGTTTACCATCTACATGCTAGCCGTTGCTAGATCTGCTGGATTGATAGTGCTACTTCGGTGTAGCAGATTGCTATGGAGATGATTTAACCTGCATTCTCAAATCAGAGACAGATCGAAGAGATGATCAACTGCTGTTGTGTGGTCAGTTTCAGCCATTTTGGACCTTCTGCCCCAAGATATGCCCCCTTTCTTGTCAGGCGGTGGCTCTGTTGTACCGAAGTGCACCATGTTGTCGGATCTGCTTGTTTAATTTGGAAATTGATCTTGTCGAGTGTGCTGAGTAGTTAGTTTATATACATTCAATTGCTCTCAACGTCTATGATTCAGTTCTCGTACGACGAATATTCCTGTAGCTGCTACCGTGTTCCTTCACGTGATTACCGGACACTGGTGCGCCCTAAATCTAGAGATTTTTTTATTCAAAAAGACGAAAATGCCCTTACAACTAATCCACTTAGCCATGGGCCCACCAAATATGCAGTGGAGGAGAGGGGAAGGGGGAATTTGATAGGGGTAAAATGGGAAATCATGCATTGGAAAATAGGAAGACAAATAAAATGAGCCGAAATACCACGAATAAAAAAGGGAGTGTCTATACAACATTCGACTATTTTTTAGAACAAAATTAGCTAAATTTTGGGATGTTAGATGGAGATCCAACGTGCCAGATCATTTTTTTAGGGAGGCTTGTATGGGTGAATTCGTTGGATGGAGATCTAACGCCTAGATCATTTTTTTAGGAGGCTTGTATGAGTGGATATATTGGATGAAGATCCAACGTCTCAGATCATTTTTTTGGAGGGTCTTGTATGGGATGATCTGTTAGATTGAAATCTAACACTGCAAAATTTAACTAATTTTACACTCAAAAATAGTTGAATGTTCTATAGCACTTCTCTTGATTTATTCTATCTTCCCCCCTGGTACATAGTTGAGTAAAATCTGTACATAAGCTGTAGGTTGCATTTGATATTTGTAAGACTATCTCTTTTTTTTTTTTGGCTGTGCTTCTGCTGGCCATTGACCAACATAGCAATTTACCAAGAAGATTGTAATTGATTACTCATTATTGTTTTACAATAATTGTTTCACTTGATGGTTTCATCAGGTGTACGTGTAAGTGTGACGCCAGAAACTACTATAGTACTATATTGGTACATGTCCAAACTCCGGAGTACATCAAGATTATAGCCAGTCACCAGCATGTAAAAACGTGATCTGGTGTCCTACACGATGAGGGCATGCATTGCATTTTATTCATTTTTGTGCTCCATTGAAGATTGATGGTTTGCGCTTTGTTTTGGACAATGTTTGATCGGACGATGGAAGGAGACATGGATCGCACCTACTGTCTGCGATCCAAATTACGGTGGGCTAAACGGTAAGATAAGATAACTAGAGGGCCTTCATGAAAGATTGCCTCTGGTGCTCACTCATCCTCAATCACAGCCGCTTATGTTAGATCGGACGGTATAAAAATCGACTGCACTGATCATGCGCCGTCCGAATTTCGATGGGCTGAACGGCAATACTAGATAAATAAGGGCTCCTATGTAAAACCACCTCCAGCAGCTACTCCTCTTCGTTCTTAGGACCTGTTTGTTTCAGCTGTAGATTCTGAGAAGTAGCTGGTGAGTATCCAGCTAGTCAGAATCTGGAGAAGCTGGATAACCCCAGCTTTTGGCTACTAGTTTATTTTCTGGATTCTGTAGCTTTTGGTTACTTAGAATCTGGATGAAAATCTGGATTGTTTGGAAGAGCTGCAGATTCTGAGAGTAGCTGCAACTGCCAGAAGCTGAAACAAACAGGCCCTTAGGCCTTCTCGCTGACACGATGGCCCACCTGTCTGATGGGTTTCGGCGAGAACCAAACCTGCCGATGGGCTGCCTCGCTGACACAATGGGTCCACCTGTCGGCCAGATGCAAGAACCATCCGTCCCTATGCTTACGCCGAGGATTACCGTTTTCCTTTACGTGATTACCGGACACTGGTGTGCCCTAAATCTGGAGATTTTATTATTCAAAAAGACCAAAATGCCCTTACAACTAATCCACTTAGCCATGGGCCCACCAAATATGCAGTGGAGGAGAGGGGAAGGGGGAATTTGATAGGGGTAAAATGGGAAATCGTGCATTGGAAAATAGAAAGACAAATAAAGTGAGCAAAACTGACAGGTATTTGTGAATAGCGGGGGAGTAAAATAGAAAGACAAAGTGAGAATATATTGCAAAGCCGAAATACCACGTATAAAATAATTACTGGAAAGCGGATGCGATCCCTTCAATCAATACATGTAACAACACTGATTACTGAATATAGACGCCATGTAACAACTGGAGGTCACGTTCACCGGAGGGAAAGTAACAAAAACTAGCTGCATATAAGCGCGGCGCATGCCGCGTTAGCTACCGTGTAGACCAAAGTAAAAGAGACGATAATTCGCAGGGGTTTAATAAAAAAATCGAGGACACATGCGTAATTTAGGAAAAACCAAAGGTCTTTTTTGTAAAAAACCGAGGACCTGTAAGGACCTGTACGTAAGTAAATAAAGACCTATACGTAATGTTGGAAACCCGCGAGGCGCTATCAAAAATTTTTTTTGGAAAAAAAACTTGCAGGGACCTTTTTGCGAGGAAAAAGAACCTTTACGTAATTTTCGGAAAACAGAAGGAAATCGACTCGGCCAGCCGTACGCGAAACCCCGCGCCACGCGCCGCACGCGGAGCGCGCGCGGGCTGACGTGGGCAGCGTCCCCGGCCGCGAATCCTTCCGGCTATATGAAGGGTATGATTACAAGCGTGCAGGCGAACAACAGCAGCAGCAAGTTGTAATACATGAAGAACAAGCTTCACGTCTCCCACAAGACCGGAAAGAAGTTCCCATTTGGAAATGTTGATGAAAACGTGAAAATCTGGAGAAATGCTCCACATGTTGAAGATGCAAGGTAATAACAATCGATACCTACCACAGTAAAAAAAAGGATGAGAGAATGAAATGTGCATTAGAGATTTCCCTAGTAATATAGGAAGAACACAAGCAGTAAGCTACGTACGTTGCAGTTATCTGTTACATTTCCGTACCTGTCAATATTCAACAGCTACTCGACCTCTTATGGAAAATCTCGCGCGTCCGGTTGCAGCTAGCAATAGCATAACTGTTATGGAAAATCTCTTTTTTCTTGTCATTACCGGCAAGGCTGTTTCGGTCAGCAGAGAGCACATCTGCTTCTGCTTCGATCCCACTCGTTCCGCTGCTGCCGGCACCTCTGTTCTCCTCAGAAATCTGTGCACTCTCCTTCTCTGGGAAAATCTGTTCCTTGCCGTTGATGCAGAGGGTGATCCGGTTGGGATGCTCCTCTGCTTCTCTTCTCACGGCGGCAACCGTGGCGCTGATGCCCGGACTGTCGCTTTTATACCATGGGGAGCACCGGAAGACGACCTTCTCGAGGCTCCGGAGGTGCGTAATGCCCACAGCTGCATCTTCACTTGCCGGGCCAGCGTAGAACTTGAACGCAAGATGTTTCAGATGCGGCATGGCTCCTTGGTCGAAGGTCACCCGTGGCACTCGGGAATCAACGCAGAAGCTCTCAAGCTGTAATACCTCGGCCGGCATGGCCCAGCCTGGCCCAACCCGGCCCATGTCGTGCCACCTATAAGAGAAATATCGGGGAGGGAAGAAGCAAAAGCCGGATTTATTTCCTCCTGCACACCTGGCTGCAGCTGCTGCTTCCCCTCGCGCACTGCTGTCGCTCCACGGGGTGGCTGGAGGGGCCAGCCGACTACGGGGAGGAAGGAGGAGGGCCGGTTGTGGGGGAAGAAGAGGAGAAGGCCAGGGCGCCGCCGCCGCAAGAAAGCAAAAGAAGGAGGGAGCTGTCGGCCAGATGGGAAGAAAAAGAGAAAGAGAGAGGGCCGGCGTGAAAAGCAAAGAAAGAAGAGAGAGCCGGCTGGAAGGAAAAAGAAAGAAAAGAAAAGGAGAGAGAAGGAAGAAAAGAGAAAGAAAAAAAGAAAGAGAAGAAAAGAGAAAAGAAAGGAAAAAGAAGAGAGGAAGAAAAAAGGAGGAAGTTCGACTCGCTGCTAGATCTGCCCGATCCGACTGAGAGAAAAAAAGAAGCTAGGCTGTCCCAATCCGATCGCTCGGGGCTAGGGTAACGCCCCGAAAACCGTTCTCCCTGTTTATTTACCGAATCGGGCATGAGTTTATGTCGATAATTAGAATTGATGCGTGTGATCATTTAATTATCATTATTAATATAAATGCCTGATCGGTGAGATCCGTACTGCCACTGTTGATCTGGTCGATCCGTGGCAGAGGAGGGAAAATGAGAGAATAAATTGAGGTTAAACAGTATAATCGGTTAAAATGAGATTAAGTGTGTAGAAATCAGTCGGCGAGTATAAATAATGAGATCGCTAAGTGTATAGACTGGTTAAACATCGGGTCAATGAGAGGTTACCCGGTGGGACAGGATTGAGTTATGTTGATTGGACGTAAGAGCGATGTCATGTACTCGTAATTGAATGTGTTATATGAGTGATGAATTCAGATGATTAATGCTTGTTCAGGTGGCGGTTCGAGTCTGGTGTCGGCTACGCACCGTCCGCTAGGTTAACAAGCAAGTGCATGGTAGACGGTAAATTGTGATGAATGTTATTCGTGATTCCATGCCATGATTTACAGTATTTATGAGATGATGCCTGTGATTATGTGCTAATCATACTTTGATGAGTAACATTTATGATTAGACATTCACATTTGGAGCATATTGCATCATGCAATTGCATAAGAGTCAGGTTGGTGAGAAAGTCATATAATTAGTCCGGAGTGCTCTTGAATAAGACCTACAGAGGTAGGCACTCCACGGGAGTGGAGGTTGTGACCTTGTATGAAAGAGGACGAGGCGAGTGGTCCATCGACGGGTGGACACTCCGCTATACCGGTGTACGCTACAGTTACAGAGCATACAGATGCATTGCATTACAGCGACAGAAAGTGATACATTTACAGATAGTTGTGATTCTGATTCTGATTATAGAGTAGATTTGATTCTGATTACATACTTGGTTTCTGATTCTGAGACATAGAATTGGTTTATAGTTTACAGACATAGAATTGGTTTACAGTTTACAGACATAGAGTTGATTTACAGATTACAGTTCATGAAATTGATTGAATTGTTAAAGTGATGTTACCGTTGTATCATGTGCTTGCTGAGTCTCCGGACTCACCCTTGCTTTGTCGTTGTTTTTAGGTGAAGAATGACAACATGCATGGAATGGGATAGTTTTTTGGCATTGCACATATGAAACAACAGTTTAGCCGTACACTGAGGTTTTATGTTTAATCTAGTGTTAAGCCTCAGTGGCTCGTGATTGGGTTTATTTTGCTAGCGAGCTGGTGGGTCTCACATGGTTGTGGAATCCAAAACTTGTTTATGTTATAACTTGTGAAATATGAACTTAGTTGTTTTTACAATTATCCTATTGTTATTTGTGGTTTGATATCTGTGGGTAATGATGTAAAAAGAACAGAGGAGGTGCTGCTAAAAGTTGTATTAGCAACACTTTTGGAATCGGTAAGAGTGTAGTGGTAGCATCTTGGACCCTGTGGAGGATCGGGGTGTTACACAAGCCTCGCGAACCCTTCACCGCTGATGGTTACCGGCTTTCTTGGGAGGACCTCGAACCTGATTACAAGAGTCTGCAGGTTGGGCATCTCCCGCAGAAACTTGAGGTCATCCTCTCCAAGTTTGCAGAGCCTGATATCTAAGGAGGAGAGAACGCTGAAGTACTCTTTGATCAAACTTGGAATTTGCATGTGTCTGCCGCGAACCTTGAACACCCCAACATGTGGAGGCACCGTGCCCCTACTGAAACGATCAAAAGCCACGATGGACAGGACCTCCCTGCACTTTGCTAGCCAAGGCGCTGGTATCCTTGTCACCAGATCTTGGCAGACTCCCTCGGGCAAACTCACACATGTTGCAGCCTCCCACGGTAGCTCTCTGACCTTGCTGACTCCTTCAGGCAAACTCAGCCTTGCTGGGGAGTCGGGTCTTCGCTGGGAAGCATTGCCACCAGCAAGCACACGCATCGATTTTGGAATCTGACCAGCTTCCCACGGTAGCTCGCTGACCTTTGTGTCTCTTACGTCCAGAGTCTCCAGATGCTGCAATCTCCCGATTTCCGGTGGAATCTTGCTGATTGGCGTCCCCTTGAGACCAAGGTACCTCAGTCAGAGCAGTTCGCATATATCCACCAGATGAGCATTCTCTAGGTCCTCAAGGTCTTCAAGGTCCAGCACTCGCAGGCGTACAAAACGCTTGAAGGGGACTGCACTTGCACCGTCAAAAACATAAAGGGAACGAGTATGAGATAAATCCATTCTTGAAAAGTCCACTGAATCCAGTTGATACTGGACAGATAGCCGACGAATTCGTCTAGCAGTATGCACGGATGAAATATCAGAGTCATGACCCAGACAGGTAACAAAATTGTCCTCTTGTGATTTGCATCTTAGGAAGGCTAGCATCATGGTGTGGATTTCATACTTTTTTTCGCCTCTTACCAGCTCAATCAATCTCCTATTGACAAGCTC
Source organism: Dendrocalamus sinicus (assembly GCA_036346575.1). NCBI lineage: Eukaryota > Viridiplantae > Streptophyta > Magnoliopsida > Poales > Poaceae > Dendrocalamus > Dendrocalamus sinicus. The sequence continues at coordinate 611,548 of CM070672.1, read as the reverse complement.
GTCAAAGCAACCTCCTGCTGCTTCCTCTCCATGAACAAATCCTTCAGCAATCCATTTACTGACCAAACTATCCCTTTCAAACCGGTAATCGCGAGGATATATACTACAGTGTAACAAGCAAGCCTTCAGATGGAGAGGAAGGTCATGGTAACCAAGGCACAAACTCTCCAACAATGGTTGCAAGCATGGAATATTCAAAAACCCATCTCTTACATATCTTAGAGCCACATTAAACGCTACAGGTGTCGCCGCAGACATATCATCTCGTTGTAGCTGCTCTGCCACTGCCAACGACATACAAATTACTGCTGATGGAATACCACCGCACATGCGCGCAATATCATCGCATGGATTCTCGCGGGAAAATGGAATGAACTTGGCCTTGCCCTTGCAATTACCACTTATTATCCTTTCTGATAAAGTCGCAGCGGCATAAGCAGCAAGACCCTTAATTTCGTACACAATGGCATCACTGTCGGTGCGGCATTTCTCAGCTATAGCATTGATACGAGTCGTCACTCGTCATGATAATTCTACTACCCAGATTATTCTTTGGAAGAGAATTTCTTATGATTTCACATTCTTCCCAATGCCAAATATCATCAATTATGACAAGATACCTATACAAGTTCAAAAGAGTAAGAGTTATAAGATAACTGGTAGTAGAATTGCCAGTGCAGGTGCATGGCTAGATTGAAAAATACAGTTATATTAATTATATCTAATTAATCTACACCGTCATAAACAGAGAAATCAAATAAATGACGTTATTTTCTCCCGAATAATGAGAGAGTTTCTAGGATTTATCTTTTTTTAGGATTTTAGGATTATTGTGGGAATTAGCTCTCGTGGCGAATGAAGCGTTTTGAATCTCACAAACTGTTTATATTTATATAGGTATCTTTAGACAAGATAGCACTTGTCTATACGTTGGAGCTCAATTTGAATGGGCAGTTATTAGACTCAGTCCCTTTATACTAGCATGGCAGGCAAAAGCACAGATTGTTTAGAACACAAGGATTTTTGAGGAATTTTGTAGGAAAATTCTTTGGAAACTTTTCCTGTGTGGCCCTTTTGAACAAAGGAATGAGCCCATAGGATTCCTATGAAACTCCTATAGAATATCTAAATATCTAATTCTAGAGGAATTTTGGAGAAAAACAAGCATGAATTCTAACCTCGTAGAAATTTTCCTTTATCTCTTGAGGTAGGCAATCTCTCTATAAATTCCTGTGTATTTTTCTGTGAAGCATCTAAACAACTATTGGGAACAATTCGTGTATTTTCTTTCCTTACGAGATTTCACAGAACATGACACTAATGTTTTGAGAGAGGAGAGGGAAGGAAGATAATTGGAAAACGGCAACTGCCCAAGAATCGGGGCCCAATGGGCTTCGCCACGAGTGATGGAGAGAGCTATAGGGCCTGTTCTTTTTGGCTGTAGATTATGACTTTTGGTTGCGGCTTGTGACTTTTGGGCTGTTTATGCGAGAGATTACAGAGTAACAGAAACTCACATGCAGTTTTTGGCGATATAAATGAAGTCAGTAAAGTATGTACTACAATTAACTAGTAGATTCCATCTTAAAAAGATACTCCGTTTAAAAAGCTAATTACTATAGAAAAGCCGAAAAGCAGCTTTTAGAAGCTGAAAAGAAACAGGGACATAGCTATATCTAAAGTATCTTTATATGGCTTTAATTGACACTTGAGCTATAGCTGTATCCAAAGTACCCTTTTGTGGCTCCATAACTCAAAAGCTTATGCAGTAATTAAAATACAATGTATCGCAATGGTTGTATTTATGTGTCAAGATAGATACAATGGGTCGGAGATGTTAAGAAATCTGTACCTGGGCCAGCAGCCCGCTGCCCATAGTGGGCACCTCATTGTAGTCTATAAATAGGGAGCCATACCAACTCATTATGTACACATGAATGAAAAGCAATAAAGAAAGATCAGGAGTTCTCTCTATCTCTCTCTGTGTGTTCAATCTATTCTTCTGTGATTCTGTGATTGATTCGTTCTTATTCTAAACAGAGGAATCGCTCGGACTGGTCGCTAGTGACGGTTCCTCAACACGTTATTAGCACGACTTCGCTCCGGTGAACGAGGTAATCATCGAAGCACAAATTGAATTTCTAGATCGCTTTTGAATCTGTATTTTCTTTCGCGTTCTAGATTGAATTTCTACGGTGCAAATCCGCCCTAATCTACCGCGAGCAGACTTGAAGTCGCCGGCATAATGCCGATCGGTAGATTGTGAAACGGGGTAGATGTTGATTGCACTGTAGATTAAAAACGATGCAAATCCGCCCTAATCTACCGCGAGCAGATCTGAAATCGCTGGCACAATGTTGATCGGTAGATTGCGAAAAGGGTTAGATGTTGATTGCATCGTAGATTGGAAACGAAACTTATATGCATTGTTTTCCTGTTCAGTTTCTACACAATCATTGCATGAAAAAAGGGGAAATTTTGCATCTGTTCGATCCTGCATGACCATAGCACGAAAAACAATTGCATGATTCGGCCCCTGCATGGCCGCCGCATGCAACAGCACCGCTGGTCGCTAGAGCTCGCCTTGGATAGCGCGCCCCTCACGGGGCGCCGCTGCCGCTGTCGCCGGAGTTAGCACCGGGTAGCACGCCCCCGCATGGGCCGTCGCCTCGGCTTCAGCCTGAAGCCACCAGGGAGCCGCCGGCCCCCATCGCCAGATTGACGACCACCGCCCGCATGCGGTCGGCCTCACGCCGCCATCGTTACACGCGCCAACACGCGCGTCGCCGCCACTTCGGTCCATGCGCCCGCACGCGCAAACTCCGGCCATTGCCGCATCCGAAGCATTGGCCCCGCTGCATGGTGTCGCCGACGGCCGGCCTCTCCACGCGGCGCCCGCGCGCACGCGCGCCCGCAGATGACCTTCCCGCACCGCCAAACGCCGGCGAGCGTGCCGCCGCCTCCGTCGCGTTGCCGTAGCCACCGCCTCGTGACGCCGCTTGAAGCCGTGCCCTCCGCCCGCCGCCGCTGAATCCGGCCGCCGCTTGAACCCGCCGCCTCGCCCGGCCGATCCGCCCGGTTGTTTGCCACCGCGCCGTAGCCCGGTGGCGCCTCGCTCGACCGGCCGCTCGGTGGAGCAACGCCACCACGCGCCCCGCCACCACGCGCCGCCGCCGCCTCGCGCGCCGCCGCCGGCCGGCTCGGCTACTCTGCGCCGCGCCCTTGGTGATGGGGTAGAAACCCTACCCCACTTCTCTTGAACCGCCGAGCAGCCAAGCGGGCGAAGCCAATATGGGCCGGGGGAAGTGGGCCAACGCGGGCCAAGCAGGCCGGGGAGCAAACGGGCCGGGCGGGTGAGAAAAAAAGGGGAAGGAGTGGGCCGGCGTCGGCAATTTTACGAAGAAGCCCTCCTATTTTCCTTAAATAACCGAGAGGCCCTAAAAAATCACATTTGGGTCCAGAATTTTGCAGAAAACCCCTCGATAAATCAGAAAATTGCGTAAATTTCTCTCTGGACTAAAAATTTGCGTAAAAACCCCCTGGAATTACAGAATTTGCTGAAATTTCATATTTTAGCATAAAAGGGCCTCGGGAATCCGAATTTTGAATTATTTTTAGCATTTGAGGCTTATTTATTTATGCCATTATTATTCTCTGTATTTTCTGTATTTATTTTCTGTTTTGATTAATTGTAATTGCTGAAAATTGCTTTTAATCACCGAAATTAGCAATAAAATTATAGAAAATGCACAGAAAATTATGAAACATTACGAGAATCTATTGTACCATTTATTTACCCGCAGTAAATTATTCCGTGCATGTTTACCAGCAGTAAATTTATATACACATATAGATGACTAGCATCACGAACCAGAAGTTTGGGGAGCTGGCCCAGCATGGCCAAAACTATCAGACATGGGCATCCGATGTCGAGATTGTGCTTGGAGCCAAGAAACTCCGCGCGGCTTTTGGGATTGGCGGACTAAATGACGCCCAACCCACACATGAGGAGAATGATCAAGCACTTCATTTTCTCAGGCACCACCTCTGCCTCACTCTCAAGAATGAGTATATGGCGGAGAAGAGCACGCTAGCACTCTGGACCGCACTAAAGAAGCAGGTTTGAGAGGTTAAAGTATACCATTCTTCCTCAAGCAGAGTAGGAGTGGATCAGACTGAGGTTTGCCGACTTTAAGACGGTCAGGGAAAACAATTCTGCCTTGCACAGGATTTGTACCCCAATACAGAAATCGAGAAAATCCTTCCACCCCAATGCAGTATAATCCGCACGCAATTATCGTCAAGACGGCTATGAGGAATATGCCGAATTGATTGATATGATGCAAGTTGCGGAAACTCAGGACAAAGTTCTCCGCAAGAACTAGTCACTCAGCCATCTGGGAGCTCCACTGGCCGTGATGCCAACGCCGGGAGCAACAAGGTGCGAAAGCCCTTGATAGAGAAAAAGGGGAAGGAAGGGTAAGACCGCAGCCCAGAAAGGCGAATCAGATGCTCCACGAGAGAATAAGGCTACCAAGCCAAAGCGGGATGGCCAAGGGCAACATGAAACCAACTTTGCATCGGGTGAGGGGGAGAGTTCAGAGTAGCTGCCTGCATTGGTGAAGGTTGAAACCATCACGACAGTAGCACCCCCTCTCGACCTAGCAGTAGCCAACGCCATGATTTCTCTTGAAGAGAATGTCACCCCTGAGAAAATAGCAGAAGAACTCTAGTGCACAGAATGCATTTAGACTTTAATTGTCATTTATTTTGTGTGGAAGAATATGTTAGAATTTGCATGGATGGTACTTAAGAATTGTTATTTTCTCGTGATGGTTGGATGATTTTAGAATAATTCATTCATTTATTCAGTTTATGATGACATGACATGTTCTAATATTGGTGTATTTATTTATGTGTTAATTGCCTTCTCATGCATATTAATAAAATATCCTATATTAGAACAAGTGTAGCGCCCTATAAAGGAAGTGTGCTTAGCTAGCAGCGGCACAATGCATACCATCTTAAGAGAGACTAAGAATTTTCAAGTCGATTCGTAAGAGCACTGGCAGCCTTACGACAATCGCCGGAAGCGATGCATGTATAATTGGTTCCGGAAGAGCCACATGGGCACAACTTTGGTCATTGAAGAAGCCTCATTGTACCCAGAATCGACTAGAACTCTCCTAAGTTTTAAGAATATCCGCGCAAATGGTTTCCACGTTGAGACTGAAGAAGAGTACGGTAAGGAATACCTACTCATCACGAAGCGCGAAGAGAATGGCAACAGAATATTAGAAAAACTCCTTTCACTTGAAACTGGGCTATATTATACCAACATTAAAAGCGATGTTGGACCGAAATGGCGACAGAGGGGGGGTGAATGTCGATCAATTAAAATTCGCCCCGCAAAAGTACTCACGAGGCAATCTCCTTCAATAGCTATGAAGAGAAGCTATGAGGTGATTGAACCAAGTACTCTGGAAGAAATGCTAGTCAAGGAGGCACAAGAGCCTAACAAAAAAGCTATGAAGTAGTAGGTTCAAACTTCTGATACTTCAAACACTCAGAGAAATAGACTAGACAAGACCTGCCAACACATATTAGAGCAAGGGGAAATAGCAGAGATCAAGATCCAATGGAAAGCAGCAAAAATGCCCCAGGCCGGTCTGACCGCAATGGCCCGGGCGGTCAGACCGCTCAATGAAAGCCGGTCTGACCGCCCCAACCGGTCTGACCACATTTTCTTCTCTGGTCTGACCGAACCTCGCGGACAGAGGCCTTGACTGAAAATCTGAAGATCCTGAAATTACAGGGCAAGACCAAAATAGGGAATTTTAAGTAAAGGACCAAACCTCTTCTAGCCAAGACACAAGATACTTATTTTAAACAACATAAAGGCTCTGAAAAACAATATTTTCACCAAGGAGCCTAGGAAAACAGGGATTTGGCAAATACTTGTACCTTCTACAGACAAGAGGCTAAGACCCAAATTACTCAGAGATTTCACAACCTTTACTCTTGAGTTTTTGTAGAGAGGTTAGCAACAACCTCAGGACTTAACAGGCCAAGAGTCAAACCAATAAATGAAGGGAAACAAGAGATACATTAAAACCCTAGAAACTGAAAGCTCAGGCACAGAGCAACACCAAGATTCAAGATGCCATCTCAAATTTGATCCTTTGGCCAAGAGACTTTGGGAATATGTTAGCAATAACCTTAAGACTCAAAAACCTCAAATATTAGACTATCTCAAGAAAGAAATCAAGAGGTTCATCAAACCCTAGAAATGCCAGGTAAGAACAGAGGAAGCACAAAAGCTCAAATCTGAAATTGAACTAGGTTTGCTCTGAGAATCAGCTAGCCAAATGGCTTTTGAACATATCCCATGTCATAGCAACCCATTTTGGCATTCCCAAACAAGAAATAATAAGAAATCAAAGAAGTCACAAAATCACTACAGAGAGCATCGAAGGAAATGAGAGCACAGGAGAATAAAACTTCAGATTTCATTCATTGAAGCCAATGGAATGCAAAGACGTCCCGATACCGTGGACATTAGAACAAGATGGAAGATTACATGAACTCACTACTCAATCCCTCTCCTTTCCATCCTCAAGATCACCAAGAGCTTCACATGCTTCTTGGGAGGGATACAACGAACAGACACAGGGAGACACAGAGGGAACACTACTCTGCCTCCAACAACTCTCAACAACTAAAGCCTAAAGCCAAAGCAAACCCTAAAGCTCATTTTGACTAAAGGAAACCCTAAAAACTCTTGGAGTGCTCAAGTGGGCATGCAGCCACCACCTCATATATATAACCCTAGGCTAACGGGTCTCCACCCTGTTACGCTCGCAAAATCCAACGGAGCCCGCTCCCGCTTGTGCAGCCTTGTGAAATTCTCGATTCGCCCCTCCTGCACCTTCCGGGAAGCTTCCGCGCTCCTTGTCGTCCACAACTCGCAACCACGTCGAATCTCCGCCGTCTTCGACACATCCGACCGTTCTGACCTCGACACCTCCCTGTGTCTAGTCCGGTCACCTCGTGTCTCACCACAGCTCCGCTTCGACATCCTGCAGTCACACAGACAAGAAACACATCAAATAGCACTGCTCGATACATGAAAGCGTAAATACCATCATACTTACCATAGATGAAGTCCAAACCTGTCGAAACCAAGAATAGGCGTCCTAAACCCATACGACCAAGTTTGACCAAGTCCGACCGAGCCCGAATGCACCATGCACCGTCAAGGTCCGAACCACCCAAACCAAACTCGACTCTCATAAACCGATATCAATTACTCATCATACACATGTGGTCACCTCCACATGGTTCATCAATCTCCCCCTTGATGAGTATATTGACAAACCCAGAAAAAGCATGAAGTTGAGTTTGAGTTTGAAGAATCCAACATGGTCCAAAGAAGGAAAATGAAGCTAATGACCATGTCGACAGAAGGAATACTAGAGCAACAACTAAAAGAGCAAATTGTTCTTTAGAGCTCTAAAATGATCCCAACTAGCTTTTTCTACCACTATTCTCCCCCTTTTGGCAATAAACACATCAAGAATGCAAAAGAGAGAATATGACATGTCAATAGATGCATATGGCTGAAGTTTGTTTATTTAAGCATTCAGAGCCATGAGAATTATCCATAATGACCATAACTAGTTACACCAAGCCATAACTCAATAAAAAGGCTATCTAGATCATGACTAGATATGTATAAGCCAGCTAGAACACATAAATATCAATCTGAAAATGAAGTGCATTATGTGAGCATGTCAAGACATCAAGAAGTAAAGTCTAGCTAGAGATATCCAAGGATGATGCAGGCCATGTCAATAAACTAAGCGGAACCAAGAAGCTAATATTGAGTCAATTAGAGTGCTATATGCTCAAGAGTAAAATATTTGTTCAAGTACTTGGTTCTTTTTGTAGTTTTAAGCAAATTGAGCACAAATGACATTTTCTTTTGAACCTTAAGGTTGTTGACAACCAGATTTTTGTTTTAACATGTGCTAGATCTCAAGCCTTATGCGACTACTCCAAGCAAGAAGCTTAAGAAGATAGTCTAGGTCATCCAAAACTCTCCATGAGTTCATGCCTAGTGCAATGGCAAGCCGTCTCATGAGAAATAATTGGTGAGATCAGTTTTTTCGCACAAAAGAGATCTATTTGCTTTTTAACATGTTGTACTAACTCATGCATCATCAAGAGACAAAAATAGCTCAATCTAAGGTTCAATAGAGATTCAACGCTCAACTTAGCCTATTTGACATGGCATGGATCATAAGACGATAACTCAAGAAAGACTAAACTCAAAAGCTAACATGACAAGTTTTAGTTCAAGTTTAGCAATTTTAATTAACTTATCATGGCAAAGGCTAGTCTACACATATGAAGTCATGAAGTTGATTGCAATCTGTGAATTTTCTAGTACCGGGAGACATTACTTGTAATGCTTATGGATTGTGGGCTTAATGCTCTATGAAAAAATCTGTCAAACACTGAAATTGATCTGTACAACTAGATTTGATTTGACCTATATGTGAGATGCTTACTACTATCTGTTCCATAGCTCTTTGAGTTCTTACTTTTGGTCGGTCAAATCTGTCATCTTGCCCTATGATTATTTGTTATGCAGTGGTCGGTATTCTGTTTTCATATCAGTTCAGAAGAGATCAATTCCTGTATTGTTTTGAGTATATATGATTGTGTTTTCCAGTTATCTCATGATCTTAAAATTGCCTGCCAGAATACTGCTTTATAATCGTTCACTTGTGAACTTCTATTATACCGAAATTTTGAAGTTGCTATCCTTTGTATAAGCAAATTTTAGTGATAGTTAATGCATTAATTAGAGCTCAAATCCTAATCTCTAGTTGTCTTATCAAATAGTGAACTCTGCATCTGAGAGCAATAATCACAAATAAAATATGAGTTTTATGCTGATTTTTGTAGCTCTCCTGTTCTTTAGTTAGAGTATATTATCTAGTATAAATGACATGTAAGAATTATATATTTATATGTCATTTTTGTCCTTTATATACTGCTAAAATATGTTTTAATTATGTTTTATTATGCTTAAATTAAATCTGAATATTTGCTTATACCGCACATGTTATTATAGAATACTTGTCTCATCTCTTCCAAAATAGCCCGCTTTTCCATCGAGTTCTCAATACCAGCAAGACCGGTGGCAGCCTTCAAATAGTGTAGGGGCGGAAGCGGATGTTCGTCTGAGATAAGCCGAGGCCTAAAGGAGCAATTATGAAGATAGGTCTCGTGTGGTTCAATCACCTCTTCCACTCGAGTCCTAAATTCTGAGACCTTGAAAAGGAACGGGGAGCTTTTCCTAGGGAAAGCGATCCCGACATTAGCAGCGGCGGCGTGGACGAGCTCGTCAACGATGTCATACGCCAGTTTGCGCACCTCCAGCACCCAGCACGCTGCAGGATAATCCACCTCTGATGGCTCCACGAGGCATTTGGCTATCAACTCTTCGAGATCACGTTTGAGGAGGCGGATCTTGTTCTTTTGCCCCTTCCACAGCCGCCTGTGTTGGGACTCAAGCAGCAGCAATGACTCGAGCTTCGCAAGAAGTGAGCGGACAATGCCTTGCACAGCACTGATCAGAGGCTCCACGGACTCTCCGGCCCTGTGACACACACAGATTAGGGTTCTTGGGTTTCACCCTGACAACCAAACTCCAAAATTAGGCCTAAAAATCCAAAAAAAGTCGAGAGGGAAGCGTCCACCTCGATCTTCATGGCCGCGGAACTTGGTCCAAGGGGTAGTAGGCATCGCTATCGAAGTGTTTCTTGTTTACGATGCAATTCGAAGCGATGATTCGCCGGGTCCGGTGTCAGCATTGCAATTTCCGTTTGGTCGCAGCACACAATGCATGATGATTCTTCGGTTACAAGAAAGTAACACCGAATCATTTTAAAATCTCTGTACATGAAGGAAGGATTATGTGAGAAGGTTTATAGTTTTATTGTGATAAATTATTGTCATTTATAGAGGAGTGAAAATGTGGAATTTGTAAATTTACAGATTTTTTGGGACAGATTGCAGAAATGGATGACCTAGATCATTGGTTATAGGTTGCATGAGACATATCATTGATAATGTGGGTCAAGTTGTGAAGACCTTGTCCTCGAAAATGATTTGTTTATTTTTGAATGTGCAGAGTCGCTTGGAATCAACCATGATCAATGTCGAGGATCGGGGCTATGCTCATAGAGGAGCCATGGCCCAGAACGATCAAAGATAATAGGTGAGATGGTGCGCTAAGGATGGCACAAGAAAGGTGAGAAATGTTGAAGGCGAGTTCGAACGGCGAGGTTGTACCATGTGGCTTGGTCGGTCCAAGTAAGGCGTAGTCCGGTGGAACCGGAATGGGAGAGACTTGCCAACATGTGGCAAGCTAGTGGTGCACCTACACGTGGCGAGTATGGCGATTGCTTGTAATGGAAGGAGATGACTAGGTCAAGGAAGGGAATTTTAGTAGTTTGACGAAAATACTAGAAACGACTTTGAAAAAAAACCGTGGTGCATAAGCAGCACTTGGGAAAGCGATTTAGGTCATGGAGAAACTATTATGGTCAAGATGGATCCAACCTTAGCACTTAGTGAATTCGGATTTATGCGCTTTGAAAAACGTGCATAAGTGTAGTGAGTGAGTTAAAACCTGTGTATGCAGGGTTATCAAGTTTTTCCATTGTACTAAGTTGATAGTATACAGTAAGGATTAGATGTGGCTGGCTAGCACATCTATTTAAGGGGTTATGATAAAGACTTTTGGTTAACCATCCAACCTACATCTCTTATACTTCCTTGTTAGGGTTAGAGTTTCAGAGTTGAATGCTTTGTGTGCTCTCTGTCCTCCAAGGTGGAGTGACTGTGAAACCATCTTCCTCAAGCAGCAATATATCAATTTTTGTTCATCTCTATGGATCTTTTTTGTTTTGATTGATTTGTCCTTAATTTGGATGGTTTTGAATTCTCTCTCTCTCTCTCTTCTTAATCTTGTTGTGCTAAGGACATATAAGAGATGGAGATAACCTCTGAAAATCAGTTTCCATCCATCTAGTTACTTAGTTCGGAAGTTCATGAAGAAACTCGATTTTTACTCTTTTTGGTCAATCCGAGTTATTTCTTAATCTAGTTGTTTCTTACCTCGATTTATTTAGTGTTCTTACTTGCTGGGATATATGGGGACACATTTAGAGTCATCATGGCCATTATTTATCCACGAGCAAGTCATATTCACTATTTATTGTTTTTGATCTATTTTTGGTGCAATCTACCTTCAAACGCAAAAAGGTGAGAACTTTGACAACGATTTTCTTGATAGTTGATTGAAATAGATTTCTAACATTTTAGAGAAGAGTCATACCAAATTTCAAGTAATTTGGTGATTTGGTTTGAGAGTTAGCTTATTTTTCGGTTTTGGCTCGTTTTGGTGCAGCAGAGGTTTATGAACTAAAATATCTAAATTCTCTTAAGTTCTTTTAAGTTTCTCGGCTGGAATATGTTTCTAAGGTCATGAGCTAGTTTTGCTTCAAATTTCAAGTGTTTTGGATTAAAAGTTACATGATTTTTTGATTTTGAAATAGTACTGATTTTAGTATTTACGGACTGAAAATTTCAAGAGTTTTTATAATTTTTAGATATTTAGCTTTGTAACTTTTATAGTTTTTGATAGTTATTAGAGTAAAAATTAATAAAATACTAAAATTTTTTGAAGGAATCCATCACCGTCCTCCTCTGTTTTCGATTTACCGATCTTAGAGTACGTAAAGCCAACCGTGTGATGCGAATGCTATTCTTTCGTTGCGTAGATTAACTACCCGCACGCCCATGGATGATTACTTGGGCTCATTGGCCCAATTACCGAACCGGCCTAATTCTCGCCACTGCCGGCAGGACAACTGCAGCATAGGATTCCTAGCCCAACTTTTGCAGCCTGCAGATTCCTGACGTCAGTTAGAGCATCTCCAACAAATCTTCTATAATGCTCATATCCCCTATATTTTAGAAAAAGAGGTAAAAAAAGCTCCAACAGCTCTTCTAAATGATACCTAAAAATATAGAGGACTCCATTCCTGATTTTTCGTCCTCCAAATATGGAGGACGCACGTCATCCCAAAAGCCTTCGACGGTTTTGTCCCACACTACATCGGAGATGCCCAATACTACTGCCGCCGCCGAGGCTATCCGCACCCGCCGCCTCGGCTTCTCGTCTCGCTCCTCGCGCTGCCCTCGCGCTCGCTCCGTCGGCCTCCTCGCGCCGCGCCGTCCGCCTCCTCGCGCGCGCCGTCCGCTGCCGGCGCCGCGCGTCCGCGCCGAGCGCCGCGCCTTCGCCGCTGAGGCTATCCGCACCGCCGCCTCGGCTTCTCGTCCGCTCCTCGCGCGCCTCGCGCCGCTGCGTCGCCTCCCACGTGCTCGCGCTGCCCGCCACCCGAGCGCCGGCGCCTTCCGCCGCCGAGGCTATCCGCACCCGCCGCCTCGGCTTCTCGTCCGCTCCTCGCGCTGCCCTCGCGCCGCGCCGTCCGCCACCCGGCGCGCCTCCTGTTCACACCGCCCTCAATCGCATATCCTCCATCGCCGCCACCTTCCGAGCATATGCCGCGATGCCACGACAGCCTCCACCGCCGCCACCCCGAGCATCCTCTGCGGCGTCCGGTCCCCATTGCCGCGGTACCCGAGCCGCCGCTCTGTTGGCGCGTCGGCCTGCAAGAGTGGGTCTTCCACCGCCACGGGCTGTCCAAGCTCCCGCCTCGGATGCGCACAAGGGTCGCCACACGCCATCGCCCCAGCCGCTGCCACACACACAGCCGACGACCCGCGAAGACGCCCACACTCCAGCTCCTGGGCACTCTGGCGGCGAAGAATCGACCACCGAGTTAGCTGCAAGTCAGGAGGAGTTCCTCCATCAGTACACCTTCTTTGGTGAAGGCAAATTTCTTGATGAAAGATGTGGGAAGGATATTTAGTGGGTATTTTTATTTGAGCAAAAGATCATTATTAAGTCTAAACTACATATTAAAATGTCATGAACAGATTTTTACCCCCAAGTTTTGATACATTACCTGTTTCATATATTCCATACTACCAAGATTAGTATATACTTCTTTCTAAAGGAAAATTATTGAGAAATTGCAATATATATACTAGTTGATAAACAATATTATACTCATTTGGTTCATAAGCAGTATTATACTCCATGTAATTCTTTCTGAAGGCATTACCAGTGCGAGATAATTCTTTTGATGGTGATATTTCTTTTTTGTATGGTACATACTTCTATAAATTCTCATGCATATACCTAACCAAATGAGAAGTCTACTTTTGCATTGGCTAGAACTTATCAGCAACACCTTGATTGTTATGCTGTAAAAAGATGAATTCTGGCTCTGGGTATAGATCCAACTCAATTCAGATTCTCCTTTTAGTTATATTGGGGTACTAATGTTTCACAACCTGAAAATATTTTGTGTGTGTGCAAAAATAATGCCCATTGTCGTGTGTTCTTATTTCAGCACCTTTGAGTTTTGGAACTCAATTGCCACTGATTTTTTTATCAGCTACGGCCTTCATCGACAATGAATTACATGTGTGCATCGCACTGTCTTTAGTTTCAGTTTGTGCTTGTATAATGTGCCATGTATAACTGGGATAAAGGTGGAGATGTTTCCAACATCTGTAGAAGTGTAGATTGTTTTTGGTTGTTATTGGGCATATATGACTACATTTCTTGATCCTCTCGTAAAATTGCAAAGAAGTAACAATACTGCATGTCTGCGGTTGATTCTGAAACAAAACATTGCAAAGCACAACATAATGATGCATGCTTGCAGCATCCACTGCTTTCTAAATTAAGTATGTAAAACAACATTTCTGCTATAGCGTCCTGTAAGCTGTAATACAGTCAAAGACATGCAGAAATTTATTGATATGGTTTGTTATTTCCACAAATTTTCTTATTAGAAGAAAACTGGTGTGAAGTCAGTGGGAAGGATATTTAGTGGGTATTTTTATTTGAGCAAAAGATCATTATTAAGTCTAAACTACATATTAAAATGTCATAAACAGATTTTTACCCCAAGTTTTGATACATTACCTGTTTCATATATTCCATACTACCAAGATTAGTATATACTTCTTTCTGAAGGCATTACCAGTGCGAGATAATTCTTTTGATGGTGATATTTGTTTTTTGTATGGTACATACTTCTATAAATTCTCATGCATATACCCAAAATTTGTGAATAAATACAGGGATAAGCCAGCATCGATGCCTCCATGCACGGTAGTTCATCTTTGATTTCTGCACAAGGAACAAAACTATCTACTTGTGTCAAATTAACTTAATAACTAGTTACATAAGAAATGCTATGAAAATTGTAATATGATGATCTCAGACAGGTAGATGAGAAAGGTGCTCTAAGTATTATGAATAAACAAATATTTATGAGTTATGACCTCTGCTATCTCTTTCACTAGTACAGATTCCTTCTCTATAAGCTCTGAAACGTCCTGATGGTGTTCTGCAAACTTTTTGATAGCCCATCTCCTGTAGTACACAATTACTTTAAACTCTACGTTATTCTCACACTAACAAAATAAACATAATCTTTTGTGGCTAAACAAATGATATCCAGATCCAAACAAGAATATTATCAGGTCTTTTCAAGATCTTTAGATTACAATACTGGCACCATTTACTAGATATCCTACTTCTTCAACAGCAAGTTAATAGGAATAGTACTTCTGCCAAAAAAAAAGTTAATGCATATAGCCATTTGATACCAATTGGGAAGGCAATTGCATTTGCATGAGTAGAATGATGTATTCAAGTGTCATAAAAATTTAAGGGGAAAGGGTTATCTATCATACCAGTCAGCCATAGTCATCCATTATATTTTTTTAAAAATTCCCTAATTTTTTTAACTCATGATCTGAAAGAGTTACCCAGACACCCTGATTTGACACTTTGACTAGTGCAAACTAGTGCAATGAGCTGTACCTATGGCTCCAGGTGCTTTCATTCTTTGGCGAGTATGAAAGGATCAAGGCGCACAACTGCAGCTCATCCCTGAGTTTTGCGAAATCGTAATTCACTGATAGCACCATCTTCCTGCACGAAAGAAAAGAGCCATAAGACAACCATGTGGAATCCCTTCCAACCAGTGCATGAAGCTTGAGAAATCGTAATGAGCTGTACCTATGATAGAAAAGAGCCATAAGACAACCATGTGCGAGATAATTCTTTTGATGGTGATATTTCTTTTTTGTATGGTATATACTTCTATAAATCCTCATGTATATACCCAAAATTTGTGAATAAATACAGAGGTATTTTTCTTTGAGCAAAAGATCAGTATAAATACTAATTTTGTTCAATGTACAGGTAGTATAGATGGAACGGGATATTTCACAGACTTGATAACCGGAGGTTCCAATTCTCAAGATTGGACTGAGTTTGCCAGCACCACCGAAGAGGAAGAGTTTCCAATTGTCGATGATAGTACATCGCAAAGGCCAAACCAAAAAGGACCAAGAATTTCAGTTCGAAAGAGGACAGGTCTTTTGGTGTCGCGTGGTTAAATGTTAGTTTGGATGCAATTCAAGGGACAGATCAAGCTCGTCTCGCATATTGGGATCGAATTTATGAATATTTCCATACAAACAGGCTTTTTGATTCAGATCGCTCTCATAAGTCCCTCAACAAACGTTGGACTGTCATTCAAGAATCTATCAATAGGTTTTGTGGTTGTCTAAGTCGGATAGAGAATAGAAATCAAAGTAGTATGACCATTGAAGACAAGGTTAGACCTAGTTACAAAACATCTATGTTTGTTGTCATCTTTTCGAGCTTATTTGTACTAATGCTCTATATTTGTTTTCTTTTCGTAGATAGTGCAGGCTGGCGAGTTGTATAAGAGTGAAGATAAGCAAAAGAAGGATTTCACGCTTATACAATGTTGGAATCTTTTGAAGAATCTTGAAGAATCAACCAAAGTGGATTGAAAGGCGTATTCAGATGCGAGCTCCAAAAATATCCAATAAAAAGCAGAAGACCACGGCCTTTTCAAGCCCTGCAGCATCCACGCCTGCATCTACTCCTCTGCAACATGAAGATGAGAGCGGGGATGCAAATCCGGATTATGCCAAAACTTCACTTGAAAGACCTTTAGGGAGAAAGAAAGAGAAAGAAAAGCTTCGTAAAAAAGGTGAACGTTTTTTTTATGATTCCTTATATCATCTATGGGCTAAAAAGAGAGAGGATAATGCAGAGAAGGAACTGAAGAAAGAAGAGAGGTTCAAACAAGCGTTCGCGTTGGAAGAAGAGAGAATTGAGCTTGAGAAAAAGAAGTTCGAATTTAAGAAGATGATGGAAGAAGAGAGAATTATGAGGATTGATACTAGTGGCATGGATAGTCCTCAAAGAAAGTACTACAAGTGGCTTCAAGAGTGTATTCAACGTGATAGTGCTAGTTAATTCTTTGGGGATAGTACTAGTTAGTTGTCATGAATTTTTTTGCTGCTAGTTAATTCAAGTTTGTTTATTTGCTTCTGAATTTTTAAACTTATTGCCGTCATGCCATGTGCTGACTGATTACAATTTACGGTTAGTGCCTGGTATTTAGACGGTCTGATATATTTGTTTGTACTCATGAGTCGTCTCATTTGTTATGGAGATGTGCTGATTTGGCTTGCAGATTTTCTGGGATTTAGCATATGTGCATACTGCATACACCTGTTGAGCTCATTTATGCTGTTGTTGAGCATATCCAACCCCGTCTCATCTCCTGGCCAAGCTTAATAACGATTTTCCCCACGCTGAGTGCCTTCAAGTCCCTTAAATTTGACTGTGAACTGAAGCATATTTGGATATGCTACTTGTCAAATAATGTCAAATGATATTATTGCAGCGGTTCACTGTCCAGCAGAAAGATATTCATATGTTTCTTAGCATATCCAAGCAGCAGAGAACACAACATAAGATTTTTCTGAGTAGTATTAACCAATAACCACAGCACTACTCATTTTCTTATGCTTACTCATTTTCTGAGTAGTTAATTCAAGTTTGTTAATTCAAGTACGCACCCGCGCCGGGGGAGGAGATGAGAAGATTGGTTGGTAGTTTTTGTGGACCCAGATTTTAATTTAGGGAACTATATTTAGGGGACTTAAAAGAGAGAACAAGATTCTATTTTAAATATTTTTAGTCTTCTATTTTCTAGATTGTGTTCTCTAAAAAATGATTTAGGAGATGAGATTTAGAAAATATTGTTGGAGATGCTCTTACACCACAGATTCTGACGTCTACTTCAGTGCTATTCAATCATCCCCAGAGGAACAAGAGAAAAAGTAACGCGCACGAGGAAAGAGAGAAAAACTGCGTAAACGCCATGCAAGTTTTCGTGTGTGTTGCGTACGTGGAAGGCACAAATCAGGCAGCCTTATTAAAGAGCGAACAATGCAAAGGGCGCAGCACGAAATAAAGGAGTTTAAAATGGTACACACATAAGGTACAGGATTATTCTTCCAGAGTATTCGTTGCCTGCTTAATTAATTTTGGTCTGTTTTTGTGCCGCATTACCTTCCACCTATATTCCTCCAGTGTATATTCAGAAACAGAATAATGGAGTACCACCTCGTCGAGATGATCGAGATGTTCGATGCCCTCGACGCGAGGCACCGGGCCAAGCAGCTGAAGAGAGGTGAGATTGGGCATGGCTCCTTGTTCGATCCGCACTGGTGGAAGACAATCTGGGGCCTCAAAGCACAGCCGCAGAAGGCTTGGGAATCCATCCCTGTACACGACGAACCGGTCGTCCTCGTCCCAAAATACATCAGGACCATCTGCCAGCTTCAGAGATTCCAAACAACGTAACCTCTGCAGTTGAGATAGATCTTTCCAGCTAAGACCAGTATTGGAAAGCTGCAACTCCGAGAGAGTATTATCAAGTGATGTGATAAAGTTTGTCAGTTCTCTTAACTTTCCACGCAGCTTGATGGACCTGAGCAAACACGGAGCTTGTATTTCATTGAGGAAGTCGATGGGATAACCGTTGAAATCAATTGATAGAGACTCAAGGGCATTGTTGCCCGTGAAACACTTCTGGAGGGAGGAGACTAACTCTTGTGACCGGCCGATGTCACTCTTGCACCATATTTTGACCTTCCTTAGTAATCTCATGTGAAGCAGGATGGGCTCAAAACCACTGTTCTCGTCGATGACAAATCCTGACAGAGTCTGCAATCTACTTTTCTCTGAGAAGAATTCCTGAAGCTTACTCTTTTTCTTCCCATCTTTGAGCTCGTGAGGTAGCTCAAACTGGCCAAACAGGTGAGCTAACCGTGGCAGCATGATGGCTTCGATAGGCAACATTTTCACACGTGTCTCCCGAACGTCCAGCGTCTCTAAATCGTACAGTTTTCTAATTGTCTTGGGGATCCTGTCAGCATCACTACCCCTGAGGCTCAGGTACTTGAGAAAAAGCAATTTGCATATGGCACGGACAACCCTCTCGTGAAGCCCCCTGCAACCTTCCAGATCCAACACTCGCAGTAATTTGCAGCTCTCGAAATCGAAAAGCTCACTATTGATGATCGTTAACGACCTGATAGCAGACAATCCAATTTCAGCCGCAACACTTCCACTTTCTGCGGTGCCGTCGTGAACAGAGAGTCGACGGACAGGACGGGGTGCTTTTTTGTTGGGGAGAGGCTCATCCTTGCGAATCAGAGTGACCAAGTCTTTAGATGTTGACTTGTTGACGATGAACTCCAGCATTACACCATGAACTCGACACCTCTTAACCTTGGAATTGTTGCCGATCAGCACTGGCTCAATGATATTCCTGTCAATCAACTCATCGAAACGGTCACCCGCAACTTCTTCATCTTTACGTGCACCATCTCCGGATACCAATCCTTCAGCTATCCATCTTCTAATTAGACTCTTCCTTAGTGGAAAAGAACCCATTAGTGGAAAAGAACCACAAGCCAATTTTTATTTTTTTATCTTTTCCCTTTGGAGTAAAAGTATAGAGAATTAATAAAAATACATACTTATTTTTTACAACAAATATAATTAATAGGTTAAGGCTGTAGAACGAATACAAGGTCTAATGCAAGCGCTAGAGTTTGCAAGGAACAGATTAAGAGATATATCAAGAAAACGTGCGGACTAGTGGTGGCTTCGTTTTATTGCGATAAATCATTGCTATTTTGGAGTAGAAATTTAGAATTTGTAAATTTTTTGGATAGTTTGTAGAAATGAATGATTTTGAAAAATTTAAGTCATGAAATGATTTGGTGACCTAAGTCAGTGGTTATAGGTTGCATGAGACATATCATTACTAATATGGGTCAAGTTGTGAAGAACTTATGTCCGAAAATAATTTCTTTGTCTTTAGATGTACAGAGTCGTTTAGAGTCAACCATGATCAATGCGTGGGGATTAGGGCTATGCACATGGAGACAAAGTCTAGAATGATAAAAAATCTCAGGTGAAATAGATGAGCTCAAGTATGGTAAAAGAAATGCGAAAAATATTGAAAGGAAGTTTGAGCGACGGATTGTATTTTGTGTCTTGGTTGATACAAGTGAGGCGTGGCCTAGTAGAATTGGAACGGGAGAGACCTGCTAACGTGTGGCAAAATAGTAGTGTACCTACACATGACAAATATAATGATTGCTTGCAATAGAAAGATATGACTGGATCAAGAAATGATATTTATTTAGTTTGATCAAAATACCATTCCTTGACTTCGTGGAGTCCACATCTTAACTACAAGATTTTGTTAGTAATAGTCGGATTCAGCTTTCCATCCATAGTTGAATCTATCTCCAAGTTTAAACCTAGGTTATATTTATATTGGATTCAAAAGCTGTTTTTCTACAATAAATGATTTTTCTACAATACTTAACTTTCAAATAGAGTGTCTTTTTAAGATAGAATCTACTAATTGATTGCAGTTGACACTATAGTGAGTTCATTTATATCGGCTAAAATCTAATACAAGTCTCACTACAACTTTCTCTATAAGTTGTTACTATTCATCAACAAAAACCATAAATCATCAGCAATAACTTGTGAGTTACCGACATGGCTCGTTGGCTTGCTGACTCAGTGAATCGAGCCCAATCAGATGCCACGTTAGTGCATATAACCACTATCCGCAGCATCATTAGGATGAAAATTGCTCTGGTTTTTCAAACTTAAGGGTGCTAAATCGGTTGTAGTATAGGGTCCAATATGTACTTTGGCTAAAACACAGGAGGTAAATAGGATTTTTTTTCCTAATAAATATTACTCAAAAAATTTTATAGCCGAAAAATGCACCAGGCAAATATAGAGAAGAGAACGCTCCAAATATACATAGGGAATAATACCACCAGATTTTTGCCAAAAAAAAACCTAATGTATATATAGAAAATTATGTAGAAGTCCAAAAAGTACTGTAAAGATTTGAAAAACAGAATTGACCCCACTAATATTTTTATCCAATAATTAACCCCACAAGGACTTGAATTTCGATTCGCCAAAAAAAAAGAATTATATATGTTAATTAAAAATCTAATAGAAAAGTACCGAACTTATGTGTGTGTGTGAGAGGCACCTTTTGTTCCGGATGGTTTCTGTTAACCAACTAATGTCGGAGGTAGTATTGCTTGCTGCATCCGGATAATAATGTGGTTGGAATTGGATAACAATCTTGTTTAGAAGGTCCCCCGCACTGTTGCACTCTGACGCCACAACCCAAGCAACGTGATCGAATTCATCGGAGTGACGGCACACATCGGGGACGGCGGAATACAGTGCGCTCGCGAGGGCAGTCTTTCCCACGCCGCGTGGTCCCACGATGGAGATCACCCTCCGGTTGTAGGGTTCCCACCCATAGTCCTTGGAGAGCATCCGCACAATCTCATTTTTTGGTCCGTCGATGCCAACGAGATGATTAGCCTCTGGAGCTCCAGATGGAGAGGGGCCGGGCGTGGCACTGTCTCCTCTCTGGCTCGATTTAGCGGCCTGGTGCCACTTTTGTAAGCTCTCGATCCTATCCTTCAAATGCTTGATGTTCAAATGCTTGATGTCGCTCATATGCGCGAGAGCGCGTCCCCACGATCTGATGTTGCGCAGCCGGGTGTAGATACACATGTAGTCCTCAATATCACAAACCAACTCCTGAAGTTGCAGGACCCATTTCTCCTGCAGCGCCCCCTGGTTATTCTCGTCGTTTTCCTCAATTATCCCAGTCATCAGCTCCATCTCCCTCTTGATGAATTCGATGCCTTCGACCTTCATTTGTTGCTTCGTCACGTATGTCATTCCTCGCAGAGTAGCCTCCGCAAGGTGGACAGCATCCTTCGGCCTCCAGCTCTTTCTCCCTATCATTCGGAAACACCGGAAACACGAACAGGTCACTCTGAACATGGTTTAGACAAGTCGATAACGGTGGGAACCAAAACTAAACCAAACGACTTCCCCCCCCTCAAATTCTAATTTAGTTCAGGAAACAAAGAGATGGCTGTCACGAGGGGCCTAAAATTTGCTTCAATGCGGAATAGAAGTGAACATTCAAATAACATTACCTGGTTTCACCACGACAACATCTTGTTCTTCTAGTCTTTGGTGTTCATCCTCTTTTGTCACCACACTCTTAGCTTCCTCTTCATCCCAGGTATGAGCAAGTCAAAGTCAGACGAGACGCATAATATTTTCCAAATAGAAAAAGGGTAAAGGTTAAAGGAAAACAAATGAGTCTTTTAAAAGAGTAAAAACAAATGCATCAGAAAATAGCCGGACCCAAAATTAAATAGAAAAATATGACAATGACTATGAAACCTTTTGGACTGGACCATCTAACAATATTGTCGGATAAAATTTGCTTGGAATAAGACGGTTTGATGGGACGGAATGAAAAGCGGGGTGAAAAAGAAAATTACCTGGCTTCCGTAGATGCGAAGAGGATTCCGACGGCATAGATCTGCTGATGACAACAAGTATTTAGCTCTGATTACAGTTGGAATAACAAATGGGTAAGGTACTGGAAGTCAGGTCCAGGATCGGATAAAGGTAAAGTAAAGAAATAAAACGATATGGAAAGGGAACTAAGACGAGTTATATTTTTTGTTAGAACAAAATCCGGACCTGTTATCTTCTCGTTTGTTTATATCTTCCCTAGGGTCCTTTTCTTGATTTCCAAGTTGTCCAGTCGTGTCTTTCTCCATAGTCACGTCTTGTTTTTGTAGAGCACCAGTCACATCTTGTTTCTGTAGAGCACCATTTTTTCCCATATGTGTCGCTGTACTTTTACCTTCCCCTAAACCCCAAATACGAACAAGTTAAAAGTACCCTGCTTAAAAAAACTTATTTTAAATGATTTTTGGCTAAAAATTACTATAGCTAACTGAAAAACACTGTAACTGATGGTGACTTATTTGGCAAAATTAAATTTAAAAAATTTAAAAATAGTATCATACTGCCATATTAAATAAGTACACAATACATAGTGATTTCAATCGTAACACTTTTAGATTTATCTTTTTAGGTGAGGTAAGGATAAAAGCCTAACAGAGGAGCTACATATGCCTACCCGTCCTACTTATGGGGTGGGCCTTTAGCTTACGCTACAGTGTTACTAATAGTATTAGAGCATCAACCCTTGTTGCAAAGGCTATGTGTGCGTTTGGCCCTATAGTGTAACACCCCCCATTTTTTGGAGCGTTATGAATTCCTCACAATTGCCCAGGATAGTTCAATTGCGAGTTTCATCCATCGAGTGTTTAACATTGCCAACGCAAGCTCAGATATAAAAGTCGACTTTATTACAATAAAGGGTTTAAAGCCAAGTTTCACAGTAGAGCCAACGGCCTTCAGATATAATACACAAAAAGAACACCACAGGCAAACTTGAGCGAAGAACGACCCTAATCCCAAGCTTCTTCCATATCATAGTAGACCACTTCTTCATCTTCACCTGCCTCCTCAAAGTTGACAGTTTCTGTTTATGTTTTTAGCAAGTATGAGTACAACTACCGTACTCAGCAAGTTACACGGAGCTTAATATTAACTACATGCATGGTATAGCAAATGGAAAGAATTCTGGTTTATCATTTTATGTGGATGCAATTTTAATTAAGAATCAAATAAAGACTTGAAAAGTAACTCCATTAAGTAAAGGGGTTTTCAAGCGTGATTATTCAACATTATCAAACCATTCATAACTCTACTTATGTTTTGTTGTTGGAATCACCCATTAAACACAGCTTTATTTACTGGAAGCACGGCGTATTCGAATACTATTATTTTATGACTCTGCAGAGTTGCCCTGCTTTACCCACAAGATCTCCCAACTCCCGCGACAGAGTTAAGAAAACAAGGTTGTTCACTGCTCAATTCTTTATATAGCCTCCACCCAGTAGGTCCTAGATCCCCATAAGCTCGGATGACCCCACGGATCACATCCGACTCATAGCAGTCCTACTGTTGTATGATTAACCACCTCTCATACGAACTCACCCCCGGACTCCCCCAGCCAGTTGCAGAGGTTCAATTGAACTTGAGCAGTTACTAAACCAGGTTTGACAAAGTCAACGCTTGTGGTTGGGCGGATACTATGTTCTTTACTCAGCATAAGGGTCTAGTCCTTATATTTTATCCGAGGCATCAACCATCCACAAACCCATAATCAGTACACTCTGTACTGCCACCATTCCTCTACCAAGCCTCCACCCTAGGATAAGGTCTTCGGATCCACGATCCTCGCTTACCCTAGATCCAGCTTTTCCAAATTTCTAAACAAATACCAAAAGCCTTAACAGTATAAATATTTGATGAATTCCTAACTACCATGTTTATATTATTATTATATTTACTACTACTATGTTTGTCAACATGAATATGGCCATCAAGTTTAAATTGGGCTTTTTCGGGTGGTAGGACATAACTAACATTTCATGTCATTCTAAATAGCAATTATACACAAAATAATGACTTCAAAATAATATAATGAAAATACTGCTAAATAAATAAATAAAGACATGGAAGGTTCAATATGATCGAGGTATGTGCAACTTGCCTTGCGAGTCTACGATTTCAACTAATTCAAATTCATCGGCGGGCTGGATCTGGGCTTGAGCTTCTCCCTCTTGCTCCTGCGATTCTTCGACTCCGGAAGCTAGCGCAAAACAATTAAAATAAATCAATTCCGTGCCCGAAGAAATGAGCTAGGAATAAAGAAATAAAATAAAGAAATAAAACTCGGTAAAATTCAAATAAATTGAGATTTGGGCTTATAGGAGGGTCATATGGGAAAATGGGCCTTGGATTTGGGTTGGCGGGCTCGAGACGAATCCGGGGAGTATAAATATGCATTTTGGACTTTGGGCTAGTTTACTGTTCATCGGGCTCGGTACTGTTCCTCGGGTTCGGGTCAGACTCGGCGAACTGACTCAGCTCAACCAAGTCAAAGCGGCTCGGCCGGACGGAACGGGCGCGCACGCGAGGTGACTCGACCCAGCCGAGTTCGACTGGCCCGGTCGGACGCACCGGACGCGAGCGAAGCGACTCGGTTCGACCGCTTTGCGGGGAGGCTTGGTCGGAAGACATTGTACGTCTTCCTCCTTCCACCCGAGCGCGCACTGAGAACAGAGGATTAACTCTTTATCTTACACGATGTTGATTACAGGAGCAATAGTAATTTTTCTTGATATATTAACAAGTAGTAATTGAAGCTAATTCGAAATTAGGGCCCCTAACTTTTTGGGGGCCCTGTGCAGTTGAGCACTTTGCTCCTGCTATTGGTACGGGCTTGCCCAACACTAGTTCTCTAGTTTCCAAATCCCTTCCTTGTTCCCAATCTTTACTTCCAATTCTCCCGAATTTTATCCTAAAGTACTTTGTATCCGGTGTTGGAACTGGTAATATATCTCTTGTGCTTGGTGTTGATTGTGTTCACCAAGTGGGATCTTGACAGACGCGTCCTTCAAAAATATGAAAGAATATGCGAGAGAAAATATACTTATCGAGAGAAAAACATACTTCTTATCATGTAGGTGTGCCCTGATCATTTCGATGAGATTACGTGGCTCCCAAGTGTTGGGGACCTGGTGCCGTCGAACTTGTAAAAGTATGCTGGTGAGAATCCTGCTTATGTCAGGCTTTCGGGTTGTCCGCACAAAAGCCCGGCAATCGAATCTCCTTCCAAGCTTGCAATATAGTTGTTTGGCAAGAGTTGTCTTACCAACTCCACCCAACCCAAGAATGGATACCATCCTTAGCTGCCGCTCTCCATCGTCAGTCAACCACCCTTCAAGCTTTTCCCTCGAGCTGTCGATACCGTCAAGGCCTACAGCCTCCATCCCATACAGCGGTGGAAGCGGACGCTCATCCGAAGCGCTACTACTTGGCCGCCTCTTGCATTCATCAAGGTTATAGCTCCTGTGCCGCTGAATCGCCTCCTTCACACGAGTCCTGAATCCTGAGATCTCGTCGGCGACCCATCGGCCCCGACTCAGTTCCTCGCGGAGCTTAGTGATCTTACCACGGAGATTTCTCTGGACGGCAACGTGGACGAGCTCGTCGACGAAGTCATCTATGTCGTATGACAGTTCGCGCACCTCCTTCACCCAACAGTTGGCCGTCAAGGCAGGGGCCTCCACCACTGATGGCTCAATTAGGTATTTGGCTATCAATTCTTGGAGATCACCTTTCAGGAGTTTGATCTTGTTCTTTTCTCCCTTCCGCAGCCCATATTCGGGCTCCGACAGCAACGGCTCGAGTTTCCCAGGAAGGGAGCGCATGGCGCCCTGCCAAGCACAAATCGGAGCCTCCATGGATCTCTCCGTTCCTAAAACGAACCAAAGCACATATTAGTTTGATCTAATAATACCATTATGACAGATGACGAACATAAGAAATTTCGTAACAATACCTACGAAGAAGAAACCAACGACGCGAAAATTAGGGATCTCTCCAATTTAAGGTGAAAGAAGTGATCAACGTGGACATTTGCATGCCACTAATTCCCTCTTCGTACGGCAGCATCTAGTCGTAGTCCCCCAACTTCCCTTAGCAGCATCGCATCCCCTCATCGCTGCCTCTCCAAAGCATTTGCCGCCGCCTTCTTTCCCTATCTGCCCGTCGTCGCCTCCCCACCTCTACCTCTCGCAACTGCCGCCTTCTTCTCCCCTGAACCCTCGTGTCGCGCCTCCTCCTCCTAGGCACCACCACCAATTCCTTCCCTGTGCGGCAGCATCTGGTCGCAGCTCCCCAACTTTCCCCAGGGCGCCGCCACCAATTCCATCTCCCATCGCCCTTCAACCAGCGGCATGACGCTCGGCGATAGTGGCCGGTGGATCGGAGAGAATGACGCTCGGCGACAGCTACTGGTGGATCAAAGAGAAGGGCACTTGGTGATTACAGTGGCTTCCTCTTACTACGCCCGCCCACAGGGCTCTCCCCCGTTGCCGCCGCCCAGCAATTACTCGCCCGGTGAGCCTCTCTACCTCCTCTTACTCTTCGCTCGGAGCCTATCGTGCTGTCTAACGATTTTGGTCTCCCAAGCTGATCGTCGAAGTCGGTACCGTGGTCGAATGGGGCCATGGTCGAGAGGCCGTGGTTGACGGGGGCCGTAGCCGAAATCAAAGATCCGTGGTCGAAGTTGAAGCCGTAGTCAAAGTTCAAGCTGTGGTCTAAGGGGGCTGTGGACGAAGTCAGTCCGCGGTCGAAGTCGAAGGGCTATGGTTGAAGTCAGGCTGTGGTCGAAGTCGAAGGGTCATGGCCGAAGTCCAAACCGTGGTCGAAGTCGAAGGGTCATGGCCGAAGTCCAAACCGTGGTCGAAGTCGAAGGGCCATGGATGAAGTAGGTCTACGGTCGAAGTCGAAGGCCGTAACCGAAGTCGAATGGTCGTGGTCGAAGTCCAAGCCGTGGTCGAAGTCGAGGCCGAGCAGGCTGGCGCAGATAGTCAGGCGACAGGGTACAAGTGCACTGGAGGCCTGCCAACATACGACCACTAGCGATAGTCGACCGCTCTCAACCTACGATCACACGCGATGGTTGACGTTTCTAACTTATGACCACGAGGTGTGATCGATGGCTTCTAATTTATGACCATGAGCACTAGTCGATGTGTTTCAACTTACGATCATGAGGTGTAGTCGATGTCTTTCGACTTACGACTACGAGCGCTGGTCAATGTGTTCCGATTTACGACCACGAGATATCCTCGATGCCTTCCGATTTACGGCCATGAACGATGGTCGTCGGCTTCCTATGTATGACCGTGAACCATTATCGAAGGCTCCTGATTTAGGACCACGATTGATCATCGACCGCTGCCAACATACAACCACCAGTGATGGTCGACCGCTTCTGACCTACGATCACGCGCGATGGTCGATGGCTTCCGACTTACGATGACGAGGTGTGCTCGAGGGCTCCCGACCTACGACCACGAGGTGTGGTCGATGCCTTCTGACTTATGGTCACGAGGTGTGAACGACGGCTTTCGACTTACTTGATGGATTTAAAAACTTTTAGAACATGTTGGTATGCATATTCTAAAATTTTTCCACTTGTGAGTTTTAAAACATGCAGTATGATAAATTTTAAAAATCCACAGTAACGCACAGGTATTCAGCTAGTACTTTCGAAAGACTAACCCTAAAATGAATTGATGTCGAGAGCGGATCTGTAACTTTATTAAGTGGTCCATGTGTTGTTGGTTATGCACATTCACATGGTAAGCTCTACATTTCAGTAAAATTACATAATTACATTTTAGTACTCTAACTTTATGGAATTAACATGTACCTCAAAGTGCATGATTGCTCCTTAACTTCCCGAAATAACATCCTTTCTTACAGAGGAGATATTATTAATTAAATGTTTAGAGAGTTTGCACTGACATTTTCTGAGAAACCATGTATGATGTCTAATAAATGTTTGTAATGAATAATTGGTACTTTGGTTGAGTTAAATTTAAAGTTTGCAATAGTTTTAGAAAATTCAGATTTCAGAGTTGCCATTAGTGTTCCCAGTAGGACTACTGGGATAAAGCGGTCGGACAGGCCTATGAACGATGGTTTGACTGGTGGACTGGTGTGACCGGATGTTGGGTGGTAGTTCGACCGCCGAGGCGGTATGACCGATTTCTAGTTGGCGGTTACTTTTTCTAGAGAGCACGTTTTGGAGTTGGGCTCGTGTGGCCCGATCGGACGGTGTGAATGGTCCAACTGGATGTGAGAAGTCGGTGTGACCGGTATTTAAAATACGATCACACTGGTGGGCTGGTCAGACCAGCCAGTGGCTAGCAGTCTGACTAGGGCGGTCAGATCGGCCTGAGGAGAGCGGTCAGACTGGTGACTATGGCTAGAGTACAGGTTGAGTTGAGCTGAGTTGATTTGAGGTCGGTTCATGGCTTAGGAGCTATAAGGGTTTGTGTTGCATTATATGATGCATGTTTTTATTAACGTGAGTCAAGTATATGGAACTTATACTCGATATAGTTGCTTGGTCTTTGGATATGCAGGTGGCTTGGAAGACGTAGCGGTCGACGACAATCAACTAGTACTAGGTGTAGCACCCTCAAAAAAACCCTAATTGACCCCTCTCTCTCCTATCCCTCATCTAACCTCTCCCGTGATAATCTCTCTCACGTCTCTAATCTCTCATCTCTCTCCATCTCCCATTACGCATATCTCTATCTCCATTGCATCCAATCTCTTATTCTCTCTCTCCCGTCGGCTGGGGTTTGCGGACCCGTGGCCATCGGCGACGGTGGTGGCGTAGCATGCACGTGAGTGTGCAGCGGCATGGTGCAACATGCGCGGCACGGCGTCGGCGTAGCACACACGGACACGGCGGCGGCGCAGCATGCGCACGGGCACACAGCTGGCGAAGGCGATGGCGTAGTGTGCACGTGAGCACGCAGCGGCGTGGCGCAGCATGCGCGGCACGGTGTCGGCGCAGTGCGCACGGACATGGCAGCGGCGCAGCATGCGCATGGGCACATAGTTGGCGGCGGCGCGACATGGCATCGGTGCAACGCGCATGGACACGACGGCGGTGCAGTGCAGCGCGTGGTGGCGGTGTGGGCCGAGCTACACGGCGGGGTTGGCATGGGCCAGTTGGCGGCAGCGACGGTGGCTGGCAGCAGCCGTTGGAAAACAAGGGTGGCCCAGCTCAGCCATCAGGGATAAGGTGTTGGATAAGCATTACATTTTATAGCATCAATTACTCATTACTCATTGACAGCATCAATTACTCATTACTCATTGATATGGCTGAGCTGGGCCACCCTTGTTTTTCATGGCCTTGAATGGATGGACAATGACCCTTCCCTCCATTTCCAGCCACACTACTGCTAGATTTCATTTCATTCCGCTTGCTCTGTCTGAAAGAATCTCCATACATACAGTTTCAATATGTCCACACTAGCCAGACTGTTTTCTTTTAATTCTGTTTCGAGTAACACGCATCATCAACCCCTCTCTTGCATGAATTGTTGCTCCGGATATTGGTTCATCCTGCTAACCTTCATATTGGTTCCTTTGCTTATAGTGATTGCGTGTCTCTGTTATGTGGGGTATCCCATATCGACGCCAGCACATAGTCCAGTCAGCAGCTGCGCCACGTGAGGATCCATAGAGATAAGTTTGGAATAAATTTCCAAAGAGACTTCAATAGGATAAGTTTGTTCTTTAGAAAGCTATCGCTTTCAATTAGTTAAGCAATCCTTCAAATTGCCTAGAGTTAGTTAAGCAATTCTTAAGATTGCCTTTCTTATCTCCTTATCCCTAGCATGGGTGGGAGCATTCGAGTTTTCAGCATCGTGGCTTATCACTATTTGTTGTTTTGTTTGTTTTTTATTTGGTTAGAAGTGGACCGGTCTCATATTTCAAACATTTATTTCAGTCTCTGTTGATTCTTTAGTAAATTACTTTTATAGTTTATTTACTCGTGATTTCTATTATTGCTTTTATTACTCATTCTTCACTTTGGTGATGACGTTTTATAGTAGTATCTCACATCGGTATGTGGGGTGCTACACTAGGCGAGGAGCTGAGATCCGAGCAGTCGTATAAGTCCAGGTGAGTCTGCGTTGCTCAAGTGAGAAGCATAGAGAAGACAAGGATCATAAAAAACGGATTGGTGTATGTGGTGCGCCAAGTGCCGAGGCTGATGCACGTATAAATGATTTGGGGGAGTCTGAATGCGTGAGGAGGTGAAGGTGAAGACAAAGTTAAGGGAATGTGCTCAAAAGCTTTGTTGAGGGTATTTTGGTAGTTGGCTAAGTACCAGATTGGTACCTTGATCAAAGCCACAACGTATAGAGATGTAAATGAAAAGTGACTTAGGTCAAGAAGAGCTGAAATTGATAAGTGGATCAATTACTAAAGAGTTAATGAATTGAGTCTTGTAAATACTTTGAGAAGCGTGTGTGAGTGTGTAAAACCCGTGTTAGTAGAGTTGACGGGTTTCTCTAGTAGGCTTAATAGGTTAGACCTATTAGTGTTGTTGCTGGTTATTTAGAGGGATGAAAGGTGATAGATCTAAGGATTCTAGGTTTTAGTTTTTGCTCTACCACCTTATCTCCTTCTATGATTATGTGAGAGAGAATTTGAGAGAAAAATATGGTGCTTTAGTTGTACAATGTAATCATACATGAGTATATAAACCTCATCCTCCACTGAAATAGATCAAAACTTTATCTCAATCATGTTCTTATTTGCATTCTTACTTAGTTTTGTTTGTTCTTGAGTTTGATTTGTGATTTTGGGTCCGTGGGAGTTCTATCCCAATCTTCTGCTTAAATTACGTTGGTAGGATATATGATAATGTATCTAAAAGATCTCATATCTTAAATCCTCATGAGTGAAAAGTAATTTGAGTTTTAAAATTTTTGTATTCTTGTAAACTAGATTCGATTATCTTCAATTTGGTGAAGTTGAGCCCAAGAACCTTAAGATTTTTGATTGGTTTAGATTTCTATTGACTTGAGCAAGTCTCATGTAAAACTTAGAAGTGTTTCGGATGAGAATTGGATGAGTTATTGAGATTTGAGCTTTTGATATGAGAGATTTTCAAGTCTGGAAATAGGGGATCGATTGGATCGCTCCAGACCTGTGGTCACACTAGCTGTGACCGGTCACAGGCCAGCCCCTTAATGTCGGTCTGACTGGCTCTATACAGAAGGCTGCTGTTTTTGATGGTTCTTGCTTCTTGCTTTAGTTTGCTTAGCCGTGTTGTTAGTTTGATCTGAACTTGGTGATTATCATAGTACTTAAGTGAATATTTTAAATACCTTAGAAAAAAAGTTTCAGAAATTATTTACCTCTCTAATTGTCCACGTTGGCCCTACATTTTCGATGGCAGTCGGTCAGCACCGAGGAGTTGGGAGTACAACAGCAACGCACCTACTAAAACAACCTATATAGCGTATAGGGGCCGGTGCTTCCTTGTGCCGTTTTTTCTGTCTACTCTGCCACTGATACCCTTTCCCGATCGACCGTAAGGTTGAGAGAAACAAAAGCCGGCCAGTGATCAATCGAGTGATGGACGATTACGGCCAGTGACCACAGACGGGAGGTGGTCAAAATGATCCTGTTGAAAGCAACCCTGTGGGCATCGATTTGGCCAAGGCGGAGCTTCTCGCGCTGTTGGACGAAGTGGAAGGCCAACCGCAGCGGCTGAGGGTGATCTCCATCGTGGGATTTGGCGGCTCCGGGAAGACCACCCTGGCAAGAGCAGTGTACGAAAGCCGTCAACCCCCTCGATTCTGTTGCCGTGCCTGGGTTGATAGATGGGAGTACACCGATGCGAGTGGCCTTTTAAAGAAGATAATCCAGAAAGTTTGGCCGGAGGCGGGACAAGATGTTCTTCAGGAAACGAATGAGGAATGTCTTCAGAACCGTCTCCAAGTATACTTGGGGGATAAGAGGTTAGTATTCTCTTGCACGCTAGCTTCAATAATTACACCTGCCTCACTGCAGAGATGCGTGACTTGACGCATGATATTGAGGATTGCATAGAGCGCTTCCTGCATCGCGTTACGTGCGAGGAGGGAGCGCCCTGGATTTCTCGGACTGCACACGGGGCCAAGACGTTTTACACCCGTCTTCGGTTCGGTGCCAAGATGAAGAAGCTTAAGAAGCGTTTGAAGGACTTGAAGGACAATCTTCCTGCAGCCGGCGGCCAATCCTCAACCGCAGCGCCAGCGGGAGGTGGTCAACGTTATCCTGTTGAGCGCGACCCTGTGGGCATCGCGTTGGCCAAGGGGGAGCTTCTCGCGCTGTTGGACGAACCGCAGCGGCTGAGGGTGATCTCCATCGTGGGATTTGGCGGCTCCGGGAAGACCACCCTGGCAAGAGCAGTGTACGATAGCCCTCAAGCTCAATCCCCTCGATTCTGTTGCCGTGCCTGGGTTGATAGATGGGAGTACACCGATGCGAGTGGCCTTTTAAGGAGGATAATCCAGAAAGTTTGGCCGGAGGCGGGACAAGATGTTCTTCAGGAAACGAATGAGGACCGTCTTCAGAACCATCTCCGAGGACACTTGAAGAATAAGAGGTTAGTATTCTCTTGCACGCCAGCTTCAATAATTTTTCTCCATGCATGCCTGCGTCCATGAATTTGCCTATCAACTTTCTTTCCTGACTAAAATATGCTTGTATTCCCAACTAAATGACCTCTAAATTGACTATATATTGGATGTTGTTGCATCAGTTCAACTGAAATATTGCAATCGTTCCGGTCACACATAAACTTGTCACCATTGGAAACATGCATGCATGTACTCGAACTCACAAACAGGTCTTTCACTACCACATTTTTTTGGGAGGGCGCTGGCATAAATATATACAGGG
The DNA here is from genome assembly GCA_036346575.1 of Dendrocalamus sinicus. NCBI lineage: Eukaryota > Viridiplantae > Streptophyta > Magnoliopsida > Poales > Poaceae > Dendrocalamus > Dendrocalamus sinicus. The sequence continues at coordinate 578,643 of CM070672.1, read as the reverse complement.
AATGCTAGAAATCGGACGCTTGCTTGCCGCATCGGTTCAATTTAGATTACTGCAGTTGAAACGCTGTTGTAGTTGTTTGGAAATGCTGCGCGCAGAACAACAAAGTAACAATAAAAATGAAATATGTCCCTGCAATATAAAAAATCAAATTTAAAAAAGGGTGTGTCTAGGCATCACCTGAAAAAAAACTAGAAAGTAGAAAAAAACTGGAAAGTAGCCAATAAGCTATGTTGGAGCAAGGTTTGAAATCTGGCTGTATATATTACGTCGTTCACACGGTTGAATATTGCGGCTGCAGGGCATGTCTATTAATTAACTTTTGCTTTTCATTGACAATTCGTCTCGTAGGTATTTAATTGTCATGGATGACATCGATATGAAGCTATGGGATTGGATAACTTCAACCTTCAAAGATAATGGTACAAGCAGCAGAATAATAGTGACCACGACCATCCAGAAAACAGCCAATAAGTGCAGCTCCAGTAACGGTTATGTGTACAAGATGCGAACTCTTGGAGATGCAGGTTCTAAGAAAATAGCCCTTCTGGATACATTTGACTTGGAGCAGTATTCGCTAACACTCCTGAAGAAATGCGATGGTCTTCCACTTGCTCTTGTTAGCGTGGCCAATCATTTCAGAAGTGAAAATGGCCCCACGGGGAAGCTCTGTAAAGATTTGTGCCGCCGCCTTGGTTCTTATCTGCATGAGACTGCAAATGAGAATACGAATGACTTCGCAAGACTTCGAGGTGTACTTATGGGTAGAAGCGGAAGGCCAACTTCTGATGTGCACGGGATGCCAGCGACGAGCGAACATAAGGTTGGAGCTTCACATAGACCCAGTCGCCGACGGAGAAGCGCCGCTCAGAACGCTTTTGATTGGCTTGTTTAACCATGCGCTCCTTAGCGCGAACTAAATGTTGCCGAATGAGATCAGTCATCAATTGGCGCTCATCTAACCAAGACTGAAGATCTGTCACAGGAACGACATCCGCGTCAGAAATGCAAAAATGAGAAGGAGCGTACCCATAAAGGACTTCAAAAGGGGAACGACCGAGGGCCGAATGATGACTACAATTGTACCAATACTCTGCCAAATGTAACCAGTCACTCCACTTGGTGGGGCAAGCATGAACATAACAGCGAAGAAATGTCTCAAGACATTGATTGACACGCTCGGTTTGGCCGTCCGACTGTGGGTGATAGGCCGAACTCATCCGCAGCTGCACGTGAGTGAGTTTAAACAAATGAGACCATAACTGACTGGTGAAAACTCGATCTCTATCGGACACAATGGCGGAGGGTAACCCATGGAGGCGATAAACCTGCTGCATGAAAACGGAAGCCACTGTCATCGTCGTAAAAGGGTGACGCAACCCCACAAAGTGTGCATACTTGGAAAATGTATCCACGACAACCAAGACACAGTTGAAACGCCCAGACACAGGCAAGCCCTCCACAAAGTCCATGGAAATAACCTTCCAAGCTCTGTCAGGTACCTCCAATGGCTGAAGCAAACCCGGAAGTCTCGTACGGTCGGGTTTCGCTTGTTGACAAATAGGACAAGCTGCAACGAAAGATTTAACAGTTGCCTTCATTCCCTTCCACGCAAACAATTGTTTGGCACGACGAAATGTAACGGGAAAACCCGAATGACCTCCAACAGGACTGGAGTGAAGTGCTGACAATAGCTGCTGATGCAATGATGGAACATCTCCAACCCAAAGGCGACTCTTGTAACGGAGTAACCCGTCATGCAAGGTAAAATGAGGTACTGCCGAGGGCTCTACAGCTAACTTAGTTAGAAGCTGTTGAGAAAAAGCATCCGACTGGTAAGAATCCATGATCTGTTGAACCCAAGCCGGAGTGGCAAAAGAAACGGCCGCACACTGACTGGCAGGAAGCGGACATCGAGACAAAGCATCGGCAGCCCGATTATCAGATCCTTTACGGTAGATAATCTTATATTGTAAGCCTAACAACTTGGTGAATACCTTTTGTTGCCATGGTGTGTGCAGTCGCTGTTCATGAAGCTGGACTAAACTCTTTTGATCTGTCAAGATATGAAACTCTGCCATTTGTAAATAACTGCACCAATGATCGACCGCCAGTAAGATGGCCATGTACTCTTTTTCATAAGTTGAAAGTCCTAAAGAACGCGGGCCCAAGGCCTTGCTCAGAAATGCCAGAGGATGCCCAGCCTGCATCAAGACTGCACCAATGCCATTGCCACTCGCATCCGTCTCAATTACGAAAACCTGACGAAAATCCGGCAACGCCAAGACTGGAGCTGAAGTGAGGGCAGATTTCAAGGCCTCAAACGCCTGTTGATGTTGACTAGTCCACACAAACAAAGTGCCTTTACGCAAGAGTTCCGTTAATGGCTTAGATAGGATACCAAAATGCCTCACAAATCGCCTGTAGTACCCGGCTAGGCCCAAAAAACTGCGCAACTCCTTCACTGTACTCGGCTGGGGCCATTGCAACACGGCTTGCACTTTTGCTGGATCGGTAGCCACTCCGGATGCTGATACTATGTGTCCCAAGTATCTAAGTTCCCGTTGAGCGAAACTGCATTTAGAGCGTTTGACCAACCACTGATCATTGTGCAATAACTGAAACACGGCCCTAAGATGCTGCAAGTGCTCTTCGAAAGTACGACTGTAAATGAGAATATCATCAAAGAAAACCAAAACACATTTGCGGAGGAGAGGCGCAAGAGTCGTGTTCATGGCCTTAAGAAATGTAGCTGGTGCTCCTGATAGGCCGAAGGCCATAACACGGAATTCATAATGTCCGGTATGAGTCTGAAACGCAGTTTTATGTTCCTCACCTTGGCGAAGCAAAATCTGGTGATAGCCTGCAGTGAGATCAAAACAAGAAAACCAACTAGCACCCGCTAATTCATCCAGCAATTCTTCGATGATTGGTACCGGGTACTTTGCTTTGACCGTGAGGGCATTGAGGTGACGGAAATCCACGCAAAAACGAAAGGTCCCATCCTTCTTTTTGACCAGAAGAACCGATGAAGAGAACGGACTAGTACTTGGTCGAATAACCCCCGACTGAAGCATCTGCTGAACTTGCCGCTCTATCTCATCTTTGATAGCCGGAGGATAACGATAGGGACGGACCGAAACTGGAGTAGCTCCAGGAATTAATGGAATGGTATGGTCGCATTCTCGCTGGGGTGGTAACTGAGAAGGCGGAGCAAAAACTGAGTCAAACTCCAGTAAGAGGTCCTGTACTGCTGGAAGTAACAAGGGCGGTTTGTCAGATGGCAATGACGATATTGCGGATAACTGAACCACCGACCCCACTGGCAACTGAGCGTCCAAACCGTGCAACTCAGCCCAGCCATCTCGGTATGGAATACGAAGCCACTTATCACGCCAGTGTACCTTCATCGGACTAAATTCCGCCAGCCAATCCATTCCCACAATCATGTCAAAAACAGTCAATGGAAAAATCTTCAACGGAGAAGAGAATTTGTAACCTTGCACTGACCAAGCTGCATCCGGTAAATGAGAAGAGCAAACAACTCGACTACCATCTGCCATGCGAACCATAGCCGTCGTGGGTAGAGACTGAACACCCTGCAGCGAAGCGGCGACGGACGCACTGATGAAGGAGTGAGAACTGCCCGAATCCAGTAGAATCAATACCGAATGGTTCTGAATAGTGCCTTTAAACTTCATCGTGCGGACATCTCTAGAGCCATGTACCGCCGACATTGAAATGGAAACGAACAGCTGCGGATCCCCGTCGGCCCTTGGTTCCCCAACATCCGAACTAACCTCCTCCTGGTGACAGAGATCCCACACTTCCTGCAAGGCATGTAATTGAATATTCTCGGGACAGCGATGATCGCGAGACCATTTCTCGGCACACCGAACACACAAGCCGCGTGCACGGCGATAAGCTCGAAGAGTGGCCAACTTGTCATCAATAGGACGACCCCGTCGATCCTCTCCTGGTGATGACGACACGCCCACCTTGTCCGGACGTGGCGGTGGAGGCAGCGGCAGAGGACTCCGTGGTACCGGCCTGGGGCTCCAGGAATACTCAGATTTGCGGGAATCTTTGCGCTTGGATGGGTCCATCATCTCCTCCTGTAACAGAGCAAGAGCGCAAGCAGAATCCAAGGACGAAGGGCGGTGCATATGAACAGCATGTTTAATATCGTCACGAAGCCCATCCACAAAACGCATTGCATAGTAAAGGGGATCAGTCTGACGACCATAAGCGATCAATTGATCGACCAAACCCGAAAACCTTTCCACGTACTCGGACACGGAACCCTGCTGACGAATACTGAAAAGTTGGCGAATCAGCAATTCATGTTGATCCTTGCCAAAACGCTCCAAAAGCAATTGACAAAATTCACCCCAAAGAATACGACGAACGCGGGTCTCTACTGATTGCAACCAACGCGCCGCCGCCCCAGACATGTGCATACCCGCAACTCGGATCCACAAGGACGGATCAATGGCATACATGTCAAAATAATCCTCACAACGAGTGATCCACAACTTAGGATTTTCCCCATCAAAAGACGGAAAGTGCATTTTAGGCAATTGATGGGAAACTGAATTAGAACGAACCCCACCAGAACGCGACTCAAATCCCGCAGACCCCAAATTCTCCAAAACGGGCAAGGAAGTAGAACGCCCCAACGGAGGAGTGGGAAGATCGTGCGTACCCGTGACCGGGAGGTGGGTGTGAAACCCAGTCTCCCGGTGATTGGTTGCAATGCGGTGCCCGCCTGGGCCGACGCATCGTTACGGTGATGAAGCCGCCGCGCCGCCATCGGATCGACAAGATACCCGACGAGGAGGCTGGGTTGCCATCGAGCACCACTCGATGGACCGTCTTGCGAAGCGCCCCGATTTCCACGCGGAGGTCGTCGACGGTGGCATCGATGCGGGGTTTCCATTCGTCGAACACCTTAGCCGCACTCTCCATGGCGCCGAAACGATCCGACAACGTCTTCTCGACCGCATCGATGCGCTGCGACAAGGACGACTGTAGGTCGGAAAAGTCGCCGCGAATCCCCTTTAATTCCTCCATGATGAGTTGAAGAGAGGGATCCATAGCACCCAGTTTCTTGCGAAAGCGGGTGAAATGATCGTGGTGGATAGTATTAGGTTCCAGATCGGTGTCTCTGATACCAACTATGTTAGCATCAGCTGGGAACAGAGAGGTAGAAGTAGAGCAAGAGAGGAAGAACGAAGAACAAGACAAGTATAGAAGCAAGGATCAGAACATTGTTAAGTTTCTTCTCCCTCTTACATGGTCCCCTGGACCTTGCTTTATCCGCACGCAGGCGGAGGAGTTCTCAGCGCTGCCCTGTGTTCTCCCATTCCGGGCCGTGAAACCGAGTGCTACACTTCCTGGGCCTTCGCCCGGGTGCTGCACTTGGGCCGGCTTTGCCACCCACGCACTTCTTGACGCCCTCCACGGCCGCCCCACGAATACCATCGCCTGGCGAAGCATCAGTGCTCACACTACACCAGTCTGACTGACTACACGGGCCCGCCCTGCTTGCTATATCTAGGCATATTCCCAAATGATCGTCCCCTGAAGAGGAATGTGATGATCAGGCGATGGTTGGCTGAAGGATACGCACGAAGTAATGATCCTCGAGACCGCAGTGAACAAGTGGCAGATGAAAATTTCAAGAAATTCATTGACTGGAATATCATTCAGCCTGTTGGTATAAGCGACAACGAAGTATTGAAGACGTGCAAAACTCATGGTATCGTGCACGAGTTCGTGTTGCACAAGTCTATTTCTGAGAATTTTATCATGTCCTCTGATGCTACAAAGCACAAAAAAGTTCGTCACCTCTTTGTCAATGACAAGAATGATATAAATTCCGGAACAACTTTGAACATGGAATTATCTCGTGTCCGGTCTCTGACAGTCTCTGGGAATGCAGGTGGTGCCATTTCTAATTTCCGCAAGTACAAACTGATGAGAGTCTTGGATCTGGAAGAATGCAGTGATGTGAATGACCATCATCTCAAAGACATATGCATCCTGTGGAATCTGAGATATTTAAGCCTCGGGCCCAATATTACTGAGCTTCCAAGGGAATTTGCAAAACTGAAACTACTGGAGACACTCCATGTAAGCAAAACAAGTGTGACTGTGCTGCCAGTGGAAGTCATCTGGCTGCCCTGTTTAACTCATCTGATTGGAAAATTTAAGCTTCCGCATCAAGACGGGACAGTGAGCGGTGATCTGGAGCAACTGTCAAAAGATAGTAAGCTGGAGACCTTAGCAGGATTTGTCGCCGACGGGAGTCAAGGATTTCTGCAACTTATGGTCCATATGAAGAATTTGAGAAATGTTAGGATGTGGTGCGAGGACACTGGAGACATCATTAACTTGAATAATCACCTCGTACAGGCCATTCAGAAGTACACCAAAGCTCCCATGGGGGAGGATCGCTCCCTATCAATTGACCTCCATGGAGCTTCCTGGCGTGCTCTGAGGGAACTATATAATTACAGCTTGAGTCCAGAAAGTAAGTGTTATCTCAGGTCGCTGAAACTACACGGCAACGTACCAACATTGCCCGAGTTTGTTCACTTACTGTTTTGTGATCTCACTAAGCTGTGCCTTTCGTTAACTACTGTGACACAAGATCTTCTATCAGCCCTGAGTAGAATGCGTCGCTTGGATTATCTCAAACTGATCGCCTGTCAAATTGGCGAGGGTTTGGTCATAGAAGTTGGGGTATTCAAGAAGCTGAGACACCTACGTATTGTGTTGCCAGGCCCCAATCCTGTCATCCCACAAATCCAAGACGGAGCTCTGCCGGAACTTGTCTCACTTCAGCTGCTCTGTAAGCATCTAGCTGGTCTTTCAGGCATCGTAATCAGACACCTAAATAAACTTAAGGAAATCGAGCTTGATCCTGGAGTCAGTGACCAAACAAGAGGAGAATGGGAAGCAGCGGCAAGGAACCATCCAAACAGGCCGGATGTTTTGCCTTTCAAAAGGGTGGATGATGACAATCCAGTTACTCCAGAGGAAGCAGCACCTGAGGATGCCATCCAACAGCAACCAGTCGAGGGGGTATCTGCACAGGGAAATTGTGCAGTCCAATCGAGCCCCGGTGACAGTGTGAATTCTACTTCCAATAATTCAGGACTTAGAGGTGAAAGGAATGGCATCCAAGAGCTTTCTACTTCTACTAAATCGGGACCTACGGCTCCTGAGGTGAAAGGAATGGCATCCAAGAGCTTTCTACTTCTACTAAATCGGGACCTACGGCTCCTCTTCCTCCAGTGCAGATGCCCAATGCTGCCAACAGCTCGCTGCCATTTAATGCAGACGGTGACGATCATGATCGTTGAAGCAGCATCCCAGTCTTCCTTTCTGGTAAATCTCTTGCTCGTTTCGTTTAATTTCCTTCTTTGTGTTCGCACATTTGTCTTTTCGCGCGAACATTCGGCACACTGCCCCAATTCATCAGCTACATCCCATTGCTCAGCCCATTAATAGTTTAATACAATCACATGGATCCGTACTAGATTATGTGCACAGATCAAAGAAGCACAGTCCGTCATATGCACAGGGGAAAAACACTAAATGTAAGAAAAAATTAATCAGAAATAATCGTACATACCTCTATTAATGAAATAGTACAACTACTTGGTTCTTCCAAAGCATTTAAGTGAAATATTTTGAATTGGAGACTCAAGAGGCCATGTATGAACAAACATTTATGAAACGGAGAGGGTATAATATAGCTAGCAAACAGTTGTCAATTAGCCACCCTACATAAATATGATGGTTATTGGAAGTGACCAAAGTAGATAAGCACCCAAATAGTCCTAACCTAGATAGCCACGCTGGTCTATTCCCAACAGTTTCAGTTCTATTTAGTTTCATTTTAGCCTTTTGGAATGTGCATTTATGGTAATGCAATTGTACATAGATTGTCATTGATCTTTGCCGCTTGCTACACTTCCAGGACCGAGTGCTACTTTGTGCACCAAGCTGCTATGGAAACGATTCATCTTCGATTTTCGAATCTGAGAAAATTGCTGTTGTATGTTACAAGATTGTGTTGTTCCGTGGTCCGCGGTCCTGTCACATCAATAGGTGGTGCTTTGCCTTAAAAAAAATAAAATCGGTGGTGTTCTGTTGTTACATATTAAAATATGTTGTCGGATTTGATTTTCGGAAATTGCTCCAGTCGGTTGTAACTCAATAAATAAGGGATACCTCCCACCCTAGTGTGTGCCATGGGCGAGCCACCATGCATTGAGTAGTATGGTACGAGTAGAGGAGAAGTAGAGTTGCATCAAAATATATATTGGTGAAATAAAGAGTTAAGCTCTTGTGTAAGTGTGGTCTTCTTGATAAGCCGTATACTTCTAGTACTTAGTATTTTAAATTGTGATTCAACGTGAGTGACTCGGCCGTCCATAATCACAAAAGTCCTAGCTAAAACCTCCTTCCCCCTTCTTTTCTCCCTTCACCTACCCCTTCCTTCCTCTCTAACACAAAAAATTTCAAGTTGGAAAATTTCAGCTTTGAAAGTTTCAACTTAGGAAGTTTCAGCTCAAAAAATTCAAATCCGAAAACTTCAACTCGAAAAGTTACAAATCGGAAAAATTCAACTAAGAAAAAATTTTAACATGGGATTTTGTTTGAAGTTTGAGGGAAGGAAAGTGGAGGAAGGATTGGTACGGGTAACCTCAAATTAGAAAACAAATAAAATAAATTAATTCAACTAGTTAATTTGGCGTAAGGGCCCCTTGAGTGGTTGGATCTAAAGGCGGAAATACTCACGTACTTGAAATTGTATTACGAGCCAATAGCTTATATAGAGTACAAGAAATAAGGCGGTTTCCAAACAAACCGAATCCATGCCAAAAAGGAATCCTAACAATCTAGGAAACAAATTAGTAAAGTTATCTTCTGTAGTGCAGATATCCGGATCTTGATTGGCCGTGATCGTATGACCGACCATGGTCGTTACGACCACTCGGTGATTACGACCACGCCAGTCAACCGTGGTCGTAGTCGTATGACCAACCATAGTCGTTATGACCACTCAATACTTATGACCACCTGTGTAGTCTAACAATCTCGATTGGTCGTGGTCGTATGACTGACCATGGCTGTTACGACCACTCGGTGCTTATGACCACACCACCCTACTGTGGTCGTATGACCGACCATGATCGTTACGACCACCGTAGTCTAACCCCCCCCCCCCCGGCGCATAGTCGGAGCGGGAGCACAACGAATGTTCAGGCTAGAGCGGAACTCATTAAAGACAATCGAGTGCAGTCCCTTGGTGAAAATGTCTACATACTGTGACGATGTCGGCCCGTGCATGACGCGGACATCGCTGAAAGCAACCCGTTCATGCACAAAATGGAGATCGATCTCGACATGTTTCGTGCGTTGATACTGAACGGGGTTGGTGGAGAGGTAGACGGCACTGATGTTGTCACAGTACACCACGGTGGCCTTCTGGAGGGGGCGACGGAGCTCGTGGAGGAGTTGGTGCAGCGAACAAGTCTCAGCGACAGTGTTGGTGATGACACGGTACTCAGCTTCGGCGCTCGAGCAAGAGATAGTCTGCTGGCGCTTAGAGGACCACGACACTAGATTCTTTTTTTCCCGTATTCGTTTGTGTTGTCCGTGATGAGTTAGCATATTTTTTTCTATTTTTAAAATTTTTAAATTTAATTACGTCAAATAAGCCACCTTCAGCTACAGTAAAATTTCAGCCGCTACAGTGCAGTTTCAGCTATAAGCCACAGCTTTTCAGCTCAACCGAGCAGGGCCATGATGATTGTTGTCGTCTTCAACCACCATGACAAGTGATTAGACTTGTTTGTTAGAGCTGTAATGTTTACGACTAGGATGCCCCCTTTGTAGGATATGTTTTACATATCGATCCTTTCTGTTCATGAAATTGATAATTACACATAAATACTCCAACTTCACATGAATTGCATTTATGTCAAAATGCAGAATTATCAGCCAGGATTTCAGAAACTACATGCTGCTCCCATATTTTGATTTATGAAGGCACCTTTTAAGAAAGGAAATGGCAAGAGAAGATTGTAATTCTTCTTGGTTCTTAAAAAAAGATGCAATTTCCTCTTGTGCCCTTCCACCTTACAGTAATATAGATAGTTCGCCTTCATTGATGGATCTAATGGCTGATATTGTAGTTTCCTTGCCCTTATTTTAAGGGTACTCCCTACTGATAAGCTCGGTTGACTAAATGTTGACCGAAATATGTAAGTATCTATTTTTTTAATAAAAAAGTATGTATCTACATGTGTGATGTGAGTATATGACAACTGCAGCACTTGTGCGCTTAATTAGGCGCATCCACACAAGTATGTTCTGCTGTGCTGCTGTAGGCCTGGAGCTGCCTACCTTTCTTTTCCTCCCTGCTATGCCTGATTGCTGATCCACAAAATTAACCGAGGTCAGTCGGTCGAGAGGATCAGTGGATCGCAGTGGCCAATCGAGCGCTGCAAGCACATATGGAGTCCGCCGCGGCGAGCGCCTTCCTGAAGTATGTTCTTGTGTGCTGGTGGCCTAATTTCTTCCCTACTTTGCCTGCTTGCTGATCCACAAAATCCTCTCCGAGCAACTGAGGTGGTAGGAGAGGCATCTTTTCCTTTTGCTTCATTTCCTTTCCTCCATGATCCTTTCCCTTCTTTGGGATTAATTGTTAGGCCCACAGTTTACATCTAACAGTGACCGTACGGCGACAGGCATTAGAATCGATTCTGGGTCATCACTTGTGATTATTTAGCCGCCCTCACGCACCGATCACGTCTCTCTGGACCAGCTAGCTTTCTTCAGAATAAACATAGTACAGATTCGGCCATGCCTGTTGTCATCTTCAACTAGCACGACAAAGCGACTGGGACGCCCAGATTCGGCCATACCTGTTGTTAAAGCTTTAATAATGTTCATGACAAGGACGCCCACCTTCTAAGATATGCTTTACGTATCGATCTTAAGTGTTTATGGAATTGATAATTTCACATCAATACTCAGACTTCTGATGATTTGCATTTACCTCAAAATACAGAATTATCCGTCAGGATTTTACAAACTACATTCTGCCCCCATAGTATGATTTATGAAGGCACCTTTTAAGGAAGAAAATGGCGAGATAAGGTTGTAGTTTCCTCGTGGTTTTAAAAAGAAAGATGTAATTCCCTCTTACGCCCTTCCACCTTACAGAAATATGGATAATTTGCCTTCGTCTAGAAAAACTGAAAAAGATATTCTGTCTTAATCAACATGGTTCATAGTTGGCTAGTACTGGCCAGTGTTTTAAATCTCCGGCTATGACGTTTAGCAGATTACTTCTCAAACAGCTAATAGCGGAGCTAAATGAGGCTATAGCGGCTAAATTATACATGGACTCAAATAGCTTCATCTGTCTAAAACAGCTCTAGCCGGAGATTTAAAACTATGGTACTGGCTGATAGTATAGTTTTCATTCCCGTATTTTAAGGGTATTCCCTACTGATAAGCTCCATTGACTAATGTTGACAGAAATGTGTAAGTACCAATTATTTTTCAAGAAAAAATGTAAGTATCTACAAGTGACACCTGCAACACTTGTGCGCTTAATTAGGCGAGCTCCTCCGGTTGCACGTCGAGAAGGGCGGCGCGCGTCGCCTTGAGCTCAGCTATGATAGGCATGATGTTGCCCGTCATGCCATTGTTTTCGCTGAGCAGCTCGAGCTTGGGGAGGAGGCTGTTTATGGCGGCCGTCGCGACGTCCATGGCTCTCGGTACCTACCTCGCCCTCGCCTTCTCTAGCTGGATCTAGTTTGCGGAGGTGACAGTGGAGGTCTGCGGTGGTGGCCGCCGTCGGCCTCGAGTGAGTCCCTAAGGTCTTGTGGCGTAGGTCACCAACACGATGCAAAGGTGTAATACAGTAATCATCATCATCATCATCACTAAAACAAAGGAGCTATACCACGTCAGAGTTTTTGCAAAAAAGCCCTTGCATTTTCCGAAATAGTGTAATGGTCCTTGGTTCCTACAAAAAGATCCCTATCAGGTTTTTTTTCGAAAAACCCCCTCCACTTCACCGAAATTGCGTATTCTTTATTGGATAGCACCCTGTAGTTTTCTAAAATTACGTATAGGTTCTCGTTTAGCTAGGTACAAGGTCCTACTGTCCTCAGTTTTTACGAAAAAGGCCTTTGTTTTTTTAAATTACACATGTGTCCTCGATATTTTTAAGAAACTCCGATCCTCACAAATTATCATCTCTTTTACTTTGATTCACACGGTAGCTAGCGCGGCGTGCTGCCACGCTTACGTTGCTAATATACCAGAAAGGTGGATGCCCTACTAGCAACCAAGAACATGCATGTATGCATGTATGCTTTATTCTGCTCGCTTTCGGAGGCCCCTCAAAAGTTAGCGATTACCGATGCATGGATCGCACTAGCTAGTTTTATTCATGCGTGAGATAACCTTTTTCAGTGCATGTTTCGCGGCTCCATTTTTTATTTTGAAATGCATGGAAAAAACACCTGTAATAGTTCTGTACTGCAAGAGTTCCCTTCATTTTGTACCCTTGTAAGATAGCTTTCAAGAGCTGTTCGGATGTTATAATGAAGGTAAATACCAGCCAGAACTTATCTCATTCCCATGACAGCATGCCATGCCGTCATGACTAAGCATGGTACAATGGCAACAGAGGAAAACTGTAGGACCGAAATGGCGACAGAGGGGGGTGAATGTCGTTTGTTTCAAAATCGTCCCCGAGAATTCGTACACAGATTTTTCAAAGCAACTCAGAAAATTTATTCTACTGAAACCCGGAACGCATGTGACACTAAAAAATTCAGCATAAATCAGAGATTACCCAGTAAAAATTTCAGCTGAAAATAATGACGTTTGATTTGCATGCAAAATGAATAAAAATCAGCAAAGAAGAGAAATTTCCTTGTACATATGCCCAACGAGGGAATAGTGATCTCTAGCCAAAAACTGAAGTTACTGTAGCACTGAAATGGGACTATTCTGTGTTGATTCGGCCAGCCAAAAGGATTCAAAACTGTAGCTCACAACAATACTACTGCCGGTTCACAGACTGCCCAAAGAACTGATTGCTGCTCACTGCTGAAGCAAAAAGCAAACAACAAAGCTAAAAGGCAAAAGGAGCCAGCTAGGAGTAGGAGTACTACTTGGCAAAGGAAGGATCATGAGCTGCTGCTAACAAAGGGAGTACTATTTGGATCCCTGCAAACCGAGAGCAACCCAAAAGAAAAGAAGGATAAATGGCTGTCGAACTGCTCTGCTCAGATCACTGCAAAGCAACAAGACTGAAAAAAGATGAAGAAACTTCCTCTTGGCCGAATCAATTAAGAGAAACGGGGCTTTTTGCTGCCCACAAATTTCAGCTAGAGATCAACTAGAAATTCCAAGAAATATGCAAGCTAGAGGAACTGAGCAAATCATTTGAGAGCAAATCTTGCTGCCGAGAAAAAGAGAGAACCAACAAGGAGACCAAGAACACTCAATCACAAAAGAACGAACAGAAGGACATGCACGAGAGATAAAACTTCAGATTCCCATTCCAAGAAACAAGAGATACAAAGATCTACGTCCCCATACGCATGGACATTCGGAGGAATGATTACAAGAATTCTCAATCCATCCTCTCCCTCTCAATCCTCAAGAACACCAAGAGTTACACATGCTTCTTGGGAGGAACACACACATACACACATGGAGAGACCCAAATGAAACCCTAACTTTTACACCCACTCTCTCAAATTTCAGCACACCATCTACCTCTCTATTTATAGCCTCCACTAATGGGTTCACCAAGTGCTTTACCCATTTAGCTTTTGCGCTTTACCCACAATACACTTCCTTTAGTGCAGCTTTGCGTTTTTACCAAAACGCCCCTCGCGCACCTTCCAGGAAGCTTCCTCATTCCTTGCCCTGCAAGCCACGTAACCGCCGTCTTGGCACACCTCGACCGTTCGACCTCGGCGCCACTGCGCCTAGTCCGGTCCACCGTGCCTCGCCACGACTCCACCTCGAGTCCACGTCGTCTTTGACACATCCCGACCGCTTCGACCTCGGCGCCACTGCGCCTAGTCCGGTCCTCCGTGTCTCGCCACGACTCCACTCGATGTCCTGCATTCACACAGACAAGAAACACGTCAAATAGCACCGCTCGACACATGAAATCGTAAATAGCATCAAAACATTATACTTACGCATGACGAAGTCCAAACCTGTCGAAATATTAGAATATGCATCCTAAGCTCATACGACCAAGTTTGACCAAGTCCGACCGAGCCCGTTGCTCCATGCAACGTCAAGGTTCGAACCACCCCAAACCAAACTCGACTTTTCTAAACCGATGTCAATTACTCATCATATATATATGGGATGAACTCCACATGATCTCTCAAAAACGTTTGAATATGAAGACGCTACAAAAATTAATTGGGAGCCTCGCGATTAGCATGCAAGCTGAATAATTATCGTGGTCACTGGTAACAGCAGCATGTTGACTGTCGCATTTTTTTTTAAGTCCGAGCACCTCCGATTTCTATTATAAGGAACCTTCACTGTACAGAACTCTCCTTCAACAAGCAAAAGAAAGTAAAAAGATGGCCCTTCTTCTCCTAGCAGAAACAGGACGCCATCTAAGGGACTGGTAAACAAGATTACCAGGGCACCGCATCCAGATCACCGGCTTAAGCGAAAAGCAAAACAGTTCTACGCATCCTCAAAAGCACAAGCAGAGCAACCCAACACTGGATTACTTCTCCTACACCATCCGCACCATTGAGATTCATTACTGGACTTCAGCTTTCTTCCAAACGGAGAGTTCCACCGTTCCTTCCTTCTCCAGGCTCTTGCTACATCGTCCGTCTTCTGGTGGAAACTGTCGCTTAATTATCTGGTGGAAACAAATCGCATCTTTAATTTTTAATTTGTGTCATTTAAGAGCAAAGCATTCTAGATTGAACCGATTAGGCCCCTGCCTGCCTTGCATTTCTCCTTGCAACTCACACTTACTACGAGTTACAAATGTAACCAAACAGAACGACTAAGCAAATAGAAGTGGTATTTATTTAAGCTAGAATTGGAGTTTGATAAGGACGTAAATGACATGGCTACATAAGTTTGGGAACCTATTGTTCAATTTAATTTAGCTACTCTTGTTGACAAATTCTTGGCGCCTGTTTGGATGAATCGAGAACGCGGAGCAGTTGATTTGATCGAATGAATACCTTACCTCCTTTTTGATAAGGAAGGAAATATATAGTTGAAGTAGTGGCGGAGATGGAGCCAGCGTGGCGTGTATATGGCTGGCCGGCGGCTGCCTCCCTCCTCCATCCCGCCATGGATGGGGCATCTTGCTGCGACGGCAACGCTCCGATTCTGGGCTATATATGGGCTCTTATTCCGGGCTAATATTTACGGCCCAACTCTCAGATCTATTTTGACAACAAACCCCAAACTTATTTCCTTGCTTATTGGCAGCAAACAGTACCTAAACACAGCGATCTGATTGAAGCTTTGTTCGAAGCCTCTCGATCTGAAGCAGTCTCAAAATTAAGCCTCTGGAAACCGAAAATATACTTATTTCGTTGTTGCTTTAGTGGTTTTGAAACGTATTTCTCGAATGATAACTGACAACTGAACCATAGCTGTGGGTCAAAAGAGAATTATTGCTGAGGGTGTCCAAATGTTTGTGTTCTGTGCATAGCTGCAAGACAAGGAACTGGTACGGCGTCCTCCATTGCCGTGGGAGAGCCATAGCTGGAGTGGACTGGCCGCTATCTCCTCCGTCCCGCCATGGCTACGGACCTAGCTCGCTGCGGTGGCAACGCCGAGTGAAGGACTCCAACGGCTGGCTCGGCTTGTAAACCGCAAGTTTCATAGCCCATTTCCTTACTGTTACTATCCATCAAGTTGGTTGACGGCAAGCAATTCCCAAACCGCGGCCTGATTGAAGTTATGCTCATGTTTATAGCCTCTGGAGCTGAAGCAATCTGAAACTGAATGTCATGGGGATGGCCTCCTTCTATGTTCATTCGGCCTGTTGGGCTAAAAGGCCCAACAAGACATATAAAAGACATGTGTATCTTCAAAATAATACAGTGGGATAGGGGTGTTATTGTAATAGGGCATTGATATCATGTACATATACTTCCTTGGATTGACAAGGGAGGGACGTAGCTCATTTCCTTACACTCTACTAGTCTCCTTATTTACTGTTTGGCATGTAACCACAATAGTTGACGTCATCTGTGGGGAACGAAGCTACGAGCTTGGGAAAAACAATGGCACCCAAGAAAGCGACGACACCGACTAAGCGAAAGAGAAGCATGATGGTGGTGGCCATTGGGATCAGTGCGTGGGAGCCGGTGGTCGAGGGCCCACCACCCCCATGGCAGCGGCACCCGACCACAGTAGGTGGTGAGCAGTCAGCACCGACGAGGGGAACCGGCCCGAACAGTCATGCTAAAAGGGCCACCGACCGTGACCCCGATGCCTACAACGGCGTGATAGCCGACCATGACACCCGCGTCGACACGACCACCCTTCTCGACGATCGGGCCGGCACGTTCGTCGGTCACGATGTCCGCGCAGACCAGACCATTGGCAATGACGCCCACGCCAGCACGACCGCCCTCCTCGACGATCGGGCCAGCACGTTCATCGGCTGATTGAAGTTATGCTCATGTTTATAGCCTCTGGAGCTGAAGCAAGCTGAAACTGAATAACGTGGGGAAGGCCTCCTCCTATATTCATTCGGCCTGTTGGGCCTTTTAGCCCAACAAGACATATAAAAGACATGTGTATCTTCAAAATAGTACACTGAGATAGGCATACTTGTACGGTGGAGAGGACTGGTGACGATGGGGTCAATATACCCAACCGTCGGCAGCGACCCCCGCGCCGACACGTCTATCGACTTCGATGGTCATATTGACCCCATCGTCAGCAGTCCTCTCCACCGTACAAGTATGCCTACCGACTTTGGAGCCCAAGCCATCATCGCCAACAACCTCGCGCCACGCTCCTCCACGCCAGCAAACCCCGCGGCGCAAGTTGTGAAGGGTGCTCTCGTGGCAGCCCTCGAAACGCTATAGCGTGAGCTGGCGGACCTCCGGGGTGCCATGCGAGAAATACAAGAGGCTCAAAGCCAGCGAACACTTCGAAGCGTCGACTTGGAGTCCTCGACCCTCGGCATGCTACAACGTGAGTTGGCGGACTTTCAAAGAGCCATATGAGAGATGCAAAATGCTCGAAATCAGCAAACGCCCATGGCAACAGTAGCGGAGGTGGCGGCTGAGCGAACAGATAGCCATGAAGCCCCTGCTCCCACCCGCGCAACACTTCGGTGCGTCGACCCAGAGTCTCCACCCTCTGCCAGCCTGCAGTAGTCTGCATGGCCAGAAAACTTCAAAATGCTTACCATTGAACCATACAAGTGTGATAAAAACCCCGGGAGTTTGTCTGCGTGTACGAGACGTCTATCGAAGTGGCTGGTAGGGACGACTCTACCAAAGCAAAGGAACTGCCACTTGCCCTCCACTGGATAGCGCTCTCCTGGTCTTCACCATTGCGCCAAAACTCCATATATGCGTAGGAGCAGATTCGGGATCGCATGTACAATAATTTTCAGAGCAACTATGTCGAACGGGTCGATGCAGACCAGCTCTTCGCCATCAAGTAGAAGTCCTCAAAGAAGCTCTGAGAATACTTCAAGCACTTCGCTAAAGTTCGTTGTCAAGTGAAGGATGTGAATGAAACGACCATAATCAACGCTCTTCAAAATGGTTGTCAAGCTCTTCGATAAGATGGAGGAGTATACGAGGACCGAAGAGGATGCGCAGTGGCGTTGAGGCGATGTTTCTGAGCTGAAGCAGGCGCCTGACTCTTTAAAGGAGGCCTTCAATCGCAAGCAGTGGAAAGGTCAATATCAATGAGTGAACAAGCAGGGATAGTATGTACCTCGGGGAGGTTCTCCACTAGGAGCTTCGATCTGTGCCTGAGGTTCAGCCTCAAGGGAGCATCATGCGGACACATCTTCAAGCAAAGAAGCATGACGAAAACGGCAAGAGAGTCCGGAGAAGAGAAAAATCTGGGATTTTGGGTGCAGTGGTGGCATGGATTGCTACCTTACCTTGAGGCCGGAGGGCGATGGGGGAGAGAAGAAGCACCGCCGGAGACGACATCCTCCTTCTCGCTGCCCGTCGCGTGCTCAAGTTTCCGGCGGAGGCGGTGCCCGCCTTCCATGGCCATGGGGGATCCAGGTCTCTTTCCATCGTCCAATCTAACATAGTCCAAAACAACGTGCAAACCATGAATCTTCAATGGAGCACAAAAATGAAGATATACCAAGATAAAATGCAATGCATGCCCTCATCGTGTAGGACACCAGATCACATATTTACATGCTCGTGACTGGCTATAATCACGATGTACTCCGGAGTGCGGACATGTACTAATAAATATAGTACTACTAGCTGAATGCCCGTGCGTTGCTACGGATTTTAAAACTTTATCATACTACATGTTCTAAAATTAACGAGTGGTACAATTTGAAGCACGTTGTTAAATAGTCAAATGTGAAGCACGTTGTTAAAAATTTTCTAAAAAAATTTAGCCCTGCAGTCAGTACCTCTAGAGAATTCCAAGTTATGTTGAGGAACGCTGGCAAGTCTCCGTTGCAGCGTTACCTAAATAGGCCAAAGACACTAAGGGTGGTACCACACTCCAAAGAGTCCGAAATTAAGTCTCACTAAAAAGGAATCAGAATAATGTTGTTCAATTTCTCTTTCAGAGTTGTTCAATGAGCAGATATTAATTCCAACCAAAAATGTGTTTATAAAAGGAACAGAGAGAGGAACTCTCTTCAGAAACACATCCATACATCTTGCAATTTGCTTAGCATAACTACCAAGTACCAATAAATTTAAATTTTAAAATTCAACTTAATAGACCTTAAAATTGTAGAGTTCCTAATAAAGTTGGCATTTGAAAACTATTGTATATTGCTGCGATATGATTTAGAATTGTACCATTGTCATTCTATCAAGGCATGATGTTCTGAAAATCTGAACACATAACAAATTAAAATAACAATATTTCACCGAAAAGGGCAAACTTACAAAATGCTTGCGTGAATTGCAATTAGGTCTTGTCCATAGATTTTGTAAGTTTACTGACTGCTGTGTGCGATGCTAGATTAAAAGGGATGGGTATGTTTGGAATTTTTGCAATTTAATCTCTAGAGTTCTACAAAATTGCAATTAGGTCCTTCTTCCTCTTTGGATTTCTTCCGATTTACTCCTCCAGAACTCTGTTTTCTTCGGCTTACGATGTGTGTAAGGCGTCGCCTCGCCTCACGCCTTACCGCTTAAAAATGTAAAAAAAAGGGATGAAATCCAAAACTACTTACTTCAGTATGAGGCAAGGCGTTGCACGCTGATGAAAAGACGATCGAAACAGTGGGGAAGCAAAAGGTTCAGTCTCGCAGCGTGCAGTCGCTCGCTGGATAGGCTATTGCACGTAGTCGCTCAACCGCGGCGATCGAATCGTGTCGCCCATCCGTTCGGCGGCTTCTTCCGATGCCTGACGCTTAAGCGATCGGAAGCTATTTGTGTAAAAATATTCGCGGATATATTTCTATAATTTTGAATAAAATAAAGACTATTTATAAAAAAAATCCTCCCATATACGTATCTCTTGTAACCTTATGAGTATTTATCATTGATAGCGTTGAGAACAAAAGTTTGAAGTGATTTCTTAATAAGAACCGATTAGCATCCGTGAAATCATCGATAAATCTCAGCAAGTCAAACAAGTTTATCAACATCAAAATTAGAGAAGCAGTCACTTGAATTGCTTGCGAAATAATTACACAAAGTTCGTTTCTCCATTATAGAAAAATCTACAAATAAATTAATTATTGACATTATAAAACTATAAATCTATAAATCTCTAAATAAATTATAAAGATTATTGACCAAATGGGCTTCAACCCATTTCTTTGGCTCCCTTCTCTCTCTCTCCACTCCCTACTTGGTCTCTCTCTCTCTCTCAACGATTCTCCTCCATGCTACCCCTCCGCCGACACCGCTATTCCTCTCGTGCCACTCTTTGGACTCGCTCTCCTAGCCGCTCCTCTCTATCGCGCTCGATCGCTCCCCTCTCATGCCTAGTCACCTCTAATCCGGCCGCCCTTGCACGATTGGCCATTGTTGGCCACTTCGAGCCTACCTCGGCCAGATTTGGCCCTTAGCACCACGGATTCAACACCGCCGCAGGATCCGTGCATCCTCTACTCCTTCCTTCTTGGTTTACTTTTAATTTTTGGATTTTACTTGATTCACTCTTTGATTTGAGTTGGTTTTACTAATGTTGAGGGTGTTGGCGTCGACTCATCGTGACGGGCGCTGGCCTTCCCATGCGCCAGGCGCCAGGAGCACGGCAACTGTCGGTGCACACGAGGTCGGCGGTGATATGCCGCCACCATGGTGTTCTTGCCCACGCCTCACTTCGCCTTCCTCTACAGTCAGTGGCGAATCCAGAATGAAAAATAAGGGTGGGCTAAAAAATTATACATTCTTATGCTAGATCGTAAGTTTTTATAGATTTATTGGTTCTACACTTCGAATAACTAAACTACTTTGTAAGAAACATAGTTTTGTATTCTTGTGCAATCAAATTCATAGCTTCATACATGAATAAAAGCAAAGTAAAAAAGAGAGATACAACGGAGAAACCTCGCTAATAGCAAGTGAATCCCAAAACATGTAAATATGATTCCTGAGATAATAATCAGTACATCAAAATAAAAAAAATTAGTAATACAATAGCAAATTCGTTTATCTATTTTTGCAAACCTATGAATTGAATTTTAATTGAGTATATACATTACGAAATGTCTATATAACTATATTCTAAAGTTAGAGGACTAATTAAGAAATGAATTGTAATTTGCAACTTGCGAACCTAATAAATCTCGGTCTGTCGGTCACTCGGTGTCTCCGGTCTCGGTCAGCCAGTCAGTCCAGTCGGTGAGGTTGACATGCGCCATTTTTGCATATATTTAGATGTCATTTTACCCCATTATTTTTCGTATTTTGGGTCAATTTATCATCATTTACACGCTTTTATATATTTAATTGCTCGAAATGGACTATTTTACATTTTTTGTGCTTTTCCACAGGCCGGCACGATCGAGGCGCATAAACGACAAATTTGGCATTTTGGGATTGCTCGCATAGCCATGCGTGTCGTCACGGATGCGTAGGATCAAACCGCGATGAAATCGAAGCTTTCGGAGGGCCAGAATAGAAGAAATCAATTGGGGGAAGGAGCTAGTTGTAAACCCTAAATTTTACGAGGACTAAATCGCAAATCGCCAAAATCCTCATCTCCTCAAAACCCCAGCGCCACTTGGCGCCGCCCTCATCTCATCTCTCGGCCTCCCCTTTGCTTCTCTCACCCCACTCTTCTTCTCCACTCATGGCGCGGCGAGGTCGGGCCATACTCGCCGGCGCCACGTTTCCACCGCGTCGCCATCTTCCCGCTCTGCTCTCTTCACAAGACCGCGCGCCGCCGCACTCCCTTCATCCTCCGCCGCTTCTCCTCTGTGCCCCACTTCAGCGCCGCGCTCCTCTCCTCCGCCGCCTCTTCTCCGCCTTCATCTGCTACTCCACCATCTACCGGCCGCCTCCTCCTTCCCGGTTCAGATCGGCGCCATCACCTCGCCTTGCCAACTGCACCACTAAGCACCGGGCTCGGGCTCCCGCCGCTGCCCCGCCCTGCACCTCCGGCCTCGCTCCCGCCTCCGGCGTCCCGGCCTCGCGGTCCCGCCTCCGGCTACCGCGAGGCGGCGGCGGTCCCGGCTCCGCCTCCCCGCCGCCTCCTCCGCCTCCCGGGACCCCCTCCTCCTCCCGCGGCGGCGCCGCCCATCCCCACCGCCTCCTCCTCGGCCCCACCGCCTCCCGCACTCCCCTCCGCGGCTCCCCGCATGCAGGAGGCCGGATCCGGCGGCGGCGTCGAGATGGCGGATCCGGCGGCGGCCTGATTCGTGCGGGTCGCCGGATCCGGCGGCGGAGAGCGAGGCGGCCGGATCCGGCGACGACGCGGCGAAGCGCGACCACGACGGCGCGGGGCGACGACGGCGCACGCGAGCGCAGTCGACACGTGAGCTGTGGCCGCCCGGGAGAGAAGCAGAAAGAGGCCCCACATGTCGGCGCTTTTTTTCTGTGAGAGGGTGGGAAAGCGTAGGACTCACCATCACCCTCAACTCGTTCTTTTATTAGTTTAGATAGTAGTTTCTGGTGTCACACTTACACGTACACATGATGAAAGTACACCTGATGAAACCATCAAGTGAAACAATTATTTTAAACAATAATGAGTAATCGATTACAATCTTGGTAAATTGCTATGTTGGTTAATGGCCAATAAAAAGCACAGCAAAAAAAAAAGAGAGAGTCTTATAAATATCAAATGCAACCTACAGCTGATGTACAGATTCTACTCAACTATGTACCACGGGGGAAAGATAGAATAAATCAATATATAGAAGGGAGTTCATCTTGTGCCCGTCTCATGAGATCGACCTGAAACTTTCTACAGGGTCCGACTCCTCCAGCATCACCGCTGCTTGGAAGCAGTCAGCGGCATCAGCCATCCTCCCGTCGTACTTGTGGACTCTCCCTAAGTAAAGCCAAGCCATCCGGTTTGTAGGCTCGATCCTTAGGGCATCCGAGAGGAAGCACCTCGCCGCAGGGAGATACTTGGGCCCTTGCTTGGAGAGGAGTGCACCGATGGCCACCTTGGACGGCACATGCTCCAGCTCAGTCGAGAATGCGTTGACATAGGCGGCCAGCGCATCCTTGGTCTGCTGACGTGCCTCATGCATGTAACCTGGAATGGCATCCAGGAATTCGCTTTAAACTTTGCATAGAGTGAAATGGAGAGAATTCTCCTGTCTCGATATTTCATAGAAATTCAACCTACAAAAATCATAGAAATGGTGAAGGTTCAGGCTTTAGGAAGGAGGTACCTGCCAGTTTTAAAATTCCCATGCTTACAACTACAGAAAAGCAAGATGAACTCATGTAAATCTACTTTACCACACTATTATTCGAACAACTATTAGTCACCAGTGCAATATTTCCACCATAACCACCGAAAGACATGCAGGGACTATAAGGTCAAGTTACTTAGATCTGACGGCCAGAAGTTTAGGTCGGTGCAATCAGGAGGGGCGGTAGTGGCGAGCTGTAGTATTTGGAAATTTTCAGTTGCCGCAAACAACCTATGTTATCAGTTAAGACTGGTATCTTCTTGTTTGTAAACCAGGCGTTTTAGGTATTAGTGTCTTTCACACTAAGCTATATAGCAGGCTGTGTGCTATATTCTATTCTTGCATGCAGAATGAAACAACACCGAATTTCAAAAGTAATTTAAATTCTTGTTTGATTTTGATTTCTCTTGAATCCCTGGCTTAAACCCGCACCTATCACAACCATCCATGCCTTGATCTCCCTGCCGCTTTGCCCCTTCAATTGTTTAGCCCGCGGGTACTGTACACCATCTGAAAATATCGCCACCGTCCTGATTCTTCTGCTCCCGCACCTTCCCGTTTCTTCCCGCCGCTGCCACAACGATGCAATCGGTCAGAGCCCGTACAACCTCGTCCCTTCCGTCTCTGACACCCTCTTAAATGCTCCCAGCCGCGTGTTAGAGCAGCCGCCGCCGTTCTTGTTTTTCCTGCCACCGCCTCTGCTCTTCCCTGTCTCACGGCTGACAACCCCGAGCCGCAAATTCGAGCACCCTGGAGCCCAACACTGCTAGCAAGAGTCACCATACACCCCCTCATTCATGTCGTGACCCTTACCTAGACCAGCACCGTAGACACCTCACATCCCACCGCCTCGCCGACCTCCCTGATCTCTCTACTCTCACTCTCTCACAACTGACCTGCCGCATTGTACTTCCTTTGACTGCCGCAATGTCGTGCCCAAGGAAGACCCAAATATCTGCACCGCCAGCCGCGCCGCACCCTCCCGCGCCTTCCCGACCCCTACCACACACCGCTGCTGCCATGACTCGTGTCCTGTGCCAAACTGTCTTCCTCATGCTATTTAAACCCCGAACCCCTCCATTCGAAAGCATCGGTACCCAAGATAAGCCACCCACCCTCAATTGTTCCGACGACCAAAGCTCCGCTAGCGATCACCGGAAAACCCAAAGTAATCAAGCTAACTTTTGAAATGTTTGTGAGCAGGCATGATACTCTTTCTGTCTGTAACCTAACTCCTGGGCTGTTACGGAAGGTAACAACGTTCCTGTTCCCAAAAAGGGGGCGTTACACAGAACATTGTTGGTTGTTCCACAATATTATTCAACAAAATTAAGAAAATTCATAACCTGATGGATATAACCAAGTTGTAGTGTCAAAGACTACCTCAAGCTTAGCCACAGTGTCCTGTCTAGCAACCGGCAAAAAAACTCGAATATTTTTTAATTCCAAATCTAAGATTTTGAAGATTCTACCAAGATCTCGGCCGGTAACAAAACTAGGATTCAAATTTTGTTTAAAAATCTAGGCCGAGATTTTCTCGAGATTTCGAGTTACCGCCAATGACCTCCAGCATTTTTTTACTACCGGTAACCAAAACCCCGTGGATGGCACAATTTAAGCATCTTACTACAAGGAACAAATAGCACGAGTAGTGATGAAGTTTGCCTCACCTTCTGCCTGCAGTGTTGCAGCAGAGTATGATTTCAGGGCTCTAGCCTTCTGCAAACATATCTCAGCATCTCTCCAGTGTGATAGACTGGAATACAGATTTGCAAGACCTTGCCAGATTTCACACTCACTGACACTATCATCCTCTCCCTGAAGGGCAGTAAGTGAAGAGTGAATGTAGAAACTACCAAAAAAAGAGATAAAAATTATGGTAATGCCTAGCACAACCATCAGACAAAAGAGTTAGTCCACTTGAATGGTTAGAAGGAACCTAAAAGCAGTTTGATGTTATAAGAATACAATTTCTCTTGGGTGAAATACTGTATAGCATAAGAATCTAAACTCTAAAGCCCTGTCAAGCTATTGCAAAAGGCTAATCATGTGTTGTATAGAGTATAGACATCATATAACAACCCCTACTTCTATTAGAACCTTGCAAATTGAGATATACTAGATGGTTCCCAAAAATAAAGGTTTTAATCACTTGACATTAAAAGGTGATTAGGTTACACTAATCTAAATGGTACTTTTGTGCATGGGCTCAGGAAACAAACCTCTGCATCATTCTTGCAAGATTCAGAGGAATTCTTTTTGGCTTGAACAAGAGCAAGAAGGACACGGTATGCTTCCACTGCTTCCATGGGTGACGATTGAGCAACCTTCAACTTAGCCTTTATTCTAAGTAATGACCCTTGATCCCACTTTGCAGTCTCATCTAGTGCAGCATCAGTTGCCACTTCGGCTTCCGAGTATCTCTGTTGTGCAGAAAGAACCAATGCTAGCAACCTCCAACCTTTGGAAACAGATCCACCAGTTGCGTCAATATACTCCTTTGCACATCTCAGGGCAGCATTCATGTTCCGCTGCTCAGCATATTCAACTCCCATGTCAAATATTAGGTCCGGATTGTGGCGGTCAAGAGCACTTGACTCTGTAAGTGACTTCAAAGTTTCTGTCTGCAAGAGAGATCTTTGATGATCTGATGAAACAATCTTAGACTTCTTACCCAGACAACTCCCCAAGAAATGGAGGCTCACACTCTTCAAATGAGCATCTGATAATTCAGCATTTGCGACTGCTCTTCTTGCATATTCAACACCCTCAGAAGCAAGATGGCACTCCTCGCTACATATCTTAGCAGCTAACAGCAAGGCCATTATATCATTTGGATTCTCATGTTTATTTAAAGACTTCCTCAAAAAATTCAGTGCTGCTTCTTTCTCACCAGCTGCATAATAGCAAAGAGCGAGAGTGTACCATCTCTCGGTACGAGGATATATTCCAGGTAAAACCTCTTCAAGATGCTTTGCAAGAACCGATGGCTGGCCACAAAGAGACAATGCATAGGTCAAATGTTCCATCACCGAGGGATCCCAATGGGTCTTCCCCTGGTACCATTTCCTCAATAGTATCATCAGAAGTAGAATAGCCTCTTCCACATTATTCTTTGGAACAAAACAACCTTCTACTTGTGAAGCCAAACTAGGTGGGCTCCCCTCTACACTGCCATACAACAGAAAAACAGCAAATCTCTTTTGAATCCTTGTGCAACATTCCTCGTCAAGGTTCCATTGGCTAAGAAGAGCACGTCGGTAAGAAGCTAATGCTTCCTGATAGGAGCCAGCTTGTTTCCAGGCTTCTGGGAGAAGTTCCACAGATTTGTTGACAGTTTCCTGTAGCTTTTGTTCAATATCAGGAGAGCCGTTCTGGAACATACTTTCAACAAAATCAAGGACACTTTTGCACTGTTGAGCAGCTTCTGCATGTTTTCGTCAAGCATTTTCACTGGTCATTACAACATCCAAGAAAAGCATAAGAAAACAGTTGTCGAAAGGTATCTAGTAATTTGTACCTGTTGATTTGCCTAGCTTCTGAAGGGACAATGATTTAAGGTAAATGGCTTCAAGAACAAGGCTAGCAGCATGTTGGGGGCCTGAACTTGGTGAGTCTGATTTTGGCTGGCCTTTCTTCGAGGGTGTCTTCTCAGAAAGTGATGGTTGGAAGCGTTGAATGGCAGCTTGAAGGTCTATTCCATCAAACACACAAAGAGCAGCTTCTACATTGCCTTTCTGAAATTCCAGTCTTCCAAGGAGAGCTCTCGCTTCCTATCAATAGACATATAAATGAACTCTGCATCAACAACCATAAAACGTGATAGTTCGAAATTTTCCTGAGATAAGCTAATTTTCAATTTCATTTTGCAAATACAACAATGGTGAATCAATATCACATTTTTGACACAATAACTCCACCCATAATCTTCTAGACGATTATTATCTCAATGTAACTCCCGTGCTATTGACAAAATGATAATACTAATACTTCTGAATTTCCATCCTCACACCGATTATTGACAAAAGGACAGAGCGCAAGTGACCTTTGTTAATGCTCCATAAATTCTCGACCCTCTTTTAGAAATGAAATGCAATTCTCCTGCTTTTGTTAGAGATGAACCATCCTTTTTTGCCAACAGAATACCAAAATCGAGCCTTGACACTGCTGCTATTCTGCATGCAGGCACACACATGCACATGAATCCCTTCCCCTTTGGCTCACAAAAGAACAATCCAACCTCTGATCTCGAGCAGAACATGTACATCCACTCACCCAACCACAACCAAATTTTTTATACCATCACCAACCCATCATATTCAAAGAACAACGTTTTCACATATTACAAACATCCCGAATGCTTCTGAATTGGACAAAAGAAACAACAAATTTGCACCAAAACTCGGATCAAACTTACAACTAACACTGACACCCCCAAGCACAGATGGTCTCTCGTACAATCAGAAAGTGAGGAAAAGAACGCACAAACAACGCATTTCTAACAAGATCGCAGCAATAGCAACGATCAAAGCACCACCTTTACAGCACAGTGCGCCCAAACCAAACCAAGATTGTTTTTTAAGTAATAAACCAAACCAAGAATGTAACTTGACGCCATTGCTTCCACATTGTCCAGGACAAACACCTTGCTCATCGAACACATATTCAGAAAAAAAAAAGTCAGAGATTTCGGACCTCGTAGTTGAGGGAGAGGCCCTCGGGGAGCGACGACGACTCAGTCTCCTGGGAACTGCCGTCGTTCTCCTTCGCCTCCTTCACCGGCTCCACCTCGGGTGCCACCTCCGCCACCGCCGGCGGCGACACGTCTTCCGCAGCGGCCGCCTCTGCGGGGCCCACCTCGCCGCCGTCCTCCGGCTCCGTAGCCATGCCAATGCAGCACAGGGGTCTCACGGACGAGCACCCGATTGCCAAGTTGAGAGGTGTTCGGTTTTGGTGTCAATGGAGAGAAGCGAAGGCGGCAATATCCATGACTTCTTGGCTTCTG
This sequence comes from Dendrocalamus sinicus, assembly GCA_036346575.1. NCBI lineage: Eukaryota > Viridiplantae > Streptophyta > Magnoliopsida > Poales > Poaceae > Dendrocalamus > Dendrocalamus sinicus. The sequence goes on along the minus strand of CM070672.1, from coordinate 550,522 downwards.
TATTTTTTTTCCACTGCATTTTTTCTATTTTTAGTCCCTCAACAAAAAAAATTTCTCTATTTTTTCGTTATTATTATTATTTCTTTTTTCCTTCTGCTGCGTGTAAACTTCACCAGAAATATCGGACAGGAATTAACGGAAGCCTTACAAATCATTCGACGAAGTTTTAGGCCCCGTGGAGCTGTTTTTTTTTATTTCACAAGTGGAGCTGGGTGGAGCTACCTTTTTCAGCTCTTTGGGTGGAGGTACTTTTGTCTCAGTAGGTTTTAAGGGACTCCTTGGGTGGACCTATTTTGCTTTACCCCGTTTGGCACAAAACGGCTCCAAACAGCTTCAAGAGCCGGTGGTGAAGCTGTGCCAAACGGAGCCTTAATCCGCAGACTAAGAATAGTTTGTGCGCCTTTATAACTTTTTTGGGGTGATTGCTCATTTTTGTTTTAAGTTGATTTCCTTAATTTGGTCGCCAATATGGATAATGGACAATATATACACTGCGTATGAAAGTTGCTTTTCGACACACACTCCTATAACTTGTTTTTGTTATCAATTTATCATCAGATATAGTGGTGAAACTTACTTGAAATTCCGCAAAAAGGGTAGATAATTACGGTGACAAGAATGCCACTGTTAGATTATAGTATTATAACATGTGCTCCTGTAATTCTTCCCTCTCTCTCTTGCATCACTAGTCTACAATGGGCTGGCGTAGGCAAGCATGAATCTTGAGTCTTGACTACTATAACATCCCATTTTGGGCAATGTGTGGAAGTTTGCTTCTTGGTGTTTTCAAACTAAAATTGAATTCTAAGTATTCAATAAAAAATCAACCAAAATTTTCGAAATTCAAAATTTTCAGACCTTCCTAGGGCTTGGCCAAGCCCATCTCTCCCTTTCTCCGTCTTGGACCCAACCCATTTGGCCCTTGCCCGGCCTAGAACAGCCTGTGACGCTGGACGTGCTCCGCACGCACACTCACCTCGCCACGCGTTTCCACAGATCTGTAGATCTGATGTTCTACAGATCAGATGGCTTACTATATTAGCCTGGGCACGCGCAACACGTTGCGCGTGCCCACACCAGCGCGCAACACGTTACGCGTGCCCAGGCTAGTATAGTAAGCCATCTGATTTGTAGAACATCTTTCAGGAGTTTCAAAGGCACTCATTTAGCAAAATCTGCATCAATCTGCCAATGAATTGGTGTGAGCTTGAAGCTTTTATTTGTTCCACTACTTGGTTGTTAGTCCTTGGCTACTTGCTCACTCGGCTCAACTCTTGGTTTTGGAGCTGTGGATTGCAGCGCATCCTTTTGGTGAAGGAACTATGTCCTTTTGGGCATCATTAAGGGTGAAAAGGTGTGCTCGCTCGCTAGCTAGATTCTGACTGCCCAACATTATGACAAGCCAAGCTTCTATTGAAACAACATTACTGCTTTGCACAAACCTTTAGCAGCATCTCGTATTAACGCGCAACAATAACATAACCAAAGGTCTAATGTGCTAGAGTTGAATCGGAAAGCTTTCTTTTATTGGAGCATCTGCCTCCATATTATGTGGAATATCCTGCGTATTGGGAGGGTTTTCTTACATACAACCTACAGAGAGTTTACTAAGACACTTAAGAGCTGAGAATCTAGAAATATAACACGCGCGCGCGTGACAAATATCACATTTAGTTATTGTAAGTGTCGTAAAACATACTGTTAAATTTAGAGGCCCGAAACCACTGATATCTGAAGAAGTACATATTTCTGATGCTACCATGCAGTCTCGGGCTCTCAGCTTGAGCAACCATCCTAGTTTAAATATGAGATTGAGTGAGCTTTTTCACAACTTTACTATCCATGAATGGTAGGCACGCACCTTCTAAAAACATAAACCGATGGGAATGGCGAGTCAGAACTACAAAGTTCACCGATGAGCTCCCTCTCTCCCTTCGGTGATCGCAATGGATCATCCGTGCAAACCATTCTCATCTCTCGAGCCTTGACTTCAGATTTTCTAGGCGGCTAGTAGGATTGGAGATGGGCTGCAGGGGCGCCATGAATTGTTGGTTTTCGTGATGGCATTGGGTGGAGCTAGAGGTTGGCCGATAACAAAGACGAGAATCAAATTAGGTCCCGGGGGATGGGGCGATGAGTAGAAGTGTTAACGGATGGAATAGTTCGAATATAGATGCCGGATAAAATAGATAATAAAGATATAATTAATATTTCTTGAGTTTTAATATATCGAATATGCATTGAATAGTTCGGATATAGGTAAGCTGAATCAGATTGACATCCTTAGTGATGAGGCATTTGATGGTTTATAGGGCAGAGGTCACATGACAATGATAGAGTACGTTATAGTTTTTGAGATGAATGCAGGGGCGGACCCAATGTGGAGGGAGTGAGGGCCCAGGCCGCCACTCAATTTGCAGGAACCCAGGTATATAGCCTAAGATTTAATACTAGTGCCCCCACTCAGCCCAATTAATAGGCCCTCACTCATGCTAAAATAATGAATGAGAACAATTCAGCATACTATGTGTATTGTTGTGCCCCCACTCGGATTTTGTCCTGAGTCCGCCCCTGGATGAATGTGACGGTTGTTTATTTGACAACATACGCTTGGTAGTTAATATGCACAAATATCCTTCATATATAACCTTTATAGAAATATAGAGTGGATTCTTTTTGACTTATGGTTTTTTCTGAATAAATAAACGGAACAATTTCTTCGCCATCTTTTTGAAACGGCTTATCGGAACAGTCTTTTCGAAGCGCCTTATCAATTTATCGGCATTCGATTCATTTATACAAATGCTCACACTAAGACCAAAAATTATCAGTCACAGCTATAAACTATTAGCCTTAGCCGAAAAGACCATATGTCAAGCATGAATTCAATGCATTTTTATAGTTTTGACTTCCTTTTAGTCCGCCGCAGTTTTAGAAACGTACCATGTCAGAGTGAAAGCCCATGAGATCGAAATCCGACGGCTCACGTAGACAGCGGAGCCTCCCTCAGGGGCTTATTCGCAATATATCATAAAAGCCGCATAAGGCAAGGTCTAAAGCGAAAAGAGTCAAAATCCTGGACATCTTGGTCGATTTTTTCACTTCTCGCGTGGCTGCTAGGGTTTTATCTCTCTCGCTCCTCGCTCCCGGAGGAGGCGTGGGAGGCGTCTCGCTCCGATTTGCCCTCCCCGACGCATCGATTCCTCCTCTCTATCTGGTAATCTTGGACTCCCTCCCCTGCCCACCGATTTTCTTGCGATTTTTTTACATTTCTCGAGCTTTTCTTGATCTTTTTTTCTCAGGGGCTTACCGCTAGTTGTTTTCGGATGCTGCCCAAGATTGGATTTGATGGTTTTGTGGGGATTGATTATTGGTGTGGTAGGGTTGCGATTAAGGTTGGGTTTTAGCTCGGATTCGGGTGTAGGGTTGGTTGCAATTTTGCATGTCGATTCAGATAGGATCTTCCCGTCCCTTTTGGGTTCGATTCTATTGATTTATTTAAGAACGCAGAGAATGAATCTTTGTTATGATTGCGAGCAAGGTGATGATCAACAAAGCAAAATCTTTAACTTGTTTGCAGGGCAGTCGCCTAATGGTCGTGGCATAGGAAGGGAGGCATTAGGAAAGAGACCAGGTAAGAAGACTCTTGTTGTTGGACATGGCGGCTGCAGAGGCTGCAGCAGATTCATCGGGTCCGCGATTTGCTCCTGATGACCCAACGCTCCCTGCGCCATGGAAAGGACTAATCGATGGCTCAACACTTTACTACTGGAACCCTGATACAAATGTGACCCAGTATGAGAGGCCGGCGGCAGCCACACCTCCGGTACCTGCGGGTGCTCCTCCAACAACCTCTACACCCATGCCAGCATCAGCACCAGGGGCTTTTTCGCAGCCTGGCATGCAGTTAGGCCAATTCGGACAGTTGTCTCAGCAGGAACGACCTGGTCAGACAGTATATCCTCAGGTTAGCCAGCTTGGGCAGCAGCAGCAGCACCAACAACCGGCTCAGCAACCACCGTTTCAGCACGTAGCTCAGCATCAAGCTCCGTTTCAGCAAGCACAACAGGTGCCATATCAGCAGCAGCAGCAGATGCCAAACCAGCAAGTGTCACAGCAGCCACCAGCTCCTCAGTACCCCAACGCGCATCCGCAGCCGATGCCTTACCAGCATGGTCCTTATATGCAACCCCAGCAGCAGCAGGGCCCACAATATTCATATCAGGTAGGCCAGCAGCCACAAATGCTGCAAACTGCCTATAATCAAGGTCAGCAGCCTCCGATCCCACAAGCTGCCTATAATCAAGGTCAGCAGCCACCAGTGCCACAAGGTGCCTACAATCAAGGCCAGCAGCCGCCCATGCCGCAAGCTGCCTACAATCAAGGCCAGCAGCCACAAATTCCACATGCTGCTTACAATCAGGGTCAGCAACCGCTGGGAATAAGGATCCCTCAGAGTCATGTGCAACACCCACAACAATCACCGGGCTTTCTTCAACCTGCCCAGGCTTCACAAGTGCTGCAAGCTTCACAGTCCCAAGGACTTCAAATGCCCTCTCAACAGGGCCAACTCCAGCACGGCTCCCAGCTCACTCCGCAGCACGGAAAACAGCCGCATCATGGCCATTTAGGTGCCCAGCTGAGCCAAGTGTCACATGGGCAACAAAGTTCCACGTTGAATATTGATGAGGTGGGTGGTCATGAAGGAAAACAGACTGGCTTTTCAATACCACCAAAATTATCAACTTCTAATCATCAACTTCCTGGAGCCCATAATCAGCTAAATATTCCTGGAGTCGGAGGGCCATCATATCCTGGAAAGCATCATCTTGATGGATCATCTCCAGGTGAGACTAATAACATGAGTTTTTTGAGCTCACCTGCTCAAATGCATCAAGGTGGAGTGGATAAAAACTACCGACAACAACCAGCTAGCGACCATGCGGTTCCAAATCATATTGGCCCCTCACCGGTTCGACCTTCAATGGGTTTCAAGATGGGCAACAGTGAGGATCACTTTGAAAGAAATGACCTTCACTCTGCTGGCAGGTTTGATGGAACAAATGCTCTCCAGCAGCAGCCAAAGCTTGCTGCTCTCCCACCTTCACAAAACCGCCTGGTAATAATAATTCACACAGCACTGTTAGTTCTTATGAAGTCAAGAGTCCACGTTTTTTACCACTTAAAAAAAGGCATGTCACACTAATAAATTATAAAGTTTCCTGCTGTGGTATCACTTACCAGTTCTCATGAAAATGAAAAACAAATTCCACCAGAATGTTATGATTGGTATTTGAAAACTCTATGGAAAGAAACATAAAAAGTCTGGCAATGATGTATTTTGTTTGTTGTATACTTCAAATTATAGTACTTATAGTTTCAATGCTTTCTATCAATTCTCTCCACACTTCCCTCAATTTCTGAAGTTGTCACCATTAATTATACCGTTCATAATCTTGTACAGCAGGATATGAGAAATGGCCCACCTTATCCCCAGCCAGATAATTTTGGTGGTTATAACATGGCACCTCCACTCTCAGTGCCAAACCCGCATAGCCATGGTCCATTTCCTAGTGGAGCTACAATGAGGCCACCATCCAGAATGTTTGTTCCTCTGGATTTCCCGAGTATCGCTTCAGCTGATGCATATCGTCAACACCATGAAGTTACTGCAATGGTAATGAGTCAATTGCATGGCTATATTCTGTCCAAAACCCGAAATACAGTGCACATCTTAAAAAGTAAAATATTCTCAAGATGATGACAATACTGTTTATCTTTATATTGTTGCTTCTTAAAGAATTTTAACATGCTGTCCCAAATGTGGGTAGCAGATCTTTTAATAATTTAGCCACATGTTAGCTTTTTGGAGGGTCTGTTTAATGGAAAGATATTGTTGCTGTAGCATACAAAAATCTGATATTTCAAAATGCGATGCATACATTCCGGTTTAATCACAGCAAGATTAATGCCAATTACCAATATAGAAAATGTGAGAGAGGGCAATATTTCTAGAATCCTATTTAGATTTTTCTAATCTGTTCTATGTAGAGACAATCTTTTTGAAATACCACAAGCCCAAATAACGCACTGGTTGCTGGACTTTTTTTTTATTTATAACCCATGATCTGCGGTTGGCCAAAATTTAGTGTGATCTGTTGCCTTATGTACAACTCAGTAAATTTGACAGAACAAGGAGCTTGAAATTCCTCGTGGGATTTACAAATGCATGTTCTACATTTCTGCTGTCACCTGTTGGTTTTTCTAGTTGAACTGGTCTACCAATGTTTTATGTTTTGTTTTTATTTCCTATAAAGCTTTGTCACATGCTATCCTGTTTTTTAAAAAATATTCAGGGTGAGAATGTTCCTCCTCCGTTTATGACATTTGAGGCTACTGGATTCCCTCCAGAAATCCTGAGAGAGGTATGTTTTCTTTTCAGTTGCACTTGGCTACTGCTGGATGCATCAAAAAATATTTTTTAGAAGTCAAGATTAGCTTCGTAGGTAGTAACAGCACATGGTATTGCTCATTGTTGTAGCACATGTCATATGCTGTGATGCTGGATATCATAATTTAACAACTAGTGCTCATCTTCTGGGCACAACTAGTGCTCATCTTCTGGGCACTATAGTGACGTACTTGGGGCTATTTTCTGCTGACAAGTATCGGAAGGATTGATGTTCTTTCAGATTATAACATGTGTCTGAGGATTCCTGCTTCTTGTCTGTGCCACTGTGAATCTAAAAAGTGCCCCTTCTTTATGCCTTGAGTTGCTTAAGTAAGCAGCCATATTCACTTAGGATAGCAATTAGCATTTTTCTCATTATATATAGCTTTTTTTTTAAAAAAAACTTGGCACTGACCGCCTACAATTTTCTGCAGTTGCGCATGTGCTTATGAGTCTTATTTATTTATATTTCATTTCAGATCCATGCTGCTAGATTCTTAAACCCCACTCCAATTCAAGCTCAAACATGGCCTGTCGCACTGCAAAACCGGGACATAGTAGCTATTGCCAAGACAGGATCAGGAAAGACATTAGGGTACCTTATTCCTGCTTTTATACATCTGAGGAGATGCCAAAACAATCCAATGTTGGGCCCTACAGTGTTGGTTTTGGCCCCTACTCGTGAGCTTGCTACACAAATACAAGATGAAGCAGTCAAGTTTGGCCGATCATCTAGATTATCCTGCACAGTAAGTTCTGACCTGTTTTCTTTTGTATGAATCCATATGCTTTTGTTTGTTTTGAACACACTGTATGACTGCTGATCATAATCATGGCAATTACATTTACAAGTTTTGTCTTGTAGGAAAATGCATAATTGTTAAATACATCTGCGGACTCTAGTCTGGTTCTCCGCAAAGTTTGATGTTAGTTTAACACTTGGAATCGAGTCTGGTTCTCAACAAAAATTGTTGTTAACTATAGAAACTGAGTCGTTCTTGGAATGGCCTTGCATGAGCATGCATGCCAAATAATAATATCGATTTGGCTTGTAAAAAAATTGCTGTGTTTTTCATGCTTTGTTACTCTATTGATTTATTTTCCCAGTGCCTATATGGTGGAGCTTCAAAGGGCCCTCAGCTAAGAGAACTTGAGCGTGGAGCAGATATTGTGGTAGCAACACCTGGACGTCTTAATGATATTCTGGAGATGAAGAAGATTAGCCTCCATCAAGTTTCGTTCTTTGTGCTTGATGAAGCTGACCGTATGCTAGACATGGGTTTTGAGCCACAAATACGGAAGATTGTGGATGAGATTCCTCGTAATAGACAGACTCTGATGTACACTGCCACTTGGCCAAAGGAGGTTACAAAAATAGCTGGGGATTTACTGAGAGATCCTGTCCAGGTCAATATTGGTAGCATCGATGAACTTGTTGCCAACAAATCCATCACACAGGTATTTATATGGTCAAATGCATACGCTTGTTTCTTTGCCTTCATTTAGGGTGTTCTAGGTCTTGTCTCTTAAGGTTTCCCTCCGTGTATGGATGCAGTATGTAGAGGTGGTCCCGCCAATGGACAAGCAGCGACGCTTGGAGCAGATTCTTAGAGCTCAAGAAAGGGGCTCGAAGATTATCATATTCTGCTCAACCAAGAAAATGTGTGACCAGCTTGCTCGTGGCATTGGTCGTAGTTTTGGTGCTGCAAGTATTCACGGTGATAAATCACAGGCTGAAAGGGATCATGTTCTTAATCAGTTTCGGACTGGCAGGGCTCCAATATTAGTGGCCACAGATGTTGCTGCTCGTGGACTCGACATCAAAGACATCAGGTGATATGCTTGTTTTTGATATTGTCTCACATGGCACTTATAAGTGCTTTATGGTATTCTTGTTCTTTTGATTGTCCTTCTGTTGCTCATTGTCACTGCTGACACTGTGATACCGCGGAATGTGTTTCTTCAGAGTGGTGGTCAATTATGATTTTCCAACTGGGATCGAGGACTATGTGCATCGCATAGGGCGTACAGGAAGGGCTGGGGCTACTGGAGTCTCACACACTTTCTTCTCCGAACAAGATTGGAAATATGCTGGTGATTTGGTGAAAGTCTTGGAAGGTGCTAATCAGCATGTCCCTCCACAGCTGCAAGAGATGGCTGCACGGGGTGCACCTGGAGCTCCAAGAAACCAGACTAGTGGGATGAGCCGTTGGGATGGGCCTGGGGGTGGTAGTCATTTCGAATCTGCTGTTGGTGGCCCTGGAGTTAGGGATGGCCCTGGAGGCTTCAGTGGTCGGGAGGGCCCTGGTGGCTTTGGCGGTCGGGAGGGCCCTGGTGGCTTTGGCAGTCGGGACAGTCCTGGTGGGCTTGGTGGACGGAAGGGCCCTGGTGGGTTTGGTGGACGGGAGGGTCCTGGGCCCAGTGCCTTTGGCAGGAGAGGGGGCCGTGGACCTGGTAGTTTTGGCGGGAGTGGTGGCTTTGGTGGTCGTGGTGGCAGGGGTGATTCTCCTGGTTTTGGTGGACGTGGCAGGGGTGATTTTCCAGGTTTTGGTGGCCGTGGTAGGGGTGATTCTTCTGGTTTTGGTGGACAAGGCCGGGGTGATTTCTCCGGTGGACGTGGTGGAAGGGGCCGTGGATTTGGAGGTTGGGGACGTTCTGACCGAGGCCCACATGATCGGTTCATCTCAGATGGGCGGGGAAGATATGATGGCCGTCGAGGATTTGGCCACAAGGGTCGGGACCGGAGCTACAGCCGTAGCCCAGATAGAGGCCACTCGCGAGGCTATGACAGAAGAAGTGATAGTAGGAGCCTAAGTAGCAGGAGCAGAAGCCGTAGCAGGAGCTGGTCACGTAGCAGGAGCCGCAGTAGGAGCTGGACGCGGAGCCGCAGCCGGAGTTGCAGCAGGAGCAGAAGCTCCGACCAGGGTGCAGCATTGGAACGCAGGCCTCGGCCAAGATCTGGTTTTGATGTGCTGCCACCAGCGACTGGAGCAGGACCTGATTTAACCGGCCCTGGGCATGTACCTGTACTGGCCGATACATCTGCAATGTCACCAATGTCGCCTGGTGGCCTGGTCCAGGAGGGTGGCCCATTCATGGGTGTGAACCATGGCGACGTCGGCAGCGCACAGGCTGACCAACCATTCCAAGTGAATACTGATCATTCAATACCTCCAGCTTTTTCTGCAGGTGAAACATTCCCAGGTCTGGCAGTTCAGCAGGAAGCCCCCGATGTATAATGAGATTAATCACGAGACTGCCTTTTTTTTTTTTCTTTTGTTAGTCCAATGTATGACGGAGAATGGGTTCCCTGCCGAACAGGTTGACCCCTGGTAGTTTCCTGTGGGAAAACGTCTTGTGTTGCATTTTCTTTGGCCTCTGGAGATAATAGATGGTTGTGTTGTCTTGTTGTGCTGAGAAGTTAAAAAGAAGTGGTCTATTGCAACCGTAACCTGTTGAGAATTTGTACATTTTTTATGTCTTTAAGTTCCGTGTTTTCCCGTTCGTTCTGTTAATTCTTTTCATATAGAAATGGCCTGAGATTATCGCTGCAGCACGGTGAATTACTAAAAGACAGCAATACCGAAATCAACAGGAGTAGAATTACTGTGTGTAAACAAATTTGTTCTTATACAAAAATCGATCATTTAAAGCTATTAATCCACAATAGAGATTGAGGCCTCTGGGAGCACGGCGATTTACTACAAATCCAACAGGATTGTTTTTAAATAAAATTCTATGAAATTCCGGCGTTCCATAATAAAAAACAGTATTATCTATCCTGTATCAAGGCCACAGTATGCAGAGTATGCCAATCTTTTCCTTCCCATGGTGCCATGGACCCCATTTCCATCCTAGTTGGAACTCGCAGCCTGCATGAGTCGATGACATTTGTGCATCCTCTGCCACTCCTGAGCAAGATCTGATGAACTGAACATGACATGCATCAGCCATCGCGACGTACGTCCACTGCTCACCGCTACCGTTTGTTTCTTGAATGGTACTGGTCAGAGAAAACAATTTGGGACGAAATTTTGTAAAATTTGGCGAATTTCAGTTATCTTGGCCTCTTCCAAGAAAGACCCACTTGATAAAAAAAAATCGGTCTATTTTAATTTTTCGAGATTTGACAGAGGTTTCGCTGTTTTCGTATAATTGTATTTCTTGTATTCGAACTGTATGTTTAAAATTTTCGACAAAATCTTTGGAAAAAATCAGAAATTTCTGAATTTCGGATTTTTCGGATGATCCGAACCATACGAGTATGGAATACAAGCAGCTGTAGACCCTCCTCCTGGAGGGGCTCACCCGCCTCGTCGGCTTCCGACTCGGTACAGTCGACTGAATGCCTGCCTCGGCGGAGGCGACGAGGGGAGTGAAGGGGAGTCGGGGGCGGAGCGGACAAGAGGTGCGCGGGAGGGAAGCGGCCATAGCCACGGCGACGGCGAGGAACATCACGGAGGTGGCCATGGAGAAGCGTCGCCAATGTCGGCGGCGTCCCAGAGCCCGCGCGCCTAGTTTATCATCAAGGTCCAATCGCCATTATTCGTCTTTGTGAGTGCGGATACACCGCCGATCCCCCGACCTTCTTCACCTCCCTTTGCACCACCAGAGCATCGCTGCTTCCATCGGCGCAGTCTCTGGGACGTGGCGATGAAGATTGGGAGCATCGGGGTGACACGGAATCAACTGGCTGCATCGTGTATCAGCGTTCCCTGACTTTGATATCAAATATCAGGAAGTTTGGCTAATCAACACGCCTGAGTTCACACACGAACACACATGAAGTTGGAGAAATAGAGCAAGAACACAAGAGTTTTGCACTGCTAAAAAATTGGGCAACCTTTTCTGTTTATTAATTAGCTATTTACTATAGCTAATTAATAAACATAAATATTTTATTTAAAAGAAAAAGAAGAGAAGAAGAAGAATATTTTATTCCTCGTTTTCACAGAAGAAAAAGAAGAGAAGAAGATGATGATGATGAACACTAGATTGCGAAGTAGTAGCATCATTTGATTTGGTTCGGATTTTGATGTTGCGCAAGTTTCAGTGATTTTGATTTTTTGGCCTGCCCATTCCATGATGTGTTTTAGTTTTTGCGTCGTCATCCCACTGGCCACTCCACGAGCAAATCCTCCCTTTCGCGTGGGCTGCCCTGCCTCTGACCAGTTTCGTCATCCCACTTGTCATTCTCTTCCCTCCCACTCCTCTTCTCACTCGTTGCCTCTGCCGCTCCTCGCCGCCTCCGTCTCTGGAATGATCCACCGCGCGCTAGCCACCACTCGCCAACGCCTGCACCGTCCCGGCTTGCCTTCCAAAGCCGGAAGCTATGGTCACCACCCCGCTCGCCGCCGCCAAGAGGTCCCATTTGCTTCTTCTTCTTGCTATTGTTATTGAAATTTCAGGCGATTTAGTAGGTGCTCTCTCTTTTTTTTGTCTCGAAAACGCAAGAGTCTTACGTTTCATTCAGTAAAAGGAATGTGGTACAAGCATGGCTTGAAGACCATGTGCAAGACAAGGTCTCAGGTTAGTAATACAAAAGCTAGACGACTGAGAGAGACCGAAAAGAAACAAACAAAGAAGCTACTTCAAACTAGATGAGGAAGCGACCCAGAATGATCCTGTTTAGGAATGAGATCGGACAGCCTGGATCTTCCAGTTGACGACCAAGCGAGGAACTCCTGTTTGATGTGGTTTGAGGATTCTTGATCGCAGAAAAGATATGCAGCCGGTGCTGGTATGTTGTACTGTAAAATCCTTGCGAAAGTCTTACTCGGCGTTTGAGGACAAACCAAGTGAACAGCTTGGCTTTGAGGGGGGCTGTACTTTTCCACAATTCATTGGCACTAGAGAATTGAACAGAACCATGAAAAGGGCTTTGTAGGTCGATTTAGGAGAGTAGATCCCGCCGGATGACCAGCATGAAAAAGGGCTTTGTAGGTCGATTTAAGGGAGTAGATTCCACCAGATGACCAGCGCCAAATGATGCCGTCTGAGACCCTTTCTTGTAAATGTACTTGGCCTATGGCTGAGCACAGCGTGAAGAATTCGCAGAAGGCTTGTGGCATTCCCAAGTATTTGATGGGGAAGGTCTCAATATTGCACCCGAAAAATTGCTGTGTAGTCCGAAGCTCATCTTGCGTGCAACAGATTGGAGTTAAAGACGATTTGAGCATGTTCGGCCTATGGATCGCCCTGCCGAAGCCCTATGCAATGATGTATTTTTCAGCCTGGGATGCCGTTGAGCAAGATTCTAGTTGTGGCTGAGGAGAGTAAGATTGAGAGCTAGTCACCCTACTGAGTGCCGAAGACCCGACTCTGCAAAACCTTTAGTAGGAAAGGCCACGATAGGCTATCAAAGGCCTTAGCTATGTCAAGCTTGGGAAGAATTTTCTTTTGCCTTTTTCATCGTAACTTCCTTATAGCATCATGCACGAACTTAAAGTTGTCTTGAATCATGCGACTCTTGATGAATGCACATTGACTGTAATCTACTAACTGATCCATGTGCAGCTGCAACCTGATGGCCATGAGCTTGGTGGTCAGCTTGAAAAAACTGTGTATTAAACTGATTGGCCTAAAGTCCGAAGGTTGCGAAGCTCCTTTCTTTTTCAGCAGTAAGACAATTAAAGCTGCATTTAGCCTATGAAAACCGCAATGATCTGTGGAGAAGAATGCATGTATACCAGCCATGATGTCTTGTTTGATGATAGGCCATTCTTTTTGATAGAATAACCCCTTGAATCCATTTGGACCCAGGCCTTCTCAGCCGGTAGTGCTTTGATTGCTTGGAGGACTTCGCTCTTAGTAAAGGGCTGCTTCAGACTCTGTAAATCCTACTATTGCAGACCTACTGCATCGGAATTGATCGACATTGTGGCTTGTTCATTGGTTTGCACTATGGACATGAAATGTTGGTGCAACAGGGATGCCATTTCTTCATGTGAATGAAAGGTGTTCCCATTATGTGAGAGGGAATTGATTCTGTTCTTTTGGCTATGATACCTCGCCTGGGAGTGAAAGAATATTGTGTTTGTGTCACCTTCCCGTAGCCATAGTAGCGACGATCGCTGCCGAATCAGTGTTCTTTTGAGAGAGAACAGGGCAAGAAAGCTTTGCTTTAACAGCCTCTTGAGATCCACTTCTAACCGATGGAATGGGGTAGCAGGAGGAACCGGACTTGACCAGCTGTTGATGATAATCTGAAGGAAGTCCTCGTGCAAAGTCCTCGTGCAAAGCCTAATTATAAAACTTCCCATTCTGCCGAGGTGAGCGCCCTGTTAAGCCTCGACATGGTTGGGTTTTCATGTTCATTGCTCCAATTGAACTCTCTTCCATTGAGGTGGACATCGGTTAATTGAAGGTCATTCACTAGTCAGCGAAAACGGCTGATGTTTGCATGTGTACATTGTTGTTGCTCTTGTCTTTATAGCTTAGGATCATGTTAAAATCCCCCATGACACACCGGCTCCTGATCGTGATATCCTGTTTTGTCTCAATTCCTCAGGAACTCCTGCTTTGAAGCATCGTCTTAGGGGCCATAAACCGATGTGATCCACCATTTCAATTGCTCGTTGGCCAGTTGGATTAGCAGCGTTACAGAGAAAGAAGCGATGTGAGTGTGGAGCACAATGACTTCAGGTGATCTGCGGGCAATTAGGACCCCCCACGAGTATCCGAGACCGGGAGAGAAGCAGAATTAGTAAATTGAGAACCAAGCATGGAGAGGACGACTGGTGCCGCTATTACGGCCATCTTGGTCTCTTGGATACATACCACATCTACTATGGTTGTTGTTGTGGTTACAGACCAAACAGAGAGAGAGGGTATGGTAGTGGAGAGTTAGATGAGCAAATGGCTAAGGTTTTCCCCATGACCTGCATCGTACATATATATTCACAGGGGAGCATAACTACAATGTTGCCCTTACATCCGAGTGTTCCTCTCAAGGGTATTCGTGTCATCGTATTTGCCCCATTTTGGGCCTTACAGCCTTCTAACAGGCCGGCTGGGCTTAGGTGGGGGCCACCCCTACAATAGGAGCCTCTCATGGTGAAGGGCTTCACGGGCCGAAGCCATGTTGCCGAGCCATTTGGCCCCCTCCGTCCTCACGGCCTGGGAACTCCTGCGTTGTTGGGTAGAGCTTGACTGCTTGGTGTAGCCTCCGCCCTGCTCCGAAGTTACGACGTTGAGCAGATTGCCGAAGCCGCTCCTGACCACGGGGTCCTTGGGTAGCGAAGTCGAGGTCGCGGTCGGTCATTAGGTTGGACCGAAGGCTTTTGTCCTGCGGGCGCGAAGTCGCTCCACGGAGGCGAGGTCGCCCCAAGGCATCAAGGCGAAGGTAGTCTCCGGGCCTGCTACGTGGGCTTGTGACGGCGTAGCGAGGTACTTCGTAGGGTCGGCGCCAGAGTCGGAGATAGGCCCGCCCGGCGGAGACTGGAGCATGGCGAGGTCGGGGTCGAGGTTGACCTGGTCAGGTGGCTCCGCTGTCCGGTAGTGCGTTTTAATGGCACCTGGAATCGCGCCGACCCCTGAGCTGTCAAGAATAGGCTACTGCGGCCGTATGCGCTGTCTCGCCGGGAGGGCACACGCGGCAAGGTGTGATTGGCGCGTCGTGTGCTGTCAGCGGTCGCATGACCGCGACTGCTCGCCCCTTCCCTAGAGGGGTGGGACACGTGGTAGGATGCTACTGGCGCGTCGTGTGCTGTCAGCCCACCTACCGCTGCACGCGCCCTCCTGCCAGCGGTTGCGCTTCCCGATCGGGGGTAGCTGAACCGCTGGGCGCCTGCCGATTGCACTTCCGCTCGTGGGGGAGGTGGGCAGGCTTTATAAGTCATCACCAGTGGTAGGGGAACACTCTTTTACGTTGGTCATTTAGCTTCCGCTGCTACCTACTTTCTTCTACTACTAGCGCGATCCACCCTTGCCCCTGTTTGTTAGCGCCCCACCTCGGAGAGGAATGGCTTGCCACGACAATCCCGCTGGTCGGCTCAGCGATAGCGCCTCGTCCAGCAGACGTGGCTTGTCACCTCCTCCGGCGGAGTATGCTCTCACGGTGCGAGGATCAACGCAAGTCAACAAGCAATGGGACGCCATGGAGCACTCGAGAGGCTGTTGCTCCCGTGTGCTGGGACGGAGTCGCGTTACGGAGGAGATGATCCAAAGACTCGTCTGGGAGAAGAAGATGGAGGAGCGTGCCGGGGCTCGCCTGCCCGGTCCCAATGAGACGGAGCCGCGACCGACAGAGAGGAGCAATTGTCTTTATCGCGTTCTTTGATGCCGGGCTTCGGATGCCCTCGACTCTCTTCGTCAGTGAGGTCCTGCGGGTTTATGGATTGGAGTTAGCGCAGCTGACCCCCAATGCAATAGTTCGTCTGGCTGTCTTCGCTTGGGCGACGCGAACAGAAGGCCACCGCCCCAGCGTGAACCTGTTCGCCGTTCTGCACGATGCGCGCTGCCAGCCAAAGAAAGTCAAAGGGGGAGCGGTATCAAACTTTGGCAGCGTCAATTTCGTGCTGTGGAAGCGGTGTGCTGGGCTCTTCCCTGCATTGGCTATGCGAGGGAAGTGGGAATCCGGATGGATGCGACGGTGGTTTTACCACCACGTGACGAGCACGAGCGGTCTGTTGTGTCGGGGACGGCCGATATCGTTCAACAGCTCGCTAGATGTGAAGCCGAGGGCCGACGACGTGCAGGAGGCACAGAGGCTTGCCGGTGTCGCCCGCCGGTTCAACATGCGTCACCTTGCCGAAGAGTTCACCATGTACGAGGTGGCACCACTTTCCAGTCGGTGGAAGTACGAGCGGCGGGCAGGACCCAGAAGGATGGTGTCCATCCATCAGTATCTTGTCTTCTGACCCCCTCGGCCCCTTGTAAGTCCTTCGGCCCTTGGGCTGCGCGCCCGTGCACGTAGTCGCATGACCCTTTATGAGCGATGCCCCCCTTCTTTGTGCAGTGCCCTGGCTAGAAGACGCGGAACGCGCGGTCGTTGCACTTCTCGGGCCATAGACGGCCAAGGAGCATAAGCTGCGTGAGGCCGCAACCACCTCAGCGAAGCAGGGGCGGGTGAACCGGGTGTGCGAGGTCCTGGGGATTCCCATACCCAAGCGCACGGTGCCAGTGAAAGACCCCAGCCGCCGCGACGGTGACGGCCAAATGGGGGCGTCGCCCTCTCAACGCAGGGCTCGATCTGATGCCGTCACGTCAAGCCCCTCGGCCGCGTGACCGGCCGGTACTGTCGAGACGGGGGTGTGACCGGCGCTGGATCCAGGCCCGCCAGTTCAGAGGGGCGCGCTGCCCTAGACGAGCGTGTCGTCGCCCCCGAGGACGAGGTCTCGACACCTGCTGCGGTCACCGAGGGCCTGTCGCCTATGCTAGCTACTGCGGCCATTGAGGCGGCCGAGGGAGCATCGCCCATGTCGCCCGCATCCCCGAGGGCGAAGCGCCCTCGGGTACAGTCGCCTCTGCCCTCGAGGGGGCGATTCGAGGGGAAGCCATCGAGGCTGAGGAAGAAGCCATCACTCCTCGGGCCGACGGAGCCCCGTGCCTTGGATGGAGGCTCAACGGACACCTCCCCGTACCTTGGCGGAGGGTGTCAGAGGTAGGCGCGATTCATTTTCCTCCCGCGACTTCGCGAAACTCTCTCCGATTTGCTCGCTCATTTTGTCGTCTCGGACGCGGTCAAGGATCGAGCAACGGAGGTGTGCGCGAAGTCGCCAACCTTGTTGTGCAGGGCGGTGCTGCCGAAGCTGCTAGCGTACGGGAGGTGAGGCCCAGCGTTTCCGATTTCATTCCTCGATCAGAGATGCTTCGTGTTCTTAGCGAGGTCGCGGAGCGCGTTGGCGGCAGCGTGGATCGATAGGTGCTATCAACGTGCAGGGGAGACCTTCTAGCGCTCGCACTGGGTGCCTCAGAGATACGGGCAAGTGGCTAGGTTTGCAGCCTACGCCGCTGTCCCGTGCATAGCTAACCCCTGCGGTTTCTTTTAGACTGTTGCTCTCATCCAAGCCTTGGAGGAGACTCGCGTCCGCGAGCGGAGGATGCCGGAGAGCCAATGTGTGCCGTGGACGAGGCCCACACTACCAAGGATGAGCGCATTCATGCGCTGGAGGTAGAAAACGCGAGGATGGTCTCCTACGCCGAGGGTGCCATGACCGCGGCGCAACGTGCCACGGAGGAGGTCCGGCGTGCCGCAGCGGAGGAGCGAACCGCCTTTCTCCAGCAAATCTCCGCGCTGGAGGAGGAGAAGGCCCAGCTCGCCGCGTCCCTTGTGGAGAGGAACCGGGCCTTAGATGATGCGTCTGTGTCTGCATGGAGGGCGATGGAGTCCTTGGAATGGGCCCTCCAGGGCCTTTCCATTGACGTGCCAGACGTTACGCATGGCCCTGAGGATCTAGCGTAGACGCTTGGGCGAATGGAAGAAGGCGCGGGCCTCGCACTCCGCAGTGCCAAAGCCTTCGACGATCATTGCGGCTTCATCAGTGCTTGCCTCGCCTTCGCCATGATGCACACCCGAAGGTGTGAGCACGTCAACGAGTTGGAGCACCCTCGGCTAGATCTACCAGCAGAGCCCGGGGCGAGGTCCGACACCGTTCGCTTCACGCAGGCCGCCGCCATGTCTTTCTACCATCGGATCTGGAGCTACATCGGAGAGGACGCGGCCAAGGTTGCGCTGCGACGAACGCTGCATCAGGAGGGAGATTTCCTCTGGTGGCTCAAGGAAGTTCCTCGGCGCAACGACAACAACGCGGACCCATAGGTGTGGTGCCAGGGTTGGGTGTGCGTTGTGTCATGTACTCCTATCTGTATGGTTGCCTCGCAACCTTCCCCTTATATGAATGGAACAACACTTGCCCAAGGTCTGCGACCGTTGCATGCTACTCTTCTCTAGGCGGGTGTCACGTGTAGGTTCCCCCATACGGCCCCGCCCCACTTATCGGTAGCAGTAGCCGAGGTAGATGCGTGAGCGCTCCGTCCCCTACCTTTTGAAGGGGCAGCAGCGGAGCTGGTGCCTAGCTGAAGTAGACGCGCGAGCGCTCCATCCCTTACCTTTCGAAGGGGCGGCAGCGGAGCTGGCACCTAGCCGAAGTAGACGCGCGAGCGCTCCGTCCCCTTCCTTTCGAAGGGGCGGCAGTGGAGCTGGCGCCTAGCCGAAGTAGACGCGCGAGCGCTCTGTCCCCTATCTTTCGAAGGGGCGGCAGTGGAGCTGGCGCCTAGCCGAAGTAGACAGGCCCCTAATTTGCCTTATTGGGATTCGAGGTGCGTGGGAACGTCAACCACGTCTTATTTATACTTTGAAGAGTACGCGCGAGGATAACATCCACGCGTGCGCGGAACATCCGCGTCTTGTTTATACTCAGTAGAGTGCATAGGGACAATATCCGCGTTTTATTTATACTCCGTAGAGTGCGTGGGAATATCATCCACGTCTTATTTATACTCCAGAGAGTACGCATGCGTGGAACATCCGCGTCTTGTTTATACTCGGTAGAGTGCGCAGGGACAACATCCGCGTCTTATTTATACTCCGTAGAGTGCGTGCGGAGGTGTACCTCGACGCTACGTCTTATTTATACTCCGTAGAGTGCACGCGAAGGCGTCCCCCCGCTGCGTCTTATTTATACTCCGTAGAGTGTGTACAGAGGTGTGCATCGACGCTACGTCTTATTTTAGACTCCGTAGAGTGGCGCGTGCGGAGGCAAGCCTCGACGCTACGTCTTATCTTAGACTCCGTAGAGTGGCGCGTGCGAGGCAAGCCTCGACGCTACATCTTATTTTAGACTCCATAGAGTGGCGCGTGCGGAGGCAACTGACCGAGGTGAAAGCTTGGTAGAGGATCGGCTTTATTAATCTCCCGTTTGCACGAGCAAGCAGCTTACAATGGGCAGGGTGCCGATGCTGCTACATGCCTCCCTGTTGTCCTAGACGTAGTTTTGCCGCAACCTATCCGCGTTCCATGTGTGGCGAAACGTCTGCCATTCGAGCATGGCGAGGCGATATGCTCCCTTCTGTAGAGCTTCCGCGACAACGTATGGGCCTTCCCATTTGGATTCCAGCTTGCCGACCGTCTCCGCGTGGAGTGCCATTTTGAGGACGAGGTCCACAGGCTGGAATCCTCGTGGGTATATGGAGCGGTCACGTGTGCGCACCATTTGTTGCACGTACTTTATGACGTGCTAGGTTGTGTTTACTCGCTCTCCGTCGAGAAAGTCCCGGGACAATTGGCGCTCTTCTTCTGGTGCTTGGACGAGGACTCTTCTCGACTCGGCCTTGATTTCTTCGGGTGTCACTGCTTCATTGCCGAAGAGGAGTTTGAACAGCGTGAATCCCGTCGGTCGTGTCACCATTGTACGGAGGGACCAGAGGACGTTGTGGAGCTCGCCTAGCTACTTGCCCTTTAGTAGCCCGACAAAACGCTTCTTGACTCCGGCGGAGATGGCGCTGTTTGCCCGCTCGACTGCTCCGTTAGATTGTGGGTGCCCGACCGAAGCAAATCGGAGCGTGATGCCCATGTTCTCGCAGAACTTCTTGAACGGGGCAGCATCGAACTGCAGGCCGTTGTCGACGGTGATCTCCCTAGGCACCCCGAAGCGGCATATGATGTTTTGCCAGAGGAAGTGCTGCATCGCCGCCGAACTTATCCTTGCTAAGGCCACAGTCTCTGGCCACCTGGAGAAATATTCCAAGGCGACCACGACAAACCGCAGGTCTCCTAGAGCCAGGGGGAGTGGTCCCACGACATCGATGCCCCACCGTGCTAGCAGCCATACTAGGGGAATGGGGTTGAGGCTCGTCGGGGTTCAGCGAATGACCCGTCCCTTCCATTGACAGCCTTGACACCAGCGCACGAGGTCTTGGGAATCGGCGACGGCGGTTGGCCAGTAAAAGCCTTGTCGGAGCGCTTTGCCGATCAACGACCTCGGTGCAAGGTGCGAGCCACAGAGTCCCGCGTGAATTTTCGCAAGGAGCTGCTTCCCTTCCTCGCGCGAGAAGCACTGCAAAAGCGGTGCGCAGACTCCTTTTTTGTAAAGTATTCCGTCGAGCACTTGGAAAGACCTGGCGCAATGCTGCAGGCGGTGGATCTCGACGGGGTCGTCTGGCTCCGCGATGCCCTGCAAGAAACCAAAGATGGGCTCCTGCTAGTCACCCTGATGGACGATTTGGTGAACAAGGGCTGCATCTCAATTGTCGTGCACGATGGCTGCCGCTGGTAAGATCTCGTAGAATGCCCCCTCGGGGGTTGGGAGCTGCTAACTAGCGGCCTTCGCGAGGGTGTCGGCTTGCTCGTTGTCCGCCCGAGGGATGGCCTTGACCATGACACCCAAAAAGTGTCGCTCCCTTGCTCTTACTGCTGCCAGGTACTTGGCTAGCTCTGGGTCCTTAGCCTGGTATGACTTGTCCACATGGCCCGCTACCAAACATGAGTCGGTGCGGACGAGGACTCGCCGCCCCAAGCGCTTTAAGCTTTGCGAGACCGAAGAGTAACGCCTCGTACTCGGTTGTGTTATTGGTAGCAGGAAACGCAAGCCGCCGAGGAGGAGAGGCGGTGCCCCTCAGGTGTGGTGACCACTGCACCTACGCCCGCGCCCGCAACGCCGTAAGCTCCGTCGGTGTTGAGCATCTACACTGGATCTTCTGGCTGTTGGGCGGGCTGCACCGACGGGGTCAACTCCGCGAGGAAGTCCGCAAGAACCAGGAACTTGATCGCTGTTCACGAGGCATATGCTAAGGAGAACAGGGCGAGCTCGGCCGCCCAGTTGTTGATTCGCCCTGTGGATTCCTTATTGTACAGCATCTCTGCCAGGGGGAATGAGGATGGCACCGTTATTGGATGCGCCAGGAAGTAGTGTCGGAGCTTCCTCGAGGCCATGACCAGCGCGTAAGCGAGCTTCTCGAGCTCCGTATACCGCGTCTTTGCACCCTGTAAGGCCTCGGATACGAAGTATACGGGGCACTAGAGAGCGCCCTCCTCAAGGACGAGGACTGCGCTGACCGCAGTCGCTGAAGCGGCGAGGTAGAGCAGGAGGGAAGCCTCTAGCGCCGGAGCGACTAGGGTGGGGAGGCTTGCGAGGTGCCTCTCGAGGTCGTCGAAGGCCTTCGCGCAGTCATCATCCCATTGGAAGCCATCGCTTCCGTGGAGAGTTTTGAAAAATGGCAAGACCCGCTCCGCCGCCCTAGACAGGAAGCGGCTTAACGGGGCCATGCAGCCCGCCAGCCTCTAGACCTCCCTTGTCGTTTTGGGCGGCTCCATAGTGAGGATCGCTTCGACTTTGTCGGGATTCGCTTGGATGCCTCGTCCGGATACGAGGAAGTCCAAGAGCTTGCCCGCCTGCACACCGAAGACACACTTGTCTGGGTTGAGCTTGATGCCCGCTTTCCTGAGGTTGTCAAAGATCTCCTGGAGATCCTGACTGTGGGAGGCGAGCTGTCTGGTTTTGACAACCACGTCGTCGACGTAAGCCTCCACGTTCCTGCCGAGCTGAGCGGCCAGTGCTAGCGCGATGAGGCGGGTGAAGGTTGCGCCCGCGTTCTTCAAGCCGAAGGGCATCCTGACAAAGCAGTATGTTCCAATTGGTGTAATGAAGCTGGTCTTGTCTTCATCGTCTTTGGCCATGTAGATCTGGTGGTAGCCGGAGTAGGCATCCAGGAAGCTCATGAGCTCACACCCCGCGGTAGCGTCGACCTTCGGGCATGCCTTGTTGAGGGCAGTGAAATCGATGCACATGCACCAGGCGCCACTGGCCTTCTTTACCAACATCGGATTAGCAAGCCAATCTGGGTGTTGGACTTCGCGGATAACTCCGGCTTGGAGAAGCTTCACTACCTCCACTTTGGCCGCCTGCTGCCGGTCCATGGACATACGCCAAAGCTTCTGCTTGACCGGCTTGGCATCAGGGCGGACTGCCAGATTGTGCTCGATGAGGGCGCGGTCAACTCCTTTTATATATTCTGGAGACCATGCGAAGATGTCTGCGTTGCTCCGGAGGACCTGGAACAAGTCTCGCTCTACTTCCGGAGGGAGGCCCTCGCCGATGGACACGAATCGCTCCTCGGCTTGGAGGGGCACCCTTTTGACCCCACCCTCCGGTCGGGGCTTAGGCGTCCATCCTGGAGAGGCCGGCGTGTTCGCCACGAGTTTGTCGGTGAGGGTGTGCACCTTGCAGTGCGGGCGTCTAGCACCGGCCTCCACACGCCTGGCGAGGTCCTGGTCACCGAAGATGGTGATGATGCCCCGCGGGCCTGGGAGTTTCATACACAAGAAGCCGTGGTGCAGGATCGCCTCGAAGGAATTGATGAGGGGGTAGCCTAGTATGGCGTTGTACGGGTGCGGAATGTCCACAACGTCGAAGACAATGTCCCCGCCCCTGGCGTTATTGCCCTCACAAAAGGAAACTCGGAGACGTACCTGACCCAAGGCCGGCAACGGCTGGCCTCCGAAACCCTGGAGTGGGGTCCCCGGTGGCCCCAACCGGCTCCGAGGGATCCCCATGCGGTCGAGAGCCCCCGCAACCAGGATGTTTGCGGAGCTGCCCCCGTCGATGAGGACGCGCGCGGCGTCGCAACCTGCAATGTCAGCCTGGATGACCAAGGGGTCTTGGTAGAGGAACTCCACGCCCTGGGCGTTGGCTGGTGTGAAGGTGATGTTGCAGGGCGGCATCCTCGGGAGTGGTTACGCCGAGGAGTCCCCCAGCGGGGAGCCCCCAGAGATGATGCAAATGACACGGTGATGGACCCCTCCCGGGGCTCCGCCTCGTGGGGGGTTCCGCTGCGGTTGCTGCTCACGGGCCACTGCAGGGGGCGGGGCTGCCAAGGCCTGAGCTCTGGGGGTTGCCTGCCGCAGCGCCATAACCACGGCGCACGCACGCATGGTGTGGTCGCCATAGCCATGCACTTCGCACCACCTGCCATAGTCCAGAATTTCCTGCTCTGCACATGGCCTCTCTTCGCAGCCTCCTCCGCGCCCCCGTTCTCGGCCTTCCCGGCTCCTCCAGCGCAAGGCGGTGGTAAGTTCTCGGGGGGCATCCTCGATGCCGAGGAAGTGGTGGGCCTTTTGGGGCCTGCGCTGGTTGCGCTGGGGCTTGTACTTACCACATGATGAGGTCTCACACACCCCAGTGTCGCTGTGTTCGGGGGCGTCTCCCGCGGGCCCTTGCTTGCGTTTTGCCGCCGAGGGGTCACTCCCTGCGCCGCGTCTTCGCGACAACCCCTCCACCTGAACGGGGTCGGAGTCGTTGCCTTGGTGTCGCCGTGCATCCTCCTTCGCTCTGACGTACTCTTCCATCTTGTCGAAGAGCTTCGCCACCGACTTGACCGGCTTTCAGGCGTTGTACTCAGCCAACGGCCCCGGGTGGAGGCCCTGTATAGCGGCGTTGATGATGGTTGTCTCGTTGACGTCCTTGACTTGACACCGGACCTTTGAAAAGCACTTGAAGTACTCTCGAAGCCTCTCCAAAGGCTTTTGCTTAACAGCGAAGAGCTAGTCCACGTCGATGCGCTCGACATAGTTGCCTTGAAAGTTGTTGTACAAGCGGTCGTGGATCTGCTCCCATGCGTAGATGGAGTTCGGCTCTATGCTAAAAAACCAAGAGAGCGCCACCCCCTGAAGCGCGAGGGGGAGCCCCTTCACCTTGGTGATGTCATCCCCGCCCGCAGCCTCGATGGCGGTCTCGTAGACGCGCACGAACTCCCGAGGGTCCTTATCGCCTTTATATGACTTGATGGCGGTAGGGAACTTGAAGTCTTCCAGCCATGCCGCTTACTGCAGGCCCGCAGAGAGGGGGGACTCCGGATCCGTGCATCGTAGCGGGACACGGCTGGACGTGGGTGCGTCACGGTTGTCCGCCCGTTCCGGAGTGGGCTCCGGCGCGGCCGCTGGAGGGGGCCGCCAGCAGGGCGCTCTCCACCGTCGGCGTGGCCGGGGCGATCGACACGCCTGGCTGCGCTGTTGGGACGGCGAAGACCAGGACCTGCGCTCTCGGGTTACCTGATGCACCGACGTGGTAGACTCCGGAGTCGGTGGCGAGGCCAGCATCACCACTGGGACCGCCATCCGCCGCTCCCATTCCAGGCGTAGGGACGGTGGCGGTGCCAACCCGGACACCGGCATCGCCTCCCCCGATTACTCGCTCGGTGCTACCGGTGCCGACCGCCGCACGATGGTGGGGGTCGGTCACCAGACGCCGGCGGGTTTGGCCGCCGACGGCGGGCGGTCGACGTCGTGTCGGCGATGGCGAGGTTGGCGCCGCGCCGGCGCGTGGCGGGTCGATGTTGCGCCGATAGTGGCGGGGTCAAGCGTCATGCCATGAGCGCCGGCGCTCGTGGCCACCACGGCCGCGCCGTCACCCCCGCTCGCGATTGCCGACGCCGTCGCCCTGGTGCTGACGCGAGACTCCGTCACGCCCCCCCCTTCTTCTTGACCGCCGATGATGGGGCTTTCTTTGGTGCCATCCTTCTTCTTCACGCTTGCTCTTGCCGCTCCCCACGGACGGCGCCAACTGTTGTGGTTACAGACCAAACTGAGAGAGAGGGTAAGGTAGTGGACAGTTAGATGAGCAAATGGCTAGGGTTTTCCCCATGACCTGCATCGTACATATATATTCACAGGGGAGCATAATTACAATGTTGCCCTTACATCCGAGTGTTCCTCTCAAGGGTATTCATGTCATCGTATTTTCCCCAT
Source organism: Dendrocalamus sinicus (assembly GCA_036346575.1). NCBI lineage: Eukaryota > Viridiplantae > Streptophyta > Magnoliopsida > Poales > Poaceae > Dendrocalamus > Dendrocalamus sinicus. The sequence goes on along the minus strand of CM070672.1, from coordinate 525,389 downwards.
TTTGGGCCTTACAGCCTTCTAACAGGCCGGCTGGGCTTAGGTGGGGGCCACCCCTACAACAGTTGTCAACTAACACACGTAGGGCGTCCTAATGTCCCCTAGAATTTAAACCTCAAGCATTCCACACAAGGATTTTACATGAAGACCTATCCATAGACTGGAGAAATGACTGGGGATCTCAGTAGATGAGCTAAGTCTGGATGGCTTTGGGTGACGCATTGGCCAAGACGAAGCCAATCGGTTGGACTGAATGTGCCAGCCTGAAGAGGTCATGTAGTGCCTGGATGTGCTCCTTCACCACCCTTTGTACCACAAGAGCACCGCCGCTTCTGTCAGCGCAGTCTCTGGGACGTGGCAATGAAGACTGGGAGTGCCGGGGCGACACAAAATCAACCGGCTATACCATGGATTAGCATTCCCTGGCTTTGATACCAAATATCAGGAAGTTCGGCCAATCAACATGCTTGTGCTCACACACGAACACACACGAAGTTGGAGAAACAGAGCAAGAATACAAAAAGTTTGGCGCTACTGGAAAACTGGGCAGCCTTTTCTGTTGTATTAATTAGCTATTTAAAGAAAATCCTAGCTTAAACATGGTGGTTAAGCCACTCTTATTCTACGCCACCACCCTTATTCCTATAGTGATCCTGTGATCACGACAGCTTCGACTGCTACAGTAATCCTACAACCACGATATCTATGACTTCTACAGTGATCCTTTAACCACAACAGCTACGACATGGCCGCTGCGACTATGACTACGGTTGCTACAACTACGACTACAGAGACGCGCGCGACTGGAGAAAACTTGGTTGCGAGCAGACTTGAAACCACCATGATGAAGGTGCTGGATTAATATTCAACACCCAAGAACGACGGAGGAGCTGCATTTAGCCACATCAGTGATCGCCCTTCTTCTAGAGTAAGCTCGACGACACCATTATCATTTCCTCGACTCACCTAGTGCTTGGTGTCCAGATTCACATCCGTTGTTAGCATTAGATTTGTTACAATCACATCATTTTCCAACGGCCATGGATCGTCTTAGAAGCACAGAGACAAGATCAGGAAGCTTACAATGGCCGTGGATCATCTTAAACCGGCTGCATACTGCATGGCCAAGACGGCGCCCGGCTTCTCCAAAGTTTGAAAACAAGGAGGCTCGACGCCTGGGTTCTCTGGCTGGCAGCATGCATACTGCATGCATGACGGAATCATGCATTCTGTGGCAAGAGCAGGCGGCGGCGGCTGCTGGAGTTCGGAGGGATCGCCAGCCTCTTTTTCTTTTGAGGAAACCACGAGGCTGATTTAGGGCTAGTATCCTAATCTAATCATTTCTTTCTGTGATGGTCATATTTCACAGATGCATAAGTACATGCATGACCAAGATGGTGGCACTGCAGATCACTGCCTCTTGTGTTCTTCCTGGGTACAACACGCAGAATCATGCATGCTACAACTCTGCTAAATGTAGTAAAAATCATGCAAGAAAGGTATACTAATTAACTAAATAAACAAGCAACAGTATTGTAACACCACATCATGCTTAACATGCTGGACAAAAGAAACAATGTCAAGTTTGTACTTGTAATGGAAATCCATGCTACATTATTACTATGGAGTAGAAGGGAAACCAAAGCATAGTGTCACATGTAGATTGATCTAATAATGGTTAGGGCTTTGCATTGCCTGTGCAGAGGCAGAGTAATCCTTCTTGATGTCCTTCAGCTTTGTAACCACGTTGTTCATTGCCATCCTTTGCTCCGGTGAGTCACTCGAACACATCAGACCCAGCCCGAATATCGACAAGAGAAAGTTGTTGCTTGTGCTAGTTGAACAAGATCCCAATGAAGTGTTGGTCTGGTGGTCAAAGCAAAGACGTATTTCTTCATCTTGCAGTAGTTTGTTGTCCACAACATCAATAAGCTTCTCTGGGAATGCTTGACAAACCCACTGCCTAAGGCTCAATTCTCCTACGAACATGGGATCCGTCGGCCTCTTCCTGGTAAAGACTTCGAGTAGCATGATTCCAAAGCTAAACACATCGCTCTTCCGTGATGCTTTTCCCATGAACGCATACTCTGTTCAAGAAAATTTCGAGCGAAAAATATTTGTTAATAAAGAAACGAACACTATGTATCTTACAAAAGAACCTCGCTCAAGTATGTTCATGCAGGTGTACTCGTGCCATGTACCCAATTGTCCCCGCATGCTTGCTGAAACCATGGAGTTGTCATCGCCTAACAGCAATTTTGCAATGCCAAAGTCCGCCACATGCGCATCATCTCTCATCGAATAGCACATTGCTAGGCTTCGTGTCACAAGCAGTGACAACCTCATAGTGCCCATGATGAAGATACTCCAAAGCCATTGACACATCAAGCATGATGTCCAACCTTTTTTGGAATGATCCCAGGCAAGGACTTTGTTCAGTGTGAAGGTGTGACTCCAAGCTACCATTCGGCATGTACTGAAGCAGCAGTGCTCTAAAATTCAAGTTGGAACAAGTGTTCAATATCTTTATCAAGTTGCGATGCCTAGCCATCCGCAACACTTGACACTCGGCATCAAAGCTCCTCATAGCCTGCTCGACTTGCATGTGAAGGACTTTTACTGCGACCACCAAACCATCATCCAGTTGGCCCTTGAAAACTTTGCTGAAACTTCCAACTCCCAACGTGTTATTGTCGCTGAAATTATCGGTGGCGCGGACAATCTCGTGGTAGGATACTAACCTATGGTTCATCACACCAGCCATATCGGTAGAAGTTACAACATCTGGCTGCTTATTAATTTTCTTTCTGGTCACCAGGTATAAGCAAACAGCAAAAGCACCAACAACTATGGTGACAGCAGGGAGTACAAACTTGAGGAATTGTCGCTGATGTGTTGGGTGAGACTTGTCTACACATGGCGAAAATCCTTGACGAGGAGCACCACACAAGCCAACATTCCCCATCAAAGATTGCAAGGTGAGGTTTGAGAAAACACCTCCATTTGGTATTTGACCTTTTAGCTTATTGAAGGATAGATTCAAACTAGTAAGATAGGTGAAGTTGGCGAAGTACTTGGGTATAGTACCCGAAAGACTGTTAGAAGATAGGTCTAATGTTGCTAAGTTGGTTAACCGACCAAAAGAGTCTGGGATTAAATCCTCGAATGAGTTGTGTGACAGATTTAGGTAGGTTAGCATCACAAGCTGTCCAAATGAACTTGGGAGGCTACCAACTAAGAGGTTAGAAGACAGTTCTATTGTGTCAATGACTACCATGTGGCTGAGATCAAAAGGCAATGCGCCGGTTAGGGAGTTATGTGACAGATTTAGTTGGATAAGGCTATTAAGATGAAATAAGCTTGCTGGTATAGTAGAAGATAGATGGTTGGAAGATAGCGAAATGTACTCTACCATGGTGAGGTTAGCTATGCCATCTGGTATGGAGCCAGAGAAATAGTTATCGTTGAGGAGCAACAGTACAATGCTACTTAACATAGATATTTGTGTCGGGATTTGGCCAATCATGTTATTTCTGGAGAGATCAAGTGCCTGGAGATTCTCCAACATCATGATGGATTCTGGGATTTTTTTGGTTAGTTGGTTGTTTGCGAAGCTTATCGTGCGGAGATTACTTAGATTTGATAGTGTAGCTGGAAGCCCGCCAGTTAACTTGTTGTTGAATCCTGTAAATTCTAACAGATTTCGAGAGAGGTTTCCAACGTAGCTGGGGATACTCCCAGTGAAAGAATTAGTGGATATGGCAAGGATTTGGAGTTGTCTACAATTGCAAAGGCTGGCCAAGAAGTCAAGACCCCCTTGGAGGTGATTCATTCGAATATTAAGATGCGAAAGAGGTCTGATGTTTCCAAGTGTTGACGGTACCGATCCAGTGAGCAGGTTCGATTCCAATGCCAGCACATACAATTCCGATAGGTTTCCAATAAATGCAGGAAAGGAACCCGTTAGTTGATTATATGCAAGATGCAGAAAGGTGAGTTGACTCATTGTTCCTAGTTCCATGGGAATCTGCCCACTTAGGTTGGAGAATGCGAGGTCAATCCAGGTGAGCGCGGTGAGATTGCTGAGTACAGCTGGGATCGGTCCGGAGATGCTATTTCCGGCTATAGAAAGCGTAGTGAGCTGTGACAGCTTGGCCAGCCATGTCGGCACCACATCCACGAAGAGATTCCTCCCAATTGAAAGTATCTGAAGGTGCTGGCATGTCGCTAGGCCCGATGGAATTTGACCCGTGAATTTGTTCCAAGAGAGATCGATTCTTTGCAGCATGGGGAGGCTAAAGCTTTGGTTGCTGGGTACAGGCCCGGTTAGGTTGTTCTTGAAGATCGCTAAGCTTTCAAGGCTAGACATGTTGAAGATGGATGGAGGCACTGGACCGGAGAGCTGGTTAAACCGCAAGTCAAGGACACGAAGCAGGAGCAAGGAGCCAATACCAGGTGGCAGCGACCCGGACAGACTGTTGTTTCCAAAGAATATGTGGCTCAGTGAAGGCGTGCTTTCGACTGAAAAATTTGGTACATGGCCGCTCATGTAGTTTTCTTCCAGAGATACGAACCTAAGGCTATGCAGCTTCTGCAGCTCCGGTGGGATTTGCCCCGAGAGGTGGTTGTGATTAAGGGCTACAACCTGGACTCTCGTGAGGTTTCCTATGGCGGCAGACGGGATGGTATGTGACAAAGCGTTGTGGCCAAGATCAAGAACTCTAAGGCGAGCCAATCTTCCAAGATCAGCTGGGATGGAGCCCGTGAGGTTTGTGTTTGAGAGGTTGAGGACGTGGAGGAAAGAGAGGTTACCGAGGTGGGGAGCGAGCTCTCCCTGGAGGGGCACGTTTGGTATCGCCAGAGCGGTGACACGCTGACGCCGCCGCCGGCTGCAAGACACGCCGACCCAACTGCAAAAGGACTTGTTACTAACCCAGCTATTTTGAAGGATGCCGAGGGGATCGGAGAGCTGGGCTTTGAAAGCCAGCAGCGCGGCGAGATCGCCGGTGGTGTTGCTGATGGTGAACCGGAGGGAAGAAGCAGCAGCGGAAGCATCTGTTGCCACGGCCGCCGTCGGCAGCAGCACTAGTAGTCGTAGGAGGCCAACAATGTATGGAAGCCGGCCCATGATCGTTTTTCTTCCCTAGTAAAGCATATGCATGGCGCACACACACACTTGCGTTCTGCATCGCTTAAAACACCCAGCCGACCCGATCAACATCATGTTGTGCTAATCGTATTAGCGTTTAAAAGCCGGTAGTGCTATTTTAATTACCCCAAAACAGCCGCCCGTCACGTCACGGCAAATTTGCGGGATGTTCACGGCATCAACGACGAGAGAACCGGAGTTTCAAAGCTGCCTTTTTTTCTCCCAGGGAAACGACTTTTTGTTTGGACCGGGAGTACGGATGGAGTATTGGAGTAGCCTTATTTCTCTCTCTCTCTGTCTCTCTGTGTTCTTCTGTGGTCAATACAATGACATTGGCATGCATGACCTCCTGTGTCAAACTTGACACCAAATAGATGACAATAATCTCCTTCCTACTGCTTCCTACCTGTCTCTCTTACTCGATGTCACTGTTAGGTTTTTCAGCCTTTGGTACGCCTCTTTCGGTTATAGTTTATGGTTTATAGCTGTGGCTCATAATTTTTAACATTAGCATGGATACTTGTATAAATAAATCAAAAACCGATAAGGCACTTAAAAACAAAGAAATCAAACCGTTTATTTGTTCGGAGAAGTCATAAGCCGACAAGCATGGTCATGGAACCTTTCCCGTTGACCCAAACACAGAGAAAAAAAAGTTTCGGTGTCATGGCCCTGTTCTTTTTGGTTTTTCAATGGTTTTTGTTTTTTTAACTTTTTTCAGCAATTATTATTTATTAGACTAATAAATTATAGTTAAAAGTATAAACCGTAGCATAAAAGGAGAGACACATGTGTTGTTGCACAGTTTGTTACTACTAGTCTACCCCCACTCCAAGATAAGCTTGTGATAAAGGTGGTGTTCAGTTGGGTTGAATTTTGGTGGCTTATGGCTAAGTTTTACTATAGCTGGCTGAAATTGCAATGTTGCTGATAGTGACTTATTTGGTATAATTAAATTTTAAAAAAATTAAAAAAGAAAAAATGGGTTAGCACATCACATATAATACAAACGAATATGGAAAAAAACCGGTAAAAAACTCAAAAAACAAAAAGTCAGAAAAAGACGAAATTTAAAAAAAGGAAAAAATAAGTTAGAAGACAAAAATTCAAGCTTAAATAAGTGGGGCCAAAAAAGTCCATGTTCATATGTGTCCTCATGGCACGAGCTCGCGGTTTTCCTCGGAAGCGACGCCTCAGTCTGCACGATTTGCGGTCTGATTGATGATGATCACTTTTGCATGATTGATTAGATGATAATGCCTGGTGCAATAGAATTTCATCGGGATTTTTCTAGCTGTAGGTCAAATTCACCACCAGTCAGGGTAATCTGGAAGCTACGCAGTGCAGCACGGTATGCAGGCCAATCACAATCAGCTGCAGCACGCCTGCTGAACTGCCGGTTCAAAGCTGTTTGCAGGATGTTCACGTCATCAACGACGAGAGAACCCGAGTTTCAAAGCTGCCTTTTTTTTAGACCAGGGAGACGACTTTTTATTTGGACCAGGAGTACGTGTGGGGCCTACCTGGCGCGGAGCCTACAGCCGCCTCACCCATCACATACAAATACTCCACTCAAATGTAAAGTTGAACAGATATTGAACTTTCGGTGGTGGAAGAACCATGCAATTCGCCTGTCTGCACGATTAGCTAGTGTAGAAAGAAAATCACGGGGACATCTCTCCTCTGGTCTCCTCAGTCGCATGATTGTAACGCCCCCGTTTCCAGGGGCGCGTACGGACACGGCACCCCGCAACTATTCACGCATGAACAGTTATGGAGTGTCGCGCAAGAGTATACCATTGCATGCCTACAACAAAAGTTCAGCATATATTTCACATACGGATTAACATCCATTTTCAACAGCGGGGCGTGCAAGCCCAAAGCATAATTACATTACAGAAGCTCCAAGATCCGCTTGAGCGGCCAAGACCTAAAGCCACGGATCCTCGCCGAAGCGACCTTCCGGACTTCCTCAACGGGGAGGCAAACACCTTCATCTTGATCCTCTAAAGAAGGGCAAAAGCAAGCCGTGAGCCAATCAACCGGCTCAGCAAGTCCCAAAGGGACCCTAACTTATTACATGCACGGAACATCAAAGGAAGGGAGTATACTTGGTTTATTAATTGGAGTGGATGCAGTTTTGTTTGCAAATCTTTTATAAAAAGGACCCAAAACTACTCCTTAAGAACTCAGGGGTTTTTCAACAAGAGTTCATTAACCAACGAGTCAAGTTTAAACATGTACAAAACTACTTAAGCTTTGCGACTGGAATCACCCAAGTGACACAGCTCCATTAACCGGGAGCACGGCGTATTCGAATACCATTTATTAGACTCTGCAGAGTTTGCTCAGCTTTACCCACACGATCCCTTAACTCCCGCGACGAGTTAAGAAAGCCGGTCGTTTCAACGCTCAACTCTTTATATAGGCTCTACCCAGTAGAATTCACTCGGTCCGCTCGCTCACACACACACACACAAGAAAAGAAAACGGTGCCGCTCGAGTGAACTCTACCGTTGTTAGGCACCCAATCACGGTCGCCTAACCTTTGCTACCCAAACACCTTCTCCACAACACCGTAGAGTTTCAATCGAGTTGAGCGACACTAAACCGGTGTTGACAAGTCAACTCCGTGGTTGAGCGGTCACCATGTCAATTGCTCGGCGTAAGGGTCTAGTCCTTATATTTTTCCCCGAGTCCGCAACCCGGCCAGGTCCGCAACCCGCAACCCAGGTAAGAGGCGGGCGAAACTGCTCATGGCGCACCACACCCCCTTACCCTATCTTACACGTCGACATACTCCGCCCTAGGGCACGGCATCCCATACTACCCTGCCTAGAGTCGGGTTTTCCAAAGTCTATTGGTCCGACCACGCTCCTTATTAGTGTAACACTTTGCATGGTGATAATACTCTACAATTTATCTAGATTAACAGATATTTATTTCTAGGTTACAGAGGCATGGCAACAAATTTAATGGGCATTTAACGGTGGTAGGATTAACTACATAACAAGTCATTCTAAACATTTTATTTTATTTCCAACTAACATTTCACAATTAGCATAATGCAAATAGCATATTAACATAAATAAACATCATGGGTTGCAATATGATCAAAGGATTTGGGACTTGCCGCTGATTTGAATGATCTCGGCTAGCTCGAACGAAGGAACATCTGGATCCCGAGCCTGCACTTGAACTTCCGGGATCTTCGAGACTAGCGCAAACACATAAAATAATTAAATCCAGCTTGAGACTAATCAAGCGAGGGAAAATAAACTATTTGAAAAAGGAGTAAAATGCATAAATCCTTCAAATGGAATTCTAGGAATTTATCTGGGATGAAACTGGAGGAATGGAGGTCACCACTGGGTCTGGAATATTATTGGGAGCAAAGTGGTGAAGTTTGGGAATTTTTGGGATTTTCTGTGATTTTCTAGGATTTAATTGGATTTTCTGGGATTTTGGAAATTGGAAAATCACTGGAAAATCAAATGAACAGTGTCGGGACGGCCCCATAGCTACAGATGCGGCTTTGGCCGAGAACGCCCGCGCGGCGGAGGCCGCGCGCCCAGCCCAGCAAGGCGATTGCGCGGGAGACGAGCGGCCGAGGGGAGGCGCCAGCCAGCCACGCGCGCCATGCGCTCGATGGTCGGGCGCGTGGCTCGGGCGGGCGAGCGAGATGGCGGGAACAGGCGGATGGATTGGGGTGGCCGGAGATCGGACGGTGGGGATACAACGGAGGGGGCGAAGCGGTAAGGGAGGGATCGGACGGAGGCGAAGAGGGGGTTTTATGAAGATCCGACGGCCGAGGAGGGCGCCATCCGACGATCCAAAATTAGACGGCAACGGGAGCGATCGGGCGACGGAGGAGGGGCCACGTAGGTCGTCTTCCTCCTCCGTCCGCTACAGCGCCACCGGGACCGGGTCACGGCTGCGACGGTGGTCCGGGCGCATGGAGGGTCGGCGGCGGCGACCAAGGGCACCGGCGAGTGCGGCTTGACGAGAGGATCCCATTTTTGGAGCTTGGGAGGTGAGGGGGCTAATGAGGAAGGCAGGAGTGGGAAGGGGGAAGTTCGGCTTTTTGGCGAAGAGGGAGGTCGCCGGCGGCGAGAGGGGCCGATTGGCGGCGGTTTCACGGAGAGGGGAGCTAGGGGATTACACTGGCGGTGGCGGCGTGGGCTGGGGAGCTTCGAGGAGGGCTGGCCACGGGAGCACGGCTGGGGCGGCGATGAGTTTTGGCGGCGGCGCTCCACAAGGCTCCACCTGGCCAAACAAGGGTACCAACACGATTAGGAGGTAGCGAAGATGCTTCCGGCGAATGCAATCGAAGAATGGAGAAGCGGGGAAGGAAATCCGCTTTGCGGGGTCACCGGCGCAGGGGAAGATGGCGGGCGATTGGGGCGGCGGAACCAATCGGGAGCTCGGGGAGCTTCCTTGGGGGAATAGGAGACGAGTGGAGGAGGCGGAGTCTCTCGGGAGGCAAAGAGGGAGTGCGGAGAAGGAAGGGGGCTTTTGTGCCCGGGCGGACGGAGGGGGAATCCGAGGGAGAGGGGATGGGCAGAGGCGCCGATGGTCAAGGGAGGGGACAGGAGGTCGGCGACGCCTTGGCGCGGAAGGAAGCGATGCTGGCTCGCACAGGAGTAAAGGCGACGCGACGGAGAGAGGAGCAGTGAGCTCGGGCATGGCGATGGCGTCGCGCGGGAGAGGAGAAGGCGCGGGCGATGAGTGGGTCGCGCAGGGGAGCGCGGCGCGTGGCGCAGGCTCGCCGGCCGGACCGGGAACGGCAGGTGCGGCGCGGCAAAACCGCGGCGCGAGGCGAGCCAAGCGGTGCGGCCGCGGGCGAGCGCCTGCGCACGTCTGGGAGGAGGCGGGAGAGCGGGCGCCCGGCCGGGGGGGCGGAGAAGCGCCGCGAGGGAGGTGGAACGGGGAGGCGCTAGCGGGAAAAGGGCGCAAGCGCCGGGCGGAGGAGAAAGCGGAAATGGCAGGGGCGCCAACGGGAAAAGAAGGTGCCCAGCCAAAAAGGGAAAGCGGCGGCGAGGGGAACTTTCCCAAAAGGGAAAGTTTTCCGAATTTCACTCAAAAATTCAGCGAAAAGGCTCAAAAATTTTGAAATTTTTAGGGCTTTTCAATCTACCCCCCTTAAAAAGGATCTCGACCCCGAGATCAACTTGGTCCAGGGAGTAAGTTGGGGAAGTCCCGCTGCAAGTCTGACTTTCGTTCCCAGGTGGACTCATCCGCTGTGTGATTCTTTCACTGCACTCTGCAAAACCTGACATTCTTGTTTCTGAGCTGCCTTTCTGGAGCTTCAAGTATTTGTAGTGGTTCTTCAGCATACGTGCAGTCATCCTGCAGTTCAATATCTGACAATGGCACTTCATCTGTTGGTTGTCGCAGACACTTTCGAAGCTGAGATACGTGGAACACATTGTGCACTCTTGACAAGTTGGGGGAAGCTGTACTTGATAAGCTACTTCCCCAACTCTTCCGATAATCTGAAACGGTCCCACATATCTTGGTGCTAATTTGCCTTTAACTTGAAATCTCTTAACTATTTTGAATGGAGTGACTTTGAGGTAGACAAAATCTCCAACTTCAAAACTCAAATTCTTCCTGCGGTTATCTGCATAATTCTTCTGTCGGTCTTGAGCAATCTGAGGTCCAATCAGTTATCGTTCACCTATTTTTGACCAATTTAGAGGGGTCCTGTATTTTCTGCCATAAAGTGCTTCAAACGGGGCCATTTGGATACTGGCTTGGTAGCTATTGTTATATGGGAACTAGGCAAACGGTAAGCAAGTATTCCACGCTGCTCCGTTCACAATAGTATAAGCTCTTAGCATGTCTTCCAAGATCTGGTTTGTTCTCTCTGTCTATCTATCTGTTTGAGGGTGATATGCTGAACTGAAGTTCAAATTAGTATCTATAGCTTCATGTAATTTCTCCCAGAACTTGGGCGTAAACTGTGCTCCTCTAGCTGACACAATCTTCTTCGGAACTCCATGGAGTGTCACTATTCTGGTCAAATACAACTTGGCAAGCTTGTCCTTCCAGTAGGTTTGCTTAATCGGGAGGAAATGAGCAACCTTGGTCAATCTATCGACAATGATCCAGATAGCGTCATAACCCTCACGAGTCTTGGGAAGTCCCGTAATGAAGTCCATGCCGATACTATCCCATTTCCATTCGGGTATTGGCAAAGGTTGCAACAATCCCGATGGCTTCTGGTGATCTATCTTGATCTGTTGGCAAACATCACATTTAGCTACATACTCTGCTACTTCTTCCTTCATCTTGTTCCACCAGTACTTCTTCTTCAAGTCTTGGTACATCTTGGTGCTTCCTGGGTGGATTGAGAATTGAGATGAATGGACTTCGGATGGAATCAACTCTTTTAACTCCTTGTCGGGTATACAATAGCGATCACGGAAGGTGATGATTCCATGCTCGTCTATCGCATATCTTGATGAATTTTCTTCTTGAATATCCTTTTTCAGTTTTTGAATCTCTTCATCTTCATCTTGTGCTGCTTTCATCTGATCTGTCAGCAATGGTTGGAGTCCCAACGCTGCCATACTGCCTTGTTCAGTGATCACCCAATTTAGCCGTAGGATATCTCATTGCAACTGGTGGGTACTCTGTTGTGCTGACTTTGCTTGGACGAGTCTTTTGTCTAAGGGTATCGGCCACTACATTTACTTTGCTCGGTCGATATTGGAGATCAATGTCATAGTCTTCATTCAACTCTAGCCATCTCCGCTGTCTCATATTCAACTCTGGCTGTGTGAACAAGTATTTCAAGTTCTTGTGCTCTGAGGACATCTCACAACAATTCCCTAGCAGGTAGTGCCGCCAAATTTTGAATGTATGCACCACAGCTGCCAGTTCTAAATTGTGTGTGTGGGGTAATTCTCTTCATGTGGCTTCAGTTGTCTCGAAACATAGGCAACAACTTTTCCATCTTGCATAAGCACACAACCCAAACCTTGCTTTGAGGCATCGCAGTAAATTTGAAACTCCTTCTCTGGATTGGGTAATATCAGCACTGGTGTTGTTGTCAACTTGGTCTTCAACATCTGGAAGCTTTCTTCGCATGCATTAGTCCATGTGAACGGCTTGTCCTTCTTCAACAATTGAGTGAGTGGACGAGATATCTTCGAGAATCCTTCTATGATTCGGCGGTAATAGCCCGCCAATCCAAGAAAGCTCTCCACTTCTATCACTGTCTTGGGCTGTTTCCATTCCATAACTGCGGCAATCTTTTCTGGATCGACCTTAACTCCATCTTCTGATATAATATGACCCGAAAGCAACTTCTTTCACCAAAAACGCACTTCACAAACTTAGCATACACTTGTGCTCTCTCAATCTGGTCAATGCCATGTGCAAATGCTCCTTGTGCTCTCCTTCACTCTTGGAATATATCAGAATATCATCAATGAAAACAATCACAAATCGATCCAATTGGTCCATATGCACCAGGTTCTTAAGATTCATGAAATAAGCGGGTGCATTGGTTAAACCAGAGGGCACGACCGTGGACTCAAATAATCCGTATCTGGTGATGAAAACTGTCTTCTCTCGATCTTGCTCTCGGATCTTGAGCTGATGGTAGCCCGAGCGCAAGTCGATCTTGGAAAACACTTTGGCACCCTTGAGCTGATCAAACATGTCATCAATTCTGGGGAGGGGATACTTGTTCTTGATGGTGACAACATTCAGTCTCTGTAATCTACACACATTCCTAGCTCTTCATTCTTCTTCTTCCCTAGTAAGACTGGTGCCGACCAAGGCGAAACAATTGGTCGAATAAACTCTTTCTCTTGCAGTTCACCTAACCGTCTCTTGAGCTCTTTCAATTCACTAGCTGACATTCTGTACTGGGGTTTCGCAATTAGTTTTGTGTCTGAAATCAACTCTATGGCAAGTTCTATTTGTCGGTCAAGGGTCTGTCTGGTAGTTCCTCTGGAAATACATCAGGGTACTCTTGTACTATTGACACTTGATCTGGTGTAACTGCTAGCATGTTGATCATGCGCTTTCTTGCATCCTTCAATACTTCTCGGTTTTTTTTTCACTTTCTGACCTTCAAGGGTTACCAATGATACTGTTTGATCTCACAATCTACCTTGCCTTTATTCTTGGCTAGTCAGTTCATGCCCAAATGGCATCTAGCCTTTGCATATCTGGCTGCAGTAAATCTGCTTTAACCTCTGCTGGATTGACTTTGACTCCTTCTCACTTGTACCTGCATATCCTCATTGGGTATATGCTACAGGTTCACACTTAGCTGGATTATGCAGTACCAGGGCTACATATATATCTGGGTCTGTTAGGATTAATTTCATTGCAACATGAACTTCTCATCCATTACACTTTACACAGATGGTCTTCATACATTTTCATAGTCTTGCCACAAGCCTTAGTTAAAGTAATTTACAGACAAACCATTAAGTTCTTCCAACTGGTTTACAAAAGGATAACCAAAAGTACATCATCTCACTTCTTGGTCTACATAACTTACATCTTTTTGACTGTGTGCTTTGCTCCCCTTTATTGCTGATTCTGGACTTGGAGTTTTGCAGAACCTGGTGGCAGACTCCTTCGAGGGCAACGATCTCTGTAATGTCAATTTCTCCGCAGTGGAAACAAGGATTGATCTCCTTGGGCAGCTACTAGCAAGATGCGTGCCACAGAAAGCAGGCACTCGATAGCGAGTGGTGAGGAGTGGCATCTTCTGACTGTCCGGACTGGGTCTTCGGTATCGTCACAAACTGATGGAAGGGTTGGGATTGAAATGAGGGTGATCCCGTGGTCTTGCTTTGCTGAGCATTGTGCGGATCGATACTTGTGTCTTTGTTTCACGCTGTCATCCTCCATTCGGTCCTCTTAAGATAAGATTCACCTTCTTCCATCGGTGGCAGGCGGGATGATGATGTCTGCCGCTTTGCTTGCTTTCTAGCTTCCTCTGAGGATAAGGACCTTAGCAGGCATTGGTCACGAAAATGCCCATTTTGTCCGCAATGATAGCAAACCGATTGTGCCGGATGCGAAGGTTTCTTTCGTTTCATAACTTTCACGTAACCTGATGTTTCTTCTATCTGTAGAGCTCGATCAACCAGGTTCAATAGGCTTGGAAAATTCATGGCCTGAAGGCGTTGTCTCATATTGGGTTGTAGACCTTTCATAAAGTACTCCATCTTTTTAGCTTCGGTGTTAGTTTCCTCTTGAGCAAATCGGGATAATTGATAAAATTGTTGTAGATATACTGTGATGGAGTTCCCTCCTTGTTGAAGATCAAGAAAATCTTGATATTTTCCTGCGATAACTTCAGGAGGAATGCAGGCTTGGCGAAATCTCTTCACAAAGTCTTCCCATGTAATATCTTCCTTATTTGGGTGTATCCACTCGATAGCATTCCACCAAGTAATTACAGGCTCGGACAACTGATAGGTGGCGAAAAGGACTTTCTCTTTATCTGTACACTGGATAGTATTCATTCTTCTCTCAATATCTTGTAACCAGTTATCTGCATTCAGTGACTCTGTTGTTGAAGGGAATTTTGGGGGTTGAGTTTGCAGGAATGCTGTAAACTTCAATGCAATTGCGCTTGATGCTGACACTGACTCTTCGGGTGTCACCTTGACACTGGGTGATCTGGCTGCTATCTGCTCAAGCAACTGGGTCTGTTGATCTCGCATTCGCAGAATATTTTGCTCTCTCTGATAGCGATTTTGTTCCATCATCGCTATTATGCTGGCAAGTGTGGCTTGATCTGTGGCAGGTGCACCCTGCCTGTTGGTCTGATCCCTCTGCTCTGTCGGGTCCATCTGTCAATTGGGAACTTGAGATCAGTTTTGCAGCGGCTTTTGGAGAATAAGAGTAGATAAGTAAGACATCGAATTTTCAAGGTAAGTATAGGATGAATAAGATAAGAACGAGAGCGAAAGGGACAGGAGAAAGCTTTGAACACAGGGGGATTACTGATAATTAAGCAAACAACATAAAAGATAATGAACATATATTTAGAATATGCAAGTGGTACACAAACCACTTAGGGTTCATGATTGCACCTGCTTTACATTACAAAAAGTACAACTACTACTCAGGGTCAATCTAGACTAGCGAACACCAACCACTCTTCCAGCTGTCGAGAAACGAAATTTTGAAGCTAGACAAGAGAAGCAGTAAACATTTTGCAAAAGCAAAACTTAAGCAGAAGTAAACTAAGATAGATAAGAGAGCAACAAGAGAGGAAAAGACAGCAATAATACTTATGTTTTTCGTAAACCCTTTTTATGGCTTGAATTAAGTTTTGCGATAAAATCGCTTCCTAGTTTGCCTTAGGTCTTAACCTACGGTCAAAGAGCACCTCTCGATACCACTTCTTATAACGCCCGTTTCGGGCGCGTGCGGTTCTGACACCCGCAACTATTCACGCATGAACAGTTATGGAGTGTCGCGCAAGAGTATACCATTGCATGCCTACAACAAAAGTTCAGCATATATTTCACATACGGATTAACATCCATTTTCAACAATGGGCGTGCAAGCCCAAAGCATAATTACATTACAGAAGCTCCAAGATCCGCTTGAGCGGCCAAGACCTAAAGCCACGGATCCTCGTCGAAGCGACCTTCCGGGACTTCCTCAACGGGAGGCAAACACCTTCATCTTGATCCTCTAAAGAAGGGCAAAAGCAAGCCGTGAGCCAATCAACCGCTCAAGAAGTCCCAAAGGGACCCTAACTTATTACATGCACGGAACATCAAAGGAAGGAGTATACTTGGTTTATTAATTGGAGTGGATGCAGTTTTGTTTGCAAATCTTTTATAAAAAGGACCCAAAACTACTCCTTAAGAACTCGGGGTTTTTCAACAAGAGTTCATTAACCAACGAGTCAAGTTTAAACATGTACAAAACTACTTAAGCTTTATGTGGAATCACCAAGTGACACGGCTCCATTAACCGGAGCACGGCGTATTCGAATACCATTTATTAGACTCTGCGAGTTTGCTCGACTTTACCCACACGATCCCTTAACTCCGCGACAGAGTTAAGAAAGCCGTCGTTTCACCGCTCAACTCTTTATATAGGCTCTACCCGTAGAATTCACTCAGTCCGGCTCGCCACACACACACACACAAGAAAAGAAAACGGTGCCGCTCGAGTGAACTCTACCGTTGTTAGGCACCCAATCACGATGCTAACCTTTGCTACCCAAACACCTTCTCCACAACACCTGTAGAGTTTCAATCGAGTTGAGCAGCTACTAAACCAGTGTTGACAAGTCAACTCCTGTGGTTGAGCGGTCACCATGTCAATTGCTCAGCGTAAGGGTCTAGTCCTTATATTTTTCCCCCCCGGAGTCCGCAACCCCGGCCAGGTCCGCAACCTGCAACCCAGGGTAAGAGGCGGGCGAAAACCGTCTCGCGGCGCACCACAGCCCCCCTTACCCTATCTTACACGTCGACATACTCCGCCCTAGGGCACGGCATCCCATACTACCCTGCCCTAGAGTCGGGTTTTCCAAAGTCTATTGGTCCGCAGCCACAGCCTTATTAGTGTAACACTTTGCATGGTGATAATACTCTACAATTTATCTAGATTAACAGATATTTATTTCTAGGGTTACAGAGGCATGGCAACAAATTTAACAGGGCATTTAACGGTGGTAGGATTAACTACATAACAAGTCATTCTAAACATTTTATTTTATTTCCAACTAACATTTCACAATTAGCATAATGCAAATAGCATATTAACATAAATAAACATCATGGGTTGCAATATGATCAAAGGATTTGGGACTTGCCGCTGATTTGAATGATCTCGGCTAGCTCGAACGAAGGAACATCTGGATCCCGAGCCTGCACTTGAACTTCCGGGATCTTCGAGACTAGCGCAAACACATAAAATAATTAAATCCAGCTTGAGACTAATCAAGCGAGGGAAAATAAACTATTTGAAAAAGGAGTAAAATGCATAAATCCTTCAAATGGAATTCTAGGAATTTATCGGGATGAAATCGAGGAATGGAGGTCACCACTGGTGCGGAATATTATTGGGAGCAAAGTGGTGAAGTTTGGGAATTTTGGGATTTTCTGTGATTTTCTAGGATTTAATTGGATTTTCTGGATTTTGGAAATTGGAAAATCACTGGAAAATCAAATGAACAGATGTCGGGGCGGCCCCATAGCTACTGATGCGGCTTGGCCCGAGAACGCCCAGCGCGCCGGAGCGCGCCGCGTTGGCCGCGCCGATGCGCGAGACGAGCGGCCGAGGAGAGGCGGCCCGGCAGCCAGCGCGCCCATGCGGCTCGATGGTCGCGCGTGGCTCGGGCGGGCGGACGAGATGGCGGGGAACGGGCGGACTGGATTGGGGTGGCCGGAGATCGGACGGTGGGGGTACAACGGAGGGGGCGAAGCGGTAAGGGAGGGATCGGACGGAGGCGAAGAGGGGGTTTTATGAAGATCCGACGGTCGAGGAGGGCGGCCATCCGACGATCCAAAATTAGACGGCAACGGGAGCGATCGGGCGACGGAGGAGGGGCCACGTAGGTCGTCTTCCTCCTCCGTCTGCTACAGCGCCACCGGGACCGGGTCACGGCTGCGACGGTGGTCCGGGCGCATGGAGGGTCGGCGGCGGCGACCAAGGGCACCGGCGAGTGCGGCTTGACGAGAGGATCCCATTTTTGGAGCTTGGGAGGTGAGGGGGCTAATGAGGAAGGCAGGAGTGGGAAGGGGGAAGTTCGGCTTTTTGGCGAAGAGGGAGGTCGCCGGCGGCGAGAGGGGCCGATTGGCGGCGGTTTCACGGAGAGGGGAGCTAGGGGATTACACTGGCGGTGGCGGCGTGGGCTGGGGAGCTTCGAGGAGGGCTGGCCACGGAGCACGGTGGGCGGCGATGAGTTTTGGCGGCGGCGCTCACAAGGCTCCACCTGGCCAAACAAGGGTACCAACACGATTAGGAGGTAGCGAAGATGCTTCCGCGAATGCAATCGAAGAATGGAGAAGCGGGAAGGAAATCCGCTGCGGGTCACCGCGCAGGAAGATGGCGGCGATTGGGGCGACGGGAACCAATCGGGAGCTCTGGGAGCTTCCTTGGGGAATAGGAGGCGAGTGGAGGAGGCGGAGTCTCTCGGGAGGCAAAGAGGGAGTGCGGAGAAGGAAGGGGGCTTTTGTGCCCGGGCGGACGGAGGGGGAATCCGAGGGAGAGGGGATGGGCAGAGGCGCCGATGGTCAAGGGAGGGGACAGGGAGGTCAGGGCGACGCCTTGGCGCGGAAGGAAAGCGATCTGGCTCGCACAGGAGTAAAGGCGACGCGACGGAGAGAGGAGCGAGTGAGCTCGGGCATGGGCGATGGCGTCGCGCGAGAGGGAGAAGCGCGGGCGATGAGTGGGGTCGGCGCGGGGAGCGCGCGCGTGGCGCAGCTCTGCCGGCCGGACCGGGAAGCGGCGGGTGCGGTGCGGGCAAAACGCGGGCGCGGAGGCGAGCCAAGGCGGTGCGGCCGCGGGCGTAGCGCGCACGCGTACGCGAGGGAGGAGGCGGGGAGAGCAGGGGCGCCAGCGGGGAGGGGGCCGGAGAAGGCGCCCGCGAGGGAGGTGGAACGGGGAGGCGCTAGCGGGAAAAGGGCGCAAGCGCCGGGCGGAGGAGAAAGCGGAAATGGCAGGGGCGCCAACGGGAAAAGAAGGTGCCCAGCCAAAAAGGGAAAGCGGCGGCGAGGGGAACTTTCCCAAAAGGGAAAGTTTTCCGAATTTCACTCAAAAATTCAGCGAAAAGGCTCAAAAATTTTGAAATTTTTAGGGCTTTTCAATGATGCATTAACTCACTGAACGAATGATTCGTATAAGGTGTGAGAAGAAAAGAAAGACTAGTTAGAAATGCCAGGATTTCTAGGCATACTACAGAAAACACTGCATAAAATTCAGTTCTTGCAGTTCATACCCTGTTGTCGAGTTGGTCAAGAATTGGGTTGATGGTTACTACTCGCTAGCTGTGGATTTTGTCGGTAGTGTCGATCACTGCAGAAAAACGTGCAGTCTTTGCTACTCGGTGACAAATATTACTACTTATCAGCATTCAACTGAAATATCTGAAGATCTGAACTGAAAAGAAGATGTGCGGCGCTTGCCACAGTTTGAAATTGCCAGGAAAAACATGTTCAGTCCTTATCTCGGAGCTTCTGATGAAAGGAGGCTCTCACGGTTTCTCCGTTTCAAAAGTTGAGACTTGCTTCGCTGGCGCAGAGAACTTGGAGAATTTTGTTGTTCAGAGCTAGCTGCAGTAATCTGGAACGGTCTGTTTGTTGAATGTTGAAAAGCTGAAAGAAGACAAATGATTATCAATCAGCTCTCCTTGCTTGTTTTGAATGGGTCACTTAACAAATGATTGTTGAGTGAATGTATGTGTAGCAAGAAACCGACACAGTAGTGGGTAGCCTGCTCTGTTTTGAATAGAAGAAGATCGTAACTAACAAGCTAAAAAAAAACTTTAGCTCATGAGATTGCTTATGGAACTATAGAACACCTCTCTTACTTCTTAGATGCTGCAGTACATTTCAAGTTTGTATTTCTCACACTCACGTAAAACGTGTAAACTCGTAATTGACCTGAACTTCTGTATTCTTAAACCGTTATACCCATAATACAATCACAGATGCACATGCATACAATCCCAACCCCTTTCCATCCAATTCTTAGATGAGCCTGGCGAGGGCCTATGAAAGCTTGAGTTTTTTTTCCTCAGGCCTGGTGGCGAGGGCCGGAGGGCGGAGGCACTGCCGCCGGTCATGCGGCACTGCAGCGCGCCGGCGCGGGCACGGAGCTGGAGGCCCGGAGAGCCTAGATCTAGCTAGGCTACTGGAGGGCGGAGGCGTTGGCGCGGGCGCCGATCACTGTGTTGGCGGAGCGGAGGGCCGGAGGGCGAAGGCAACAAGGCGCGGTTACCGGTCGCGCCGTCGCGGTGCCGAGTTGCCGACTAGCCTAGGGTTAGGGATTTGTCGTCGCCGCACACGCACTGGGCTCGGCCGGGCTGCTGGCGGAGGCGCGGAGCTGCCGAAGCCCGAAGGCGCGCCTGGTGCGGTCCCGGGTCGCTGGTCGTCGGGTCGTGGACTGCAGCGGAGGCGCGGAGGGTCTCAGAGCGGCGGAGCGGAGGGCCGGAGCCGGTCGTGCGGGGCGTCGGCGCGGGCACGGAGCCGGAGGCCCAGAGAGCTCCTCAACCCTAGATCTAGCCGGCGGAGCGGAGGGCGGAGGCAGCGAGGCGCGGTCGCCGACGGAGCGGAGGGTGGAAGCGGCGAGGCACGCTCGCTGGTCAACCCTATGTGTGTGTGTGTGTGTGTGTGTGTGTGTGTGTGTGTATATATATATATATATATATATATAGGAAGGGAAAATGGGACTCCTAGGAGTCCAGACACCTAACCTATCAACCATCAGATCGCATTGATACTCTCACTACTTTGTATTAGGTATTAGCCAATAATACTTGCTATAGTATTCAAACGGGACATTTACTAGTGCAAGACTATAACGCCCCCATTTCTGGAGACGGTACGGAACATCGTAACCGTACGGAATGCACAGATTATGACGTTCTAGGGTTACATGTGATCATCACAACATGCCGGCTACCATAAACGCCAACTTTATTACATTACCATATTGTCATTAAGGTACACAATGGCGCATAGGCCCATACACCACTACATACACACAAAAGGATCACGGCTTGGCGCGCTAAATCCTAAGCCCAATCTTCCTCGAAGTAGATTGGATCTTCCGGAGGGTCTTCTTCGACGTCGTCACCTTGCCAATACCGCCTTCGTTAATTGTTTAGCAAGTCATGAGTACCACGCACCCAAAGAAGTCACGGGGTAAACCACGTTTACTATATGCATGGTATTCCAAGGATGGGAGTATATTGGTTGTATTACAGTGGGTGGATGCAGTTTTATTTGTAAGCAAGCAAAACTTGAAGATATTTGCTTCTTAATAGCAGGGGTTTGATTAACAGAATCAGTTCATCAATTACCACATTAAATCATCTCCAATCTTACTTATGCCTCGTTATTGGAATCACCCAATTAACACAGCCCCATTGACCGGGAGCACGGCGTATTCGAATACCATTTATTATACTCTGCAGAGTTGCTCAACTTTACCCACACGATCTCTTAACTCCCGCGACAGAGTTAAGAAAGCCAGGTCGGTTCACTGCTCCATTCTTTATATAGACTCTACCCGATAGCATCACTCAGTCACGGCTACAATTGTGCATGTGCGCTTCTCTAGCCGTTTGTGAGTGTATACTATCGTTGTTAGGTACCCGCAGCATACCTAACTCCCCGTCTACCTGTCATCACAGCCTGTAGAGGTTCAATTGAATGAAGCAGCTACTAGACCAGTGTTGACTAGTCAACTCCTGTGGCCTGAGCGTTGACTATGTCTTTTACTTGGCACAAGGTTCTCGTCCTTACATTTTTCACCGAGGCATCCAACCACATCTCCCTCTGTGCCCACTGGCACTACCACCACCCATCCATACCAGCCTCTCACTCGGGCAAGGTCGTGGGCGTAGATCACCGCGTTATTTCCCACAGCACACCCTTCCCAGTCTTAATTTCCCTAAGGCAAAGCCGTGGCGTGAATCACCACGTGATTTCCCACAACGTATCTTTACCTTAATATCGGTTTGAAATCCTACGCCTACGGCCAACACCTTAGTAGTACAAACTGTTGGATGAGGCGATCATGGTTATTTTAATACCTTATTTTATTTCTTACTAAGGTTGTCAAGGTGAATATGGCCATCAAGTTAAATGGGGCTTTTTATCAGTGGTAGGATTATCTAAATAGTATGTCATTCTAAACATTTCATTTAAGCACATACATTTCACAATTATCCATAATGCAAAATATAGTAATTAAGTACTGTAAACATTATGGGATTTCAACATGATCAAAAACATGTGACTTGCCTTGCTGGTTGGGAATCTCTACTATGTCGTAGATCTGAGCAGTCGGCTCCGGCTCCGGAACTGGGACCTCAGCTACGTCGGATGCTAGCGTAAACACATAAAATCACAACATAAGCTCCAATTCCAATTGTGCCCAAATCAAAGTAACCAATTCAAAAAGTGCAAATTAACATAATTTTCCACCAAATACTTCAGAAGTGTGTGGATGGTCGTTTTATTATAATTGGCACTTTTAACTTAATGAAATTTACATTTGGGATAATTGGAGTTAGCAAAAAAAAGGAAAATTCAAATTTAACAAATTTGAATTTAGAGGAACAGAGGCCAGATTTAAACTCAGTGGAATTTTCTGGTCAAGATGGTGTATTTTTGCATTTTTAGGAATTTTCTAGAATTTTCTATGATTTTGGGGCATTTTGGATTTTTGAACGATGAACGGCTCGGCGGCCAAGCAGTGCGGCCGGCCGCGTGCACGCTCTGTGGCGGCGGCTCTCCCCGCACGGCTCGGCCGGCCCATTGGCTCAGCCGCCGGCGAACGGGCGAGGCCCGCGCTTGCGCGGGCGGAGCCAGCCAGGCGCGGCGCGTCCGCCGATGGGCGGCGCGTGGCGTGCGGGCGGTGCGGATGGGGCTGCGCGGCGTCTGCGCGGTCGATGGAGCGGCGCCGAGCGAGCAGCGGAGATTCAAAAGAGGCCGACGGCTGGATGAGACTCGATCGGCGGCCGAGGGTCGTCGTCTTCTCGCGTTCCCAGACTCGGCGGGAAAGCAGCGCGGCTCGGTGTGGGCGCGAGGGCGGCGGCGCTCGGGTAATGGCCGTAGCAAAAGAGGCGCCACCGGGCCGGTTCCACTTGGTGCTTGCCGGAGGGTTTAGGCGGGCGTAGAGGTCGCGGGCCGTGGGAAAGCGATGGCGTATGCGGAGGCGTTAGGGAGGTCCGGTGGCGCTGCGACTCGTTTGGCTGTAGTTTCACCATCTAGGGACCTTAGGAACTTGTTGGCGGCGCGTGTAGCTCGGGAGGGCTGGGCGGTCCGCCACGGCGACGGCCTTGAGTCGGCGGCGAGCCGTGGCCCGCCATCGGACGAACGCTCGGGCCCCGGTGAGACTTCTACCATGTTTAGGAGTTAGATGTGGAGTGCGGACGCACGGAATTGGATTGGATTGGAGTAAAGCCTTCAATTGGATGTTAGGCTCACCGCGCGAGGGGTGGGGATTGGCGGCGGTGGAGGCGGCGAAACCCGAATCGGTGGAGTGGGGAGGAAGGGGTTGCCGGGGCGATCTACTGTGGCCTTGAGCCTTTATACAACTCTGCATACCGTGGCGCGACGGCGAGGCGGTTCGGCGCAAAAATCTCCCGCACGGCGGGAGAGCGGGTGGCCAGTCTTTGTGCGAGTGAAGGACGGCGAGGTGGCGAGTGGTCCTGCCCCACTCGAGTGCCTCCTTGACCTCGGTGGCGAGAAGCAACGGAGAGGGCGTGGCGCCGGCGCGGCGAGGACAGCGAGCTGCCGGGCGTTCTCCGCACGGGAAGAAGGGCGGGCGGCTTCTCGGCGCGTGGGGTCGGCGTTCGCGGGTTTGAGTGGAGGGCAGCTTCCCTGCATCGCCGGGCGGAAAGAACGGCGACGGCGTCGCGCTGCCCGTCTGGCGCGCGAAGACGGCGCACATGCGCGACGCCACCAGAGGCGGCGAGCGGAAAAAAAGAAAGCGTATTTTGCCATTTTCTTGCCAAATTGGGTAAGTTTTCCACTTCAATTGGATTTCGAAAATTTTCAAAAATGCTCAGAAATTTGGGGTGTTTCAACCTACCCCCCTTAGGAAGAATCTCGGCCTCGAGATTCATCTGGCTGCGAGAATAGGTCGGGGAAGTCTCTCTGTAATTCTGATTCTTTTTCCCATGTGGACTCTGTTGGCGTATGATTCTTCCATTGTACTCGGCAAAACCTAACATTCTTGTTTCTGAGCTGTCGTTCAGTTGTCTCAAGTATCTGTAGAGGTTCTTCTGGATATGTTAGATCTTCAAACAGTTCAATTTCCCCTACTGAGACTTCGTCTGTATGCTGCCTCAAACACTTTCGGAGTTGGGACACATGGAATACATTGTGCACTCTGGTCATGTTGGATGGTAATTGTACTTCATATGCTACTTCTCCCACTCTCTTCGTAATTTGAAACGGCGCAACATATCTGGGTGCCAACTTTCCTCTGACTTGAAACCTCTTGACTATTTTGAAAGGTGTGACCTTGATGTATATGTAATCACCAACTTCGAAACTCAAGTCTTTTCTCCGAGTATCGGCATAGCTTTTCTGACGGTCTTGAGCTATCTTTATTTTATCTCTAATGATCCTCACGTGGGCTTCTGCATCTTGGACTATCTGGGGTCCAATACATTGCCGTTCTCCTGTCTCTGTCCAATTTAGTGGGGTTCTGCACTCTCTGCCATATAATGCTTCAAATGGAGCCATCTGGATACTAGCTTGATAGCTATTATTGTAGGAGAACTGTGCAAACGGCAAACAAGTGTTCCATGCTGCTCCATAAACTATAGCACAGGCACGCAACATGTCTTCTAGGATCTGATTGGTCCTTTCTGTCTGTCCATCAGTCTGTGGATGATAGGCTGTACTGAAAGACAAATCGGTGCCCATTGCCTCATGTAGTTTCTCCCAGAATATAGAAGTAAATTGAGCTCCTCTATCGGACACAATTTTTCTTGGCACTCCATGATATACCACAATCTTGGTCAAATATAACTCTGCCAATTTGTCCTTCCCGTAGGTTTGCTTGATAGGAAGGAAATGTGCTACTTTAGTCAATCGATCCACAATGACCCAAATAGCATCATATCCTTCTTTTGTCTTAGGTAGACCAGTGATAAAATCCATTCCAATACTGTCCCATTTCCATTCAGGTATTGGTAATGGTTGATGAACCTGCAGAAGCTCGGTGATCAATTTTTACTTGTTGGCAGACATCGCACTTGGCTACATATTCCGCTATTTCCCGCTTCATGTTATTCCACCAAAATCTTCGCTTCAAATCCTTATACATCTTGGTTCCACCAGGATGTACTGAGAACTGCGAAGAGTGAGCTTCTGATAGTATTAGGTCCTTCAGTTCTTGCTTATTTGGAATGCAGTATCGCCCCTTAAAGGTTAGAATCCCTTGTTTGTCTTCAGTAAACTCAACTGATTTCTTCTCTTGGCTGCTCTTTTTCAATTCTTGTATTTCTTCGTCTTCATCTTGAGCTGTTTTGATTTTATCTGTTAACAATGGCTGGTATCAAGGGCTGCCAGAATTCCTTGTTCCACCACTGTTAAATTGAGTTTTTGCATCTCTGTCACCAAGTGTAGCGGTTGGTTAATCTCACTGACCATACAGTGATACACTTTTCTGCTTAAGGCATCTGCCACTACATTCGCTTTACCTGGGTGATATTGCAAATCAATATCAAAATCCTTGATCCGCTCTAGCCATCTTCGTTGCCTTAAATTAAGGTCTGGCTGAGTAAAAATATATTTCAGACTTTTATGATCTGAAAATATTTCACAATGGTTACCCAGCAGATAATGTCTCCAGATTTTCAATGAATGGATTACGGCAGCTAACTCCAAGTCATGTGTAGGGTAGTTCTCTTCATGTGGTCTTAGCTGTCGTGAGGCATACACTACCACTTTCCTATCTTGCATTAGTACACATCCTAATCCTTGTTTGGAGGCGTCACAGTATATTTGAAAATCCTTCTCTGAATCTGGAAGGGTTAGGACTGGTGCAGTTGTTAATTTGGTCTTCAACTCTTGAAAGCTTCCTTCACACTTCTTCGTCCATTCAAAAGGTATCTCCTTCTTGAGCAGTTGGGTGAGTGGTCTGGCAATTCTTGAGAATCCTTCTATGAATCGGCGATAGTAACCAGCCAATCCTAGAAAGCTTCTCACTTCAGTTACATTTGTGGGTGGCTGCCATTCCATTACTGACTTAATCTTTTCTGGGTCAACTTTGACTCCCTCTTCTGAGATGATATGACCCAAGAATGAAACTTCTTTCATCCAGAAGTCACATTTGCTGAATTTTGCATACAGCTGGTGTTCCCTGAGCTTGGACAGAGCAACATGTAAGTGTTCCTTGTGTTCCTCTTCATTCTTAGAATAGATGAGTATATCATCTATAAACACTATCACAAATTTGTCCAGCTGTTCCATATACACCATATTCATAAGGTTCATGAAATATGGCGGGGCATTGGTTAACCCAAAAGGTACGACGGTGAACTCGTAAAGTCCGTACCTAGTTGTAAATGCAGTTTTCTCCCTATCCTGCTCTCGGATTTTCAACTGATGATATCCTGAGCGCAGATCAATCTTTGAGAATACTTTGGCTCCTCGGAGTTGATCAAACAGATCATCTATCCTTGGTAGTGGGTATTTGTTTTTGATAGTCACTGCATTCAGACCTCGATAGTCAACGCACATCCGCTGACTTCCATCTTTCTTCTTCACAAATAGCACTGGGGCTGCCCATGGAGAAATACTTGGGCGTATGAACTCTTTTGCTTGCAATTCATCTAACTGTTTCTTCAGTTCCTTCAGCTCCATTGCTGACATTCTGTAAGGGTGCTTTGTAATTGGTTGTGTTCCAGGGACTAATTCTATTGCCAATTCTATTGGTCTATCCGGTGGTTTGCCAGGTAGTTCCTCTGGGAACACATCGGGGTATTCTTCTACTATTGGTACTCCTGCTCCTTCACTTGCTACGACACTGTGTATACCACTTTTCATTTTCTGAAGTAGCTCATGATCTGTGTGAACCACTATCTCTTGGCCATCATCCCCAGTCAAGGTCACTGTTTTATATTCGCATCTTACTACGGCTTTATTTTTGGTTAGCCAATTCATTCCCAATATAATCTCTAACCCTTTCATATCCAATATTAGTAAGTTTGCTTTAAATTTTAATCCTTTGATTTCTAGGGTGAGATCACCACACCCAAATCGAGATTCCATTTTTATGCCAGGTGTTTGAATGGCATAAAGTTTTGGCAAAGGCATAACAGTCATTTGATTCTTTGTAACAAACTCCATGGATATGTAAGAATGCGTAGCACCAGGGTCAAACAACACTAGTGCAGGTATGGAATTGACAGAAAACATACCTACAATAACATCATTTGATCCCGCGGCATCTTCTGCTGATATATGATTGACTCTTGCTTGGAGAATGAGGTTGCCTGTTCCCTTGCCTCTTCCCAACTGATTATTCAACGATGACTTCGGCGGTACAACTACCGCATTCCACGACGATTTGGTGCCCTTACTCACGATTATTGTTTCTTCCTCGTCGGTGGGAGGCCCGGCTTAATTCTTGCTTGTCTCGGATGGCGATGTTTCTTAGGGCGCTTGTTGCGAAGTGTCCTGGTTGTCCACAGTGAAAACAATTATTATTCACTTGAGGGCAGTTTTGTTGCATGTGGTTTCCACCACATTTGAAACACTTGAGTGGTTGCTGTTGGAACCTATTGCCCTGTTGTGGAGTATTGGCTGGACGTCTAGGTACTAACATCACTTGACGACCAGTGAACTGTCGGTTTTGAGGTGGTGTCCAGGTTCTTGGCTTTTGGGCGTTGGAAGACGATGTAAATGGGGTTTGCATCGCCCTTCTCTTTCTATTGTCTTCCATCTGTCCTCTAGCCTCTTCAGAATTGATTAAGCAGTCCACCATGTCGGACAGATCCTTGAAGCGCATCGCAGAAATATGGTACTTCAGGGAATCCTGTAGGCCTGCCCTGAATCTCTCCATCTTTTTAGCTTCAGTTTTCACATCATCTTCTGCATATCTGGCTAACTCGTTGAACTGGTGCACATACTCCATAACATTCCTTCTACCCTGCTTTAGCGCTAGGAACTCCCTGCGCTTAGCCTGGATCACGCCGTCAGGAATGTGTGCCTTTCGAAAACTTCATCGAATTCCTCCCAGGTGATCTCCCTTTGGTTATGCATAGTCTGGTAATTAATCCACCAAGTGGAGGCCTGTCCTTGAAGCTGATGAGTGGCATAGAGCACTCTATCTTTATCTTCACATTGAATTATTTTTAATTTCCGTTCAATGTCTTTGATCCAATCGTCGGCAGCCATGGGGTCTGCCGAAGTGGAAAAGACGGGTGGTCTAGTCTTCTGAAAGTCTGCCCACTTCATGGCAGGTGATGCTCCTGTTGAACTCGTTCCTGGTGAACCATTGAAGTGTGGGGTTCTAGTCATGATCTGTTCCAGCATTTTAGAATGTTGCTCTATAAGTTTAGTCTGATTCATCTCGGCCTGGTGGCGGTTTTGCTCCATCACTGCTAAAATATTGGCGATGGCATCTGTCCCGGTTGCAGTGTTATTGGGTCCTGCTGGCTGGTTGCCTTGATCTGGTTCAGTGCCTGACATCTTGCTTCTGCATTAGATAAGTTGAGTCACTTCACCGCTGTTTTCCATCGGTTACAGAAAGATAAGTGGAAGGCAGAGTTTGAGAATACATTGGGAATAATTAAAGCTAAATTAACACATGTCACCCAGACATTCTTTTAAAGATAACCACCAAATATAATATTAACAACCAACAGAGTCAAGGTAGCAAACATACATTACATACTGTACATACGCAAACATAACACCATTACAATACCACGGTCTACTACTGAACCAAGTAGGGCACTTCACTACTTTTATTCTAACTAGACTGTCTCACTGTACAACCAAAAGTCAACCACCTACCACCAAAGTCTAGCTACGTCCTGAGTCCTCCAAACGCTCACCAACCCTCGGTCGGTGGCCTGCTGACAGTGTAGCGCACGACCTCCTCGGGGTCCTCCTCATCCCCAGCTGGTGGCGCTGGAGCACGCGCAGGCTGGAACAAGGAGCGATACTCCGGAGCGGTCATGCGGCGTCGGTACTGCGAAGGTCCAGGTGTATCGGGATCCCCACGCGGGCGGGATGGACCTGGCACGTCCATGTCAGCGGGAATCACCGGATACACAGGGACAACAGGAGCCACAGGCGGCTGGGGAGGAACTGGCGCGGCGGGGACATCAGGGGACTCATCACAAGCTGACAGCTCCCCCTCCTCTACCGTGATTCCTCCCAGAGCTCCTGCTGTATCTCGTACAGGTCTCTCTGAGCGTGGCGTAGCTGTCGTCTCAGGGTGAACGACTCTCGGATCGCCCGCGAGTACATCGTCTCCTGATGGACAATGTGACGCGCGGCGACGTGAAGACGAGGATCATCCGCCTCCCTGGGGTCTGGGGTCAAGTAGGGCCCACCCCTGGGAACACGCTGAGGCACCAAGTCGTAGACGCTCTCGTCGAACTCGAAGTCGTAGTAGTGCCTCAAGTGGAGCACGGCATTCCTAGCCGCGTCCTGGATCGCGTCCCACTCCTCGGTCCTCCGACCGTAGAACCTCCTCTGCCTGTCCGGACGGACAGGTAAAGGATAAAGGTCCACCCATGCCTTCCAGGCAACACTGTCGTCTGGGGCATGGCGCGACACTGAGTGGAACACTGGCTTGTGCTGATCGGTAGCGCCTATGTACCGCTGCATGGCCCACAACTGACTGGGCCATCCCTCCAACCTAGCGGGTTCTGAGTGGATAAAGTGAACCATCTGCGGAAACACACATTTTTAAATATTAGAAGGCGCGAAACATTTACAATTATTAACTTAAACTGTAAACTACTTAAAGCAAGGAAAATAGCATTTAAGAATTCATATAACTATAACATCTCTTATATTTTATGTAAAGTCTTTTATTCTTTTCCCAACTAAGTTTTGTCAAAACGAGACTCTCCTATTATCCCTTAGGGTTCAACCTACAGTCAAGCAAGTCTGCTCGATACCACTGTAACGCCCCATTTCGGAGCGATGCGAACATCGTAACGCATCGGAATGCACAGTTATGACGTTCTAGGGTTACATGTGATCATCACAACAGTACCAGCTTACATAAACGCCAACTTTATTACATTACCATATTGTCATTAAGGTACACAGCGGGCGCATAGGCCCATACACCACTACATACACACAAAAGGATCACGGCCTGAGCGCGGCTAAATCCTAAGCCCAATCTTCCTCGAAGTAGATTGGATCTTCTGGAGGGTCTTCTTCGACGTCGTCACCTTGCCAATACTGGCCTTCTGTTAATTGTTTAGCAAGTCATGAGTACCACTGTACCCAGCAAGTCACAGGGGTAAACCCTGGTTTACTATATGCATGGTATTCCAAGGATGGGAGTATATTGGTTGTATTACAGTGGGTGGATGCAGTTTTATTTGTAAGCAAGCAAAACTTGAAGATATTTGCTTCTTAATAGCAGGGGTTTGATTAACAGAATCAGTTCATCAATTACCACATTAAATCATCTCCAATCTTACTTATGCCTCGTTATTGGAATCACCCAATTAACACAGCCCCATTGACCGGGAGCACGGCGTATTCGAATACCATTTATTATACTCTGCAGAGTTGCTCAACTTTACCCACACGATCTCTTAACTCCCGCGACAGAGTTAAGAAAGCCAGGTCGGTTCACTGCTCCATTCTTTATATAGACTCTACCCGATAGCATCACTCAGTCACGGCTACAATTGTGCATGTGCGCTTCTCTAGCCGTTTGTGAGTGTATACTATCGTTGTTAGGTACCCGCAGCATACCTAACTCCCCGTCTACCTGTCATCACAGCCTGTAGAGGTTCAATTGAATGAAGCAGCTACTAGACCAGTGTTGACTAGTCAACTCCTGTGGCCTGAGCGTTGACTATGTCTTTTACTTGGCACAAGATTCTCGTCCTTACATTTTTCACCTGAGGCATCCAACCACATCTCCCTCTGTGCCCACTGGCACTACCACCACCCATCCATACCAGCCTCTCACTCGGGCAAGGTCGTGGGCGTAGATCACCGCGTGATTTCCCACAGCACACCCTTCCCAGTCTTAATTTCCCTAAGGCAAAGCCGTGGGCGTAGATCACCACGTGATTTCCCACAACGTATCTTTACCTTAATATCAGTTTTGAAATCCTACCGGCCTACGGCCAACACCTTAGTAGTACAAACTGTTGGATGAGGCGATCATGGTTATTTTAATACCTTATTTTATTTCTTACTAAGGTTGTCAAGGTGAATATGGCCATCAAGTTAAATGGGGCTTTTTATCAGTGGTAGGATTATCTAAATAGTATGTCATTCTAAACATTTCATTTAAGCACATACATTTCACAATTATCCATAATGCAAAATATAGTAATTAAGTACTGTAAACATTATGGGATTTCAACATGATCAAAAACATGTGACTTGCCTTGCTGGTCGGGAATCTCTACTATGTCGTAGATCGGCGATCGGCTCGGCTCGAACGGGACCTCGACTCGTCGGATGCTAGCGTAAACACATAAAATCACAACATAAGCTCCAATTCCAATTGTGCCCAAATCAAAGTAACCAATTCAAAAAGTGCAAATTAACATAATTTTCCACCAAATACTTCAGAAGTGTGTGGATGGTCGTTTTATTATAATTGGCACTTTTAACTTAATGAAATTTACATTTGGGATAATTGGAGTTAGCAAAAAAAAGGAAAATTCAAATTTAACAAATTTGAATTTAGAGGAACAGAGGCCAGATTTAAACTCAGTGGAATTTTCTGGTCAAGATGGTGTATTTTTGCATTTTTAGGAATTTTCTAGAATTTTCTATGATTTTTGGGGCATTTTCTGGATTTTTCGGATTTTTGAACAGTAACGGGCTCGGCCGCTGAACAGTGCAGCCCAGCCCGCGTGCACAGTGCGGCGGCGGCCGGCTCTCCCGCACGGCTCGGCCGGCCCATTGGCTCGGCCGCCTTGGCCGAACGGGCCGAGGCCAGCGCCTGGCGAGCCAGCCAGCGGCGCGGCGCGTCCGCCGATGGGCGACGCGTGGGCGTGCGGACGGTGCGGATGGGGCGGCGGCGAAGCGTCTGCGCGGTCAGATGGAGCGGGGCGCTGAGCGAACGGCGGAGATTCAAAAGAGGCCGACGGCTGGATGAGACTCGATCGACGGCCGAGGGTCGTCGTCTTCCTCGCGTTCCCCCGACTCGGGCGGGAAAACAGAGCGCGGCTCCGGTGTGGGGCGGCGAGGGCGGCGGCGCTCCCGGGTAATGGCCGTAGCCAAAAGAGGCGCCCACTGGAGCCGGTTCCACTTGGTGCTTGCCGGAGGGGTTTAGGCGGACGTAGAGGGTCGCGGGCCGTGGGGAAGGCGATGGCGTATGCGGAGGCGTTGGGGAGGTCCGGTGGCGCTGCGACTCGTTTGGCTGTAGTTTCACCATCTAGGGGACCTTAGGAACTTGTTGGCGGCGGCGGTGTAGCTCGGGGAGGGCTGGAGCGGTCTGGCCACGGCGACGGCCTTGGAGTCGGCGGCGAGCTTCGTGGCCCGGCCACTGGACGAACGCTCGGGCCCCGGTGAGACTTCTACCATGTTTAGGAGTTAGATGTGGAGGTGCGGACGCACGGAATTGGATTGGATTGGAGTAAAGCCTTCAATTGGATGTTAGGGCTCACCGGCGCAGGGGTGGGGATTGGCGGCGGTGGAGGCGGCGAAACCCGAATCGGTGGAGTGGGGAGGGGGAAGGGGTTGCTGGACGGCGATCTACAGTGGCCTTGAGCCTTTATACAACCTGTACAGCTGGCGCGACGGCGAGGCGGTTCGGCGCAAAAATCTCCCGCACGGGCGGGGAGAGCAGGGGTGAGCTGGTGCTGTGCAGAGTGAAGGACGGCGAGGTGGCGAAGTGGTCCTGCCCCACTCGAGTGCCTCCTTGACCTCGGTGGCAGAGAAGCAACGGGAGAGGGCGTGCGCTGGCGCCGGCGAGGACAGCGGGCTGCCCGGGCGTTCTCCGCACGGGAAGAAGGGCGGGGCGGCTTCTCTGGCGCGTGGGGTCAGCGTTCTCGCGGGTTTGAGCTGGAGGGCAGCTTCCTGCCGCAAGGCGGGAAGAACGGCGGCGGCGTCGCTGGCCGTCTGAGAGCGCGCGAAGACGGC
This sequence comes from Dendrocalamus sinicus, assembly GCA_036346575.1. NCBI lineage: Eukaryota > Viridiplantae > Streptophyta > Magnoliopsida > Poales > Poaceae > Dendrocalamus > Dendrocalamus sinicus. The sequence continues at coordinate 492,245 of CM070672.1, read as the reverse complement.
GCGCGCGCGACGCCAGCCAGAGGCGAAGGCGGAAGGGGAAAAAGAAGAAAGCGTATTTTGCCATTTTCTTGCCAAATTGGGTAAGTTTTCCACTTCAATTGGATTTCGAAAATTTTCAAAAATGCTCAGAAATTTGGGGTGTTTCAAAGACGGATTATTAATTGCAGCGATTTGAATGTGCGTCGTTTCTCCGGTTTGAATGTGCGTGCTTGATCCGAGTTGTACGGCTTGCCGTGCATGCTTGATCCGGAATGTTTATTTCCATAAATAGCTAGCTCGTTTACGAGTATGTGTGTAGGTCATTTGGAATTGACGAGTAGAAAAATATGTGTATAGATCATTAGTTGCCATGAATAGAATGCCTGTAAAAAATTAACGAGTATGTGTGTATGAAGTGCATGAATAATATGTGTATGAAGTGCCATGAAAAATATATGTATAGATCATTAGTCCCAAATCAACGAGTATGTGTGCAAGTCTGTAAAAAATTAAGCGTTTTATTTATGGACACGAACGTCAAAGAAAAAACGAGTATGTTAACTTGCGTTATTTGCATTAATTTTTTGATGTCGCACGGAATTATTATGAGTAACAAAAACGTTTGTGATGTTATCATTAAAGGTTAGATTCTTATGTGAATTTTTCATCTAAATCGGACAACAAAAAACTTTATTAATTGTGTGGAGACGAAAGGCACCGATAAAACGTGTTTGTGTACTTACATATTTTTCTATACGCCACACGAATTGAATTAGAGCGGCGAATTTTTACGTCATGTAAGAGGTTAACGTAATAATCTTATGTGAAATTTTCATCTCATTCGAGTAACAAACGCTCGTTGAATTATTGATGGACAAGAACGGCGTACATAAATCTGCATGTGTTGACCTCCAATTTTACAAATTTGAGCGTACATATGTTTTCGTATCATTTGAGCTACACTTTTGTTGTTGATTTGTTCGTGGAGAAAATCGGCTTAAAAAAAACGGGTATGACACAATGAATGATTTATAGCAGCGATCTATTCCTTCATGATATTGTTTTTGGAGGATATCAAATGTTATCTTAAAGTGTTACGCAACTCCGAGCTGGTATACAAAAAGTTCGTTCGGAGGTGTGCACACACAAACCAGTTAAAACCATCCATTGATCATCTGGGCCTCTGCGTATGCGCATCATGGCTTTGCATCCTGTTTTAACTGATTTTTGGGCTCCAATAGTAGGCTTACCCTGAATAAATAAATAATAATATGCCGTTAGATTACCAATATAACTTGTATAACATTTGTATAAAACTCGACGCATGTACCTCGCACGAGCACACAATTTCAACGCATGTGATGGTGCCGCCAACATTTTTGACCCGCTTCCTAATTCTTATACCAAATCCTTACGTATCATCATCATTACGTATCATTTTAGTTTGATTGAGCGCATCTGAGCTATCACTAACAATATAGAGTAAAAAGAATGAATTAGTTCAACTAGCCAACATAAGAAATAACAATGTAGGTAAACATGAAGAATTATTGTAAATTGAAAACCTGTTAACGTTGTTGTTAGATTGATGGTTCCCATCAGCTGGTATTTCTTGTTGGGGAGATAAATGAATAGGTTCTGCGGAATGAATAGACATTGTGTCAAACAGATCATGTACAGCATTTCATATGCTTGTATATTGTCTATAAATTATCTTCGGTAATTTTTTGTCTTTATGGGAATACATATTGTTTTGGGACATAACAACAAACGTTAATATTATTATGAGAGCAATAACATAAAGATTTCTGTAATTAAGGTCGGAGGAAAATATGATAGTAAAGCATACAAAGAACTAAACACATGACAGAGTATTCATCGCTGAAATTGTAGGTTCTATCAACAAAAGCAACGAAGTATTGATAATGGCAGTAGAAATAACAGAAAAAAGCATGACATAGACCGATTGTCTAACTTAATAAACAATGGGGGTCATTTGGCGCAAGAGGGGTTCCAGAAATTGATTGTCTAACTTATAATCAAGGTATATTCGAAAGAAATAGTGTGGATCATTTGGGCTCAGAAATTCGAGTCTTGATTACCAGATATCAAATGAAAATAAAATAAACTAACTGGTCATGTGCAGTTTGAACAACCAATATACTATACACTCCGTAATACACTATCAACAGTCATGGACCAAGAAAATTCGGACATGTCTTTATGAAACATCCATCAGCCAAGAAGCATACAAATTTAGATACCATCCCGTAATTGTAGTAGAGGAAAAAGTATCAAGAAAATGGCAATGGGGGTACCAGAAGCTGAGGCGGCGGTGAAGCATCTGGTGTTGTTGTGAATGGCGTTGCTGGGCGCAGTTGAAGCATCAGGCGAATTGGCGTGATCTGGGAGAAGAAATGGGAGAAAATAACATATACATACATATCCTTCCTCACATGAAAATCAATGTAGAATTAGAACTCTTGACGGAACATACCTTCCATTGTGTACCACTGCGCAACGACTGTGAATCAGAATTTTCCCGTATTCCCAGATCACAGAATTTTGATTTTTCTTCGTATGGTTAGGCTTCGTGCAGGCGGTTTATACTGATGTTGCACTCATGTCTTGATTACCGAGTATTGTTGTTTGGCTTGGATGCGTATTGCCGTGATCTGGAGAAGATGAGTGCAATAGAAAATAGCAGATGAATACATATCCAGACACACGCGGAAAGCAATGGGAAAAAAAGCTTTGGTATCGGATACATACCATTTAAAGTAGATTGTGTAGTAATAATAGGGAAAGAAGCGTGACGGAGAGCCGGGTCTCAGCCGCCCAACCCGTTAATCGTATTTTCTACGACTCAGCGATCGGATGGCTCCGGAACGAGGAGTCCGGACACCCAAAAGTCCTTAATACTTTTACTATATAGGAAGTATATATATATATATATATATATATATATATATATATATATATATATATATATATATATATATATATATATATATATATATATGTATGTATGTATGTATTATAGCTCATATATATTAGGTTTTTTGTCAAAAAATTTGGGTGTTCCGCTGAACACCTATGAACTACTATAGATCCGCCCCTGATGCTCATCATATACCGTAAGATACTTGCCCTGATTCACAATATTTCGGTACACATATCAATTGGAACAAGTACGCTCCAATTATTTGGCCACTGAACTTCTTCAATAGCACCACTCGCCTTCGTTATAACTTGGACCGTGCTGACACTCATTTTATGCGTGTTTTCACATCCCAAATTTTCGGTAAATCGGTAAGAAATGATTCGTATAAGGTGTGAGAAGAAAAGAAAGACTAGTTAGAAATGCCAGGATTTCTAGGCATACTACAGAAAACACTGCATAAAATCCAGTTCTTGCAGTTCATACCCTGCTGTCGAGTTGGTCAAGAATTGGGTTGATGGTTACTGTTACTATAGCAGCTGTCTGCAATGGCTGCAGGACGATAGCCGCGGATTTTGTCGGTAGTGTCGATCACTGCAGAAAACGTACAGTCTTTGCTTCTCGGTGACAAATACTACTACTTATCAGAATTCAACTGAAATATCTCAAGATCTGAACTGAAAGGAAGATGTGCGGCACTTGCCACAGTTTGAAATTGCCAGGAAAAACATGTTCAGTCCTTATCTCGGAGCTTCTGATGAAAGGAGGCTCTCACGGTTTCTCCGTTTCAAAAGTTGAGACTTGTGAAAGTGATTGTTATTATTTCCCTTGCTTCGCTGGCGCAGAGAAGTTGGAGAATTTTGTTATTCAGAGCTAGCTGCAGTAATCTAGAACGGTCCGTTTGTTCAATGTTGAAAAGCTGAAAGAAGACGAAATGGAGCTGCTTCTCAATCAGCTCTCCTTGCTTGTTCCTTCAGAAAAACGAAATGGGTCGCTTAACAAATGATTGTTGAGTGAATGTATGTGTAGCAAGAAACCGACACAGTAGTGATCGAGTAGCCTGCTCTGTTTTGAATAGAAGAAGAAGATCGTAACTAACAAGCTCAAAAAAAACTTTAGCTCGTGAGATTGCTTATGGAACTATAGAACACCTCTCTTACTTCTTAGATGCTGCAGTACATTTCAAGTTTGTATTTCTCACACTCACGTAAAACATGTAAACTCGTAATTGACCTGAACTTCTGTATTCTTAAACTGTTATACCCATAATACAATCACAGAAGCACGTACATACAATCCCAATCACTTTCCATCCAATTCTTAGATGGGCCTGGCGAGGGCCTATGAAAACCTGACTTTTTTTTTTCTCAGGCCTGGTGTTGAGAATGTGGGCAATATTTTAATTTTAGGTTTTACTAGAAGACAAATACAATAAACTAGTGATATAAAACTCGCAACTAACAGTAGACTACTTATCATATTTCAGAATATACACAAGTAAATTATAGTATCAAAGTTGAACGAATGAGTGAACGATTTACAATTGGGCTTCATGAAGAGCAGAAGGCAGTGCAGGAGCGGTCATGCAAATGCGCTGCCCAGAAACCATATTGCCGCCCCGTGCAGGATTGATGCAGTACAGGATTGATTTGAGGTTACAGGCCAGGTCATTTATAGTGGCGCGGTGCAAAGCGTCTAACCGATGGAATGGGGTAGCAGGAGGAACCGGACTTGACCAGCTGTTGGTGATAATCTAAATGTGAAGCCCAATGATTGTCAAAATGGAAGCGTCCACCTTGTTTGAGACGTGCGTTGGTGACGAGAAGCAATGACACGTGATCAGAACATGCAATTGCTAACACCAACAGGAAAGAGTACGGATATAAAACCTCCCATTCTGCCGAGGTGAGCACCCTGTTAAGCCTTGACATGGTTGGGTTTTCATGTTCATTGCTCCAATTGAACTCTCTTCCATTGAGGTGGACATCGGTTAATTGAAGGTCATTCACTAGTCAGCAAAAACGGTCGATGTTTGCATGTGTACATGGTTGTTTTTCTTGTCTTTATAGCTTAGGATCATGTTAAAATCCCCCATGACACACTAGGCTCATGATTGTGATATCCTGTTTTGTCTCAATTCCTCGAGGAACTCATGCTTTGAAGCATCGTCTTGGGGGCCATAAACCGATTTGATCCACCATTTCAATTGCTCGTTGGCCAGTTGGAGAAAGCAACGATGTGAGTGTTGAGCACAATGACTTCAGGTGATCTGCAGGCAATCAGGACCCCCCACGAGTATCCGAGACCGGGAGAGAAGCGAAATTAGTAAATTGAGAACCAAACATGGAGAGGACAACTGATGCCACTATTACGGCCATCTTGGTCTCTTGGATACAGACCACATCTACTATAGTTGTCGACTAATATGCACAGGGCGTCCTAACGTCCCTAGAATTTAAACCTTGAGCATTCCACACAAGGATTTTACATGAAGTCCTATCCATAGAATGGAGAAATGACTAGGGATCTCAGTAGATGAGCTAAGTCTGGATGGCTTCGGGTGACGCATTGGCCAAGATGAAGCCAATCGGTTGGACTGAATGTGCCAGCCTGAAGAGGTCATGTAGTGCCTAGATGTGTTCCTACAACAAGGGCTGGTGAAAGATGGCGTTGAACGAAGCATAGTCCTTGGAAGATGGAGTTGGGGACGGTGGCTTTCCGCGTTGAGGACTCAGGGATGGTGACGACCCTGGTCATCACGAGTGTGGCCTCATCGTCATCCCCTTGCATCAGGTGGGCCTTAGCTCGCTTTTGCCAGCTGCAGCAATCCTTGGCCCAATGGCCCATGTTGCTGCAGTTGCGACATTTGTCCTTCGAGAAGTCGTAGCTGCCACCAAATCTTGGCCTTTCCTTGCTTTCATCTGGGCCGCTGCTATCAGCCCGTTGTTGTGATGGCTTGCATCACCGGTTGTCAGACTTGGAGTTGCCAAAGGATCCCTCCCCTGCTGCCGCTCCCTCATCCGTGTAGACCACTCCTCTGTGAGGAGCAGCTTCCTGCTAGCACCAGTGACTGGTGCTGAGTCTAGTCGATCTTCCGCCGCTTTGAGCCACCAAGAACGTCGAGAGATCAAGCAAAGTTTCAATTGAAAGAGCGATTTGGGAGAACCTGGAGGGGACGACACACAGGTACTTCTCAACAACCTTGTGCGACGGCTCCGGGTCGTCGAGAGTGCTAAGCTAGTTTACCAGCCCAGTGAGTCACAACGCGAAGTCATTGACTGACTCCTCATCGCAGAATGCAATGCTCTCAAACTCCTTGCAGAGTTTCTGAGTATTGGCTTTGCGCTCACGATCAATGCCGACGCGTATGGTCTTCAGGGTATCCCAACCCTCCTTGCCGGTTGCCTTGACGGCAAGTGTGGAGATCATCTCCGGTGGAACGACATGTAGGATGGCCTCCAGCGCCATCCTGTCCTCCTGGAATTCAGCGTCGTTAGTGTCGACGACGTCCCAGAGCCCGCGCGCCTGGAGCATGACCTTTATCATCAAGGTCTAATCGCCATTGTTCGTATTTGTGAGTGTCGGATACGCTGCCGATACCCGACCTTCTTCACCACACTTTGCACCACCAGAGCATCGCCGCTTCCATCGACGCAGTCTCTGGGACATGGCGATGAAGACTGGGAGCACCGGGGTGATGCGGAATCAACTGGCTGCATCATGGATCAGCATTCCCTGTCTTTGATACCAAATATCAGGAAGTTTGGCCAATCAACACGCCTGAGCTCACACACGAACACACATGAAGTTGGAGAAATAGAACAAGAACACGAGTTTTGCACTGCTGGAAAATTGGACAGCCTTTTTTGTCTATTAATTAGCTATTTAAAGGAAATCCTAGCTTAAACATGGTGGTTAAGCCACCGTTATTCTGCACCACCACCTGCACGATCCCACGACCAGGCCATGTCGCACACGATGCTAACAAAAAAGAAAAAAACTCGTTTTTGTGTGGACCAAGCACGTGTTGAGTATTTACAACTGCTGTAGCGACTCTATGACCATAACTGTTATGACTACTATAGTGATCCTACGACCATGACCTCTACGACTACTACAGTGATCCTTCGACCACGACAGCTACGACCATGGCTGCTACGACTACCATCACTGAGACGCATGTGACTGGAGAAAATTTGATCATGCTCAGACTTGAAACCACCATGATGAACGTGCTGGATTAATATTCAACACCCAAGAATGATGGAGGCGCTGTATTCAGCCACATCAATGATCGCCCTTCTTCTAGAGTAAGCTCGACGACACCATCATCATTTCCTCGACTCACCTAGTGCTTGTTAGCTTCATGTCCGTTGTTAGCATCAGATTTGTTACAATCACATCGTTTTCCAACGGCCGTGGATCATCTTAGAAGCACAGAGACAAGATCAGGAAGCATACAACATTCTCGTTTTCCAGATTCTTTCATTGAAGTTCTGAAAGCACCATAAAAAGAACTGGCAAACGGGTATAAACTCCATCTGTAGCTCGAGCTGGCAAGTAGCTGAATACATATATCTAATAATTCATTTTACCATGTAGGGACCTACATCAGACCCGTTCTTTAAATTTTTCCAACCGGCCTTCATAAAGCAGTTGAAAGCTGGCAAGTACTATTTTACAATTGGGCTTTACAGAACGAATCGATAGGCTAAATAAGTTTGTTTACATAAAGCAGTTGAAAGTAAATAAATCAAAAGAGCCTTCATGATTTGCCACAGGTAATCAGCTATGGTAAACTCAGAATAATCATAATAGCAATTCAGAAATCCGCCTATCAGTCTAATGTGTGTGAGACTGCGAGTCACATCAAAACTAACCAAATTAGTTGGCCAGGTCAATCCCATTTTCATTGCTACACAATGTCTCAAGCGTTCGTTGACAATATTTGTGTTATATTCCAATTTACCACTAATGCATTTCTAAGCACAACTATTGTTTCTTAAAATTTAACCAAGTTGGAGTATTATTATAATATGTATTCTAGAACGACATGGTAAAGATAATATCAACAATCAAGGAAGGGATTTTTCATAATACACATCAACGACATGGTATAATTAAACGTCAACATTTAACATAATATTTAATTGGATAATAATAATAAGCATACAATTTGTAATTTGAATGCAAAGTAATTGCATTTAAAAACTAGATTTAGTATGATCAATCACAAGGACTTGCTTTGGCCAACAATGGATAGCGTAGGATCTTGCTTGTTAGTGACAGAAGCGTTTGAAGCGTTAAAAATTATAATTTTGGTATCATTGAAAAGATTTTAAATGTAGATGAATTTAGAAATAAAAATCGAGTTATTTAGATTTAAAACGGAGGAGAATGGGCCTCCAAAGTTAAACCGGCTTCATACTGCATGGCCAAGACGGCTCCCGGGTTCTCCGGCTGGCAGCATGCATACTACATGCACGACGGAATGAGCAGGCGGTGGCAGCGGCTGCCGGAGTCCGGAGGGATTGCCGGCCCCCTTTTCTTTCGAGGAAACCACGAGGCTGATTTAGGGTTAGTATCCTAATCTAATCTCGGCCCAATCTATCATCGGTTGTGGGTCAAACAAAAATACTGTCGGATTGAGCCGAATATCTGCTATTCCAAGTACTTTGATGCCATGTCAGTTATCTTGCAGTTCAGGTATTTTGTCCAGATCCTCTAAAAAAGGTATTCTGTCCAGATGAAACATTACGGATACGAACATCCATCTTTCTTCCCTAAAAAAAACAGAGGCACATCCATTTTTCTCTGCCAACATTTCTTTCTATGATGGTCATATTTCACAGCTGCATAAGTACATGCATGACCAAGACGGTGGCACTGCAGATCACTGCCTCTTGTGTTCTTCCTGGGTACAACAAGCAGAATCATGCATGATACAACTCTGCTAAATTCAGTAAAAATCATGAAAGATAGGTGTACTAATTAACTAAATAAACAAGCAACAGTACTGTAACACCACATCATGCTTAACATGCTGGACAAAAGAAACAATGTCAAGTTTGTACACGTAGTGGAAATCCATGCTACATTATTACTATGGAGTAGAAAGGAAACCAAAGCACAGTGTCATATGTAGATTGATCTAGTAATGCTTAGGGCTTGCATTGCTGTCTTTGAGGCGAGTAATCCTTCTTGATGTCCTTCAGCTTTGTAACCACGTTGTTCATTGCCATCCTTTGCTCAGGCGAGTCACTCGAACACATTAGACCCAGCTCGAATATCGACAAGAGAAAGTTGTTGCTTGGGCTAGTTGAACAAGATCCCAATGAAGTGTTGGTCTGGTGGTCAAAGCAAAGACGATGTACTCCTTCATCTTGTAGTAGTTTGTCGTCCACAACATCAATAAGCTTCTCTGGGAATGCTTGACAAACCCACTGCCTAAGGCTCAATTCTCCTACGAACATGGGATCCGTCGGCCTCTTCCTGGTAAAGACTTCGAGTAGCATGATTCCAAAGCTAAACACATCGCTCTTCTGTGATGCTTTTCCCATTAACGCATACTCTGTTTAAGAAAATTTTGAGTGAAAAATATTTGTTAATAAAGAAACGAACACTATGTATCTAACAAAAGAACCTTCTCAAGTATGTTCAGTGCGGGTACCTGGTGCCATGTACCCAATTGTCCCTGGCATGCTTGCTGAAACCATGGAGTTGTGATCGCCTAACAGTAATTTTGCAATGCCAAAGTCTGCCACATGCGCAGTCATCTCCTCATCGAATATCACATTTCTAGGCTTCAGGTCATAGTGCAGGACAACCTCATAGTGCCCATGATGAAGATACTCCAAAGCCATTGACACATCAAGCATGATGTCCAACCTTTTTTGGAATGATCCCAGGCAAGGACTGCATTCAGTGTGAAGGTATGACTCCAAGCTACCATTCGGCATGTACCGAAGCAGCAGTGCTCTGAAATTCAAGTTGGAACAAGTGTTCAATATCTTTATCAAGTTGCGACGCCTAGCCATCCGCAACACTCAACACTCGGCATCAAAGCTCCTCACAGCCTGCTCGACTTGCATGTGGAGGACTTTTACTGCGACCACCAAACCATCATCCAGTTGGCCCTTGAAAACTTTGCTGAAACTTCCAACCCCCAACGTGTTATTGTCGCTGAAATTATCGGTGGCACGGACAATCTCGTGGTAGGATACTAACCTATGGTTTATCACACCAGCCATATCGGTAGAAGTTATAACATCTGGCTGCTTACTAATTTTCTTTCTTGTCACCAGGTATAAGCAAACAGCAAGAGCACCAACAGCTATGGTGACAGCAGGGAGTACAAACTTGAGGAATTGTTGACGATGAGTTGGGTGAGACTTGTCTACACATGGTGAAAATCCTAGACGAGGAGCACCACAAAGGCCGACATTCCCCATCAAAGATTGAAAGGTGAGGTTTGAGAAAACACCTCCATTTGGTATTTGACCATTTAGCTTATTGAAGGAGAGATTCAAACTAGTTAGATAGGTGAAGTTGGCGAAGTACTTGGGTATAGTACCCGAAAGACTGTTAGAAGATAGGTCTAATGTTGCTAAGCTGGTTAACCGACCAAAAGAGTCTGGGATTAAATCCTCGAATGAGTTGTGTGACAGATTTAGGTAGGTTAGCATCACAAGCTGTCCAAATGAACTTGGAAGGCTACCAACCAAGAGGTTAGAAGACAGTTCTATTGCGTCAATGACTTCCATGTGGCTAAGATCAGAAGGCAATGCGCCGGTTAGGGAGTTATGTGACAGATTTAGTTGGATAACGTTATTAAGATGAAACAAGCTTGCTGGTATAGTAGAAGACAGATGGTTATAAGATAGCGAAATGTACTCTAACATGGTGAGGTTAGCTATGCCATCTGGTATAGAGCCAGAGAAATTGTTATCGTTGAGGAACAACTTTACAATTCTACTTAGCAAACAAATTTGTGCCGGGATTGGGCCAATCATGTTATTTCTGGAGAGATCAAGTAGCTGGAGATTCTCCAACATCATGATGGATTCTGGGATTTGTTTGGTTAGTTGGTTGTTTGCGAAGTTTATCTCGCGGAGATCACTTAGATTTGATAGTGTAGCTGGAAGATCGCCAGTTAACTTGTTGTTGATTCCTGTAATGTCTAACAGATTTCGAGAGAGGTTTCCAACGTAGCTGGGGATACTCCCAGTGAAAGAATTAGTGGATATGCCAAGTTCTCGGAGTTGTCTACAATTGCAAAGGCTGGCCAAGAACTCAAGATCCCCTTGGAGGTGATTCATTTCAATATGAAGTATCGAAAGAGGTCTGATGTTTCCAAGTGTTGATGGTACTGATCCAGTGAGCAGGTTCGATTGCAATTCCAGGAAATTCAATTCCGATAGGTTTCCAATAAATGCAGGAAAGGAACCTGTTAGATGATTATGTGAAAGATGCAGAACGGTGAGTTGTCTCATAGTTCCTAGTTCCACGGGAATCTGCCCACTTAGGTTGGAGAATGAGATGTCAAGCAGACTGAGCTTGGTGAGATTGCTGAGCACAGCTGGGATAGGTCCGGCGATACTATTTAAGCCTATAGAAAGGAAAGTGAGCTATGACAGCTTGGCCAGCCATGTCGGCACCACATCCACGAAGAGATTCCCGCAAACTGAAAGTATCTGAAGGTGCTGGCATGTCGCAAGGCCCGATGGAATTTGACCCGTGAATTTGTTATAAGCGAGAGAGATTATTTGCAGCATGGGGAGGCTAAAGCTTTGGTTGCTGCGTATAGGCCCGGTTAGGTTGTTGTTGTAGATCCTTAGGCTTTCAAGGCTAGACATGTTGAAGATGGATGGAGGCACTGGACCGGAGAGCTGGTTAAACCGCAAGTCAAGGACACAAAGCAGGAGCAACGAGCCAATACCAGGTGGTAGCGACCCGGACAGACTGTTGTTTCCAAAGAATATGTGGCTCAGTGAAGGCGTGCTTTCGACTGAAAAATTTGGTACAGGGCCGCTCATGTAGTTTCCTTGCAGAGATAAGATCCTAAGGCTATGCAGCTTCTGCAGCTCCGGTGGGATTTGCCCCGAGAGGTGGTTGTGATTAAGGGCAACAACCTGGACTCTCGTGAGGTTTCCTATGGCCGCAGACGGGATGGTATGTGATAAAGCGTTGTGGCCAAGATCAAGAACTCTAAGGCGAGCCAATCTTCCAAGATCAGCTGGGATGGAGCCCATGAGGTTTGTGTTTGAGAGGTTGAGGACATGGAGGAAAGAGAGGTTACCGAGGTGGGGAGCGAGCTCTCCTTGGAGGGGCACGTTTGGTAGCGCCAGAGCGGTGACACGCTGACGCCGCTGCCGGCTGCAAGACACGCCGACCCAACTGCAGAAGGACTTGTTACTAACCCAGCTATTTTGAAGGATGCCGTGGGGATCAGAGAGCTGGGCTTTGAAAGCCAGCAGCGCGGCGAGATCGCCGGTGGTGTTGCTGATGGTGAACCGGAGGGAAGAAGCAGCAGAAGCATCTGTTGCCACGCCCACTGTCGGCAGCAGCACTAGTAGTCATAGGATGCCAACAATGAATGGAAGCCGGCCCATGATCTTCTTTTTTGGCCTAGTAAAGGATACACATGACACAAGAGTTACACTTGCGTTCTGCATCTCCTACGCTAGCGACATCATGTTGCACATGAACAGGATCGACATCATGTTGCGCAGCAGCTAGCGTCGATCTTACTCGGGTTGAGGTACTATTCGTATTGGTTTTAAAAAGTATTCCCCACATCCTACGCTAGGTAGCTAATCCGTACTATGATACCAAAACAGCAAATACATTGATCGACGGACGGTCAATATAATGAATTTTCTTGCAGTATCAGGAAGAGTAATATATTGTAGACATGCTTGAAGCCGGCTGCCTTGGCCGGCTGTGTAGTTTTGTTAGTAAGCTAGCGTTTATTAGCGGAGATCTTTTACTGTAAGGTTGTCGAGTGCTGGTGCTTATCAACTGCGTTCGATATTCTTATCGGCATTGGGTATATATGTTTGTTATGGACTTTTGTCTTATTGGCTTTTGGAGTTTGTGTTTTTTTGTACCGATAATTTCTTGAGCCTTTAATGAATAAACGGTAACGTTTGTTTCTTAAAAAAAAATGTAGACAAGCCGCCCATGGGAGCAGGAAATTAAGGGGCCAACCATGACACCATCGTAAGCTATTTCTATTGTTGATATATACGTACACGCATGCATGCATGCATGCATCGCATCTTCAACCTGGTGCTGATCACCAACGTGGCCGGCGCCGGCGACGTGGTGCGGGCGAGCGTGAAGGGGGCGCGCACGGGGTGGCTGCCCATGTCCCGCAACTGGGGCCAGAACTGGCAGTCCAACGCCATGCTCGTCGGCCAGGCCCTCTCCTTCCGCGTGGCCGCCGGCGACCGCCGCTCCTCCACCTCCTGGAACATCGCCCCCGCCGGATGGCACTTCGGCCAGACCTTCGCGGGCAAGAACTTCCGCGTCTGATCGAGCATCTAACCAAGGCGCGCTCGCGGGAGAAGATCAAGTTAATTAGATGCATGCAGCATGTCTCATGCATTGCAAAGCGCGCGGGGAATTTCTAGTCTGCCTCTGTTTCTTTTGTTTCTATTGTTGCACCAGATTTATCTGTGGAAAATATCAGAAAGCAGATACACCAATAGGGACATTAATTGGTTTGAATGTTTCTATCTTATATCCTGCTGCCTATAGGTGATGCTTTGATGCTCAGACATCATGAGATGGAACAAGGAAGCAACATTGACTTGGTAAGGCTGGGGGGAGAATCATTTGCAAAGCCAATTGGCAAGACCTCCCTGCAGGCTGACTATGTCGACAATGTCAGATTATTCTGAATTCTGCATGGTCTCAGGGTCTTGGGCTGCCGGATTGATGTATATATATGATATGATGATGCAACCAATTAATAAACAGCATTGCATTTTTTACGCTATTAATTACCATACGTTTTCTACTCTAGCTATATAGTGCATCAATCGAGCCCAGCATCAGCGTGTGCCAAATGGATACCAAACAGACGACTAAAGAATTAGAGATAATGATTGTAATTTTTATGGAAGTTATTCTTTCACACCCCTGCTGTCTATTGATAGAAACAGCTAGAGCAAAAAAAAAACCCCAAAAGAGGCAAAAAAAAATAATTTTTATTTTCGAGTGACTGTAGCAGCCGAAAAAATATGTTTATGAACAAATCAAAAGCTATCACTTCTAGTCATGCATGCATGCTACGTACACGTGAAACTCTTCAAACTCTTCACACAACGAACTCACCTACGTACACGCGGCGCTAGATCGGTCTGGAAGTGCAGCGCGTGGAAAACACCTAACCACGCGCTGACAAATACGAAAATTTACAAGGTTACCAGGATTAGAGATGTAAATAGAACGGGTAATTTCTGTTCATCTCATCGATCAAAGGTTTATGAAACAAATACGAAAAGGATAGATAGGTATCTGATACTATCCGTGTCTGACTTCAATTCTGAGGAAAAAATATAGAATAGGGTACGAAAAAAGTAATTTCCATCAGTATATTCCATATGTCAAGTGATATGAAGAAGTCTGTTGTGACTTCACCTAGAAACAAGATAACATATAGACAGATTGTCACATCTAAATAGATGGGAGTACTGAGTGTTCTTTCTTCAACATCTCAGTAATTAGTTTTTCCATGTTTGCTCTGATTGTACCATACTGTCCAATGTCCTGTGCAAAGAAGCGGATAATTTCCGTCAGACCGACCGTCCAAAAGATTATGGAACAGATACGGAATGGAGAAATGGATATCTGGTATTATCTATGTCCGACTCCGAGGGAAAAATATGGAATAGAATATATGATAAGTGATATCCGTCCGTATTCTCTCCGATTGCACCCCTAGTCAAGATGTGATCGTTTTTCGTATTATGATGGGATCGGATTGTAGAATTGAATCATAAAATCATGATTCTAACAAATTTTTTAAAGCATATATATATATATAATATAATATAAAAATTGAATTATATTTCTAAATATGCAAGTCTATAGTAGATTTTTGAATTTAATTTTGTAATTTGAGTACACTTATTCATGTTATATTGAATTAAAGTTGATTTTGAAAACTTATTTAATTATTTTTAATAAACTAATGATCTAAATTGCAATATGTCAAAGATAATACTTTCTTCTTAGAACAACATGTAAAAAATTAAACAAATTAAACTAGTGTAATTTAAACTAGCAATAGGTAATATCAAATTTTATATGCTAATATAATTTATTGTCAGAATCATGACGCCACTATGATCCTACTCGATCCTAACGATTTTACGAGTAAGATCGCGATCCCACTGCGATGTACCTGATTTTGATTCATATTTGCGATCGTATCATCTATCTCTGGTAGAATTATAGGATCGTATGATATTATAATACATGTCGTGAAACTGACGATCTTAATCACGTGGCAAGGAATTTTGGCGTTCACGCGCCAAGCGATCGAAGATGAAGAGTAGGAAACCAGCGACAAGTGGCGATTTAAATTTGCGCACTCCGCGCGATCAAGATAAACGGGACAACGGCTTGATGATGCATGGCACTGGTAATTACTCACTCGGTGGAGCGATGCGTGGGAAGGCCGACGCGTAGATGAGCGGGAGGATCGAGGCTGCGATTGGCAAGAAGCGCCATTCGGAAAAACAAATGTGGTTAAATGTTTTTGCTCTGGTACCAAAAGTTGTATTTTCTTCAAAAACTTCAGAGTTAGCAACTAACCTGTCTCTATTTATAGTCTTTATAGTCTAGAGCATAAAACTTAGGATTATCTCTAAGCCCACGAGAATTTATCTAATTCTAACAAATAAAGGACCTGAAATCCTAACATAACATGGATTTTTCAAAATTCAAACTTTTCCAACTCATCACATGTCGAATCCTCTAGGATTGCACTTCTCGTAGCTTCTCCACACATTATCTACCTTTGATCTCCACATGCCCAAGCATAAACTCAACCATCTCGTGACATTCTTGACTGTCTAAACTTTGAATCTCCACATCCTAGTCTTGGTCCACCTCGTCATCGACCATGATCATCTGTATGGTAAACCTGCATATGTAAAGACCAAAGAACAATTTTTGGGCACAAGTTCTTTTCAACTTAACCAACATCAATCCACACACACGACACACCATCATAACCAACTTTGTCGATTATCCATCATCTACAATGTCAATTATTTATCACCAGAATATTCTAGACTTAGCCACATAATCTAATAATTTTTCTTTGATGTTGCGAATCGGGCTCCCCATCTTCTGGCGATGTCGTTTCGCGGCGACCGCCTTCCCAGTGAGCCCAAGGATGGCGGCAACGACTTCTCCGCATGTGCTTCATGGCCCTCGAGGGCGAACTCAATGACAATGAAGCAGTACTCGACTCGGATGAGGTACTCCTTCTTATGACCAGCTAAATGATGCTTTTCTTAAGCTAGGTGGATTTCATGCTAGAGCTAGGTCTAGGTGTACCGAGTTAGAGAAGGAAGTAGATAGATCATCACGGAGATTACTTCACTTACATCTGCTCCCTCCGTGACGATCGTGATACATGCTTTGTGCCTTGCTTGATGACATGGAGAAATTAAGGACCTCTCATGATAGTGTGTCCTCCGAGCTTGATATTGTTAAGGTGGAGAATGTTAGTGCGCTTGCTGAGTTAGAGTTGAGTAGGATGGTCATACCCTACTTACTACCGATGAGACTACTTCTCCCACCTCATGTGAGGATAAGGACATTGCTGCTAGAGGACCTTATGCCATGCTCCTTGATCTGCCCGAGTCTTGTGAAAATTGCAATAACTTGAAGATGAACCTAAAACGGGCAGATCACAAGATTGCTGAGTTGAGTGCTTCTTTACTTGAGCCTATTGATTCCTGTTTGAATTGTCCAAAGTTAACTGCTGAACTTGAATCTGTCTCAAAGCAGTTTCAAGAAATGATTGACAACAACAAGAAAATAGCTCAGTATGCGACTAAGGATCCTGTTAGCTCACCATGCATTAGTTGTGATAAACTAAAACTTGAACTCGTTGCTTTGAATGACAAATGTGTGAAGCTAACTAAGGACTTACTAGAGAAGCCACAATCTGGTTGTGATGTGATTGATGGTGTGGGGGAGAAGCCCTGTGGTAAGGGTGAGACGCCTAGAGACGCGAACCAACCTGCTAGTAGTAGGATTGTCCCCTCGAGTGGTGTGCGTGCACAAGCCATTCCTTCCTCTCTCGTTGGTTCCTCTTCGCTCCCTTACCTCCTGCTGTTCCCTCTTCTCCTGCTCTTCTTGCACCTCTCTTTCGGGAGTGTCGGTACCTTATGAACACTCTCGAGAGATTTGTAGGCGGCAAGAAGAAGCTTAATCTTATTCTAGACCAGTCCAAGATTTGCAGATTTAATCAGGGTCTAGGATATGACTATTATGAGGATATGAGGAAGCATCCACCGCCGTGCTCGGACTCATAGCACCAGTGTGATCGAGACCGAGCCCGGGACCGAGAAAGTCCAATTTAAGTCGGCGGGCTATGTCCGAGGATTTACGGCGAAAGGTGATTGCACTCCGCCGCCGGCCTCTCGGAAGCGAAGCTCGACCGTGCTACTTCTACCTCTCAGAGGATGAAGTATCACTGCACCTTCTGTCAGAAGGATGGACACACGGTTGATCGATGCTTCAGGCGCGCCAAGATCGCGCGTAGAGACCGTGTTGAGTCTCCTAGGCGTATTCAAGGTCAGCCCCAGATCCTGAGTGCACCTAGGACCAGCACGAGGTCTAGGTTTACTGCTGTTGATGGGTTTGGGCAGCATCGAGGACTTGGTTTTTCGAGTTTTCTGTTTTCGTCCTCATGCTGCTCCCGGTCATGACTTCCGCCGCCCCGAGGGTACATCTCGTTTCCCCGTCGACCACGATTACCGCGGCGTGTTCAGCGTGTTGCGGTGTTCGACTCGCTCTCCCGTAGCGCCGGACCCGCAGCGCCTTCAGTCTCCGCTCACGGACTTCGCTTCTTTGAGTCATGGAGAGCGTAGGGTAGATAGAGGTCGATCGTGCTTGACTACTTCATCCGCTCGGCGTGTTGTTCAAGATTGGGTGCCAAAATCACTCTTGATTTATCCCATCATCGAGACTTTACTCTGTTTGACTCAGTTCGCGGGCGAGGAAGGAAAGGTTTGGCTTGTAGACTCCGGTTGTTCTCGTCATATGACCGGAGACTCCCGTTGGTTTTCTTCCCTTGCCCGTGCTCCAGGTGATGAGACGATCACCTTCGGAGATGCTTCATCTGGGCGCGTCATCGCCAAAGGTACTGTGCGCATTAATGATTCTTTCATTTTGAAAGATGTAGCCTTGGTTAGTAAGTTGTAGTACAATTTGCTTTCAGTTTCTCAGCTTACCGATGACGGTTTCGAGGTGAGCTTTAAGAAAAATGCTTGTAAAATTCTTGATTCTTCGGGTAGTCTGGTTTGCGGGATTTCTCGTTATGGGAGGATCTTTCGTGCTGATTTTTCTGAGTCTCCTGGTGATCCTCTCAGGTGTTTAGTTGCTTCTGAGTCCCGCGACCTCTCTTTCTGGCATAGGAGACTTGGTCATATTGGATTTGACCATTTGACCCGAGTTAGCGGCTACGATCTTATTCGTGGTCTGCCTAAACTCAAGATGGTCAAAGATCTTGTTTGCTCTCCATGCCGGCACGGCAAGATGGTTGCCGCTTCTCACCTGTCCACGATTACTATGACCGATGCACCGGGACACCGCTCCACATGGACACGCTTGGACCACTCGAGTGCGATCGGCAGGAGGAAGTGGTATGTTCTTGTTGTGGTCGATGACTTCGAGGTATTCTTGGGTGTTTTTCTTAGCCTCGAAGGATGAGACGTTTCACATTTCGAGGTCTTTTCAGAGGCTTTCGTTGAGCTCCCGGTGCCTTACGAGCGATCCGCAGTGATAATGGCACGGAGTTCAAGAATTCCTACTTTGAGAGTTTCGTGGTGAGGCAGTGTAGAGCACCGTTCTCTTCTCCGCACGTCCCACAAAAAATGGCGTCGTGGAGAGGAAGAACCGTACCTTGGTCGAGATGGCCAGGACGATGCTCGATGAGTACTCTACACCTAGGAAGTTTTGGGCTGAGGCTATTGCGACCGCGTGCCATGTTTCGAATCGAGTTTTTCTTCGGGCACACTTGCACCGCACTTCTTATGAGTTGAGATACGGGCGAAAGCCCAGCGTCTCTCATTTTCGTGTGTTTGGTTGCAAGTGCTTTATTCTGAAGTCCGGGAACCTAGATAAGTTCGAGTCACGTTCTTGTGATGGGATCTTTCTAGGTTACTCGCCTTCTTCGCGGGCTTATAGGGTCTGGAACTGCGAGTCTAGCAAAATGGTAGAGACCTGTGAGGTGACCTTTGACGAGGCCAGTCCGGGGACTAGGCCTGATATCTCAGGTTCTTTAGAGCAGTCCGAGACCATCTTCGTGGATGACGAGGACGATGGAGATGAGGGTTGTCTACCCGATCCAGTCCCTTATCCACCCCTTGAGGTGCCGTCTTCCACCGCACCTCCAGGTGATCAGCCCATGCCTTCTGCTTCCTCTGGAGCTAGTGGCTCTGTTCCTATCTCGTCAGCTCACGAGGTAGAGGCCACTTCTTCATCTCATCCTGGACCTCCCCGACATATCCAGAAAAGACATCCTTCTGAGCAGATGATTGGAGACCTGTTCGAGCGTGTTACCCGCTCAAAATCTGGCTTATCTCAATTCTGTCTCCATTCTGCTTTCATTGCCTCCTTTGAGCCCAAGGATATTTCTCATGCTCTTTCCGATGAGTCTTGGGTCAATGCCATGCATGAGGAGTTAGAAAATTTCGAGAGGAACAAGGTCTGGTCGCTTGTCGAGCCTCCGCGAGGTCACAATATTATTGGGACTAAGTGGGTGTTCAAGAACAAGCAAAGCGAGGATGGAGTGGTTATTCGGAACAAGGCTAGACTGGTAGCTCAGGGGTTCTCCCAGGTTGAGGGTCTAGATTTCGAGGAGACCTTTGCCCCTGTAGCTCGACTTGAGGCCATTAGAATCCTGCTTGCCTTTGCAGCTTCTAAGGGTTTCAAGCTCTACCAGATGGACGTCAAGAGTGCCTTCCTTAATGGAGTCATTGAGGAAGAAGTTTATGTCGAGATGACCTCCGTGTTTCGAGAACCTAAATACCCACACCATGTCTTCAAGCTTTCGAAAGCGTTGTATGGACTTAAGCAGGCCCCCAGAGCATGGTATGAGAGGCTTAAGTCCTACTTGTTGAGTCATGGGTTTGAGATGGGTAAAGTAGACAAGACTTTGTTTATCCGTAGGCTTAGTAGTGACCTTCCGTCGTCCAAATCTATGTCGATGACATCATCTTTGGCGCTCTTCCCATGCTCTGGTTTCTCGGTTCTCGGATGTAATGAGCACCGAGTTTGAGATGAGCATGATGGGTGAGTTGACTTTCTTCCTTGGCTTCCAAATCAAGCAGTCTCGGGAGGGTACTTTTCTACATCAGGGCAAGTACACTCGTGACCTCCTGAGACGCTTCGATATGAGTGATGGGAAGCCGGTGTCAACTCCGATGGCTTCTACGGCCTATCTTGACCCAGATGAGGATGGCGAGCCAGTTGATCAGAAAGAATACAGAAGTATGATCGGCTCCCTTCTTTACCTCACTGCCTCGAGACCGGACATACACTTCTCGGTGTCTGCGTGTGCT
Source organism: Dendrocalamus sinicus (assembly GCA_036346575.1). Taxonomy (NCBI): domain Eukaryota; kingdom Viridiplantae; phylum Streptophyta; class Magnoliopsida; order Poales; family Poaceae; genus Dendrocalamus; species Dendrocalamus sinicus. The sequence continues at coordinate 471,512 of CM070672.1, read as the reverse complement.
CGATTTGAGCTTCTCCTCGCGTATCTCACCGCCAGCGGTGAAGCGCATCTTCGCACCTTCGAGCTACCATTGACTATGGTATCGGTACTCTTCCTCATCTGTCTTTCCTTGAGAGCCTTCTGGATGCGAGACTTTGCGGTGTAGGATAGATAGGAAGAGCACCTCGCACTGCCAATTCATTGGCACTTCTCTCGCTTCTGGTCTTGAGGAAGCGATCGGTGTTGCACATCCACTGCAGAGGCCGAGTACGTTGTCGCTGCCGATTGTCGCAGCAGTACTTTGGATGATTTCGACCTGCGGGACTTTGGGTTAGCCTTAGACGATGTTCCACTCTTTTGTGATAACACGTCTGCTATCAACATTGCTAAAAACCAGTGCAGCACTCCGGACCAAGCACATTGACATTCGCTTCCATTTCCTTAGAGACCATGTAGAGAAGGCGATATAGTGCTCCAGTTTGTGAGAGTGACCACCAGCTATGACATTTTCACCAAGCCTTTGGACGATTCGAGGTTTTCAGCTCTGCGAGGAGAGCTTGGGGTGGTTTGTCCTTACGGATCAGTAGTGAGGGGAGCTTGGGCTTTCTTGCTTTACTATATTGATTATGCTTCGTCTCGTTTACATTTGCATTGCACTCGGGGTGCATTTGGGTTTAGTCCTTCCAGCATAGGTTAGAGTGCTTCTCTTGCCAAGTTGCTTAGACTTCTTACTCTTATCTTGTGCTTCCAGGATTAGCTATTTCTTATCTCACTAGGTTGAGCTCACTCACTTCTTGTAGGTTCTAGCGAGGTTGGGCCACCTCGGGTAGACAGGTGCGTGTTTGCTCTCTAGTGTGTGTTCGACGATCAGTTGTTAGTCCCGAGTCATTTGGGGTAGATGAGAGTCGATTTAAGCCATAGTTGCTTCTATATCTTTTCTATGCTTTAAGGATTTGCTGCTTTTGTTTTCTTTGCCGACTTCTCGATTTTATTGCTTTGGTTCAAGGGGAGTTCATTTGGGAGCTTCTGGAGCTTAATTCTGACATAACTCAACTTGAACTAAAAGTTGCATCTAATGTTGAGGGGGAGTTGGTCTTTCTTGCATTTTCAGCATTCTAGCATTATAATCAATCTGCATTGAGCCTTGATTATTATCCTGTTATGACATGCTTCAGTGCTTTACACCTTGCCATGACTTGTGCTTAGCTTGCTAAATTTATCATGACTTCATATGTGTAGACTAGCGTTTGCCATGATAAGTTAAGTAAAATTGATCAACTTAAATTAAACTTGTCATGCTAGCATTTGAGTTTAGTCTTTCTTGAGCTATCCTTTTATGATTCATGCCATGTCAAATAGGTTTGAGTAGAGCGTTGAATCTATATTGAGCCTTAGTCTCGAGCTGTTTTAGTCTCCCGATGATACATGAGTTAGTACAATGTGTTAAAAGCAAAAGATCTCTTTGTGCGAAAAACTGATCTCACCAATTCTTTCCTATGAGACGGCTTGCCATTGCACTTGGCATGAATTTAGGGAGTTTTGGATGACCTAGACTATCTTCTTAAGCTTCTTGCTTGGAGTAGTCGCATAAGGCTTGAGATCTAGCACATGATAAAACAAAATGTTGGTTGACAACCACCATATTTGTGCGAAAAACTGATTTCACCAATTCTTTCTCATGAGACACTTGCCATTGCACTAGGCATGAACTCAGGGGGAGTTTTGGATGACCTAGACTATCTTCTTAAGCTTATTGCTTGGAGTAGTCGCATAAGGCTTGAGATCTAGCACATAAACAAAAAAAAATTAGGTTGAAAACAACCATATGCTTTCAAAAGACAATGTTTAATGTGCTCAATTTGCTTAATCTCCAATCAGAACCAAGTACTTTAACCAATGTTTCAATCTTGAGCTTATAGCACTCTATTTGGACTCAATGTTAGCTTCTTTGTTCCGCTTAGCTTATTGACATGGCCTGCATCATCCTTGGATGTCTCTAGCTAGACTTTATTCATTGATGACGTGACTTGCTCACAAAATGCATTACATTTCAGTTTGTCATCTATGTGCTCTAGCTGGCTTATATATATGTTGTCATGATCTCGATAGCGTTTTATTGAGTTATGGCTTGGTGTATTACATTATGGTCATTATGGATAATTCTCATGGCTCTAAATGCTTAAATAAACAAACTTCAGCCATATTCATCCATTGACATGTCATATTCTCTCTATTGCATCTTGATGTGTTTATTGCCAAAAGGGGGAGAATAGAGAAGAAAAAGTCTGTTGGGAACTCTTTAGAGCTTTGGAGATCAATTTGCTCTTTCAGCTGTTGCTCTAGTGGTTCTTTCGGTCGACTTGGTCATTAGTTTCATTCCCGTCTTTGGACCATGTTGGACTTTGCAAATCAAACTCTACTTCATGCTTTTTCGGAGTTTGTCAATATACTCATCAAGGGGGAGATTGAGAGACCATGCGGTCGTGACTCCATGTGAATGATGAGTATTTGACGTTGGTCTAAGTGAGTCGAGTTTGGTTTGCGTAGTTCGGAGTCGAGTCGTTGCATGGCGCAGTCGGGCTCGGTCGGACTTGGTCATTCCTGGTCGTATGGGTTTATGTTCATATTTCGATGATTCGACAGGTTTGGACTTCATTATGGTAAGTATTATGGTATTTACGCTTTTATCGAGCGGTGCTATTTGATGTGTTCTTTGTCCGTGGGCTGCAGGACATCGGGTGGAGTCGTGGCGAGACACGTGGACCGGACTAAGCGCAGTGGCGCTGAGGTCGAACGGTCGGGATGTGTCGAAGACAGCGTAGACTCGAGGTGGTTGCGGGCGTGCGAGGCAAGGAGCGCGAAGCTTCCGGAGGTGCGGAGGCGAATCGGGAATTCGCGAGGCTGCACAGCGGGAGCGGGCGCCGTTGATTTAGCAGCGTAACGGGCGAGACCGTTAGCCAAGGCTATAAATAGGATTGAGGGGCTGCATGCCCACTTGAGCACTTCAAGGGTTGGTGGAGTCAAAATAGGCTTTAGAGGTTGTTTTAGCTTTGGCTCTTTAGTGGTTGGAGGACACAGAGCAGTGCTCCCTCTGGTTGGCCTCTTCTACGATGGTTTCTAGGTGGTGTGCTTGAGTGTTGTTCATCCTTCTTCACAAGCTTGTATGGAGTTCTTGAGTTGGGAGAGGGAAAGGAAGGATTGAGAGACTTGTAATCATTCCTCTGTATTCAATCATGTATCTCTCTTCCTCTTGATCAATATGAAATGATGGAGTTTGGATTTTGATTCAGTTGTTGAGCTGCCTGTTCTGTTTTTCCTTCGATCCTCTCTTTTGGTGATTTATGAGATTTTGAGTTTCTTGTTGATTCTTGCTGTGGAGGTGCAAAATGGGTTGCTATGACATGGGTGATGCTCAAAAGCCACTTGGCTGGTAAACTCCAAGAGCAAACCAAGTTTTAATCAGAGATTTACTTTGTTGGCCTCCTCTGTTCCTCAGTTCAAGTTCTAGGGTTTAGATGAAGTGTTTGATTCCCTTGAGGATTTGGCTTGAGATTCTTACAGGGATGCTCTCAGATTGTTGCTAACTCAATTGCAAAATCTCATATGCAAAGGACTTGCAAATCTCAAGTATTTCAGGTTTTAGTGTTCCTTCCTGTAGTCTTCAGGCATTTCTAGGGTTTGGAGAAATCCCTTGTGTTCCTTCTTGGCTTAAGTTGATTTTTGGTCTGGGAGATCTCCTTGCTATTGCTAATATACTCCCAAAATTTCAAGGCCATAGGATCAAGGATGGAGGAGAAATTTGAGGTTTGGTGAAGCATCCTGTAACTTTCAGATTTTGTGTTCAAATCTGAAATTTGTGGTTCTAAGTTTATTTTTCTTGATCTTCTAGTCTCCTTTGGTTATTTTAGTCTCTATCTTACAGTTGTGGACTAAGAGTATCAAGGAGAAGCCACAAATTTCCCTTTTGTTTGAAGTCTGAAGTCCCTACAGGTTGCTGTCCAAAATTTTCAGTTTTCAGCCTTTACTTGTTGCATTCGGCCTGCAGTCTTGCTGCTGTTTTAGCTGCATTTTGGTCATCTTTTCTCCTTCAGTATAGCAGCCATTCTCCTCTCCAGTTTGCTGTCAGTTTTTCTTGGTTGGCTGTTCACTTTGGTTCAGATTTTCAGCATGCAGTTGTGCAGAAATTTCAGCATTAAGAATCCAGTTTCCTGCTGCAGTTTTTATTTATGAGTGGCTAGTTTTTTGCTCTGTTTTCAGTCCTTGTTAAAGTAGTTCGTAGCAGCTAATCTCCTCCTTTTTTTTTACTCTGTTTTCATAGCTATTATAGCTATCGGAGATTAGAGTCTTTTGAGAATACTTGTGGGGAACAATTTTAAAAGTCGACATTCACCCCCCCTCTGTCGCCATTTCGGTCCTACAGACATCATGTTGCGCAGCAGCTAGCGTCGATCTTACTCGGGTTGAGGTACTATTCGTATTGGTTTTAAAAAGTATTCCCCACATCAAATACAGTGATCGACGGACGGTCAATATAATGAATTTTCTTGCAGTATCAGGAAGAGTAATATATTGTAGACATGCTTGAAGCCGGCTGCCAGACATGCTTGAAGCCGGCTGTGTAGTTTTGTTAGTAAGCTAGCGTTTATTAGCGGAGATCTTTTACTGTAAGGTTGTCGAGTGCTGGTGCTTATCAACTGCGTTCGATATTCTTATCGGCATTGGGTATATATGTTTGTTATGGACTTTTGTCTTATTGGCTTTTGGAGTTTGTGTTTTTTTGTACCGATAATTTCTTGAGCCTTTAATGAATAAACGGTAACGTTTGTTTCTTAAAAAAAAATGTAGACAAGCCGCCCATGGGAGCAGGAAATTAAGGGGCCAACCATGACACCATCGTAAGCTATTGATAGTAGCCTTTTGTTTCTATTGTTGCACCAGATTTATCTGTGGAAAATATCAGAAAGCAGATACACCAATAGGGACATTAATTGGTTTGAATGTTTCTATCTTATATCCTGCTGCCTATAGGTGATGCTTTGATGCTCAGACATCATGAGATGGAACAAGGAAGCAACATTGACTTGGTAAGGCTGGGGGGAGAATCATTTGCAAAGCCAATTGGCAAGACCTCCCTGCAGGCTGACTATGTCGACAATGTCAGATTATTCTGAATTCTGCATGGTCTCAGGGTCTTGGGCTGCCGGATTGATGTATATATATGATATGATGATGCAACCAATTAATAAACAGCATTGCATTTTTTACGCTATTAATTACCATACGTTTTCTACTCTAGCTATATAGTGCATCAATCGAGCCCAGCATCAGCGTGTGCCAAATGGATACCAAACAGACGACTAAAGAATTAGAGATAATGATTGTAATTTTTATGGAAGTTATTCTTTCACACCCTGCTGTCTATTGATAGAAACAGCTAGAGCAAAAAAAAACCCCAAAAGAGGCAAAAATAATTTTTATTTTCGAGTGACTGTAGCAGCCGAAAAAATATGTTTATGAACAAATCAAAAGCTATCACTTCTAGTCATGCATGCATGCTACGTACACGTGAAACTCTTCAAACTCTTCACACAACGAACTCACCTACGTACACGCGGCGCTAGATCGGTCTGGAAGTGCAGCGCGTGGAAAACACCTAACCACGCGCAAGGTTACCAGGATTAGAGATGTAAATAGAGCGGGTAATTTCTGTTCATCTGATCGATCAAAGGTTTATGAAATGAATACGAAAAGGATAGATAGGTATCCGATACTATCCGTGTCTGACTCCAATTCCGAGAAAAAATATAAAATAGGGTACGGAATAAGTAATTTCCGTCAGTATATTCCATATGTCAAGTGATATGAAGAAGTATGTTGTGACTTCACCTAGAAACAAGATAACATATAGACAGATTGTCACATCTAAACAGATGGGAGTACTGGGTGTTCTTTCTTCAACATCTCAGTAATTAGTTTTTTCATGTTTGCTCTGATTGTACCATACTGTCCAATGTCCTGTGCAAAAAAACAGATAATTTCCGTCAGACCAACCGTCCAAAAGATTATGGAACAGATTCGAAATGGAGAAATGGATATCTGGTATTATCTGTGTCTGACTCCGAGGGAAAAATATGGAATAGAATATATGATAAGTGATATCCGTCCGTATCCTCTCCGATTGCACCCCTAGTCAAGATGGGATCTTTTTCGTATTATGATGGGATCGGATTGTAGAATTGAATCATAAAATCATGATTCTAAAAAAATTTTAAAAGCATATATATATATATATATATATATATATATATATATATATATATATATATTATAAAAATTGAATTATATTTCTAAATATGCAAGTCTATAGTAAATTTTTGAATTTAATTTTGTAATTTGAGTACACTTATTCGTGTTATATTGAATTAAAGTTGATTTTGAAAACTTATTTAATTTTTTTAATAAACTAATGATCTAAATTGCAATATGTCAAAGATAATACTTTCTTCTTAGAACAACATGTAAAAAAATTAAAAAAATTAAACTAGTGCAATTTAAACTAGCAATAGGTAATATCAAATTTTATATGCTAATATAATTTATTGTCAGAATCATGATCCCACTATGATCCTACTCGATCCTAACGATTTTATGAGTAAGATCGCGATCCCACTGCGATATACCTGATTTTGATTCATATTTGCGATCGTATCATCTATCTCTGGTAGAATTATAGGATCGTATGATATTATAATACATGTCGTGAAACTGACGATCTTAATCACGTGGCAAGGAATTTTGGGCGTTCACGCGCGGCCAAGCGGTCTGAAGATGAAGAGTAGGAAACCAGCGACAAGTGGCGACGAAATTTGCGCACTCCCGGCGCACTGAAGATAAACGGGACAACGGCTTGATGATGCATGGCACCTGGGTAATTACTCACTCGGTGGAGCGATGCGTGGGAAGGCCGACGCGTAGATGAGCGGGAGGATCGAGGCTGCGATTGGCAAGAAGCGCCATTCAGGAAAAACAAATGTGGTTAAATGTTTTTGCTCTGGTACCAAAAGTTGTATTTTCTTCAAAAACTTCAGAGTTAGCAACTAACCCTGTCTCTATTTATAGTCTTTATAGTCTAGAGCATAAAACTTAGGATTATCTCTAAGCCCACGAGAATTTATCTAATTCTAACAAATAAAGGACCTGAAATCCTAACATAACATGGATTTTTCAAAATTCAAACTTTTCCAACTCATCACATGTCGAATCCTCTAGGATTGCACTTCTCGTAGCTTCTCCACACATTATCTACCTTTGATCTCCACATGCCCAAGCATAAACTCAACCATCTCGTGACATTCTTGACTGTCTAAACTTTGAATCTCCACATCCTAGTCTTGGTCCACCTCGTCATCGACCATGATCATCTGTATGGTAAACCTGCATATGTAAAGACCAAAGAACAATTTTTGGGCACAAGTTCTTTTCAACTTAACCAACATCAATCCACACACACGACACACCATCATAACCAACTTTGTCGATTATCCATCATCTACAATGTCAATTATTTATCACCAGAATATTCTAGACTTAGCCACATAATCTAATAATTTTTCTTTGATGTTGCGAATCGGGCTCCCCCATCTTCCTGGCCAGTAGCCGTACTTCGCCGGCGACCGCCTTCCCAGCTGAGACGACTGCTTCGGTCGATCTACGTCTTGGATGGTATCTATCAACTACCTCACTCAATTAATTATTTCCCTCCTAGCTCATCTTCTCTCCTTTCCCCCAATCCTCATGCTCCCAACTTCCTTGGTTTTCTCAAATAGGCTATCTTGTATGAGAAACAACTGTACTCTTTCTCTTCCTTAACTCCTTCCATATCAGCTAGCTCTTGCATGTAATGGTGAACAGTTAACCATGTGTGCGATCGATCCGATTGTTGCGGATTTAATAAACCTGTTAATTAACTACCGTTATAAATTAACGAAGAATCGAGTTGCCCTTGAACGAGATACATGTGTGCTGCTGTGCCCTTGTGTTAAGTTTGTCTTTCTTTAGTGTGTGCAATATTGGATGGATGTGAACAGTTATAAAGAAGAGTAGAACGATCTAAGTGCGTAGTCCTCGGTCCTCACTCGGCCTAAATTCCTAAGATGGTTGTGTACAGTTCTTGGGCACAAATCAAATCACTAGCCTGATTGTCTGCCGCCCGAACACTTCTATTTTTATTTATGGGCCGAACTGACTTGCCTGAACGGGACATTAATTGGTTTGAAGGGTTCTATCTTATATCCTAGGTGATGCATGCTTTGATGCTGGGTGGAGAATCATTTGCAAAGCCAATTGGCAAGACCTCCCTGCAGGCTGACTATGGCGACAATGTCAGATTATTCTGAATTCTGCATGGTCTCAGGGTCTTGGGCTGCCGGCCGGGTTGATGTATATATGATATGATGATGCAACCAATTAATAAACAACATTGCATTTTTTACGCTATTAATTACCATACGTTTTCTACTCCAGCATCAGCGTGTGCCAGATGGATACCAAACTGACGACTAAAGAATTATTTTTATAGGTTGGTAGATGGCAATCAGAGAGAGTGAATGATTGTAATTTGTATGAAAGTTTTTCTTTCACACCCTGCTGTCTATTGATAGAAACAGCTAGAGCAAAAAAGCAAAAGCGACAAAAAATAATTTTTATTTTCGCTATAGCAGCTGGAAAATTATGTTTATGAACAAATCAAAAGCTATCACTTCTAGTCATGCATGCATTCTACGTACACGTGAAACTCTTTTCTGGTAGCCTCAATATCACGCGGCACCCTTGTGTAGATCGGTCTGGAGGTGCAGCGCGTGGAGAGCACCTAATCACGCGCAAGGTTATCAGGATTAGGGGTGCTTTTCCGTCCATCCGATGGATCAAAGGCTTAAAACAGATACGACAGGGGTAGATAGATATTCGATATTATCCGTATTCAATTTTCACTTCGAGAAAAAAATATAGAATAGGATACAAAATAAATGATATCTGTCCGTATATTCCGTATGTCAAGTGATATGAGGAAGTATGTTGTGATTTCACTTAGAAATAAGATAACATATAGTCAAATCGTCACATCTAAATAGACAGGAGTACTAAGTGTTCTTCCTTCAACGTCTCAGCAATTAGTCTTTCTATATTCGCTCTGATTGTACCATACTATCATTTTCGTCCAACCGACCATCTAAAAGATTATGGAACGAATACGGAAAGGAGAAATAGGGCCCCGTTTGGCACAGCTCTACCACCGGCTCCTGGAGCTGTTTGAAGCTATTTTGTGCCAAACGGGGTACAACAAAATAGCTCCACCCAAGGAGTCCTTTAAAACATGCTGAGACAAAAGTAGCTCCTTGGGTGGAGCTGAAAAAAGTAGCTTCACCCAGCTCCACTTGTGAAGTAAAAAAAACAGCTCCACTTGTGAAGTGGAGCCGTGCCAAACGGGGCCTAGATATCTAGCATTATCCGTGTCCGATTCCAACTCCGAAAAAAAATATGGAATAGGATATATGATAAGCGATATTCGTCCGTATCCGCTTCGATTTTACCCCTAGTCAAGATGGGATCGTGTCTCGTCTTATGACGGGATTGGATGGTAGGATTGTATCATAGAATCATGGTTGTGTACAGTTCTTGGGCACAAATCAAATCACTAGCCTGATGGCCTGAACCCGCGGCCGGTCTACGATCCAAGCATAGTATACACTAGCCTCATAGGCGCGGCGCCACGCCGCGCCAGCCACCGTGTGTACCGAAGTAAAAGAGGCGACAATCCGTGAGGAATTTGAAAAAAAAATTTGGAAAAATCGAGGACACATGTGTATTTTCGAAAAAGTCAAAGGTCTTTTTCGTAAAAAACGAAGGGCCTGTACGTAATAAATGGAAAAGTCAAAGGTCTTTTTTGTAAAAAACCGAGGGTCTGTACGTAATAAATGAGGACCCGTACGTAATTTAGAAAACTGCGGGGCGCTATCCTGCAAAAATTTGGGTGAAAAAAAACTGCCAGGGACCTTTTCGCGAGGAAAAAGGACCTTTACGTAATTTCCGAAAAACTGGAGGAAATGACCTCTCCCGGCCGTACGAAAATCCTCCCGCCACGCGGCCGACGGAGCACGCGCGCGGGCGGGAGCTGCGTGACGTGGATGCCCTGGGGGGGCCGGAATCCCCCAGGTTTAGTATCGTATTATTTTGAGCCTGTTTCGATGTTACAGTATTTAAAAACCGCAATATGTGAAAACCATAGTATATTAGTATTTGATGTATCGGTTATAAAATACTATAGTACGTGAGTACCACAGTATTTTACAGTATTATGAAAACTTTTGACATGTTTAGTAATTGTAGTATTTATGTGCAGTATTGTATTTAAGAAAGTTGTTATTAGGCTTTAGCGAAGAGCAACTTATTATTTGGACGTGCATTTTTATTGTCAGTAGATTTGATATGAATAAATATGTGATGATAGCCAGTACAAGCCAGCTCGGCCTTTTGTACGTTTCAACGTCCAACGATCGGTATATATCATTAAGGCGTAGAAAACTCATGCATGCCATTCAACAATACATAATATATTAATATGTCATCTAAAATAATACGTACGTACCAGCCCATGTTATCAACGTTTCACGCTATGGAACACGATGAAGATTGGGGATGAGCCAACGCGTGCAGCTTGGGTTTTTTTTTTTTTAAAAAAAAGAGGTAGTGTGTGGGTTTTTAAAAACTCTAAAAATATCGTGGTAGTGTCCTACTATATGGTTTATAAAACCACAGCATTTGTTGTACCAAACGTTTAAAAGTTCTTAGTACCATAATATTTTTTAGAAACCAGGGTATTTCCTCAAAACTCGAAAAATACTTTTGTATCCAAACAGGCTGATTATGGATTCAACATTGACGAAACCACACAATACATACATCGGCCTTACTTCTTTGCCAACATCCGTCTGATGAATGCTTGATCACCATGCAAGAAATAGCATCACCACACCATGCTCATCATATACTGTGAGATACATGCCTTGATTCACAATATTTCGGTACACATATAAATTGGAACAAGTACGGTCCAATTATTTGGCCACTGACTTCTTCAATAGCACCACACGCCTTTGATATAATTTGGACCGTGTTGACACTCATTTTATGCGTGTTTTCACATCCCAAATTTTTGGTAAATCGATAAGAAATGACCATATTTATATATTATTACTACTAACCTTAACCAGGAATCAAATTTTGTATTTTTGGAATATTCTTTGAAGAAATCAACGTAAATACGTCAGAAAATGCGCAAAAAATACAATGGGCCATATTGGCCGAAGACCCAAGCTAGTGCAGCCCAAGAGCCGCCCCAAAAACCGACCAAAAACCGACCCAAGAGCTAGTGCAGTCCTTGGATTTGAGAAAAATAAAGAATTAAGCTAGTACAATACACGAACGACGTAGGTAGCAAGATAGTGGTGTATGGCATGTAGATGGGCCTACGGCCTCTTTGTAAATAGCCAGTGTACATCAAATCTTGCTTAATTACTACTCTATCAGCCGATAAAATTAAATTCCTCCCAAAAATAAATGACATCCAAAGGTAACGAATCCATGATTTAAGGTATAAATGCAGGCAGCTATTACAAAAGAGGCTATACTAGACGGCTACATCACAGACGGTTTGACAAAACCGTCTGTGATTGACACTAACACAAACGGTTTTAATTTGGACACCGTCTGTGTTAGTGGTCGAGTATCACAGACGGTCCTTACCAATGAACCGCTCGTGATACTTTCGTATCACGCGGTTTAAAATAAAAACCGTCGTGATAATCTGAATTATCACGCACGGTTTTTATTAAAACCGCTTGTGTTGTGTAGACTATCACAGCCGGTTGTTGTTAAGAACCGTCTGGGAATGTTCACAGACGGTTTTTACAAGAACCGGCTGTGATGTCCCTTTGTCTGTCATATTCTAGATCAGAGGTTAATATATAAGTACACATTGCTTCTAATAACTTAACTACGTAACTACTGAGACAAGAGGTCACAAATTAAAGGCAAATTTATTAATTTCAATTAGAGGGAAATTCATTACATAAGTCGCATTGTAAAGAGTTTCCCAGTTGTAATCTTTTGGGCTTCAGACGCTTCTTCTTCGACTTTGGGACTTGGAGGATCACCGCTGAATTCTCGAACGCCGTTAAGATTGCCCTTGTCCTCTGCACTTCCTCGTGCAGCCGGGCAAATGATCAGCAGCATCCATCATGTCGCATATGATAGCATTAAAACATTCCTCACAATCTGCTGTTTCGCATGAGCGGCAAGGCTATCCATCACCAGCGTAATGCGAGTAGAGCTTCTTCCGCATTGCGCACATTGTGGAGAAGAACCAGGTGAGAGTGTTTCCCTTTCTTGAGCGGCAGCGAGACGCCCCGTCGACGGCGGAGGATCAGTCAAGTCGACGGATGCAAGAAAGTCGGGAAGGAGAGCAGTATGGTGCGGAGAAGTCGCTCCAGATGCAAATTGCTGGCCGCCTGTAAGGTTCCGCCGAACAATTCGTGATGAACAGATGAGAGGAAGGAGATGATCACAAGAACAGTAGTAGAAGTCATGTTGTATTGTATATTGTATTGTACGTACGTAGAAGACCTGGATTAGGAGCGCATATTTAACCTTTAGCACAAAAGGTTCGTATACCCAAACATTAATGATATAGACGCTTCGTATAACGATCGAGAGACGTTAATTAGACGATCGAAACACGGCGCTCGCATCGAACACGCGCGCGATTCGTATGAAGCTTATGACGACGGTTTTCATAAAAACCGCTCGTGATAATATATCGACGGCTACATCACGACGGTTCATACGGAACAAATGCTCGTGATTAAACCGCCTGACGGTTTAAATCGCAACCGCCGGTGATATTTTCACGACGGTTATTATCACGAACGGTGCGTGATAATTGAGACATCACAGACGGTTCAGATACTAACCGTCTGCGGAAATTTGAAATTTCACGACGGTTAGTAATACGAACCGTCGGTGGTATCGTTTAAACTACGTAATCTATAGAGACGAGTCAAATTCAAGGTAATTTTATTACAAAAGTGCACTAAAAGACATTCCCGCATTTGAATCTTCGGCTTCATATGCTTCTTCGCCGACTTCGGAGTTGGAGGATCACCATTGTGTTCTCGAATGCCGTCAAGATTGCCCTTGCCTTCTCGACCTCCTCCTCAAGCATGGGCAAATGATCATTAGCATGTTCCATAATCTGAAACAGGATGTCAAGATGCGCTTCGCATTATCGGCCAAATCGCTTGATCGGCAAGTTTATCCAAGTGTGTCTGCAGTGCGCAAGATCTTCCTCCGCTTGCGCACACCTGTGAGAAGAACGAGGCCGAGGGCGGTTTCCTATCCTCGCGGCAATGAGACACCTCCGTCGACGGCGGATGATGAGGTCCAACCGACGGATGGAAGCGAGTGGAGGAAGGAGAGCGGGCGTGAGCGGAGGAGCTGCCCAGACGTAAATTTTGGCCGCCGAGTAAGGTTGCGTCCGAACAACTCATGATGGATAGATGAAAGGAAGGAGATCAAAAGAATTTTAGATGTCATTATTGAGAAATCGGTGATCCGTGATGAAGAAGATGATCGGGGAGAGCATAGTTTGTAGAAGGATTAGGCGCGCATATATAAGCATTAACGCATGCAGACGCTTCGTATTTCAAACCATCTCTGCTATTATGATCAGGGAGAGCATAGTGTGTAGAAGAGCAGGATTAGGGCGCGCATATATAAGCATTAACGCATGCAGACGCTTCGTATTTCAAACCATCTCTGCTATTATGATCAGGGAGAGCATACTGTGTAGAAGAGCAGGATTAGGGCACGCATATTTAAGCATTAACGCAGACGCTTCGTATTTCAAACCATCTCTGCCATTAATATCACAAACCGTTCATATTCTGATATTAATATCACAGACCGTTCGTCTGATATTAATATCACAGACCGTTATTAATACGAGCCGTCTGTGATAACTAAACAACACAGACGGCTCGTATTAATAACCGTCTGTGATAACCAAACATCATAGACGGCTCGTATTAAGAACCGTCTGTGATAACTAAACATCACAGACAGCTCGTATTAAGAACCGTCTGTGATATTTATTATCACACACGGTTCGCGTAATAACCGCTCGTGATAATTACATACCACCAATAATTGGCGTGTGATATCACGTGTCACCAATAATTGGCGATACCTGTGATTTCGATCTCACCGCCCATTCTCTCCACATCGAATGGCCGCACCGCTTCCTCCACGGCCGGCCCTTATTAATAACTCCCCATCAACCTTTCCACCGGTACTAGTCACGCGTGAGTTCATCCACTAGCTAGCTTCCTGCATGCATCTCCCCTCCGCTGTGAGCTAGCACCTCCATCGCGGCAAGTCCGGTTCATACTAAACAACACACTCTTGCCGTAAGTGTCGTAAGTGTGTCTTGTTTAGTGTGACCGGTCGTGCCGCGAAGGGTTTGTTAGCTTGATATCCTGTAATAGATCGATCTGAATGTGTTGTTGAGTTTTTGTGCTTGCCTCTGTATTTGCATGTTCCTCGACGATGCCGACCATCGCCGAGATGTTGCCCGGCTAGCTTCCGCATGCATCTCCTCCGCCGTGAGCTAGCACCTCCATATCGCGCACGCTCGGTTCATACTAAACAACACACTCTTGCCGTAAGTGTCGTAAGTGTGTCTTGTTTAGTGTGGACCGTCGTGCGCATGAAGGGTTTGTTAGCTTGTTATCCTGTAATAGATCGATCCGAATGTGTTGTTGAGTTTTTGTGCTTGCCTCAGTATTTGCATGTTCCTCGACGATGCCGACTATTGTCGAGATGTGATGTCCACTCCGACAATCCTTCTTTTCCCGCAAAATTCAAGGCAATTTTATTACAAAAGTTCAAAAAAGACATTTCAGATTTTTCAGCGAATTGACGTTGTCGATTCTTCTCGAAGCGACTATCCATCTGCTTTTTCCACTTCTTTTCTTCATCCGAGGCCTGCACTGTGTCTTGAGGAATGCCACATCCAAGACCCAAGAGCTGGTCAAGAATCGGTCTTCGATGTGGCATTCCTCAAGACACGGCAGCAGCCCTGATGAAGAAAAGAAGTGGAAGAAGCATGGATAGTCGCCACGCATTTGGTATCGCTGCACGGTTCTATTAACGAACCGTGCGTGATAAAACAATCCTGCGACGGTTATTAACACGAACCGCTTGTGATAGTATGCATCATGCGGCGGTTCGTGTTAAGAACCGCTGCGTGATAATGTAGACTATCGCAGCACGGTTATTTATGTGAACCGTCTATGATAGGCAACAATCACCGACGGTTATTAAGTTGAACCGCTCGTGATATTGCTTGTATCACAAACGGTTCATATTATTAACCGTCGGTGATAATTCGCGCACGTTATTAATACGAACCGTCGTGATATATCATTTTCACGCACCGTTTGTGGTTGGAACCGTCTGTGATATTCTGCGTAGTATTAATTGCTTGGCGTACTTGCTTGAAGGATGTCGACACCGATCTGTCTTCATTGCGCTTCATCGGTGGAGCAAGGCGGCCGGCTTTAGGGAGTTGGGGGCGAAAAAATATCACCGTCTTCTTAGTGATCTGATCAGAGGTTAGTATACTTAACATTCTTAGTGATCTGATCAGAGATTAGTACTCAATTACATAACATTCTTAGTGATCTGATCAGAGGTTAGTAGTAGGGGTAATAATCATTTTTGACACCCATTTGTCACTTGTGTAGCGTAGATGGACCGAAGCTGGATGTATATTGAGAACCGTGTGTGTGAAGAGTACACATCGCGTGTCTCGCTTAGAAGGGCGGCCGAGCTGGATATGTTGAAGAAGGGGATGAAATATATGTATTGCCCATGTATTGATTGTGATAATCTCAAGATGTTTAGCAACTCAGCGCAGATTGAAGCTCACTTGATTCGAAGGGGTTTCAGAAAAGGGTACAAATGTTGGACCAGTCACGGTGAAGAAAAAAGTACACAAGAAGGTAGTTATGACATAGTCGAGGAGGCAACGATATACCGGATGTGGACTGTTCTTTCGATCATGAGGATAGGTCGCAGGATGACAACTGGATCAGATGTTACGTGATGCGTAAGGAACTATAGTGAGAGAGAGTTTGGTAAATTCGAGGGCTTGATGGAGGACTCGGAGAAACCTTTGTTCCCGGCTGCAAGCCGCAATACACGAGGTTGTCATCGTTCTAGAACTGCTAAAATTGAAGGCAAGCAATGGTTGGTCCGACAAGAGTTTCACGGCATTATTAGGTCTCCTAGTGGACATGCTTCCAACGGAAATGTGTTGCCGAGAACCACCTACCAAGCCAAGAAGATTCTTTGTCCATTAGGAATGGAAGTAGAAAGAATACATGCATGTCGGAATGGTTGTATCCTGTGCACGTAAAGAGTATGCTAGCTTACATGTTTGTCCGGTGTGCAAAGCATCCCGATACAAGCGTAAAAATGACTCGATGATGGGAAGGGCATCGAGGTGAAGCAAGGACCTCCTGCTAAGGTGATATGGTATCTTCCTGTAATCCCCGCTTGAAGCGCTTATTTGCAAACCGCAAGGATGCAAGATTGATGCGTTGGCACTACGAGCGTAAGAAAGACGGAATGATAAGACATGTTGCTGATTCTGCCAAAGGAGGAACATCGATAGGATGTTTGTAGATTTCGTGTGGAACCGAGAAATATAAGGTTTGGGTTGAGTACGATGGAATGAATCCTTTTGGTAACATGAGCAACCGACATAGCACCGCCCGTGACTCGTGCATGTACAACCTTCCTCCTTGGCTGTGTATGAAGCGGAAATATATTTTGATGTCACTACTTATCCAAGGGCCAAGCAACTGGCAATGATATTGATGTGTTCCTAGCCCCATTGGTGGAAGATCTTGCAATCTTGTGGAATGAAGGGGTACATGTATGGGATGCGGACAAACGAGAACTTCACTCTACACGCCATGTTGTTACGCACCATTAATGATTTTCCTGCCCTTGGTAACCTGTCGGGGTTGAGTATAAAAGGAGCCAAAGCGTGTCCGCACTTTGCTTAGATTATACCGAGAGTGTGTGGTTGAACAACTCGCGAAAATCGTGTACATGCGTCACCGTAGGTTCCTTCCAAAGTATCACCCATACCGCAAGATGAAGAAACAATTTGACGGAAAAAGAGGATGACTCAGTATCAAGACCTTTTAGCGGGAAAGAGGTGTATGATATGGTCAAGGATATAAATGTTGTGTTTGGAAAGGGACGTAAATTGAGGAAGAACATGTGGAAAAAGAGGTCAATATTTTGGGACTTGCCTTATTGGGAGCACTTAGAAGTTCGCAATTGCATCGATGTCATGCACGTAGAGAAGAATGTATGTGACAGCTTGATTGGTCTCTTCTGAACATTCCCGATAAAACAAAGGATGGTGTTAACGCAAGGCGTGACTTGGTCGCTATGAACATCGGGACCGAGTTAGCACCGATAGAGACCGATAAAGGCCGGACGTACCTCCCCAAAGATGTTACACTGCCTAAGTCCGAGAGAACTGAATTGTGCCATCCTTAAATGGTGTGAAAGTTCCATCCGGTCACTCCACAAGCATGAAGAAACTTGTTTCCATGGAACATTTGAAATTAATTGGCATGAAGTCTCACGATCGTCATGTGCTAATGACTCAAATGCTACCTGCTGCAATTAGAAGTATTTTGCCGAACAAGGTTCGAGTGACAATCATAAGGCTATGTTATTTCTTCAACGCAATTGCTCGTAAGGTCATTGATCCGGATGGACTAGATGCTCGCAAACCGAGGTGGTGACAACTCTATGTCATCTAGAGATGTATTTCCTCCATCATTTTTGATATCATGGTCCATCTCATTGTCCACCTTGTGAAAGAGATAAAAATATGTGGCCCGTATTTCTCGTCATATGTACCCTTTCGAGAGGTACATGGGAATTCTGAAGTCCTATGTACGCAATCGATCTCGACCGGAGGGTAGCATCATCGAAGGTTATACAACAGAAGAGGTCATTGAATTCTGCATCGGCTACATTTCTCAGGTAGAGCCGATAGGTGTACCTCTATCTCGTCACGAGGGGAGGTTAGAGGGTATAGGGACTATCGGGAGGAAAGCAATAACTCCGGATCAAAATACGTATGCTCAAGCCCATTTCATGGTTTTACAACACATGACTGAAGTGACCCCATATATTGAAGAGCACAAGGACATGCTACGTCAGGAGAATGCAGCCGATCGGTTTGGATCACGAGACAACACAACCGCCGGCTCAACGAATGGTTGAAGGCGCAATTGACTAGGAGGTCGTCAAATGAAACACTACAATGGTTGGCAAAAGGGCCAAAATTTACAATTGTGACATGGCAAGGATACGACATTAATGGCTACACATTTTATACAACAGATCAAGATAGAAAGAGCACAAGTGCGTAACTCAGTGTCCGCATAGATGCCTATGATTCGCACGCGCGCATCACCTGGCGAAGCTCGTACTACGGGCTTGTAGAGGAGATTTGGGAGCTTGACTACGTAATTTTCAAAATTCCTCTATTTTGGTGCCGTTGGGTCCAACTCCACGGGTGTAAAGGTTGACAAGTACGGCGTCACTACCGTGGACCTCGAATGTGTAGGATACAAAGACGAACCATTCGTACTCATGAGGCAAGTTGTTCAAGTATTTTATGTAACCGACCGCAAATAAGAAGTGCCATGTAGTTCTTCAGGGAAAAGAAGGATTGTCGGGTTGAGAATGTTGTGGATGAGGAAGAGTACAATCAATTTGATGATTTGCCTCCATTCGGAGACGACATCGAGCTCGATGAAGAACAAGGCGATGAAGCAAGCTATATGCGTATCGATCATCGTGAAGGGCTTTATTTAAAATGATATAGCCAAAGTGTAATAAATGATATAGGTTATGCATGTGTTTTTCATAAATGTATGTATGTTCCATTGTAATTGTAAAATGACTAAGGAACCCATGCATTGTAATTGTAAAATGACTAAGGAACTATATGAAATAGTTATATTTATGGTTATGCTTGCGTTTTTCATAAATGCATCTATGTTCCATATTGTAATTGTAAAATGACATAGGAACCTAGCTAGCTTATAGTGAACTATCACAGACGGTTTATCAAAAGAAACCGCTCTGGATAACATATCACGAGCAGTTCTATCGACATAACCGTCTGCGATATTCATTATCACGCACGGTTCTATATATAGAACTGTCAGTAATAATGCATATCACGCACGATTATATTGATAGAACCGCTGCGTGATAATGCATATCACGACGGTTATATTGATAGAACCGTCTGTGATAGATCATCTTTAAATACCGCAGCTAGGTTCTGCGGAGTCCGCCTCGCGCGATCTCTTGTCTCCACTCTGCAGCGCCCGCTAGCTAGGTTTTGCTCTCCCTCCCGACGCCACCGCCCTCCCTCGCCGCTCCTCCCGGCCGGCGGTCCCCGACGCCGGTCCTCCTCCCGACGCCGCCGCTCCTCCCTACGCCGCCTCCGGCCGGCGGTCCCCGACGCTTGTCCTCCCTCCCGACGCCGCCGCTCCTCCCTCGCCGCCCCTCCCGGCCGGGCGGTCCCCGACGCCGGTCCCTCCCTCCCGACGCCGCCGCTCCTCCCGACGCCGCCTCCCGGCCGGCGGTCCCCGACGCCGGTCCCTCCCTCCCGACGCCGCCGCTCCTCCCGACGCCTCTCCTCCGAAGCGGTCCCCGACGCGGTCCCTCCTGTGCTTCACATGTTAGCTTTATGATATATATATGCTTCACATGTTATATGCTTCACATGTATATGCTTCACATGTATATATATATATGATTCACATGTTATATGCTTCACATGTATATGCTTCACATGTATATATATATATATATATATATATATATATATATATATATATTTCACATGTTATATGCTTCGCAAGGTCTATTTGGAAGGCCCATAGCTCACTGCAATTAGCTAATCGTTAGAACTTTGTCAAAGGGCATAAAGCAAGTGACACACTGCAGTGTATCTTGTTCAATGAACTTGACGCACTGGTTTGTGTCACTTGATTCATAGAACTTTGACAAGCTGGGTCCATAGCTCACTTCAGTTAGTTTTTTCTTAGAAGAGAGATGGCGTCCACACAGTCTTCGTCGTGCCGTCATCCGGGTCTCACGCTACCAAGATCGCGAGCTATGGGCCTTCCAAATCTAAACGTGGCGAGGAGTATCGAAAGGCCGAGAGGGCGAATGACCATCACGGTGGTCTCTCCGGATGGGGTCCTCTGAACCGCCGAAAGCGCGTCATCATTTCGGACTACCGCGGGATAATTGGAAGGCAACGGGTCCCCATCGCCATAGCAAGCTGGAAAGATTTGACAAAGGATCACAAAATCAGCTATGGGAGGAACTTACAAATTCGTTCGAGTTCCCAGCAGCCACGAGGACTCGTGCAACGGCAAGCGCTCCTCGCGATGGGAAAAGCATGGAAGAATTTTAAGAGCACTCTTGTGACGGCACGTGGCCGAGGATGTCACGCCTTCACGAAGTATCCTTTCGTGTCGCGGAAACATGGGAGGCCTTTGTGCAGATGAAGACGACGCCGAATTTGTACAACAAAGTGCGGCGCACAAGGATCTCCAGTCACAAACATGCACCTCACGACTGCGATCGCTGGTACGCGGGTAAAATCCGCAATGGAGGATGCAGATGAGGTCGCAATCCGATCGGAGGCCTCTCCGCCATTTGCCGGATCGCAAACGAGCGCGCCGAATCGTTAAGAGCGAGGTCATCAACCACATCTTCGTGTCTCTTTCAAAACCCCGCAGATGAGGAAGTGTCCCAACGCATGGTAAAATATGTTAAACAACATACTTGTTAACACCTCTTGAACTTCATGGGTTCAAAATAACATGATTAATTGCCTCTTGCAGCAATCATTGACTACCGAATCTTCTCGTGGCTCCTTTGAAGAATATAGGAGATAGATTTACTATCACAGCCTTGGGAGACAAGGAGCACCAGTCGCACACGAGGCATGGGGTTTATGTACCTTGGAGCGCGGATTTCCAGTTACTCGAGACATATAGGAGTAGGAAGAGATCCAAGGCGTCGCAATAACAAATAAAACAGGAGCTTCGTGCTCAACTTGAGGAACAACTATCTGCCTCACTTCGAGGAGAGATAATTTCGTTGCGGGAAGAACTGAGACAAGTCCGCAACCAATCGCAACCCACTCCTAGTACTGCGGTACCCAGTCCCCCTCAACGTCGCAGTAGCTGCGCGTCCACACCAATTTCTGAACATAGCAACGACCACTTACGTATTGATGACATTCAGGTAATGTACCTCTTTAGAATGGTACATAGATCTCTCTGGTGGACGCCTTAACTCATCTTGTATCGTTATGTAGGAGCCCATGCCTTGCACCCTCACAGTCAGGCTTGTTGGCTCTATTCCCGTTGATGCTGGGCATGGCATGGTGTATCCATTGCTACCAGGGACACTCGTGCACGGTGTACAAGTAGACACCGGTTTCATGAAGGTCCAGGTGGACATGATTAATGATATTTTTAAGCCCGTCCCTCTTGAGAAGCCCCCAAACGAAGAGATTAAGACATACGGGGATGCCGTCCACACATTCATTCAGTGGCCCAAGAGGGACATCGTCCTCGACATGTCTGTGCCACAATCTTCACATCCAGTGGCCCAAGAGGGACGTCGCCCTGGACCTGGCACATCGGCTCCGGTGGCTTCACCTCCACCTCCAAATCCAGTAAAGTCTGTTGCATCGGCTCCCGCCGAGACGCCACCGAGAACATATCATAAGCGAGGCTCCAAGGCCTCCAAGGCTCATGCGACGAAAGTTAAGCCGCGTCCCGTGCCATGGAAGTTTGTTCTAGGAGTGTCGTTATTGCCCGATTCACAATTACGCCAGGTTGGTATGATTTGCAATAGATTGCATGCCTGGTACATGGAGAAGTCCAACATGAAGCCAAACCGGCAGAGTGCATTGACTCTGAAATATAACGACACGCATTTCCTCAACGACTTGGGCTACATCGTCGTGACATTCGATGATTTATTCTTACTATTCAATCTCGACGAACTCGACGCCTCACTTCTACGATGCTGGACACTGTAAGTGTACTGCACAATGAAGTTCTACATTCACGTTATACAGATAAATGTCATTACTCTTTCTTTATGTATAGATACATGATCCAAGAAGTCCGGCGATCGCGACGACCGGTGGGTTTCCTCGACCCTCACTTGGTCTCCGAGCAATGTATCAATGCAGATGCATCCTTCGTGCAAGGTTACATAACGAGGGGATTGATTGCTCGCACCGACAAGGAATACATCATGGTACCCTTCAACCAAGGGTAAGTGCTTCACTAGTTGCCACACATATGTTTCATTTGTACTTTACATGCGGCATGAACTTAGGATTAATCACTATGGCGACACACATGACTAGGCATCACTGGATTTTGCTTGTGATTGTACCAAAGTGGAGCAAGGTAATATACCTTGATTCCCTCCTTAGGAGCAACCACGACTTGATCTTGTGCAAGAAGTACTTAATAGGTAAACTCATTTCCTCCATACATAACTCTATTGTAATATTTCTTTTGTTTGCCACGGCCGAGGATAAGTTTTTTGAATCACGTAGGGCGTTTGCCGATTATGTTGCTCAAGGAGGAAGACACGACAAATCCAGTGACACGCTACGACACAACACGCGATTTCCGGTACCCGCTACAACACAACAATCCTATATCATACTTTGTTATAATGCCTCTAGAATTGACAATACCGATGTATGTAATTCTATTTTTGCGAAGCCACCAGCAGCTACGAACAACGTATGTGGATTCTACGTTTGCCGCCATATGAAGGAAATCATTGCTACTAAGATCAATGATCCAGAGGTTTGTCAGGTCCTTCCAATAATTATTACTTTCTGATTATATATATGTATTTGTATTACACACACATGCTAATTAATGACTTAACATTGCTCCTAGCGACAGCGGGTGCACTTCGACGAAAGTGCATATGATCTTGACAATCTCATGGAGATTCGTGCAATCATCTCCCAATTCTTGCTAGGAGAGGTCATAAGTAGGAAGGGAGAGTTCTACGCCGGCAATGGTGATAATTAGATGTTGAAACATTGGATTCAACTGTACAAATCAAACAATTCCTTCAAATGAATTCATTTGTCAGATTTTGTGTAACGATTTTCATTCTATATATATATGTATGTGATCTCATGTGTATGCAATTTTGTTGTAATTTACTATGAGTTGCAATTAACTTATATCTCATTTATCCAGTAATCGCTTGCTTGCTTGCGTTGAGAGGGCATGGCTAGCATATCCGAGGCTAGCCAAAAATATCAAATAAAATGGATGATGCACTTGGTATCACTGACGGTTCGTTGTTAAAATGCATCGTGATACAATATCACAGATGGTTTCAAAGAGTGCCGTCTGTGGTGTGAATGATATCACAGACGGCCTTTACTACTGACCGTCTGTGATACACAAATATCACAGACGGTTAGTAATGAAAACCGTCTGTGATATACAAAACATCACAAACGGTTAGTAATAAAAACCATCTGTGATATTGTATATATCACAGACGGTCTTTATTACTAACCGTCTGTGATAGTCTTGTATCACAGACGGTTTTTATAAAAACCGTCTGTGATACAAGACTATCACCGACGGTTTTTTATAAAAAAACCGTCTGTGATACTCGAATATCACAGACGGTTAGTAATAAAGACCGTCTGTAATGTTGTTATCACAGACGGCTTGGGAACCGTCTGTGATAACCACAACTATCACTGACACCTAGACACTGACGGTTCAAGAACCGTCTGTGATGACGGTTCCGAACCGTCTGTGATAGGGCTGTAGTATCATAAAGTATCAAATCATATCGCTCCTGCATGCATGACCGTTTAGACCTATTCAAACGAAGGGCCGGGCCTCAAAAAGCCCGACCCGACTGAAGCAAAGTCCGAAGCCTAAAAAAGTCTGATTCTTCCATTTTCAGAATAAAATTATTACTATTTACTTCTTTGTTGAATAAATTATTACTAATTAATTCATTGCCCGAATAAAAAAATTACTAGCATTTATTCAATTGACTGTTACAGGCTTTCCACGGGTTTCGGGCTGGTCCAGCGAGCCAAAATCAAGGACCAAGCCCGGCCCAGCTCGAGCCCAAAAAACTGGACAGGTCGGGCCGGGCCGGACTGTGCACGAACAGGACTAGGACTGTTACATCCTGTATATAATCTCCTTCCGATGTTCACATGGAAACTTGCGAATAGATAAGTTCACACCGCCAAAAAGATAAGACTTAGCAATTAAGATACGATTAAAAGGGGTTATTATTGCGCTAATCCAAATTCATGAATAAATGGCAAGCTTTTCATTTGAGAAAAATATGGCAAGAATTGATGCCCCAAAATTATATATTTCTTTGTGCCCCTATATATAACTATATAAGCACAGAGGCAAAAGGAGAATCGCAGTGACATACCACAGAGAAACATAGGAATACAAAGAACAGCGTGTACTAGGGTCCTTGTTGCTTTCATGGCTCTCATGATCATGTGTAGCGCTCTCTCATCCTGCTATGCAGCAGGTAAGCACTCTGTGCATATAACTTTATATGTATATTAGTTAAATTTCTGTATATACTAGTTAAATGTCTATACGTTACTATGTATAAAAATCATTTTATCTTAGTTACATATCTGTATATACTAGTTAAATATCTGTGTGTTGCTTTCCGATGGTATACTGTGCCGTAGTCACTCTCAAAACATTAATGTGGTAGTGAACAAAATGGAACAATTGATTTGATCTCCAAGATTTGTTTGTGCGTAGCACTATATATAATCACTGGCAAAATTAAGGAGCATCACAATAACACATCTAAGCATAAGAAGGCCGTGGCGCTGTCACCCGGCGCTGAGGAAGACGGCCAAGCGGGGCGCTGTATGGGAGGACACGGACGTAGAGACGAAGGGGGCCAGGGTGGCGGTGGAGGGGGCTGAGGATGCTGTGGGGGTGTTTAGTGCTGCCTGTACACTTGTTGTTCATGTATTGCTTACGTTTCTTGTTTATTTAGTGATGTTTACAATACTGTGGTGAGCTTAGTTGTACTTCTCTTTACCATGTTGACGCTCGTACCACTCAATTGATGGCAATTGCACCGACGACCGCACCACTTGAATAGTGAATTCAATTGATGGCAACTACACTAATGTATGAACCATTCGATTACATACTTAATGACATTGCAAAATATTTCGAACAACAGGCGAGAGAACTACGGTACACCTTATACTTCATTGCTTATAGGTGGAAGGAGCCTCGTGGTACCCACATGTAGTGTTGCTGAGGGGGGCACCTCGGACGTGGCTAGTCGTCGTTGTAGTGGCAAGCACATATACAACTAGGGTTCATGCAACAACATATTGCGTCGTACGAACTTCCTATATTGATGACCTCCTCGTTGCCCCTCCCGCGCTCCATCTGCTGACGGATGTCATCGTTGTGCTCTTCGAGAATTTCAATCCGTGCCTCAAAGTGAGTGATTCGCTCCCACAACATATCCACGTACCTCACAACGTACCGTTCATTGCGGGGGTCAATCCATCGCACGAAATCGCATTTATCCATCTGCTACAAAGGAACATTAACATCGAAACTCTATTAGCAGTACTACAAAATAGACGATTGCTTACTTGTACCCCAGAGAATGGGCATCGGAAGAAACGTCGCCCGCCATCCAAATGGCCTTCTGCCACCTGCACCACTGCATCCTGCATGTGTCTATATTTCGGCCACACTGGCTAAGCGCACCTATTTAGCAACAAGCGGTAGTTAACGCCGAAGTCCTCCTTCCATTCGAGCGGAAGGTCCCCCCTTGGTGACCCATGTTTGAGTGGCCCCTTGGCGTTTATCATGGTGGCTTACTCTGAGAGACCATGTGATTATAACCCCATGTTTGTGATGAGTAATTGACAAGGGTTTTGGAAAGATTGAGTTTGGTTTGTTCGTTTCGTGCCATGTCGGCACTTGGCGCAGTCGGGTTTGGTTAGATGGACTTAAGGCGTATTCTTCTTCCCGATTGAGCTTTTGAGTCATTTCATGCTTGAGTATGATTCATTGATGCTAATTGTGATTACATATATCGAGAGGTGCTATGTAATGTATTTCTTATCTGTGATAGCTGCAGGACGTCGAGGTGGAGTCGTGGTGAGGCACGGAGGACCAGACTAGGCGCGGGCGGTGCCGAGATCAGAACGGTCAAGGTGTGCCGAAGACGGCGAGGACTCGAGGTGGTTGCGAGGCTTGGACGACAAGAAACGAGGAAACTTCCCGGAAGGTGCAGGAGGGGCGAATTGGTAATTTCGCAAGGCTGCATAAGTGGAGCGGTTTTCGTTTGGAGTTAGCGGGCAAAATGGGTTGAGAACCCGTTATGCAAGGGCTATAAATAGGAGAGGATCTCCTGGTGCATGTATAACTTGAGAGATGGCTTGGGGAGAGGGTTAGAGTTTGTTTTGCTTTGTGTCCCTCTTTTGCTTTGGGCTTTAGTTGTTGTGGGAGCAGGAGGTTGTTGGTTCCTGTCTCCTCTACGTGTGTGTGAGTTCTCCTCTCCAGGAAGCATTTAGTGTTCTTGAGTTCTTGAGCTTGTGAGAGGGAGAGGATGAGTTGATGCCCATGTAATCATTTCCCTTGAATGTCCATGCGTATGGGCACTCATCTGTAGTCTTCTCCTATCAATATATGAGAATGACTGTGTTTGATCTCTTCTGGATTTCAGTTCTTTGATTGTGTTTATGCCTCTGTTCTCTCCTCTCAGTTCTTGATGTGAGTTCTTTTTGAAAGGCCGCGGATTATTCTTGTTCTGTGTTGGGGATAGGTCACAAGATTATTTGATCAGATTACCCCCAAGAGCAGAAATCAATTTTATGGATATCTTTTTCTCTCAGGATGCGCCTCACTTCCTCTGTTATTTTGTACTTCTAGGGTTTACTATTTGCGTGAGCAGAGCAACCTTGTTTTTGGTTTCTTGATTGAAAGGAGAATGAGCCTTATGTCTTCTTGGTCAGAAATCATCTCTTCTTGAGAATTATTAGCCATATGACACAAGGTATCCTTTTGATTTTATCTGACAAAAGTATTCCCTGTTGAAGTTTTCTTCAGTTT
The DNA here is from genome assembly GCA_036346575.1 of Dendrocalamus sinicus. Taxonomy (NCBI): domain Eukaryota; kingdom Viridiplantae; phylum Streptophyta; class Magnoliopsida; order Poales; family Poaceae; genus Dendrocalamus; species Dendrocalamus sinicus. The sequence goes on along the minus strand of CM070672.1, from coordinate 444,139 downwards.
CCCTGCAGATTGCATCCATTCAATCTATCTGATAAATCATGAATTGGATGTGAAAACTGAGTTTTATTTAGCCTCCTCTTTCATTTTGTCTTGGTGAGGAGAGGATTTCCTCATCCAGATTTCCAATTGTTGTTTCATTTTTGTGTGGGTAGTCTCCTCTGTTCTCTCACAAGGTGTGCTGCGTTGCGAGCTGTCTGCAGTAAATACTTTGCCACTCGTTTCTATCAGGTATAGCATTTCCCTTTTTGTTCGGACAGGGCAAGTTCTTGTTGGTTCAGTTTGGACAGCAGTCCCTTTTGTGCTTTTCGGCTAATCTCAGTTTCAGTGCAGCCCACGTGCAGCTCGGTCTGCTAGTGAAAGTGTTTGAGCCTGAAATTTTCAGCAGCATATGCTCTTTATTTCTGCTAGTGATTGCTGCCAAGTTGCCTGAATATCCTCCTATCGGCAAGAATCAACTAGCTCTTATTGTCTGCTTCTTTTGGAGTTCAATTTGTTTTTATTTGAGATGTGTTTTGCTTTTGTTTTTCAGACTGCACACCCTGTTTTTTGTTAGCTTTTACTGTTATCTTTCAAGCTGCCCGACTGTCCCTTTATTTCTCCTTTTTGCTCAAATTGACACTTTAGGCTGCTACTTTCGGCAGCTAGTTCAGGGACCACTCCAACCATTGTTGAAACTGCTACCAGTCCAGTAGCCTTGTGGAGATTAGACCATGGGTTTTAGCACTAAAACCAGTAGTTAAAAGAGGAGATTTAACCGAGTGTTATTTTCAGTTTGTGCTCTGTCTGCTTGTTGCAATTTCAGTTTCTCTAGTAAGCTCTTGTCATCAAGATTGATGTTCTCAGTTTCTTAGCAAGTTTTTTTAGTAACATTATGTGTTTTGGTAAGATAGATATTTCTCTCTTCATAGCTTGTATAGCTATTGGAGAGTTGAGATTTTAGTGAATATTTTGGGGGCGTTTTTTTTGTAAACGGCACCATTCACACCCCTCTGTTGCCATTTCGGTCCATCATACTCTACGATGGAGAAGATAGTTGTTCCTACCATCAATGCCTTGGGTATTCATTTTATAGCGTAATTACGGTGTCGCTGCATGCTTTATGACACAGGGCAGCTTTGCCCAACGACAAGATCACACAAGCCGACTTTGCACAGTGACATGACAGGACGGGCCAGCTTTGCGCAATGAGAAGACTAAACCAGACACCTTTGCGCAGCGACAGGACCACATAGACCAGCTGTGCGTAGTGACATGACCGCATAGGTCAGCTTTGCATAGTGACAAGACTAAAAGAGACACCTTTGCACAGTGACAAGACTACACACGCCAGCTTTGTGCAGCGACATGACCGTACGGCCAGCTTTGCGCAGTGAGAAGACTAGACAAGACATCTTTACATAGTGACAGAACCACACGGACTAGCTTTGCGCAGCGACATGAGTGCACGGGCGAGCTTTATATAGTGAGAAGACGAAACGGTCCACCTTTGCACAGAGAGTACACCAGATAGGATAGCTTTGCACAGCAACAAAACTACAAAGGCCAGCTTTACGCAGCGACAAGACTACAAGGGCCAGCTTTGCGTAGTGGGAAGACCTGACTGGGCAGTTTCACGTACCGACAATAGCACACTAGGAAGCTTTGTGCAGTAACAAGACCACACAGGCATCTTCATACAACGAGAAGGCTATAAGGGGTCTTATAAAAGGAGGTCGAAGAGATTTCTGAGAGAACACTATACAAGCAAACCCAACACTACACCGGCGCTTATGTGTAATCAAACCCAACATGGCATGTTACTCTCAATTGTACTATGAAGTCTATTTTAATTCAGACAAACTTATTTCCTCGTCTTTTTACATTCAATTATTCTCATAGCAATTCATCCAAAAACATTAACAAACCAATTCTCCTCCATGTACGAATTCTCGGTAACATCACAATATCAGTTACCCTCATTCAGAGGCACATCCATTTTTCTCTGCTAACATTTCATTCTGTGATGGTCATATTTCACAACTGCATAAGTACATGCATGACCAAGACAGTGGCACTGCAGATCACTGCCTCTTGTGTTCTTCCTGGGTACAACATGCAGAATCATGCATGCTACAACTCTACTAAATTCAGTAAAAATCATGCCAGATAGGTATACTAATTAACTAAATAAACAAGCAACAGTACTGTAACATCACATCATGCTTAACATGCTGGACAAAAGAGACAATGTAAGTTTGTACACGTAATGGAAATCCATGCTACATTATTACTATGGAGTAGAAAGGAAACCAAAGCACAGTGTCATATGTAGATAGATCTAGTAATGCTTAGGGCTTGCATTGCACGTGCGAGGCGAGTAATCCTTCTTGATGTCCTTCACTTTGTAACCACGTTGTTCATTGCCATCCTTTGCTCAAAGTAGTCACTCGAACACATTAGACCCAGCTCGAATATCGACAAGAGAAAGTTGTTGCTTGTGCTGGTTGAGCAAGATCCCAATGAAGTGGTGGTCTGGTGGTCAAAGCAAAGACGTATTTCTTCATCTTGCAGTAGTTTGTCGTCCACAACATCAATAAGCTTATCTGGAAATGCTTGACAAACCCACTGCCTAAGGCTCAATTCTCCTACGAACATGGGATCCGTCGGCCTCTTCCTAGTGAAGACTTCGAGTAGCATGATTCCAAAGCTAAACACATCGCTCTTCCGTGATGCTTTTCCCATGAACGCATACTCTGTTCAAGAAATTTTCGAGCGAAAAATATGTGTTAATAAAGAAACGAACACTATGTATCTTACAAAAGAACCTGCTCAAGTATGTTCAGTAGGGGTACCGTGCCATGTACCCAATTGTCCACGGCATGCTTGCTGAAACCATGGAGTTGTCATCGCCTATGATAATTTTGCAATGCCAAAGTCCGCCACATGCGCAATCATCTCCTCATCGAATAGCACATTCTTGGGCTTCAGTCACATGCAGGGACAACCTCATAGTGCCCATGATGAAGATACTCCAAAGCCATTGACACATCAAGCATGATGTCCAACCTTTTGGAATGATCGAGCAAGGACTGCGTTCGGTCGCGAAGGTATGACTCAAGCTACCATTCGGCATGTCTTGAAGCGGCGGTGCTCTCGAAATTCAAGTTGGAACAAGTGTTCAATATCTTTATCAAGTTGCGATGCCTAGCCATCCGCAACACTCGACACTCGGCATCAAAGCTCCTCATAGCCTGCTCGAATTGCATGTGAAGGACTTTTACTGCGACCACCAAACCATCATCCAGTTGGCCCTTGAAAACTTTGCCGAAACTTCCAACTCCCAACGTGTTATTGTCGCTGAAATTATCGGTGGCGCGGACAATCTCGTGGTAGGATACTGACCTATGGTTCATCACACCAGCCATATCGGTAGAAGTTATAACATTTGGTTGCTTATTCATTTTCTTTCTAGTCACCAGGTATAAGCAAACAGCAAGAGCACCAACAGCTGTGATGACAGCAGGGAGTACAAACTTGAGGAATTGTCGCCGTTGAGTTGGGTGAGACTTGTCTACACATGGCGAAAATCCTAGACGAGGAGCACCACACAGGCCGACATTCCCCATCAAAGATTGCACGGTGAGGTTTGAGAAAACACCTCCATTTGGTATTTGGCCTTTTAGCTTATTGAAGGAGAGATTCAAACTAGTAAGGTAGGTGAAGTTGGCGAAGTACTTGGGTATAGTACCCGAAAGATTGTTAGAAGATAGGTCTAATGTTGCTAAGCTGGTTAACCGACCAAAAGAGTCTGGGATTAAATCCTCGAATGAGTTGTGTGACAGATTTAGGTAGGTTAGCATCACAAGCTGTCCAAATGAACTTGGGAGGCTACCAACCAAAAGGTTAGAAGACAGTTCTATTGTGTCAATGACTTCCATGTGGCTGAGATCAGAAGGCAATGCGCCGGTTAGGGAGTTATGTGACAGGTCTAGTTGGATAACGTTATTAAGATGAAACAAGCTTGCTGGTATAGTAGAAGATAGATGGTTATAAGATAGTGAAATGTACTCTAACATGGTAAGGTTAGCTATGCCATCTGGTATAGAGCCAGAGAAATTGTTATCGTGGAGAAACAACATTACAATTCTACTTAGCATACAAATTTGTGTCGGAATTGGGCCAATCATGTTATTTCCGGAGAGATCAAGAAACTGGAGATTCTCCAACTTCGTGATGGATTCTGGGATTTGTTTGGTTAGTTGGTTTCCTGAGAAGCGTATCCTACTAAGATCACTTAGATTTGATAGTGTAGCTGGAAGCCCGCCAGTTAACTTGTTGTTGAATCCTGTAAATTCTACCAGATTTCGAGAGAGGTTTCCAACGTAGCTGGGGATACTCCCAGTGAAAGAATTACTGGATATGATAAGGATTCGGAGTTGTCTACAATTGCAAAGGCTGGCCAAGAAGTCAAGATCCCCTTGGAGGTGATTCATTTGAATATAAAGACGCGAAAGAGGTTTGATGTTTCCAAGTGTTGACGGTACTGATCCAGTGAGCAGGTTCGATACCAAATCCAGGAAATTCAATTCCGATAGGTTTCCAATAAAGGCAGGAAAGGAACCCGTTAGTTGATTATGTGCAAGATGCAGATAGGTGAGTTGTCTCATTGTCCCTAGTTCCACCGGAATCGGCCCACTTAGGTTGGAGAATGAGAGGTCAAGCAGATTGAGCGCGGTGAGATTGCTGAGCACAGCTGGGATAGGTCCGGAGATGCTATTTCCGGATATAGAAAGGAAAGTGAGCTGTGACAGCTTGGCTAGCCATGTCGGCACCACATCCACGAAGAGATTCACCGCAATTGAAAGTATCTGAAGGTGCTGGCATGTCGCAAGGCCCGATGGAATTTGACCCGTGAATTTATTCCAACCGAGAGTGATTGTTTGCAGCATGGGGAGGCTAAAGCTTTGGTTGCTGGGTATAGGCCCGGTTAGGTTGTTGTTGTGGATCACTAGGCTTTCAAGGCTAGACATGTTGAAGATGGATGGAGGCACAGGACCGGAGAGCTGGTTAAACTGCAAGTCAAGGACACGAAGCAGGAGCAAGGAGCCAATACCTGGTGGTAGCGACCCGGATAGACTGTTGTTTGCAAAGAATATGTGGCTCAGTGAAGGCGTGCTTTCGACTGAAAAATTTGGTAGAGGGCCGCTCATGTAGTTTTCTTGCAGAGATACAAACCTAAGGCTATGTAGCTTCTGCAGCTCCGGTGGGATTTGCCCCGAGAGGTGGTTGTGATTAAGGGCAACAACCTGGACTCTCGTGAGGTTTCCTATGGCGGCAGAAGGGATGGTATGTGATAAAGCGTTGTAGCCAAGATCAAGAACTCTAAGGCGAGCCAATCTTCCAAGATCAGCTGGGATGGAACCCGTGAGGTTTGTGTTTGAGAGGTTGAGGACATGGAGGAAAGAGAGGTTACCGACGTGGGGAGCGAGCTCTCCCTGGAGGGGCACGTTTGGTAACGCCAGAGCGGCGACACGCCGCGCGCCGCCGGCCGCAAGACACGCCGACCCAAGCGCGAAGGACTTGTTGCTAAGCCAGCTATTTTGAAGGATGCCGAGGGGATCGGAGAGCTGGGCTTTGAAAGCCAGCAGCGCGGCGAGATCGTCGGTGGTGTTGCTGATGGTGAACCGGAGGGAAGAAGCATCTGCTGCCCCGGCCGCCATCGGCAGCAGCACTAGTAGTCGCAGGAGGCCGAGAATGTATGGAAGCCAGCCCATGATCTTTCTTCTTTTGGCCTAGTAAAGCGTACGCATAATACATGAGGCACACTTGCGTTCTACATCTCCTCTTAAACAGCCAACCGACCCAATCGACTTCATGACCGTTTAAAACTATTTACTGTAGCAGCAATTAAAAAAATCTCAATTTTGAGTGGGAACGAACCCACCCATTATCTAGTACCCCTGTTTCTTGCTGGCTTGACTGCGAAGTTGACTGCGAATGATGTAAAAAATCTCAATTTTGAGTGGCAACAAACCCACTCATTATCTAGTACCCCTGTTTTCTTGCTGGCTTGATTGCGAAGGCCAAGTCGACTGAGAATGATGTAACTGTACTCTTCCAAAGTATGCATGCCCCTGGTATCTTCGGACTCGAGGAGATATCGAGTACAGTTAATCTTCGGACTCGAGGCGACCTTGACTTGGTTAATCAGCACTGCAGTACTCCTACGTTGCAGAGATTAAGGAGAGATGGATTTGGACATCGTATCATTCGACAGTCTTAAGAGCAAGTATAATAATTAAGAGGCTGTATGCTGAGGTGAGAAAGAGAGAGGAGGAGAGAGAAGAGAGATGGGCTATAAGTTTACAGCCAGCTGAAGCACAAGAACCAAGAAACTTTGTGAGAGAAAGGGGTGGGTCATACAGCCTTCAGCTGGCTGTAAACTACTATATAAATGGGCTGATAAGTGGGCTGTAAGTGTCCATACAGCCAGCTGAAGGCTGTATTATTAGTCTTGCTCTAAGCCCATGTATCATTCACACGAATTAATGTCGGGAAAGGGGCAGTCACTGCAACACGGTTGGGATTTAAAGGCATTTTCTTACAAATATTTTATGAAAACACCTCAGTTACCTCTTCATTTTAGGTGTTTTTCAGAAAAGCCTAAGGGCCTATTCTTTACCTTACAAACTGACGGCTTTTGACTTCTGCTACAGTACCTAACTTTCAAACGGAGTATTTTCTTAAGACGGGGTCTACAAGTTAAACAATTTACACGTTAAAAGCCCAACATCTGTACCAGCCAAAATCGGAAGTGAGTATCTGTCTCTCCGTAATCTGTACCGTAAACAGCCAAAATTCAAAAATTTCAGCTAAAAACCATAAGCCGCAGCCGAAAAGAACATGCCCTAAATTACCCAAAGCATTTTAGGCCTAAAAAACAACCTTTGAAGGTGATTTTTCAAAATACCTCAAAAGAATCCTGCATGTGGACATGAAAGACCTGCTTCAGTCCACAGGATGGAGGGATTGAGAGGGTGCTATACCACAGGTGTTCACTCACTATACCAGTATAAGCTATGTAATGTGTATTATGAGTATATAATATACACGTGCATTTCAATAATGAAAGAAAGAGATAATGATAATATAAATGTAAAACATCATATTATATTATGTTTACTGTTTTGCTATGTTACTTGCTATATCTTGGGCTCATTCTTGATTTATTATTATTTTTAGGTGGTCGTTAAAGGCGATATGCATGAGATGCGAGTAGCGCGTACATATCACACGTAAGCAATAATTTAATTACCATCTTTAGATATCATATTTAAATTTAATGGTTTGGTTTGCTAGTTGGAATTTAGTTAATGGACTTTGATGGAGGTACTTATTAGTATGTGGAACATGGTTGGTTTAGGTCTCACTTAGAGATATTTAGGTTTAGGTCTCACTTAGAGATATCTACAGATGATAAAATATTTTATACTTCAATATTCTTGCTATCTTTTGAGTTTAAATAGACTTCCTAGCAATATCCAACGGCTAGGGGTTAATCGCAATCATGGGCCATAAAAAACGAGGGCATATGCTTTCTTTTTGTGAGATTATCTAGCACCACAGCAGCCCTGTGGCGCACGGAATCGCGGAAGTCCTCGCGCGCGGCGTCGTCTGGTCGACTTTTCTTCACTAGGGGTTAGGGTGGTTTCGCTGTCCGTCAAGACGCGCAGGGCATCCCTCTTTGTCACGCACGGCGTTCTTCCTCGGTCCTCACGGCGTGTCGCCGTCGGCTGTGTATTGTAGTGTGAGAAATTTTCAAAACAATTTTGTGGGGATGATTGAGGTGTTAATGACTCGTAAGTACGATGGTTATTGAGGTGCTAATCCCCTAGCGCGCAACCTCCCCAACCCCCACTGGCCCACTCTATCGACCATGCAGCGTGACCCCTTTGGCGCTGGCTCTTACCGCATGAGCCCCCACTGGCCCACTCTCCTGTCCGCACGGCGTGACCCTTTGGCGCTGGCTCTTACCGCGTGAGGTGTCAAACGTCCTCCCGCTCGCCCCCTCCCTCGCGTGCACATCCCAAGTGGCAGCACCTACGTGATCGGGCCCTTCCTCCACTGATTGCATGATAAAATGGTTGATGCTTTCGTTCTCTACAGGAGATAGCAGTGTCATTTCATTTGAGTGTAGCCAAGAGCAAGGGAGGCAGCTGAGAAGAGAGGAAGAATGCTATGAAAGCATCTGATTTTTGAGTGATTTTGAATTTGATTTTGAAGTTGCGCAGTTGGAAAAGTTGTAGATCGGCTTTGGAGCATCCGAAAGAGGTAATTTTCGTTGACATGCTACAAGTTATTTAGCAACATGATTAGCATGTAATTAAAAAAATGGTAGTTTATTAGTATGAAAAGGCGGTAGTTAGGCTTTTGTAATCGAGCAGTGGCCTTAGTTGATGTCAAAAAAGCGACGTTGTTAGTGCTGTTAAATGCTTATTAGCCATGGTAATTATATGAATGCCGTAATTATTTTGTTTGCATGGAACATCAATGTATTTTTTCTGCATTTGCAAAAGGTTAGTATGCATTTCGTATAATGTTATGCAAAAACTACTAGACATGTAATTTTTTGGTTACATTGTTGTGCTTTCTGTAGATTTTTGTACATTACCATTACCATGGCAGGCATTCAGGATATGTTCGTATTTCATGGGAATGGTATCGTATGTGATGGATCATACGGGGTGGACCTATCAAATTGTGACCGGACCGTAATCCGAGAGCCCGATCTAAAGGACATGGGCCTCTCAGAGCTTGGGAGGTGCGTCCGTTCCGCATTCGATCGCGGCATTGCAAGGAACAAGCTACGCATTGAAGCGTTATACGTTTCCTTGTTGGGTGATCAAGGGGAGACCTCACGACAATTTCTGAAGGTGACAAGCGACGAGTCATGGACCAGTTACATGGAGGCTGTGTACAACCCTGCTGCTGCAATATATGACTGACCGAAGGTGTATGTTCAGTTCGTGGAGCGGTCAAAGTCATTCGGCATGCCTGGTTTCGGTGCAGGCGCTAATGATGTAGTACCTGGGTTGGTCTCCGGCGATGATGTAGATGAGGCTGCTGGTGGAGATGCGGGCGAAGTGGCGGGTGATGGAGACCTAAGGAGGCGTGCCAAAAATTTCGAGCCCAACGAACGCGTGCTAGGATGGTGGGCAGCCCATATTGACTGCCACGAGTACCTGGCCTACCAGGTGGAAGAAATGAAGAGTGAGGAGGAGGACGTGGAAACATCTAGTTCTGAAAATGAGGGACATGGAGGAGCTGCTGCGGGAGGTGTAGTTGGTGGTGTTGTTACCACCGATGGCACTTATGTCAGCTGTAGGTTGGACGACATCATGGCAATATTGCTGGTTCTGCCACAAGCAGAGGAGGCATGCTGGGGCTTCAATAAAGACACTATACTCTCAGGGCAGCGCTTCTCTAACAAGAGTACTGCCCAGCAGGCCATTGCCAGATATGCTGTGGTCATCAGCCGGACATATATTTCGGGTTTGCACGCCCGCTGTAGTAAAACTGGTTGGTAAACCCTATGTTATAATATAAGTTGGCTCTTTTGTTGTAAACATATTCTGTTGTGATATTAACTGGCTAGCCTTGGGTAGTTGCGGGACGCCAAGTCCTGGCGCCCCTGAAAAGAGGGCGTTACATTACAAGGCTAAAATTGTTGAGACATAATGATAATAGGTCATACAGTTGGCAAAGCATGTGCACAAGTCTAGCAAAAGTTGCTGATCCTAGTATCCTATTCCAATGGTTGAATACTTCGCCCAGAAATCAACTTCAGCCGAACCTGATTGTTCCTAGAGAACGATTTCCAGCAAGCAACCTAACAGAGCGTAATGAACTGAAGTCACTGTTCAACTTAAAGAAGCATGCGTCCTTCACTTCCTACGATTTTCCTTCCATCTTTATCCAACACCTTAACATTGACCACACCCAGTTAACCACTAGATGCTAGCTAAATAATTATACTGACCAAACTTGTTAAAGTTGATCCGAATTCGTATTCATCACCTCATGTCAGACGTGGCATGGCAGGTGCATGCACAGATGGTATCAGACGTGGTGTCAATCAGAGCAACCGACTGATTCGGTTTCCTCTCCGTGGGACTCTTTTCTCTCACGCTATAAATATGTACCCGGTAGCCCATAGGAAGAACAAGCACTCCATTGTAAACTCTCCATATTATAGTGATTTGCCTTCGAGCGCCCGTGGTTTTTTCCCGCAAGGGTTTTCCACGTAAAAATTTGTGTCTCTTGTCTCTTTATTTTCTCTGCATTATTTGCAACAAGTGGTATCAGAGCACAGGAGATTAGAGCTTAAGAGATCGAGAGAGGAAAAATCCATCACCGGCGTCGCGCTCGCGTTCGCTCGGTTCTCATCGCATCCGAGACGGTGTTTTTCCGTCGAGTCCGACGGCTTCGCGGTCCCTCGCCGAGTCCGTCGCAAGGCCGTCTCCGAGGCGAAGTTCGAGGCGCGTCTCGTGCAAACGGACATCCGATCGGAAAGACGAGATCCGTTCGCGCCTCGTGCAGCGCTCTCATCCGCCGAATCAAAAGAGCGCACTCCGTCCCGAGGCACACTCCAGCGTCATCTGGTCTCCAGTCTCGGTCCACGCAAAAGAAACCAAACAATAGCAAATCCATCGGTCGGAAGAAGCCGAATCACAGCGCCTATCCATCGGAGAAAAAAGCAATCAAAGCAAAAAAGGCGCACGGAAATCGAGATCAGTAAATCAAAAGAAAAAGGCAAGCAAAGGCTTCGGCGTTCCTTTTGCATTGATTTTTATTGCCTGAAATTGCTACGCTGCACCCCAAATCGTACCGGAGATTTGCTTTGTGAGTTTTGCTAGGTATACCCAAATTTCGTACCAAAGAAAATTTGATTCTCTTCCGCATGGCGACTCAAGTATGATCTTCCATTGTTGGATCGCGACACGAGGTTTCTCTATGGCAAGTCAAGATGCGAAATGTTTTATCACACTTGATTTAGATGATGCACTTTTGGGGATCGACAAGATGCCACCACATGGTCCGTGATGAGAAGCAACGCAAAGATCGTAAGGCCTTATCTCAAATCCATCTTCATCTATCAAATAATATTTTACAGGAGGTTATGAAGGAGACATCCGCCGCCGCATTATGGTCAAGTCGGAGCAGATTTGCATGACCAAGGATCGACCAAAGAAGATGCATCCGAAGCGAAGCTTTATTCTCACAAGATGGCGAGGGTGCCTCGTTGTTAAACCACCGACACTTTCAAGGAAGTTGTTGCGCACCTCGAAGCTATGGAGGTAAAGTATGATGATGAAGATTTGGGTCTTATTTTGCTATGCTCTCTCGCCTATTCAGACTCTACTTTTAGAGATACTATTCTATATAGCCGAGATACTCTCACTCTCGGTGAAGTTTATGAAGCTCAGTATGCTAAGGAAAAGATGAAACTTATGGTTCCCAATGAAAGTTCAAGTACACATGCGTAAGGTTTGTCTGTCCGGCAGCAATACGAGAAGGGTTCAAACGGCAATTCAAATGGCGTACAAAAGCAAATACAGAGGCGATCTAAATCCGAAACAAGAAGTCATGCGGTATTGCAAGAAAGATGGTCATGACATATCCGAGTCTTTGGAAGTTGCGTAACAAGGAAAAGAGAAATAACAATTTCAAGAAGGATCAACAAGAGAATGAACCAAGAGCCACCGTTGTCACCAAAGAAGCTTCTGATGGAGAGGTTCTCATTGCCTTCGCCGGTAATTGCAAAGCCGACGATGAATGGATTCTTGATTCAGCCTGTACATTCCACATGAGCCCGAACCGTGAGTGGTTCGCTACTTATGAAGCTATGCCAAGTGGTTCAGTGTTGATGGGTGATAATACACCATGCAAGGTTGCAGGCATTGGCTCTATCCAGATCAAGATGTTTGATGGCACCATCAGAACTTTGTCAGATGTTCGTCACATTCCAAATTTGAAGAGAAATCTTATCTCGTTGAGTACTCTTGATGCTAAAGGGTACAAGTATTCAGGTGGAGGTGGAGTTCTAAAAGTCACCAAAGGTTCTCTTGTTGTGATGAAGGGTGATATGAAAGTCGCTAACTTATATCATCTACAAGGCACTACAATTTCAGTAATGCTATCATTGCCTCAAATAAATTATCTGATTCAGATGCTACTAATCTTTGGCATATGCGCCTGGGGCATATGAGTGAAGCTGGAATGAAGGAACTATGCAAAAGAGGATTCCTTGATGGTCAAAGCATCGACAAGTTGGAGTTTTGTGAACATTGTGTCTTCGGCAAGCAAAAGAGGGTGCAATTCAGTACTGCGACTCACTCCACAAAAGGTATATTGGATTATGTTCACTCTGATTTGTGGGGAGAATCCCGCGTTCCGTCACTTGGAGGTGCAAGCTACATGTTGACCATCATTGATGATTACTCAAGAAAAGTTTGGGCATATTTCGTCAAGCATAAATCAGATGTATTCAAAACATTCAAGGAGTGGAAGATTATGATTGAAAGACAAACAGGTAAGCATGTCAAGAAGCTACGTACCGACAATGGCTTGGAGTTCTGTTCTGGAGAATTTGAAGCTTTATGCAAGTCAGAAGGTATTGTGAGACATTATACCGTTCCAGGCTCTCCTCAACAAAACGGTGTAGCCGAACGCATGAACAGAACCATCATGGAGAAGGTACGTTGCATGTTATCAAATTCTGGATTATCTAAGAGTTTTTGGGCTGAAGCCGCTTCCACTGCTTGTTATCTAATTAATCGATCACCAAATTTGGCTATTGATAAGAAGACTCCAATTGAGGTATGGTCTGGCTCTCCAGCAGATTATTCAAATTTAAGAATTTTTGGTTGTCCTGCTTATGCTCATGTTAACAATGGTAAATTAGAGCCTAGAGCAGTTAAGTGCATTTTCCTTGGTCATAAAACTGGTGTGAAAGGATATAAATTGTGGAATCCTGAAACTAGAAAGGTGATTATTAGCAGAAGTGTTACTTTTGATGAGTCTGCTATGTTGCATGATAAACCATCTACTGATGTTCCCGTTGAGAAGCAATCAAGCGTGCAGGTGGAGCATGTTATTGATTCAGGATCTACACTAGAAGTCGACAAGGAAAATATTTCAGAATCCCCTATTGTTGAGCCACCAACACATCGTTACATTGCAGTTGATAGACAAAGGAGGAACATTCAGCCTCCCAAGAGATATATTGAAGAAGCTAATATTGCAGCTTATTGTTTAAATGTGGCAGAAGAAATTGAAGGTACTGCAGAACCTTCATCTTATTCAGAGGCTATCTCTTCTAGTGATTCAGAAAGATGGATGACTGCCATGAATGATGAGATGGAATCTCTTGACAAGAACGGCACTTGGGAGCTGGTCAAGTTGCCAATTGAGAAGAAGCCAATTCGCTGCAAATGGATCTTCAAGAAGAAAGAAGGAGTTTCACCAACCGAAGAGGTTAGGTACAAAGCAAGGCTAGTTGCAAAAGGATACAGCCAAATTCCAGGTATTGATTTTACAGATGTCTTTTCCCCTGTTGTGAAGCATAGTTCTATTCGCACTTTACTCAGTATTGTGGCTATGCATAATTATGAACTTGAACAATTGGATGTGAAAACTGCATTCTTACATGGGGAATTAGAAGAAGACATTTATATGGAGCAACCGGAAGGTTTCATTATTTCGGGAAAGGAGAATTTAGTTTGCAAATTGAAGAAATCTCTTTATGGTTTGAAGCAATCACCTAGACAATGGTACAAGAGATTTGACTCCTTTATGATATCTCAGAATTTTAAAAGATCTAATTATGATAGCTGTGTTTACTTGAAGACTGTTAATGGTTCAGCTATTTATTTGCTCCTATATGTTGATGATATGTTGATTGCTGCAAAAGACAAGGCTGAAATTTCAAAGTTGAAGGCACAATTAAATAGTGAATTTGATATGAAAGATCTCGGTGCAGCAAAGAAGATTCTTGGTATGGAAATCATCAGAGATGACATACTTGGCAAATTATATCTAAGTCAAAAGGGATATATTGATAAAGTTCTTCATCGTTTCAATATGCATAAGGCCAAACCTGTGAGTACTCCCTTGGCTGCACATTTCAGACTTTCTCTAGCGTCATGTCCACAATCAAATGATGAACTTGAGTACATGTCTAAAGTTCCATATGCAAGTGCAGTTGGTTCACTTATGTATGCTATGGTATGTTCTCGCCCCGATTTATCTCAATCATTAAGTGTGGTTAGTAGATACATGGCTAATCCTGGAAAAGAGCATTGGAAAGCAGTTCAATGGATTTTCAGATATTTGCGGGGCACATCTAATGCTTGTTTACAATTTGGTAAGACTAGAGAGGGACTCGTTGGTTATGTGGATTCTGATTTTGCTGGAGATTTGGATAAAAGAAGATCTCTCACTGGTTATGTGTTCACTGTTGGAGGGTGTGCCGTTAGCTGGAAAGCAAGTTTGCAAGCTACCGTTGCCTTGTCTACTACAGAAGCTGAGTATATGGCTATTTCTGAAGCTTGCAAAGAAGCCATTTGGCTAAGAGGTTTAATTACTGAGCTTTGTGGAAGTACATCTTGCACTACAATATTTTGTGATAGTCAGAGTGCTATTTGCCTTACAAAAGATCAAATGTTCCACGAGAGAACAAAGCACATTGATATCAGGTATCACTACATTCGAGGTGTCATTACTCAAGGTGATATTAAAGTCAGCAAGATAAGTACTCATGATAATCCAGCTGATATGTTAACAAAGCCAGTTCCTACATCTAAGTTTGAGCTATGCTCAGACTTAGTTGGTATTACTCACTAGTCCTTTGGACTTTCGGCGCTCAAGGTATGGATGATAATTTTATTGGATGAGACAATCATATTCTTCGACTACTGGAGGGAATTCGGCTCAAGGTGGAGATTGTTAAAGTTGATCCGAATTCGTATTCATCACCTCATGTCAGACGTGGCATGGCAGGTGCATGCACAGATGGTATCAGACGTGGTGTCAATCTGTAGCAACCGACTCTGATTCGGTTTCCTCTCCGTGTGGGACTCTTTTCTCTCACGCTATAAATATGTACCCCGGTAGCCCATAGGAAGAACAAGCACTCCATTGTAAACTCTCCATATTATAGTGATTTGCCTTCGAGCGCCCGTGGTTTTTTCCCGCAAGGGTTTTCCACGTAAAAATTTGTGTCTCTTGTCTCTTTATTTTCTGTGCATTATTTGCAACAAGTAAACTACGAAAAGTCTACTATCAATGCCAACATAACTAGGCTACTCAAATTCTGGATTGCATTGTCCACAGGACCAAAAAAAGGGAGAAGAATAAGAACAGTAAGGAATCAGAAAAAGGAGAAGTCATCCTGCAAAGTTTAAAATATTGGTTGTAAGTTCCATACATGCAAAAGAACATCCTAAGCTATAGTGTAATTATTTACGAAATGAAGTTATTATTAGTTTTAGTTGAACCAGAACAGGTTGGTTGACATGCTCTATATAAGCTATAGTGTAATTCTTCAGGGCGAAAAGTTAGCATTTCCAACTTCATAAAAGACAAGTTAAAGAAAAAAAAACTTGATGCCAAATAGATATAAAAGTTCCTTGTGCAATGAACAAGGCAAAGGACCTCAGAGATAGTCCATTAGAGGACAGACATCTAAGATAGCACTATTGTGGGGTCAAATATAATGGCCAAGCAGTTGAGTAGTTCAGGCTTATCGGAGCCATCGAATCAGTTGCTCCAATCTGACGGGTTGAGGGGCCTTATTATAGCTTTGAGGAATGAGGATTGAGCTTCATGTACAGCACTAATTGGACTCATTAGCCCTTTTCAGATAATTAGCTATCGGTCACACGAAACAAAAAGAGTTCGGCACAACCTAAACCTATGGCATCCACGGATCTACCTATGAAAAACAAAATCTAATCCACAAAAAATTGCAGTAAGTTAAGTTCAGAAAATTAAAGAATTAAGCTAGTACAATACACCAACGCGGAGTTCCACCACATGAATCCGAAATCAACCTTTCCCCTCAAGTGGCCATGCATGAAACCATTTTGATTGTGTTGGCAATACAAATACCTACAGATACGGTTGTTGGTGCAAAATCTCACAAATCGTAACCTGATTGCAACCAATAAGTTGGTTCAGAAAGGGAGCAAAAATGTGCAGAACCACACAAATCTAGATGCATGTCCCACAAAACTCAAACGAATACGAAAAAACTTTCAAGATGGAACGCCAAACGAACACGAAAAAACTCTCAAAATTGAACGCCAAGGCAAGTCATCGACCTAGGGTTCGGGTTCGAAGCAACAAATCTCACAAAAACCAAAACTCCAATTGCAAACCACCCGATCGACGTCCGCCTCGGGAATCCCTGATCCGCGCTTCACCTAACGCCAGCCTCACAAACCAATATAATACACATCAATGACATGGTATAACTAAGCGTCAACATTTAATTAAATAATAATAATAAGCATGCAATTTGTAATTCGAAAACAAAGTAATTGCATTTGGTAACTAGGTTCAGCATGATCAGTCATAAAAACTTGCCTTGGCCAACAATGGATAGCGTAGGATCTTGCTCGTTAGCGACGGAAGCGTTTGAAGCGTTAAATTCTATAAATATGCAAATAACCACATTCAAATAAAGTTTAAAAAAATCAAATGAACTTTAAAAATTATAATTTTGGTATCATTAAAAAGATTTTGAATTTAGATGAATTTAGAAATAAAAATTAAGTTATTTACATTTTAAAACAGAGGAGAATGGGCCTCCAAGACGGCGCCTGGCTTCTCCATAGTTTGAAAACAAGGAGGCTCGGTGCCCAGGTTCTCCGGCTGGCAGCATGCACGACGGAATGAGGAGGGAGGCGTCTGTGGCAAGAGCAGGAGGCGGCGGCGGCTGCCGGATTCCAGAGGGATTGCCGGCCCCTTTTTCTTTTGAGGAAACCACGAGGCTGATTTAGGGCTAGTATCCTAATCTAATCTCGGATTGAGCCGAATCCAACCTGCTATTCCAAGTACTTTGACGCTTTGTCAGTTATCTTGCGGTTCAGGTATTCTGTCTAGATCCTCCTAAAAAAGGTATTCTGTCCAGATGAAACATTACGGATACGAACATCCTTCTACCCTAAAAAAACAGAGGCACATCCATTTTTCTCTGCCAACATTTCTTTCTGTGATGGTCATATTTCACAGTTATGTAAGTACATGCATGACCAAGATGGTGGAACTGCAGATCACTGCCTCTTCTGTTCTTCCTGGGTACAACATGCAAAATCATGCATGCTACAACTCTGCTAAATTCAGTAAACATCATGCAAGATAGGTATACTAATTAACTAAATAAACAAGCAACAGTATTGTAACACCACATCATGCTTAACATGCTGGACAAAAGAAACAATGTCAAGTTTGTACACGTAACGAAAATCCATGCTACATTATTACTATGGAGTAGAAGGGAAACCAAAGCACAGTGTCATATGTAGATTGATCTAGTAATGGTTAGGGCTTTGCATTGCCTGTGCAGAGGCAGAGTAATCCTTCTTGATGTCCTTCAGCTTTGTAACCACGTTGTTCATTGCCATCCTTTGCTCAGGCGAGTCAATCGAACACATCAGACCCAGCTCGAATATCGACAAGATAAAGTTGTTGCTTGTGCTAGTTGAGCAAGATCCCAATGAAGTGTTGGTCTGGTGGTGAAAGGAAAGATGTATTTCTTCATCTTGCAGTAGTTTGTCGTCCACAACATCAACAAGCTTCTCTGGGAATGCTTTACAAACCCACTGCCTAAGGCTCAATTCTCCTACGAACATGGGATCCGTCGGCCTCTTCCTGGTAAAGACTTCGAGTAGCATGATTCCAAAGCTAAACACATCACTCTTCCGTGATGCTTTTCCCATGAACGCATACTCTGTTGAAGAAAATTTCGAGCAAAAAGTATTTGTTAATAAATGAATGAAACCTATGTATCTTACAAAAGAACCTGCTCAAGTATGTTCAGTGGAGGTACCTGGTGCCATGTACCCAATTGTCCCTGGCATGCTTGCTGAAACCATGGAGTTGTCATCGCCTAACAATAATTTTGCAATGCCAAAGTCTGCCACATGCGCAGTCATCTCCTCATCGAATAGCACATTGCTAGGCTTTAGGTCACAGTGCAGGACAACCTCATAGTGCCCATGATGAAGGTACTCCAAAGCCATTGACACATCAAGCATGATGTCCAACCTTTTTTGGAATGATCCTAGGCAAGGACTGCGTTCAGTGGGAAGGTATGACTCCAAGCTACCATTCGGCATGTACTGAAGCAGCAATGCTCTGAAATTCAAGTTGGAACAAGTGTTCAATATCTTTATCAAGTTGCGATGCCTAGCCATCCGCAACACTCGACACTCGACATCAAAGCTCCTCATAGCCTGCTCGACTTGCATGTGCAGGACTTTTACTGCGACCACCAAACCATCATCCAGTTGGCCCTTGAAAACTTTGCCGAAACTTCCAACTCCCAACGTGTTATTGTCGCTGAAATTATCGGTGGCGCAGACAATCTCATGGTATGATACTAACCTATGGTTCATCACACCAGCCATATTGGTAGAAGTTATAACATCTGGCTGCTTATTAATTTTCTTTTTTGTCACCAAGTATAAGCAAACAGCAATAGCACCAACAACTATGATGACAGCAGGGAGTACAAACTTGAGGAATTGTCGCCGATGAGCTGGGTGAGACTTGTCTACACATGGCGAAAATCCTATATGAGGAACACCACACAGGCCGACATTCCCTATCAAAGATTGCAAGGTGAGGTTTGAGAAAACGCCTCCATTTGGTATTTTGACCTTTTAGCTTATTGAAGGAGAGATTCAAACCAGTAAGATAGGTGAAGTTGACGAAGTACTTGGGTATAGTACCCGAAAGATTGTTAGAAGATAGGTCTAATGTTGCTAAGCTGGTTAACCGACCGAAAGAGTCTGGGATTAAATCCTCGAATGAGTTGTGTGACAGATTTAGGTAGGTTAGCATCACAAGCTGTCCAAATGAACTTGGGAGGCTACCAACCAAGAGGTTAGAAGACAAATCTACTGTGTCAATGTGTTCCATGTGGCTGATTCGGAAGGCAATGCGCCGGTTAGGGAGTTATGTGACAGATCTAGTTGGATAAGGCCATTAGGATGAAACAAGCTTGCTGGTATAGTAGAAGATAGATGGTTATACGATAGAGAAATGTACTCTAACATGGTGAGGTTAGCTATGCAATCTGGTATGGAGCCAGAGAAATTGTTATCGTTGAGGATCAACAGTACAATTCTACTTAGCATACAAATTTGTGTCGGGATTGGGCCAACCATGTTATTTCTGGAGAGAAAAAGTCCCTGGAGATTCTCCAACATCATGATGGATTCTGGGATTTGTTTGGTTAGTTGGTTGTTTGCGAAGCGTATCGTGTAGAGATCACTTAGATTTGATAGTGTAGCTGGAAGCCCGCCAGTTAACTTGTTTTTTATTCCTGTAAATGTTGACAGATTTTGAGAGAGGTTTTCAACGAAGCTGGGTATACTCCCAGTGAAAGAATTAGTGGATATGTCAAGGAATCGAAGTTGTCTACAATTGCAAAGGCTGGCCAAGAAGTCAAGATCCCCTTGGAGGTGATTCCTTCGAATATCAAGTTTCAAACGAGGTCTGATGTTTCCAAGTGTTGACGGTGCTGATCCAGTGAGCAAGTTCGATCCCAATGCCAGGAAATTCAATTCCGATAGGTTTCCAATAAATGCAGGGATGGAACCCGTTAGTTGATTATCTGAAAGATGCAGATAGGGGAGTTGACTCATTGTTCCTACTTCCACGGGAATCTGCCCACTTAGGTTGGAGAATGCGGGGTCAAGCACACTGAGTGCGGTGAGATTGCTGAGCACAGCTGGGATAGGTCCGGAGATGCTATTTCCGGCTATAGAAAGGAAAGTGAGCTGTGACAGCTTGGCCAGCCATGTCGGCACCACATCCACGAAGAGATTCCCCCCAATTGAAAGTTTCTGAAGGTGCTGGCATGTCGCAAGGCCCGATGGAATTTGACCCGTGAATTTGTTCAGAGAGAGATTGATTGTTTGAAGCATGGGGAGGCTAAAGCTTTGGTTGCTGGGTATAGGCCCGGTTAGGTTGTTGTTGAAGATCGCTAGGCTTTCATGACTAGACATGTTGAAGATGGATAGAGGCACTGGACCGGAGAGCTGGTTAAACCGCAAGTCAAGGACACGAAGTAGGAGCAAGGAGGCAATACCAGGTGGTAGCGACCCAGACAGACTGTTGTTCCCAAAGAATATGTGGCTCAGTGAAGGCGTGCTTTCAACTGAAAAAATTAGTAGATGGCCGCTCATGTAGTTTTCTTCCAGAGATACGAACCTAAGGCTATGCAGCTTCTGCAGCTCCGGTGGGATTGGCCCCGAGAGGTGGTTGTGATTAAGGGCAACAACCTGGACTCTCGTGAGGTTTCCTATGGCGGCAGATGGGATGGTATGTGATAAAGCGTTGTGGCCAAGATCAAGAACTCTAAGGCGAGCCAATCTTCCAAAATCAGCTGGGATGGAGCCCGTGAGGCTTGTGTTTGAGAGGTTGAGGACATGGAGGAAAGAGAGGTTACCGAGGTGGGGAGCGAGCTCTCCCTGGAGGGGCACGTTTGGTAACGCCAAAGCGGCGACACGTTGACGCCGCCGCCGGCTGCAAGACACGCCAACCCAACTGCAGAAGGACTTGTTGCTAACCCAGCTATGTTGAAGGATGCTGAGGGGATCGGAGAGCTGGGCTTAAAATAAAATGTAGACAAGCCACCCATGGGAGCAGGAAATTAAGTGGGCCAACCATGACACCATCGTATGACGTCAGCTATTGATAGTAGCCTTTTGTTTCGATAGGATCTGGATCGTACCATGACACCATCGTATTAACGTTAGCTATTGATGTAAGCTATTTTGCACCAGATTTATCTGTGGAAAATATCAGAAAACTGATACACCAATAGGGACATTAGTTGGTTTGACGTAAGCCTGTAGGTGATGCTTTCATGCTCAGACGAGGAAGCAACATTGACTCGGTAAGGCTGGGTGGAGAATCATTTGCAAAGCCAATTGGCAAGACCTCCCTGCAGGCTGACTATGGCGACAATGTTAGATTATTCTGAATTCTGCAAAGCCCAGTAGCCCACCTTACCTAGTCACCCGCTCACAGCTCACGAGAGCTAGCCCCGGCGGCGGCGGTTGATGGTGGTGAGCAGTGGGGGGTAGCGTCGCGGCGGACTGGCTGAGAGGAGGTGGGGGCGGTGCCGCGGGCCGTGATGGAGAGGAGGCAGGGGCGGCATCGCGGCGGAGAGGAGCTAAGGAGGTGAGGGGCGACGTCGCGGCGGAGAGGAGGTGGGGAGCGGTGCCACGGCCAACTGGCGGAGAGGAGGCAGGGGGCGGTGCCATGGGCCACAGTGGAGAGGAGGCGGGGGGCAGCTACGCGATGTCGCGGCAAATAGGAGGCATGGTGGCAGCGTCACGGCGGAGAGGACGCAGTGGCCGGTGGGGGTGGCATCACAGCGGAGAGGAGCTGAGGAGGGAAGGGGCGACGTCGCGGCAAAGAGGAGGTGGGGGCGGTGTTGCGGCGGAGAGGAGGCGGGGCAGCGGGGGGTGGTGCCGCGACAGAGAGGAGGTGGGGGCGCGGCAGAGAGGAGGCGGGGGTCGGTGTAAATAAATCAAAAGAGCCTTCATGATTTGCCATCGGTAATCAGCTGTGGAAAACTCAGAATAATCACAATAGTAATCTAGAAATCCGCCTATCAGTCTAATGTGTGTGTTACATCAAAACTAACCGAATTAGTTGGTCAGGTCAATCCCATTTTCATTGCTACACAATGTCTCAAGCGTTCGTTGACAATATTTGTATTGTATTCCAATTTACCACTAATGCATTTCTAAGCATAACTATTGTTTCTTAAAATTTAACCAAGTTGGAGTATTATTATAATATGTATTCTAGGACGATATGGTAAAGATAATATCAACAATCAGGGGATAATACCTATCAACGACATGGTATAACTAAGCGTTAACATTTAACATAACATTTAATTGAATAATAATAAGCATGCAATTTGCAATTTGAAAGCAAAGTAATTGTATTTGAAAACTAGGTTCAGCATGATCAATCAAAAGGGCTTTGCCTTGACCAATAATGGATAGCGTAGGATCTTGCCCGTTAGCGACAGGAGCATTCGAAGCGTCAAATTCTATAAATATACAAATAACCACATTCAAATAAAGTTTAATAAAATTCAAATGAATTTTAAAAATTATAATTTTGGTATCATTGAAAAGATTTTGAATTTATATAAATTTAAAAATAAAAATCAAGTCATTTGAATTTAAAAAAGAGGTGAATGGGCTTCCAAAGTTTAAACCAGTTTCTCCGGCTGGCAGCATGCATACTGCATGGCCAAGACAAATCTAATCTCGGCCCAGCTATCAAAAATTTTGTCGGCCTAATCTATCATCAGTTATGGATCAAACAAAAATACTGTCGTATTATCCTACCTGCTATTCCAAGTACTTTAACGCCTTGTCAGTTATCTTGAATACAAAAAGAGGTGTATTCTTGCAAGGACGAGCAAACTAAGCGTATACATCAGAATACAAAAGCTCATCTTCAGGCGTGCACGCGCAGGGAGCGCGAGGCTCGCGAGAGGGAGCATGAAAAAAAGAGGGAAATGACGACCAAGGCAAAGAGGCCGCCGAGGAGTTCAACGCCGAGCTCGCAAGGAAGGAAAAATAGCCCCGGTCCACGCAGTAGGTCATATGACCTAAAAAAAACAGAGGCACATCCATTTTTCTTTGGAACATTTCTTTCTGTGATGGTCATATTTCACAGCTGCATAAAGTACATGCATGACCAAGATGGTGGCACTGCAGATCACTGCCTCTTGTGTTCTTCCTGGGTACAACATGCAGAATCATGCATGCTACAACTCTGCTAAATTCAGTAAAAATCATGCAAGATAGGTGTACTAATTAACTAAATAAACAAGCAACAAGATCAGTAACACCACATCATGCTTAACATGCTGGACAAAAGAAACAATGTCAAGTTTGTACACGTAATGGAAATCCATGCTACATTATTACTATGGAGTAGAAAGGAAACCAAAGCACAGAGTCATATGTAGATTGATCTAGTAGTGCTTAGGGCTTGCATTGCACTGTGTGAGGCGAGTAATCCTTCTTGATGTCCTTCAGCTTTGTAACCACGTTGTTCATTGCCATCCTTTGCTCAGGCGAGTCACTCGAACATATCAGACCCAGCTCGAATATCGACAAGAGAAAGTTGTTGCTTGTGCTAGTTGAGCAAGATCCCAATGAAGTGTCGGTCTGGTGGTCAAAGCAAAGATGTATTTCTTCATCTTGCAGTAGCTTGTCGTCCACAACATCAATGAGCTTCTCTGGAAATGCTTGACAAACCCACTGTCTAAGGCTCAATTCTCCTACGAACATGGGATCCGTCGGCCTTTTCCTGGTGAAGACTTCGAGTAGCATGATTCCAAAGCTAAACACATCGCTCTTCCGTGATGCTTTTCCCATGAACGCATACTCTGTTCAAGAAAATTCCGAGCGAAAAATATTTGTTAATAAAGAAACGAACACTATGTATCTTACAAAAGAACCTGCTCAAGTATGTTCGGTCAGGTGTACAGTGCCATGTACCCAATTGTCCCTGGCATGCTTGCTGAAACCATGGAGTTGTCATCGCCTAACAGTAATTTTGCAATGCCAAAGTCTGCCACATGCGCAGTCATCTCCTCATCGAATAGCACATTGCTAGGCTTCGTGTCACAAGCGCAGACAACCTCATAGTGCCCGTGATGAAGATACTCCAAAGCCATTGACACATCAAGCATGATGTCCAACCTTTTTGGAATGATCCCGAGCAAGGATTGCGTTCGGTGTGAAGGTATGACTCCAAGCTACCATTCGGCATGTACTGAAGCAGCGATGCTCAAAATTCAAGTTGGAACAAGTGTTCAATATCTTTATCAAGTTGCGATGCCTAGCCATCCGCAACACTCGACACTCAACATCAAAGCTCCTCATAGCCTGCTCGACTTGCATGTGGAGGACTTTTACTGCGACCACCAAACCATCATCCAGTTGGCCCTTGAAAACTTTGCCAAAACTTCCAACCCCCAACGTGTTATTGTCGCTGAAATTATCAGTGGCGCGTACAATCTCGTGGTAGGATACTAACCTATGGTTCATCACACCAGCCATATCGGTAGAAGTTATAACATTTGGCTGCTTATTGATTTTCTTTCTGGTCACCAGGTATAAGCAAACAGCAAGAGCACCAACCACTATGGTGACGGCAGGGAGTACAAACTTGAGGAATTGTCGACGATGAGTTGGGTGAGACTTGTCTACACATGGCGAAAATCCTAGACGAGGAGCACCGCACAGGCCGACATTCCCCATCAACGATTGCAAGGTGAGGTTTGAGAAAACACCTCCATTTGGTATTTGACCTTTTAGCTTATTAAAGGAGAGATTCAAACTAGTAAGATAGGTGAAGTTGGCGAAGTACTTGGGTATAGTACCCGAAAGACTATTAGAAGATAGGTCTAATGTTGCTAAGCTGGTTAACCGACCAAAAGAGTCTGGGATTAAATCCTCGAATGAGTTTTGCGACAGATTTAGGTAGGTTAGCATCACAAGCTGTCCAAATGAACTTGGGAGGCTACCAGCCAAGTGGTTAGAAGACAGTTCTATTACGTCAATGACTTCCATGTGGCTGAGATCAGAAGGCAATGCGCCGGTTAGGGAGTTATGTGATAGATCTATTTGGATAACGTTATTAAGATGAAACAAGCTTGCTGGTATAGTAGAAGATAGATGGTTATACGATATATAAATGTACTGTAACATGGTAAGGTTAGCTATGCAATCTGGTATGGAGCGAGAGAAATTGTTATCGTTGAGATCCAAGTGTACAATTCTACTTAGCATACAAATTTGTGTCGGAATTGGGCCAATCATGTTATTTCTGGAGAGATAAAGTGCCTGGAGATTCTCCAACATCATGATGGATTCTGGGATTTGTTTGGTTAGTTGGTTGTTTGCGAGACTTATCGTGCGGAGATCACTTAGATTTGATAGTGTAGCTGGAAGCCCGCCAGTTAACTTGTTGTCTATTCCTAAAAATTCTAACAGATTTCGAGAGAGGTTTCCAACGAAGCTGGGGATACTCCCAGTGAAAGAATTAGTAGATATGGCAAGGGTTTGGAGTTGTCTACAATTGCAGAGGCTGGCCAAGAAGTCAAGATCCCCTTGGAGGAGATTGATTCCAATATCAAGAAATGAAAGAGGTCTGATGTTTCCAAGTGTTGACGGTACTGATCCAATGAGCAGGTTCCAGCCCAATGCCAGGAAACTCAATTCCGATAGGTTTCCAATAAAGGCAGGAAAGGAACCCGTTAGTTGATTATGTGAAAGATGCAGAATGGTGAGTTGTCTCATTGTCCCTAGTTCCACCGGAATCTGCCCACTTAGGTTGGAGAATGAGAGGTCAAGCACACTGAGCGCGGTGAGATTGCTGAGCACAGCTGGGATAGGTCCGACGATGCTACTTCCGCCTATAGAAAGCTTAGTGAGCTGTGACAGCTTGGCTAGCCATGTCGGCACCACATCCACGAAGAGATTGGCCCCAATTGAAAGTACCTGAAGGTGCTGGCATGTTGCAAGGCCCGATGGAATTTGACCCGTGAATTTGTTCCAACCGAGATAGATTGTTTGCAGCACGGGGAGGCTAAAGCTTTGGTTGCTTGGTATAGGCCCGGTTAGGCTGTTGTGGGAGATCGCTAGTCTTTCAAGGCTAGACATGTTGAAGATGGATGGAGGCACTGGACCGGAGAGCTGGTTATACCGCAAGTCAAGGACACGAAGCAGGAGCAAGGAGCCAATACCAGGTGGCAGCGACCCGGACAGACTGTTGTTTCCAAAGAATATGTGGCTCAGTGAAGGCGTGCTTTCGACTGAAAAATTTGGTATAGGGCCGCTCATGTAATTTTCTTCCAGAGATACGAACCTAAGGCTATGCAGCTTCTGCAGCTCCAGTGGGATTTGCCCCGAGAGGTGGTTGTGATTAAGGGCAACAACCTGGACTCTCGTGAGGTTTCCTATGGCGGCAGACGGGATGGTATGTGATAAAGCGTTGTGGCCAAGATCAAGAACTCTAAGGTGAGACAATCTTCCAAGATCAGCTGGGATGGAGCCCGTGAGGTTTGTGTTTGAGAGGTTGAGGACATGGAGGAAAGAGAGGTTACCGAGGTAGGGAGCGAGCTCTCCCTGGAGGGGCACGTTTGGTAGCGCCAGAGCGGTGACACGCTGACGCCGCCGCCGGCTGCAAGACACGCCGACCCAACTGCAGAAGGACTTGTTACTAACCCAGCTATTTTGAAGGATGCTGAGGGGATCGGAGAGCTGGGCTTTGAAAGCCAGCAGCGCGGCGAGATCGTCGGTGGTGTTGCTGATGGTGAACCGGAGGGAAGACGAAGCAGCGGAAGCATCTGCTGCCACGGCCACCGTCGGCAGCAGCACTAGTAGTCGTAGGATGCCAACAATGTATGGAAGCCGGCCCATGATCTTCTTTTTTGGCCTAGTAAAGCATACAAGAGGTACACTTGCGTTCTGCATCTCCTCTTTGACGTTTTTTCCCCCTAGTAAAGCATATACATGACACAAGCACACTTGAGTGCTAAGACCTTGACTGCATCTCCTCTTATACACTCAACCGAACCGGTCGACATCATGTTGCGCAGCAGCTAGCGTCGATCTTGACACAGGTGAATTAGCGTCTAAAAGTCTTTTTACTGTACATAATTTTCCTACAGCAATTAACTTTTAAATAATGTGTTTTTAAGATAGAATCTACTAATCGATTGTTGTAGAAATTATAACGACTTTATTTATATTGGCCAAAATCACATGTAAATATTTTTCTCTATGATTTCTCTAAAACCGTTATTATTCATAAATTAAATTTAAAAGTCATCAGCAAAATTCAATGTAAATGTATTTTTCTGCTAGTAAAATCTAGTATGAACATATTTTCCTGCTGTCTTAATTGCTAAGACCTTGACTGATAGTGATAAATGTATTTTTCTGCTAGTAAAATCTAGTATGAACATATTTTCCTGCTGTCTTAATTGCTAAGACCTTGACTGATAGTAATAAATGTATTTTTCTGCTAGTAAAATCTAGTATGAACATATTTTCCTGCTGTCTTAATTGCTAAGACCTTGACTGATAGTGATGTAACTGTACTCTTCCAAAGCATGCAGGTCCCTGGTATCTTCGGAGACATCGAATATAACGACCTTGACTTGGTTAATCTGCATTGACTTGACCTTGACCTTGACTTGACAGAAATTTAAGGAGAGATGGGTTTGAACATCGTATCATTGGACAGTCTTAACTCAAGCCCATGTATCATTCACACGAATTAATTTCGGGAAAAGGACAGTCACTGCAACACGGTTGGGATTTAAAGACATTTTCTTACGATGTTTTTAGAAAACACCTTAGTTACCTCTTCATTTTAGGTGTTTTTCTTTTTTAATTTATAAGTACAATAAAGATGTATTCACGCCAACACACATAACACCAGACACACTCGCACTCGCACATCCACGTGGGTCCATCCAATGCACAAGTTAAGACAAAGAGGAGACCCTAGAGCCTTACAGAGCACGGATACATACTTTGACCACTGAACGTATTACATACTATGAGATGCACTATTTGAATGAAACGTGCCAGAAGAGTACTGTTCATACCCCAAAAATGAGGCGCCCTAGGATCGAGCCCAGGAGGGCAGGCTAAACACCGGTAAGCCTCACTATCCGAGCAAGACTCAGTCCTCTTTTAGGTGTTTTTCAGAAACGCCTAAATTACTCCAAGCATTTTAAGCCTAAAAACAACCTTTGAAGGTGTTTTTTCAAAATACCTCAAAAGAATCTTGTATGTGGACGTGAAAGGCCTACTTCGGTCCACAAGATGGAGAGATTAACAGGGTGATAAACTAATGGATGTTCACTCAGCTATACTAGTATAAGATATATAATGTGCATTATAAGTATATAGTATAAATAAGCATTCCAATTATGAAAGAAAGTGATGATAATGATGGTGATGATATAAATGGAAAAATATCATATTATGTTATGTTTACTGTTTTTCTATGTTACTTGCTGTATCTTGGACTCATCCTTGCTTTGTTATTGTTGAAGGCGATATGCATAAGATGTGTGTAGCACAAACACATCACATGCAAGCAACAATTTAATTATCATCTTTAGATGTCACATTTAAATTTAATGGTTTGGTTAACTACCAGGAATTTAGTTAATGGACTTTGATGGAGGTACTTAGTAGTATGTGGAATATGGTTGGTTCCAAGTTCATGGTAGTTGAGGACCCAATGCGGTTATTAATTGATGAAGTCATTCCTAGTTGCTTATGTAAGAAAGATGCTTTCGGGCGCATGATTTCGGACGCTCTCAGGCACAAAATCCCGAGCGTTCTTGGGCGCGAAGCCCTAAGCATATGTGTGATATATTTATTCTTGCTTATGATATCTTGTTACTTCTATTGTTGGCTAGCTCTTGGTAGTGATAAAACTAAGGAAAGTGTTGCTAAAATTTCTAGTAATAATGGTTCAAATGCAGAGTGATGAAGAATAGTAGTGGCATTCTAAGCTCCTTGTTGGACCAGGGTTTACAGTTAATTAGCACAATTTATTTTGAGATCTCTTTCCCCTTTGTGAAAAATAGAATTGGGAAGCGAACCCTTTAGCAAATTTACACATTCTCAACTTTTTAATTATAGGTAGTGCTACTTATATTTTTTAAATTAATATATCTCTATATCAGCGATCAAATATAAGCCTTCAAAATTAAGGTCCACCGAATTAAGGGTTGAATTTGTTTCTCTTTTTGTGAAAATTATTTCAAATTCTTATATCGCTAAGTCAATTATCAAATCTAAAACTTTAAAATTAGAGTCCACTAAATAAAGGCCAGATATTTTTTGTTAGAATTTCTAGCACATTTCTTTTTTAGCAGCTATAAATCACTGTCATCATTGCTTTTATTTTATTATATAACTAGCCAAATTTCCCGCACAATTATACGATTAGATATTATAATACATGAGTAAAGCATATACATGACACACACACACACTTACGTTCTACATCGCTTAAAACACCCAGCCGACCCGATTGACATCATGTTGTGCGGCAGCTAGCGTCGATCTTGACTCGGGTGAGCGCTGTTCCTATTAGCATTTAAAAGCTGTTTTTTCAATAAATACTTTTTTATGGTATATAACTTTTATACAAAATATCTTTTTAAATAAAATCTGTTAGTCGATTGTAGTAGAGACTATAATAACTTCATTTATATCGATCAAAATTGTATACATCTCTCTCCATATGACTTCTCTAAAACTATTATTATTTATAAATTAAATTAAAAATTATCAGTAAAAACTAATATAAACTGCTCTCTCGACAGTCTCTTTATCCCTTATTTTCCTGCTGGCTTAATTGCGATTTTGCGAAGGACTTGACCGATAGTACTCTTCCAAATTATGCATGCCCCTGGTATCTTCGGAGACATCGAGTACAACGACCTTGACTTGGTTCGTCTGCTGCCCCGGCCGCCGTCGGCAGCAGCACCAGTAGTCGTAGGAGGACGACAATGTATGGAAGCCAGCCCATGATCTTTCTTCTTTTGGCCCTGTTGAACACATAATGCTAGCGAAGACCTTGACCGATCGATAGTGATGTAACTGTACTCTTCCAAAGCATGCAGGTCGCTGGCATCTTCGGAGAGATCGAATACAACGACCTTGACTCAAGCCCATGTATCATTCACACGAATTAATGTCGGGAAAGGGGCAGTCATTGCAACACGGTTGGGATTTAAGGGCATTTTCTTACAAATATTTTAAGAAAACACCTTAGCTACCTTTTCATCTGAGGTGTTTTTCAGAAAAGCCTAAATTACTCAATGCATTTTAGGCCTAAAAAACAACCTTTGAAGGTGAATTTTCAAAATACCTCAAAAGAATCCTGCATGTGGACATGAAAGACCTACTTCACTCCACAGGATGGAGAGATCGAGAGGGTGCTATACCACGGATGTTTACTCACTATACTAGTATAAGTTATATAATGTATATTATGAATATTTAATATGAATAAGCATCTCAATAATGAAAGAAATAGATGATGATAATATAAATGTAAAACATCATATTATATTATGTTCACTGTTTTGCTATGTTACTTGCTATATCTTAGGCTCGTTCTTGATTTATTATTATTTTTAGGTGATTGTTAAAGATGACATGCATGAGGTGATTTATTATTATTTTTAGGTGATTGTTAATCATCCCCATAAAATTGTTCTAAAAATTTCTCGCATCACAACAACATATGGAAATCATAAAATGTTATTGCCAGTCTAATAGATTTCATGCCGTTGAGAATCTACGAAAATTACAAACGGACAAACCAACATACATTGTCTATCCTTTTATTTTGAAACAATAACAATCTATAAATACGATTTGCTACATGTATTATCTACAAAAAAAATGCTCTTTATTTTTCCATAATTACTTCCATCAGATAAGTACAAAAATATTACTATTATTTTTCTCAATTAAAATTTTAAGTGAAATTGCTACTAAAAATAAAGAAAACCTTAAATTTCAATACCAATTTGCATTAAAAAAGCCAGAATGCTGGCGCAGTGGGGTTACACGCCAGGCGGCCTGGCACGGAGGGGTGGCGCACCACCTCCCTCGCGCGGCGAGGTGGCGTGCCACCTCACTTGCGCACTCCAGCTCCGCGCTAGGGGGCTATTTCGGAAATTCTGTGCATGAGGAAGCCAAATCTAGTATTACTCCATCAGAGGAGGTCAGTTATGTCCAAATTTCACATAATGCTAACCATCGATGCTAGGTGCTACTGTAGAGAAAATTGCACTGTTCCAGCATAAACTGCTTAGGGCCTATTCTTATCGGCTTTTGCTGATGGTTTTTAACTATGACTAATAAATAATGGTGGCCGATAGAAGCGACTAATGAATAGTAGTGATTGATAAATAGTAATGCATTATATAAAAAAGATTGTGCAACAAAACGCACTACGATATTCAGACCGCCACACGACTTATGGAATTATGGCATAATAAAATATAAAGTGCATTACAATATGTGAAAATGCAATAAACGTAGCTAGTAGAAGCGACTTATAGATATTGAGATGTTTGTATTAGGTTTGGTTTCTGAAAGCAGAAGTCAAAAACCAAAACCAATATAAACGAGGCTTTGTTTCTTTTGCCAATTCCACCTGTATTTTGAAATTACTAAAGCAACAAAACTTGGGCAGTGACGTGTATATCATGCCACAAAAGAAAAAAAATAAAGAAAAGGCAAACAATGATTCTATTCCATATTTCTATGGTATAACATGCATGCGGGAATTAACAAATTTTAATTAATTCGTGTGTATATGCAAATTACAAGCAAAGCATGTGTGTATAGGGGTGAAAAAAAGACCGAATACGAATCAAATAGTGGCCATACTATATTGTATTCATATTTTTGAAATGAATATTAATGTGAATACAAATATGCTCGAATATGAATACGAATTGAATGTTGTAACAAATATGAATACGAATCGAACACTTGCTCAATTCGGTCAAATTCGAATATTCTAAAATATAGTACTTTTGTTTTACACAGAGTTCAAACACCTAACATCTACACCTAGAGTTTCAATATATGGAATTACATGTCAACCCCCCACAAACAACATGGTAGCACAAGACACGCAAAACATGTTAGTGGGCTAGATTATAAGGGGAATAAAACTGTCGTATCCGAATTTTATCCGTATTCGTATTCAACTGCACTTTCTCATACCACATTCGTATTTGATTCCGGCAAAAAAAAATCCATATACTATCTGGATTCGTATTTGTTTTACAATACAAATGATACTTTCCTTACCACATGGCTACCATCCGGATACGAATGCTAGATAAAATGAACTATTCGGATTCGTTTTACACCCCTATGTGTGTATTTCTATGGTGGAAGGAAAAAATATGGATCATGGATTGAGGCGAGTAAAGCAACCAGCAGATACGTAGCAGCATGAACCCACAAGGTACGTAGCAGCATCAGGCAGTCAAGCAGCAGAATCGAACACCAAATCCGAGTACATGGAGGAAGCGATCTGAATGGAGGCCTCAAGTAGATGGGACATTGGAGGCAAGCAGGCAACGGGAGGAATCGCTGAATCAATCAGAATCAACTAGAAAAAAAAATAGAAGAAATTAGTGGGAGTGCTAAATCAGCAAGCTAGAAACATTATAATGAAATATAACTTTTGTAAAATGGTTCACTGCCTCAGCATATGAATAAAAGTTGAAGAGTTGGAAAGTTATGAAGGGGGGCAAGATAAAATAAACAAGGTGTTACACTATTACTACTAGTAGTGTGTCCGTGCTAACGCTACGGTAAAATACAAAACAAGATAAAATTTGTAAAAAATAAAACGAACAATCAGATTCAATGGACAGTAGTAGAACTACGGCATTAGTGGATTCATGGACAGTAGTAGAACTACGGCATTAGTGGATATGATACACGTAGCTACATACCCTACTACGGTTACTCTAACAAGTGACAAAAAGTGGTGGTAACGACACAAGATAACATCAACCGTTGACACAGGAATAGCACGGATGATGCTTTTATCTGCGCGGAATGCTTCGTTTTCCTTCACATTTTCACAGCTATCTTGTTCAGCAGGATCCTAGATTGGAGACTTGAGATTGCGTTAGTGCCAGTGTGGAGCAGAAGCCCTGCATTGGATCAAATAGATGGTTATAAGTCATATACAATGTGCAAACGTTCTTAACAAAAAGCTTACTGTGAGATGACAATATTCTACATTTTGATAAGAAATGTTTTTGGTGTTTACTTTGGCTTTCTTCCACCAACAGACAAATTATTGGGGTTTGGCTTGCTCGCTATCTGAGATGGCCGGTGCGGTAGGGGAGGAGGCGGTGGTGGCTGCAGAATCAAGGGAGCAAAAGGTCAAATCCAATGTCTAGATATAGACTCGAAAAATTATGCATCCAATCATGAATATTTTGTAGACTCCAACGATTATTGCACAGTAACAATATAAAATCCCATACATTGGGTGCCCTCCTTCCAGTCTGCAAAGGAGTAACATTCTTTGATGCAGATGCTCGACGTTGCACTGTCTCCTGAATGCCCTACAAAGAAAAATAATCATGATAATCAGCACATCAATAGTGTTTATTCTTGTAGTTTCATTCTCATTACATCTGTACTTTGTCTCTGATAAGATTAATTGCCATAATTCAGTGGTATAGGTCAGCTTATACTATTATGATGTACCATGCGATATTCTAACGTTAGCTGCCTGGAAAAGGCTATGCAGAGTTCCAGAATATGGTGTAAGCCTACTCTTTCCAAAATGCAATGGCATCATCAGTTCTAAATTTGCTCTGTCTTCCCTGCGGCACCTGGCAGCTAATTTCCACTCAAAGAAGATCTATCAATGTGTAGTGAGTCGATACAGAAGCATTCAGGATACGGAGAAAACGTCATATAATTAACTTAGTAAGAAAAAGCACCAGGTTGTCATTTTGTGTAGCAGAAGGATATGTCATGCAAGAATTACAAAGGGGCAGGTAAATAGGCAACCTTCTTACCCTTAGGGTTCTTATTCTAACTAATAAAATCAACATGTTTTTTTGATACTTAAAACATTGCATGCTAGCAAAGCATATTGCGAATTAAAGCTGATATCCAGAAGACAAATGCCTAGAAGAAAATTACCTCCAGAAATGCAATCTTGAAGTCGTGTGGGGCTCTTCGTATCACTGAGAAAAACGAACAAAACATTAGAACATGCTAAACAACAGTTTTATTGCAGTGACAAAGAAAAAGTGATTTTATCCTTAACACCCAATTTTTTGTGTCAAGATTCAATCGATGGTTAACAGATGATGTTACCTTCTCGGTAGTGTGACGGAAATAAACCATCAGGTCAAATTACAACAGGTCCGTTAGGCAGTGCTTTCCCATCCTGCAAAACTGCGAAGGGATATTATTGTCCAGTAGACAACCAAGTTTATAGGGAAATAGAAATCAGTTAGCACATCAATTCAGTTCTACCGCAAATGTGATTAGATCACTACAAGATGAAAAATGTGATAGAAGAAAACAACAAATGGCAATTGTTATTTTTACCTGTTTAAGATTGAAGAGGAAGTTTTTCGTCAGATATGCTTGAACAATAGCTCTAGCACTAAGGAATAGTAGTTGATAACCATTTTCCTGGCCGGGAAACAAAGGGCTCATCAGAAACTTACGTGAACAAAACTGGTTACAATCTCGTCCTAAAATGAAGAAAAACTGAAATTAAATAGGAAAAAAATTGTGCATCACACCTTTATTGCACAAAAAAGTCAAGCAACACCAAACTGACTCCAATCTCGTCCAATTAACGGCATGACCTGGCCCAACACGTCAGGCCTGAAATGTAACATTAATTACTCAAATTCAGATATTATGATAATTTATAGCAAAAAGAGCATGTATACCAGCTGTACACTGCAAATAATGTTAGTTTCCGATAAACTTAAAAGGCAATTGCTGGAAATGCATCAACCAAGAATTACAGACCAACACAACTTAACAAGAAAATCAATGGAGTAATTAAGCATCACACATTAACAAAATAAGCAGAAAATCAAAAGAAAAAGAATTAGTACAAGCTAAGCTAATGAATGGTCAACTATCATGTCACTATCCAAATTTCTTTTTAACACAGTTTTAGTACCAATAACTAATGAATTTGTTTAAAGGATCAGAAAGACCTACCAGCCAGCATAAATTGCTAGCACAAACACAGAATATTAAGGACAACCACAACTAATGTGTCAGTACAATTCGTACGGCCAGTTTGGTGGTCACCAAGTACTAAAGGGGCAGCAAATAAATTGGTGATACTAAATGCTTGTCTAATGGTGCTGATCAACAATTCTAAAAAGTTCTTGAAATATTTCTTGCTGCCTGTCATTAATATTATTGAGCCAATCCTTAGAGCAACCAATGCAAAATAAAGCAATCTATATTTAATAAAATCCACTCCAAAATTTCTCCAAAAATCCTCAGTTTTGACTAACTTTTGGCAAAACTGCATTATTTTCTGCTGTAAGCAATGATGAAGTTAAGTACAAAAAAATATATTTCTATATGACAAAACAGAACAGTAAAATTTTATCTATATATATGACAAAACACCACATGATTGCACAAGAGAGAGTTTGCATGCAGAAATGCTACAGAAAATTAGTGGATGAAAATGTTGGTTCTAAGCCATTAAGGTGATCAACAAACATAACATGAGAAAGTCAAATATACTTGTGGAATGTTTTAGCACTGTATTTGCTGCTTACTATCTTCTCTTATAAATGCATCCCTAGTTCTTTGCTATATAGCAAGTAACCTCCTCATGCCAAGATATGTAATGATCCTAATGCTAAAACAGCCCCCGTTCCAGAAAATCATGCAATCATGCTATAATGTAGGCTTTGCATAAAATAAAGTCAAGTCTCACAAAGAAAACTAAAGGCAGAGAACCCAAATTTACAAGGATCTTACTTTCGAATCACTATCAATTTTAACATCAACAGTTGTACTACCGCTTGTCCACTTTTATGTTGTGTCTGTATGCCCAGTGGTTGTGAGACTGTAATACCCTATTGACAAAAATACAAGTTGTGAGCAGATATCTTCATAAAATTTCTGTAAGGAGTTACATGATACATAAAAGCATGAATGCCTTACCAAACCAGAACTGCTAGATGTCGACAAAGAAAACTTTTGGTCAAAATTGTAGTCCTTGTACAAAAGATCTGTAAGGAGTAATAGACAAATATGGGTTATTGGGAGTGTAAATAGATTAAGGTAACAGAAAATAGAACCAAAGGAAACTTGGCAACACAGAAAACTCGGCGGCGGCGCGGGGTGGGGAGGAGGAGGAGGCGGCGGCGGGGTGGGAGGGAGGAGGCGGCGGCGCGGGGTGGGAGGAGGAGGTGGCGGCGGCGCGGGGTGGGGAGGAGGAGGCGGCGGCGCGGGGTGGGGAGGATGAGGCGGAGGCGGCGCGGGGGAGGGAGGGAGGGGAGGCGGCGGAGCGAGGTGGGGAGGAGGAGGAGGCGGCGCGCGGGGAGGAGGCGGCGCGCGGGTGGGAGGAGGAGGCGTCGGCGGAAGATTCGGGGCGGCGGGAGGCAGCCGCAAGATTCGGGCGGGGAGGAGGCAGCCGCACGTGTTTAGGGAGGAGGGTGTGGGGCCACACGTCAGCCAGTGTTTTTTTTGTGAGAAGGGGTGGGAAAGGCCGCACCAACCACCAACTCCTTTTGGATCGTTGGATATGAGTGGGTAAGGAGAGAGAAAGGTGGGAATTGATCCTTGATCGTTGATTTCACTGGTTGGTTTTCCTGGGGAAACGAATTGGTGTGGACGCAGGAAAACTCATGACTGCGGGGGGCACAATTTGGGGTGGTCGTAGGAAAGAACTGAACTGGTGGATTTTAGAGGTAGAGAAAAGTGAAGTGCTTCTACTACTACCCAGTACCTTACAACTGGTTCCAACCCCTTTTTGTCCAGTCCTTCCATTCAGATCCAACAACATAACTCTTAGTTTTGGTCTTCAGAGCTCCATTTCCATTCCATCAAATCAACGCTCAATCTGTTCAAGGATTATATATGGGATAGTTAAACAAATTGATGCTGCATATTACTAAGAAAATAATCTAGCCAACTATCTTTAATCTGTAAATCTTTAACATAAGAATGTAAGAAAAAAAGTGATCTCCCCAATCCCAAAAAAACATTGTGCTCAAACTTCAAGTCTAAAAGTTGCAAGAACCAAAAGATTAAGCTAGGGCTAGTGCATTGTGCAACACAGCAGGCAAGTGATGGAGAAGCTGTGGATGCGCAAACAATGAAAAATTACAAGGAATCAACACAACCCAGAACGTCCAACTAGACAAATGACTGCAAATGTAGTACTTTTCTCCTAAGGGATCCAAACTATCATCAACCCACCAATGCACATTTTACGGGTGTTTTGTTTTACTTTTTCATGTGATATACTCCCTCTGTTGATTTATAGAGGGTGTATTTGCCCACATCACATAGACCAAGGAGCTAAAGAAATTGACTAAGGTACCCTTCATATGTGCTCCTTAATCTCTTTAACAACCTACTAATCCCTTCCTGCGATGTAATGCATATATAGCTCCTAATAAACCTCTTTCTCACGTGCAGTGAACATCAGTCATCAAGTCTAAATGCAGGCTTGCACTTTCCCTTGCATGCATGCATTAGTAATAGCGTCTGCATTGGAATGGTGCACAACTGTGGGCACCAAGCAAATTTAATAGGGGTATATATGAGGAAGATTATTCTTTGGTATATGTGTGCGCCCTACATAAATCAACAAGATCTAAAGAAAAATACGCCCTATATAGATCAACGGAGGGAGTAGCTGACATATCATACAACTTGTCGCTCGTGTTAGTAATTATGTAATTATGCAGGCGAAAGGTCTGAAACTCTTTTCCCCTGAAACCCTGACTTTATACAACACATGTTAAATAAAAATTTGGTGCTCTAACAGAAGCAGTATGTAATTATGCAGGCGAAAGGTCTGAAACTCTTTTCCCCAGAAACTCGACTTTATACAACACATGTCAAATAAAAATTTGGTGTAGTATTAGACATATGGATTCTTGTGCAATGAACCATGTGAGGATCCTTAGAGCCATTCAATTAGGGGATGGACATCTCAGATAGTTCAAACTGATCTGAGCCATCAGTTGCTCCAATCAGATGGCTGGAGGGACCTTAGTATGGATTTGAGGCTTGATCTTTATATACAACCACCAAAATCCAACTAATACCACAAATGTATCAAAACATCATGACTTCCCATCGCAATCAAATCACACAAGATCTAATAGAACCAAGTTCAGAAAAGGCTTATGTTGTTAAGATTTTAAACACCAAGTAGATATTGTTAAGATTATAGTATTGTAGATCTAGAGATAAGTTACAAGGCTAAAATTGTTGAGACATAATGATAATAGGTCCATACAGTAGGCAAAGCATGTGCACAAGTCTAGCAAAAGTTGCTGATCCTAGTATCCTATTCCAATGGTTGAATACTTCGCCCAGAAATCAACTTCAGCCGAACCTGATTATTCCTAGAGAACGATTTCCAGCAAGCAACCTAACAGAGCGTAATGAGCTGAAGTTCAACTTAAAGAAGCACGCGTCCTTCACTTCCTACGGTTTTCCTTCCATCTTTATCCAACACCTTAACATTGACCACACCCAGTTAACCACTGGATGCTAGCTAAATAATTCCACTGACCAAACTAAACTACAAAAAGTCTACTATCAATGCCAAGATAACTAGGCTACTCATATTCTGGATTGCATTGTCCACAGGACCAAAAAATGGGAGAAGAATAAGAACAGTAAGGAATCAGAAAAAGGAGAAGTCATCCTGCAAAGTTTAAAATATCGGTTGTATGTTCCATACATGCAAAAGAACATCCTAAGCTATAGTGTAAATATTTACGAAATGAAGTTATTATTAGTTTTAGTTTGAACCAGAAAAGGTTAGTTGACATGCTCTATATAAGCTATAGTGTAATTCTTCAGGGCGAAAAGTTAGCATTTCCAACTTCATAAAAGACAAGTTAAAGAAAAAAAAACTTGATGCCAAATAGACATAAAAGTTCCTTGTGCGGTGAACAAGGCAAAGGTCCTCAGAGATGGTCCATTAGGGCATCTGTAGTGTATGAAAAGAGGAGGTCTTAAGCCACCTTAAGGTCAACCTTATACATTACAGGGGTGACCTTAAGCAGACCCTAAGCAAAAAAAGCTTAAGGCTGGTCCTCAAGCTAAAGACCTGGCCACAAGCATTAAAATATAATTTTTCTTTATCTGCCAAGTGGGACCGTCTTAAGGCCCCTTGGGTTATATACACTATAGAGTTGGTCTTAAGGTTTAGATGGGACCCACCTTAAGGCCCTTTAGGTTATATACACTACAGATGCCCTTAGAGGACAGACATCTAAGATAGCACTATTGAGGGGTCAAATATAATGGCCAAGCAGTTGAGTAGTTCAGGCTTATCGGAGCCATCAATTGCTCCAATCTGACGGGTTGAGGGGCTTTATTTTAGCTTTGAGGATTGAGCTTCATATACAGTACTAATTGGACTCATTACCCCTTTTCAGATAATTAGCTATCGGTCACAAAACATAAAGAGTTCGACACAACCTAAAATTATCGCATCCACGGATCTACCTATCAAAAACTAAATCTAATCCACAAAAATTACAATAAGTCAAGTTCAGAAAAATAAAGAATTAAGCTAGTACAATACACGAACGCCGATCGAGTTCCACCACACGAATCCGAAATCAACCTTTGCCCGCCCTCAAGATGGCCTCCAATTAAGCAGATATTGCCATGAAACCATTTTGATTGTGTTGGCAATACAAATACCTACAGATACGGTTATTGGTGGAAAATCTCACAAATCATAACCTGATTGAAACCAGTAAGTTAGTTCAGAAAGGGAGCAAAAAAGTGCAGACCCACACAAATCTAGATGCGTGTCCCACAAAACCCAAACGAATACGAAAAAACTTTCAAGATGGAACGCCAAACGAGCACGAAAAAACTCTCAAAATCGAACGCCAAGGCAAGTCATCGAACGCGTACCTAGGGTTCGGGTTCGAAGCAACAAATCTCACAAAAACCAAAACTCCAATTGCAAACCACACGATCGACGTCCGCCTCGGGAATCCGCGCTACACCTAACGCCAGCCTCACAAACCAATATAATACACATCAATGACATGGTATAACTAAACGTCAACATTTAATTAAATAATAATAATAAGCATGCAATTTGTAATTCGAAAGCAAAGTAATTGTATTTGGAAACTAGGTTCAGCATGATCAATCATAAAAACTTGCTTTGGCCAACAATGGATAGCGTAGGATCTTGCTCGTTAGCGACGGAAGCGTTTGAAGCATCAAATTTTATAAATATGCAAATAACCACATTCAAATAAAGTTTAAAAAAATCAAATGAATTTTAAAAATTATAATTTTGGTATCATTAAAAAGATTTTGAATTTAGATGAATTTAGAAATAAAAATTAAGTTATTTAGATTTAAAACAGAGGAGAATGGGCCTCCAAGACGGCGCCCGGCTTCTCCATAGTTTGAAAACAAGGAGGCACGACGGAATGAGGAGGGAGGCGTCTGTGGCAAGAGCAGGCGGTGGCGGCGGCCCCTTTTTCTTTTGAGGAAATCACGAGGCTGATTTAGGGCTAATATCCTAATCTAATCTCGGATTGAGACGAATCCTACCTGCTATTCCAAGTACTTTGACGCCATGTCAGTTGTCTTGCGGTTCAGGTATTCTGTCCAGATGAAACATTACGGATACGAACACATCCATCTTTCTTCCCTAAAAAACAGAGGCACATCCATTTTTCACTGCCAACATTTCTTTCTGTGATGGTCATATTTCACAGCTACGTAAGTACATGCATGACCAAGACGGTGGCACTACAGATCACTGCCTCTTGTGTTCTTCCTCGGTACAACATGCAGAATGATGCATGCTACAACTCTGCTAAATTCAGTAAAAATCATGCAAGATAGGTATACTAATTAACTAAATAAACAAGCAACAGTATTGTAACACCACATCATGCTTAACATGCTGGACAAAAGAAACAATGTCAAGTTTGTACACGTAATGGAAATCCATGCTACATTATTACTATGGAGTAGAAGGAAACCAAAGCACGTGTCATATGTAGATTGATCTAGTAATGGTTAGGGCTTTGCATTGCCGTCAGAGAGCGAGTAATCCTTCTTGATGTCCTTCACTTTGTAACCACGTTGTTCATTGCCATCCTTTGCTCAAAGCGAGTCACTTGAACACATCGGACCCACTCGAATATCGACAAGAGAAAGTTGTTGCTTGTGCTAGTTGAGCAAGATCCCAATGAAGTGTTGGTCTGGTGGTCAAAGCAAAGACGTATTTCTTCATCTTGCAGTAGTTTGTCGTCCACAACATCAATAAGCTTCTCTGGGAATGCTTGACAAACCCACTGCCTAAGGCTCAATTCTCCTACGAACATGGGATCCGTCGGCCTCTTCCTGGTGAAGACTTCGAGTAGCATTATTCCAAAGCTAAACACATCGCTCTTCCGTGATGCTTTTCCCATGAACGCATACTCTGTTCAAGAAAATGTCGAGCGAAAAATATTTGTTAATAAAGAAACGAACACTATGTATCTTACAAAAGAACCTGTTCAAGTATGTTCAGTGCGGGTACCTGGTGCCATGTACCCAATTGTCCCTGGCATGCTTGCTGAAACCATGGAGTTGTCATCGCCTAACAGTAATTTTGCAATGCCAAAGTCCGCCACATGCGCAGTCATCTCCTCATTGAATAGCACATTGCTAGGCTTCAGGTCACAGTGCAGGACAACCTCATAGTGCCCATGATGAAGATACTCCAAAGCCATTGACACATCAAGCATGATGTCCAACCTTTTGGAATGATCCCGGCAAAGACGTGTTCGGTGTGAAGGTATGACTCAAGCTACCATTCGGCATGTACTGAAGCAGCAGTGCTCTGAAATTCAAGTTGGAACAAGTGTTCAATATCTTTATCAAGTTGCGATGCCTAGCCATCCGCAACACTCGACACTCGGCATCAAAGCTCCTCATAGCCTGCTCGACTTGCATGTGGAGGACTTTTACTGCGACCACCAAACCATCATCCAGTTGGCCCTTGAAAACTTTGCCGAAACTTCCAACCCCCAACGTGTTATTGTCGCTGAAATTATCGGTGGCACGGACAATCTCGTGGTAGGATACTAACCTATGGTTCATCACACCAGCCATATCGGTAGAAGTTAAAATGTCTGGCTGCTTGTTGATTTTCTTTCTAGTCACCAGGTATAAGCAAACAGCAAAAGCACAAACAGCTATGGTGACAGCAGGGAGTACAAACTTGAGGAATTGTCGCCGATGAGTTGGGTGAGACTTGTCTACACATGGCGAAAATCCTAGACGAGGAGCACCACACAGGCCGACATTCCCCATCAAAGATTGCAAGGTGAGGTTTGAGAAAACACCTCCATTTGGTATTTGACCTTTTAGCTTATTGAAGGAGAGATTTAAACTAGTAAGATAGGTGAAGTTGGCGAAGTACTTGGGTATAGTACCCGAAAGACTGTTAGAAGATAGGTCTAATGTTGCTAAGCTGGTTAACCGACCAAAAGAGTCTGGGATTAAATCCTCGAATGAGTTGTGTGACAGATTTAGGTAGGTTAGCATCACAAGCTGTCCAATTGAACTTGGAAGGCTACCAACCAAGAGGTTAGAAGACAGTTCTATTGTGTCAATGACTTCCATGTGGCTGAGATCAGAAGGCAATGTGCCGGTTAGGGAGTTATGTGACAGATCTAGTTGGATAATGTTATTAAGATGAAACAAGCTTGCTGGTATAGTAGAAGATAGATGGTTATAAGATAGCGAAATGTACTCTAACATGGTGAGGTTAGCTATGCAATCTGGTATGGAGCCAGAGAAATCGTTATCGTTGAGGAGCAACCCTACAGTTCTACTTAGCATACAAATTTGTGCCGGGATTGGGCCAATCATGTTATTTGTGGAGAGATCAAGTGCCTGGAGATTCTCTAACATCATGATGGATTCTGGGATTTGTTTGGTTATTTGGTTGTTTGCGAAGCTTATCATGCGAGATCACTTAGATTTGATAGTGTAGCTGGAAGCCCGCCGCTTAACTTGTTGGTCAATCACGTAAATTGTGACGATGTCGCAAGAGGTTTCCAACGTAGTGGGATACTCCGATGAAAGAATTATCGGACATGTCAAGGAATTGAAGTTGTCTACAATTGCAAAGGCTGGCCAAGAAGTCAAGATCCCTTGGAGGTGATTCATTCGAATATCAAGTATCGAAAGAGGTCCGATGTTTCCAAGTGTTGACGGTGATCGATCCAAAGGA
Source organism: Dendrocalamus sinicus (assembly GCA_036346575.1). Classification (NCBI taxonomy): domain Eukaryota; kingdom Viridiplantae; phylum Streptophyta; class Magnoliopsida; order Poales; family Poaceae; genus Dendrocalamus; species Dendrocalamus sinicus. Next base: position 400,777 of record CM070672.1, on the reverse strand, counting down.
GCGGTTCGATGCCAATTCGGGAAATTCAATTCGATAGGTTTCAATAAAGGCGTGAAAGGAACCGTTAGTTGATTAAATGCAAGATGCAGATAGGTGAGTTGTCTCATTGTTCCTAGTTCCACGGGAATCATCCACTTAGGTTGGAGAATGCGAGGCAAGCGGTGAGCTTGGTGAGATTGCCGAGCACACCGGTGGGATAGGTCCGACGATGCTATTTCTGCCTATAGAAAGGAAAGTGAGCTGTGACAACTTGGCCAGCCATGGCGGCACCACATCCACGAAGAGATTCTCCGCAATTGAAAGTATCTGAAGGTGCTGGCATGTTGCAAGGCCCAATGGAATTTGACCCGTGAATTTGTTCCTACCGAGATAGATTCTTTGCAGCATGGGGAGGCTAAAGCTTTTGTTGCTGGGTATAGGCCCGGTTAGATTGTTGTGGGAGATCGTTAGGCTTTCAAGGCTAGACATGTTGAAGATGGATGGAGGCACTGGACCGGAGAGCTGGTTAAACTGCAAGGCAAGGACACGAAGCAGGAGCAAGGAGCCAATACCAGGTGGTAGTGACCCGGACAGACTGTTGTTTCCAAATAAAATGTGGCTCAGTGAAGGCGTGCTTTCGACTGAAAAATTTGGTACCGGGCCGCTCATGTAGTTTTCTTCCAGAGATACGAACCTAAGGCTATGCAGCTTCTGCAGCTCCGGTGGGATTTGCCCCGAGAGGTGGTTGTGATTAAGGGCAACAACCTGGACTCTCGTGAGGTTTCCTATGGCGGTAGACGGGATGGTATGTGATAAAGCGTTGTGGCCAAGATCAAGAACTCTAAGGCGAGCCAATCTTCCAAGATCAGCTGGGATGGAGCCCGTGAGGTTTGTGTTTGAGAGGTTGAGGACATGGAGGAAAGAGAGGTTACCGAGGTGGGAAGCGAGCTCTCCCTGGAGGGGCACGTTTGGTAACGCCAGAGCGGCGACACGCTGACGCCGCCGTCGCCGGCTGCAAGACACACCGACCCAACTGCAAAAGGACTTGTTACTAACCCAGCTATTTTGAAGGATGCCGAGGGGATCGGAGAGCTGGGCTTTGAAAGCCAGAAGCGCGGCGAGATCGTCGGTGGTGTTGCTGATGGTGGACCGGAGGGAAGAAGAAGCAGCAGAAGCATCTGCTGCCACGGCCGCCGTCGGCAGCAGCACTAGTAGTCGTAGGAGGCCAACAATGTATGGAAGCCGGCCCATGATCGTTTTTTTTTCCCTAGTAAAGCATATACATGACACACACACTTGCGTTCTGCATCGCTTAAAACGCCCAGCCGACCCGATCGACGTCTTAATTGCGAAGACCAAGTTGACTGAGAATGATGTAATTATACTCTTCCAAAGTATGCACGACCTTGACTTGGTTAATCTGCACTGCAGTACTATGTTGCAGAAATTTGAGGAGAGATGGATTTGGACATCGTACCATTTGATAGTAGAACATCCTAGAGGCTTGAAACTATCAATCTAATCTAGATAACATTGAAGGAAGTTTTTGATGTTTACCTTGATTTACTCGATTGGTTTTAATGTAATTTGTCTTGTTTTGGGTAAAGATCAAAACTTTGTTGAGTACCTTATCAATCCATTCATGAAATGAGTTCATAAGACATTGAGAAGGCTACGTTTCAAGTCATTTGGTTGAGTAAATTAGAAATTATACCATTTTGAGTTATTAGTGATGGGCTGTTTTCTATTATAGAATAGCGAACGGTCAGACTGACCAGCTGATGCTTTGGTCTATTTGCTATGAATAGTGAAGAAATCAAAGTAGTTGATTTTGTTGAAGCTGAAAAAACGGCAAAGACACAGCCCGTCTGAAAGGAAAATATCCGGTCCTCTCTTCGCCACCAAGCAAACCCTGCCCGCCCGGACCGCGCGACACGCCAGACGCGTCCCACGTCTCCACGGGCGCCCGTCGCCGTGCACGGTACGTCGGTTCTGCCCGCGCGTTCTATTGCCCCCATGGACCATACTCACACCAGCATTATATTGACGTAGCTGCATGCTGCGTCAAGTCAGACACGTACGTACGAGCTACGACCTATGATTTGTGGGAATTTCTTATTTAGTTTTATTGAGTCATCTTAGTTTGGAATATATCCCTATATAATACAAAATTACAAATCTAACTAACTTTACACAACACTCGGTGTTTAGCATGGTGCCGCGGTCGGGGGCGCGGCACCTCGGACTTAGATGTTTAGTTTCGTGTCACATAGGCTTTTCAAATTAGGGTAACACAATAGAAAAAAGTTCCAATTTGTATGGCAACTCTTCCCTTCCCTCTGGATTCATGACGTCGGTGCATGGGCAGCAAGGGCGGCCGGAGTCAGCAGGTTTCAGTGGGAAGACCCGAGACGGTAAGACTAAGAGATGAATTACTGAAAGGGCAGCCGAAAATATCCCGTTACACCGCGCCAATGTTATCAAGCAAATCTAGGCTATAAAACTTCCCTGGGGGTATGGAGTACGGATGGAGTGGCCCTAAGGTGGTGCTCAAAATGGTTTTTTTAGTGGTTTATGGCTGAAAAGCACTGTAGCTAGTTAAAATTACACTGTAGCTGATGGTGGCTTATTTGGCATAATTAAATTTAAAAAATAAAAAAATGAGTTAGCTCATCACGTATAATGCAAATGAATACGGAAAAAAAGAACTGGTAAAAAAAGCTTAAAAAACTAAAAAATAAAAAAGAGATAAAATTTAGAAAAAAATAAACTAGAAGACAGAAATTCAAGCTCAAACGAGCGAGACCAAAAAGGTCCATGTTCATATGTGTCGTCATGGCACGAGCTCACGGTTTTCCTCGGAAGCGATGCCTCAGTCTGCACGATTAGCGGTCTGATTGATGATGATCACTTTTCTTACAAGTGGAAAGAAATATTTTGCATGATTGATTAGACGATAATGCCTGTTGCAATAGAATTTCATCGGGATTTTTCTAGCTGTAGGTCAAATTCACCACCAGTCAGGGTAATCTGGAAGCTCCGCACTAGAAGTGCTCTCTCGGGAGAATGGCTAGTGGGAACGTCTCTCCTCTGGTCTCCTTTTGCTTATGACGCATGATGCATATCACTCACTGAACGAATGATGCGTATAAGGTGTGAGAAGAAAAGAAAGACTAGTTAGAAATGCCAGGATTTCTAGGCATACTACAGGAAACACTGCATAAAATCCAGTTCTTGCAGTTCATACCCTGTTGTCGAGTTGGTCAAGAATTGGGTTGATGGTTACTACTCGATAGCTGTGGATTTTGTCGGTAGTGTCGATCACTGCAGAAAAACGTGCAGTCTTTGCTACTCGGTGACAAATATTACTACTTATCAGCATTCAACTGAATATCGGCCAGCAGCGTCGTGGGGGCGGAGGCCGGTGGCAGCTCGGCGGTTCACGTAGGCGCCGAGCGGCGGCAACAGAGCTATCGGGCGGAGAGGGTGGGCGCGCTGGAGAGGGCCGTTCGGTGGGTGGAGGCTGATCGGCGCTGGCGGCAAAGACCGGGAGGCGGCAGGAGTGGTGGCTGCTGGGTTGTCCAGGGTTCCTTGGCGCGACGTTGCTCGTGTGGGAAGCGGCTTGTGGTGGGTTCATTGGATGGCTATGCCATGGCCTTGAGGCGTGCAGAACCCCGGTGTGCTGGTGGAGGTCTTTTTTGTGTGTGGGTATGCGTGGTTTGCTGTGGTTGTGCTGGCGAAAGCCTTGCCGGTGTTCCTACCGGTCTCGACAACTATGACGCCTATGGACGCCATTTTCCTTCCTGAAGGGTTGTCATGGCACTCCATAGCCATCATGTATTCTGTTCTCCAGGTGAAAGCCTTGTCTCGGTGAGGCGGGCGGCGTCGGCGACCCTCGTCGCCTCTTTGAAGACGTCGCTTCGGAGGTTCATCTTCACACAGGATAGACCGGAGTTTGAGTGGCTCACTTGAAGAAGGTTAGGGGCTTGGTTGAAAGCAAGGATGGAGAAGAAGTTCTGAAACTTAGTCTTTCTAGCTTTTCATAGTCCTTAAGCTCTCTTTCTTGCTGTTGTGTACTCCTCAGTGTTAAGGCTTTGGGCCTAAGAGCTCGTGTAACTTTTAGCTGTGTATATCCCTTGTGGATATAGAGGCCGGATTTTATATCCTTTCTCTAAAAAAATCTCGGAGCTTCTGATGAAAGGAGGCTCTCACGGTTTCTCCGTTTCAAAAGTTGGGACTTGTGAAAGTGATTGTTATTTTTGCCCTTGCTTCGCTGGCGCAGAGAAGTTGGAGAATTTTGTTATTCAGAGCTAGCTGCAGTAATCTGGAACGGTCTGTTTGTTCAATGTCGAAAAGCTGAAAGAAGACGAAATGGAGCTGCTTCTCAATCAGCTCTCCTTGCTTGTTCCTTCAGAAAAACGAAATGGGTCGCTTAAGAGCAACTCCAGCAGGGCCTCTACTTGAACCCTCATCCTACTTTTGAGGACCGAGGGGCAAAAAATTCACTCCAGCAGGGCCCCTACTTGAGCCCTCAAAAGTAGGGGGCCCTCAAATCTCCCCCTCGAGCCCTCATTCCTGGGGGGTCTGGAGGGAGCCCCTACTTTTGAGGGCTCAAGTAGGGGCCCTGCTGGAGTGAGTTTTTTGCCCCTCGGCCCTCAAAAGTAGGATGAGGATGAGGGGTGGGTCCTATATATCATCCCCTCTAAGAATGAATTTGAGGGTCCTGTTTTGAGGGCTTCTGCTGGAGTATAGCCCAAAAAACAGAGCCCTCAAAAGTAGGGAGAACCCTCAAATAAAAAGTAGGAGCCCTGTTTTAAGGGTTACTGCTGGAGTTGCTCTAACAAATGATTGTTGAGTGAATGTGTGTGTAGCAAGAAACCGACACAGTAGTGAGTAGCCTGCTCTGTTTTGAATAGAAGAAGAAGATCGTAACTAACAAGCTCAAAAAAAACTTTAGCTCATGAGATTGCTTATGGAACTATAGAACACCTCTCTTACTTCTTAGGTGCTGCAGCACATTTCAAGTTTGTATTTCTCACACTCACGTAAAACATGTAAACTCGTAATTGACCTGAACTTCTGTATTCTTAAACCGCTATACCCATAATACAATCACGGATGCACTTACATACAATCCCAATCCCTTTCCATCCAATTCTTAGATGGGCCTGGCGAGGGCCTATGAAAGCTTGACTTTTTTTTCCTCAGGCCTGGTGTTAAGAATGTGGGCAATATTTTAATTTCAGGTTTTACTAGAAGATAAATACAATAAACTAGTGATATAAAACTCGCAACTAACAGTAGGCTACTCATCATATTTCAGAATATACACAAGTAAATTATAGTATCAAAGTCGAACGAACGAGCGAACGACTTACAATTGGGCTTCATGAAGAGCAGAAGGCAGTGCAAGATTGATGCAGTGCAGGAGTGGTCGTACAAATACGCTGCCCAAAAACCTTATTGCCGTCCCGTGATGAATGTGCCGGATTAATATTCAACACCCAAGAATGATGGAGGCGCTGCATTTAGCCACATCAATGATCGCCCTTCTTCTAGAGTAAGCTCGACGACACCATCATCATTTCCTTGACTCACCTGGTGCTTGGGGTCCAGATTCACGTCCGTTGTTAGCATCAGATTTGTTACAATCACATCATTTTCCAACGGCCGTGGATCGTCTTAGAAGCACAGAGACAAGATCAGGAAGCATACAGCATTCTCGTTTTCCAGATTCTTTCATTGAAGTTCTGAAAGCACCATCAAAAGAACTGGCAAACGGGTATAAACTCCATCTGTAGCTCAAGCTGGCAAGTAGCTGGATACATATATCTAATAATTCATTTTACCATGTAGGGACCTACATTAGACCTGTTCTTTAAATTTTTCCAACCGGCATACTGGCACAGTGAAGGAAATAATTTAATATATCTAATAATATATGTACGCCTCCTCCACGGTTCGATTACTGGCATACTGTAGCAACCAAGATTTGATAATCTAGATCTTCTATATATTTTGAATCAATCTTTGGATCAGTAGCTAGCCTATATTATAACAATAGTAAATATCATATATATACATATGCATAAGTATAAAAAAAAGGAGTGCTTAGTTTATATGGATAATTATAAATAGATTTTACAATCATGTTTTACACTATTTTATAATCGGGTTTTACGGAACGAATCGATAAGCCAAATAAGTTTGTTTATATAAAGCAGTTGAAAGTAAATAAATCAAAAGAACCTTCATGATTTGCCACAGGTAATCAGCTGAGGTAAACTCAGAATAATCACAATAGCAATCTAGGAATCCGCCTATCAGTCTAAAGTGTGTGAGTCACATCAAAACTAACCAAATTAGTTGGCCAGGTCAATCCCATTTTCATTGCTACACAATGTCTCAAGCGTTCGTTGACAATATTTATGTTGTATTCCAATTTACCACTAATGCATTTCTAAGCACAACTATTGTTTCTTAAAATTTAACCAAGTTGGAGTATTATTATAATATGTATTCTAGGACGATATGGTAAAGATAATATCAACAATCAAGGAAGGGGATAATACACATCAATGACATGGTATAATTAAGTGTCAACATTTAACATAACATTTAATTGAATAATAATAAGCATGCAATTTGTAATTTGAAAGCAAAGTAATTGCATTTGAAAACTAAGTTCAGCATGATCAATTATAAGGACTTGTCGCTCGGTAGCGACGGGAGCGTTCGAAGCGTCAAATTCTATAAATATGCAAATAACCATATTTAAATAAAGTTTAATAAAATTCTCAAGAGTATTTTAGGGGCTAGTATCCTAATCTAATCTCGGCCTAGCTATCGAGAGTAATTTTGTGGGCCTAATCAGCTGGGCCCAATCTATCATCGGTTGTGGGTCAAACAAAAATACTGTCGGATTGAGCCGAATCCTTCTTGCTATTCCAAGTATTATCTTGCGATGTGATCAGTTATCTTGCGGTTCAGGTATTCTGTCCAGATGAAACATTACGGATACGAACATCTTTCTTCCCTAAAAAAAACAGAGGAACATCCATTTTTCTCTACCAACATTTCTTTCTGTGATGGTCATATTTCACAGCTGCAAAAGTACATGCATGACCAAGATGGTGGCACCGCAGATCACTGCCTCTTGTGTTCTTCCTGGGTACAACATGCATAATCATGCATGCTACAACTCTGCTAACTTCAGTAAAAATCATGCAAGATAGGTATACTAATTAACTAAATAAACAAGCAACAGTACTGTAACACCTCATCATGCCTAACATGCTGGACAAAAGAAACAATGTAAAGTTCGTACACGTAATGGAAATCCATGCTACATTATTACTATGGAATAGAAAGGAAACCAAAGCACAGTGTCATATGTAGATTGATCTAGTAATGCTTAGGGCTTTTCATTGCCTATGCAGAGGCAGAGTAATCCTTCTTGATGTCCTTCAAATTTGTAACCACGTTGTTCATTGCCATCCTTTGCTCAGGCGAGTCACTCGAAACACATCAGACCTAGCTCGAATATCGACAAGAGAAAGTTGTTGCTTGTGCTAGTTGAACAAGATCCCAATGAAGTGTTGGCCTGGTGGTCAAAGCAAAGACATATTTCTTCATCTTGCAGTAGTATGTCGTCCACAACATCAATGAGCTTCTCTGGGAATGCTTGACAAACCCACTGCCTAAGGCTCAATTCTCCTACGAACATGGGATCCGTCGGCCTCTTCCTGGTGAAGACTTCGAGTAGCATGATTCCAAAGCTAAACACATCGCTCTTCTGTGATGCTTTTCCCATGAACGCATACTCTGTTCAAGAAAATTTTGAGCGAAAAATATTTGTTAATAAAGAAACGAACACTATGTATCTTACAAAAGAAGCTGCTCAAGTATGTTCGGTCACAGTGCACAGTGCCATGTACCCAATTGTCCCTGGCATGCTTGCTGAAACCATGGAGTTGTCATCGCCTAACAGTAATTTTGCAATGCCAAAGTCTGCCACATGCGCAGTCATCTCTTCATCGAATAGCACATTGCTAGGCTTCAGGTCACAGTGCAGGACAACCTCATAGTGCCCATGATGAAGATACTCCAAAGCTGTTGACACATCAAGCATGATGTCCAACCTTTTTTGGAATGATCCCAGGCAAGGACTACCTTCAGTGTGAAGGTATGACTCCAAGCTACCATTCGGCATGTACTGAAGTAGAAGTGCTCTGAAATTCAAGTTGGAACAAATGTTCAATATCTTTATCAAGTTGCGATGCCTAGCCATCCGCAACACTCGACACTCGGCATCAAAGCTCATCATAGCCTGCTCGACTTGCATGTGGAGAACTTTTACTGCGACCACCAAACCATCATCCATTTGACCCTTGAAAACTTTGCCGAAACTTCCAACTCCCAACGTGTTATTGTCGCTGAAATTATCGGTGGCGCAGACAATCTCGTGGTAGGATACTAACCTATGGTTCATCACACCAGCCATATCGGTAGAAGTTATAACATCTGGCTGCTTATTAATTTTCTTTCTGGTCACCAGGTATAAGCAAACAGCAAGAGCACCAACAGCTATGGTGATAGCAGGGAGTAAAAACTTGAGGAATTGTCGACGATGAGTTGGGTGAGACTTGTCTACACATGGCGAAAATCCTAGACGAGGAGCACCACATAGGCCGACATTCCCCATCAAAGATTGCAAGGTGAGGTTTGAGAAAACACCTCCATTTGGTATTTGACCTTTTAGCTTATTGAAGGAGAGATTCAAACTAGTAAGATAGGTGAAGTTGGCAAAGCACTTGGGTATAGTACCCGAAAGACTGTTAGAAGATAGGTCTAATGTTGCTAAGCTGGTTAACCGACCAAAAGAGTCTGGGATTAAATCCTCGAATGAGTTGTGTGACAGATTTAAGTAGGTTAGCATCACAAGCTGTCCAATTGAACTTGAAAGGCTACCAACCAAGAGGTTAGAAGACAGTTCTATTGTGTCAATGACTTCCATGTGGCTAAGATCAGAAGGCAATGCGCCGGTTAGGGAGTTATGTGATAGATCTAGTTGGATAAGCCTATTAAGATGAAACAAGCTTGCTGGTATAGTAGAAGATAGATGGTTATAAGATAGCGACATGTACTCTAACATGGTAAGGTTAGCTATGCCATCTGGTATAGAGCCAGAGAAATTGTTATCGTTTAGGAGCAACATTACAGTTCTACTTAGCATACAAATTTGTGCCGGGATTGGGCCAATCATGTTATTTCTGGAGAGATAAAGTACCTGGAGGTTCTCCAACATCATGATGGATTCTGGGATTTGTTTGGTTAGTTGGTTGTTTGCGAAGCTTATCATTTGGAGATCACTTAGATTTGATAGTGTAGCTGGAAGCCCGCCAGTTAACTTTGTTGTTCATTCCTGAAAATGTTAACAGATTTTGAGAGAGGTTTCCAACGTAGCTGGGGATACTCCCAGTGAAAGAATTAGTGGACATGGTAAGGATTTGGAGTTGTCTACAGTTGCAACGGCTGGCCAAGAAGTCAAGATCCCCTTGGAGGTGATTCATTCGAATATCAAGTATCGAAAGAGGTCTGATGTTTCCAAGTGTTGACGGTACCGATCCAGTGAGCAGGTTCGATTCCAATCCCAGGAAATTCAATTCTGATAGGTTTCCAATAAAGGCAGGAAAGGAACCCGTTGGTTGATTAGATGAAAGATGCAGAAAGGTGAGTTGTCTCATTGTTCCTAGTTCCACCGGAATCTGCCCACTTAGGTTGGAGAATGAGATGTCAAGCACAATGAGCTTGGTGAGATTGCTGAGCACAGCTGGGATAGGTCCGGCGATGCTATTTCCGCCTATAGAAAGCGCAATGAGCTGTGACGGCAGCGACCATGTCGGCACCACATCCACGAAGAGATTCCTCCCAATTGAAAGTATCTGAAGGTGCTTTGGCATGTTGCAAGGCCCGATGGAATTTGACTGTGAATTTGTTCAGTAGAAAGATTGTTTGCAGCATGGGGAGGCTAAAGCTTTGGTTGCTGGGTATAGGCCCGGTTAGGTTGTTGTTGAAGATCACTAGGCTTTCAAGGCTAGACATGTTGAAGATGGATGGAGGCACTGGACCGGAGAGCTGGTTATACCGCAAGTCAAGGACACGAAGCAGGAGCAAGGAGCCAATACCTGGTGGCAGTGACCCGGACAGACTGTTGTTCCCAAAGAATATGTGGCTCAGTGAAGGCGTGCTTTCGACTGAAAAATTTGGTACAGGGCCGCTCATGTAGTTTTCTTCCAGAGATATGAACCTAAGGCTACGCAGCTTCTGCAACTCCGGTGGGATTTGCCCCGAGAGGTGGTTGTGACTAAGGGCAACAACCCGGACTCTCATGAGGTTTCCTATGGCGGCAGACGGGATGGTATGTGATAAAGCGTTGTGGCCAAGATCAAGAACTCTAAGGCGAGCCAATCTTCCAAGATCAGCTGGGATGGAGCCCGTGAGGTTTGTGTTTGAGAGGTTGAGGACATGGAGGAAAGAGAGGTTACCGAGGTGGGGAGCGAGCTCTCCCTGGAGGGGCACGTTTGGTAGCGCCAGAGCGGCGACACGCTGACGCCGCCGCCGGCTGCAAGACACGCCGACCCAACTACAGAAGGACTTGTTACTAACCCAGCTATTTTGAAGGATGCCGAGGGGATCGGAGAGCTGGGCTTTGAAAGCCAGCAGCGCGGCGAGATCGCCAGTGGTGTTGCTGATGGTGAACCGGAGGGAAGAAGCAGCAGCAGAAGAAGCATCTACTGCCACGCCCACCGTCGGCAGCTGCACTAGTAGGCGTAGGAGGCCAACAATGTATGGAAGCCGGCCCATGATCTTTTTTTTTCGGCCTAGTAAAGCATACACATGACACAACCATGTTCTGCATCTCCTCTTTGCGTTCTGCATCTCCTCTTATACACTCAACCATGTTGCGCAGCAGCTAGCGTCCATCTTACTCGGGTTGGGATACTATTCGTATTGATTGTAATCTATAGTGAAAACTTTTCTCAAAATTGATCGTGCTCTATTTTTATTCAACCTGCTAATCATACGAAGCACAAAAAAAATACGATGGCAATGCATCTGCTGCCCCGGCCGCCGTCGGCAGCAGCACTAGTAGTCGTAGGTGGCCGACAATGTTTGGAAGCCAGCCCATGATCTTTCTTCTTTCGGCCTATTCAAGCGTAAACAGCCAACCGACCCAATCGACTTCATGTTGCGCTGCAGCTAGCGTCGAACATGACTCGGCTCTCGGGTGCTTATTGAATTCCCATTTTTCTACGGTAAATAGTTTTCTTATAGAGTCTAGTTTTTAAATAAGCTGTCTTTTTAAGATAGTATCTACTAGTCAATTATAGTAGACACTGTAATAACTTCATTTATATCGGCCAAAATCATCCCTCCCCATACGGGTTTTCTAAAACTATTACTACTTATAAACCAAAACTAAAAGCCATCAACAAAATCTAATATGAATTGGTCTCAGTCTTCCGCGGTCTCTTTATCAATGAGTGGGTTCTTTTGGGCTGCGGTTTTGGCTTTTGGCTTATAGTTTTTAAATTTTGACTGTTCGTGAGAGATAATACGCAAAGAAAAAAGTCGCATATGATTTTAGCCGGTATCACTGAATTTGGTACAGTATCTACTACAATTTAGTTGTAGATCCTGTCTTAAAAAGACTATAGAACGTTTAAAACTATTTACTATAGCAGTAAGTAAAAAATCTCAAGTTTGAGTGGGAATAAACCCACCAATTATCTAGTACCCCTATTTTCTTGTTGGCTTGATTGCGAAGACCAAGTCGACTGAGTGATGTAACTGTACTCTTTCAAAGTATGCATGCCCCTGGTATATTCGGACTCGGAGATATCGAGTACAGCGACCTTGACTTGGTTTGGTTAGCTAGTTGGAATTTAGTTAATGGACTTTGATGGAGGTACTTATTAGTATGTGAAAGAGTAAAGTCCATTACCGGTCCTTAAACTTTTTATGCTGTGTCATCCCGGTCCATAGACTTTTAAAGTATGCCATCCCGGTCCCTAAACTTTCAAAGTGTGCCATTACCACCTGTTACGGGTCCAGCTGTAATGGCACACTTTTGAAAGTCTATGGACCGGGATGACACAGCATAAAAAGTTTAAGGACCGGTAATAGCACATTTTGAAGTTTATGGACCGGGATGGATACTTTAAAAGTCTATGGACCGGGATGACACAGCATAAAAAGTTTAAGGACCGGTAATGGACTTTACTCTATGTGAAATATGGTTGGTTCCAAGAATTTATGATAGTTGAGGATCTAATGCGGTTATTAATTGATGAAGTCGTTCCTAGTTGCTTATGTAAGATAGATGCTTTTGGACGCATGGTTTCGGATATTCTTAGGCATGAGGTCTTAAGTGTTCTCGAGCATAAGGCCCCAAGCATATGTGTGATATATTTATTCTTGCTCAGGATATCTTGTTACTACTATTGTTGGATAGCTCCTGGTAGTGATAAAACAAAGGAAAGTGTTGTTAAAATTTGTAGTAATAATAGTTTAAATTTAAAGTGATGAAGAATAGTAGTGGCATTCCAAGCTCCTTGTTGGCCCAGGGTTTACAATTAATTAGCACAATTTATTTTGAGATCTCTCTTCTCTTTGTGAAAAATACAATTGGGAGGTGAACCCTTTAGCACATTTACACATTCTCAACTTGGGAGGTGAACCCTTTAGCAAATTTACACATACTCAACTTTGTAATTATAGATAGTGCAACTTATGTTTTTTTAATTTAATATATCTCTATGTTAGCTATCAAATATAAGCCTTTAAATTAAGGTACACCGAATTAAGGGTTAGTTTTTTCTTTCTATTTTTGTGAAAATTATTTCAAATTCTTATATCTTTAAGCCAATTATCAAATCTAACCCTTTAAAATTAGAGTCTGCCAAATAAAGGCCAGATGTTTTTGTTTTTTGTTCAAATTTCTAGCACATTTCTTTTTTTTTAACAGCTATAAATCACCTATCATCAACGCTTTTATTTTATTATATAACTAGCCAAATTTTCCTCACAATTATACGGCTAGATATTATAATACATATTTTATATCTAAATATAGAGTTGTATATATTATACAACTCTAATGCTTTTGATAAAAATATAGTTGTATTCCTTATATAATTGTAACATTTATGTTATCTATATCTGATTAATCTGACCCACCATAATTTAGACCCACCAAAATTGATGATGTAGATCTTTCTTTTCTCCTTCGGGCAAACGTGATAGCTTCTTTTTATATCATTTGAATAACTAGCTTAAGTGCCCGTGCAATTGTGCGGGTACTTAGTAATATAATTCACTAATCATGTCAATACGACAAGTAACCAAGAAATCTTCAAATTACGTAGGGAACCAACCAAATGTGGAATAGTAGATCCCAACCGATTTTAGCACCAATAATTATTATATGTTATTGTTCATACTAACTAATCCTCACCAATTTGTCCTGACTTCAGCCAAATTATGTATTTCTAAAAAAAATCAATTCTAAATGGCTTGTTTTTGCTAAACTTTTAAGCACTGTAAACCAACCATTTTACAACTAATGATTCTAGTTCAATTACAATTAGGTTCTTAAAAATTGAGGGTCTATCAGCTTTGAACATCCTATGGGCTATCACTACAATTTCCAATAAGTATACAAGCAAAATGACATGATGCGGTCCGATTAAATATCTTTGCATTACTGGGTGTTTGACCGGGGATATATTAAGTTGCAGCTAGTATCAAATTGTTTGCTTGTTAAGTGGGATTAGCCTACTTATCGGTAGGGATGTCAATCGGACATGGCGGGTACATGTAGTGCTTGCCTATATTTATGCTCATGACCCCAATTTACCTCATAGGTATACTCGCGAAGGACGACGGGCCCACGGGCATGCCCGTATACCTGCAAACAATGCATGACATATTCTAATTCACACATGAACTATCAACTAATGAAATGCAAATCCACCCTCAATAGTCAACTAAAAGTATATCAACTCATAAAAGGAGAGGCTTACTCAACTGAAAGTATGTCAATTAATGAACTAAAAGAACAAAAGAAGATGCCTACTTAATTCAAATCAACTTAAATTGATAGGGTTTTAGTGGTAATGTTGACTGTTGGCACACCTGTTAGTGTATGTTACGGATAAACGGGCGGAATAGATATGGATGAAGCGCACCCATGCCCGTGCCCATTTACCCGACGGTCTAAGAATTTTCCTTATTTTGATGCCTATAGGCAAAGAAAACATTTCATACTTAGTTTTATTAGAGTCATTACTTACAAACACATAGATAAATAGGCATAATTGCCATCCTTACTTATAGCCTTATCGGTGTTGCAAAATGCTAGCTTGCATGCCTCGTACCGTCCAAAGTCAGAGCACACATGTGTCAGCCGCATACGTGCAGGACATGGCGACGAATTCCGGCGCGTTTCTTTGAATTTTGTGTTGTTTTGGCTGCTGTGGCCATTTTTTTTTGGGGCAAATTTTTTTCTTTCGAAAAGGGAAGTTTATTGATTTCAAGGTTGTTTAATCAAGGTGATACATCAACTTGAAATCCTCCCGGCCTCTGCCTGAACAGCACACAGCCTTACACAAAGGAGAACAAAAAAAGGGAAACACTAATGACTATCAATCCGAAGACTAGACCGCCACCCATGTGCCCGGGTAAAACACGCCTTGGCCACCTTCTCCAAGAACTGCGAGGCCGCTACAACCATACCCTGCGAAGCGGACTTCTGGAGAATAGCCCAGGTACGGAGCCAATGCAAAATTGAGTAAATAACCTGCAAAAAAGACATAAGTTTGTTTTGAAATACGACTGCGTTCCTGCATAACCACACAGCCCAACAAGTAGCAACGGCTCCAAGAAGTACTAAATACTTTAAATCATGTCGAATCCCTTGTAACCAAGAGCCAAACATATTAGACACACTGCGTGGCTGAGAAAGACCACAAGCCGCATGGACCACCGCCCAAACCATACGAACTAACCGGCACTCAAAAAACAGATGTTGGATCGTTTCATCATTGTGACAGAAACAACACTGTTTGTTGCCTTGCCAATTGCGTTTCACTAAATTATCCTTTGTTAAAATAACGCCCCGTCGAAGATACCACAAAAAGATCTTGATCTTCAAAGGTACCTTTAATTTCCATAAGCGTTCATTAGAATTGGGCACATCCTGATGAATCAATGCCAGGTAATGAGATTTTACAGAAAATTCTCCACTCCGATGGAGGCTCCATCGGAATTCATCTCCCTCTTGGCTCAAAACAATGTTGGACAGGCGCGAAAGGAGATTATTCCACAACGCTAGTTTGTGACCACTAAGGTCTCTACGCCATGATATAATTGGTGGGTTTGAGCTCAACACTTCGGCCACTGTATCTTGCTTCTTGCGGGCTATCTTTCTGATTGAGGATATTGATCTCGTAAAGTTCTATTTCTAGCCACTTATCCTCCCGAACGCGTACTGCGATCCGTCTTTGATTAGAAAGATCCGAACCGCAGAAAATCCCGTTTAATCTTCATCAAGCTACCCCAGAAATGAGAATCCCCACACTTCCACTGCACCTGGACAAGCGGTTTTGTGGCCAAGTACTTATTACGTAATATTTGTTGCCAAGTACCATCCGATGTCAACAACCGATACTGACCATTTCTTGAGTAGTCTGTATTCTTGATCTCGAGTTATGGATCCCTAGCCCTCCTTGCTCTTTTGGTTGGCAAAGGATATCCCATTTGGCTAGTCGATATTTCCGTTTATGTTCATCGCATTGCCAAAAGAAGCGAGACCGAAAATAGTCTAGCTTTTTAAGAACGCCCTTTGGTACCTTGAAGAAGGACATCATATACATGGGTAGACTACTAAGTACAGAATTTATTAAAGTCAGTCGTCCCCCTGTTGATAGATGCTTTCCTTTCCAACTACTGAGGCGTTTCTCGAAGCGTTCTTCTACTTTTCTCCAATCAGCATTCGTTAGTTTCCTATAATGAATAGGAATACCCAAATACCTCATTGGGAAAGTACCTGGATTACAGCCAAAAAGATCTATGTATTGGGTCTCGTAGTCCTTAGCTTCACCAAAGCAGAAAATTTCGCTCTTATGGAAATTTATTTTCAAACCGGATAATTGCTCAAAAGCACAAAGTAACAACTTTATGTTATTTGCCTTTCCCAAGTCGTGCTCCAGGAAGAGGATCGTATCGTCAGCATATTGGAATATGGATAAACCACCATCTACCAGATGTGGCACCACCCCACTAACTTGACCATCTGCTTTGGCTCTATTAACCATTATTGCAAGCATATCAGCAACGAGATTAAAGAGAATTGGTGATAAAGGGTCTCCTTGTCGAAGGCCTTTTTTTGTTTGAAAGTAAGTACCGATATCATCATTTACATTGATCGCCACACTTCCACCCGATATGAAAGAATTCACCCAAGAAATCCATTTAGGTGAGAAACCTTTCATCCGTAGTGTTTGCAAAAGGAACGACCATCGTACTTTATCGTAGGCCTTTTCAAAGTCGATTTTGAAAATTATACCACTTAGTTTCTTACGATGAAGTTCATGAACGGTTTCATGTAGAATGACTACCCCTTCGAGGATATTACGTCCTCTCATGAAAGCCGTTTGAGTCGGGCTGATAACGTGATCTGCTACTGAATTAATCCGTAACGTTGCGACTTTGGTGAAAATCTTGAAACTCACATTTAGTAAACAAATTGGTCTGTATAACTGAATTTTATTTGCGTCATGCACCTTTGGCAACAGGGTTATGACACCAAAATTAAGGCTGAACAGAGGAATATCACCCTTATGCAAATCATGGAACATCTGTATAAGGTCCTGTTTAATGATATCCCAGCACTTCTGATAAAATTCAGCTGGGAATCCATCAGGTCCTGGTGCCTTGTTGTGTTCCATGCCGAAAATTGCTTCCCGAATCTCCTTTTCAGTGAAAGGAGCTGTTAGGAATGCGTTCTCGCTCTGACCAACCTGAGGGATATCCTCTATCCGGTGGTCCTCCAGCAGAAAAAAGTTCTCATCAGAAGGCCCAAACAATTCTTTGTAAAACCGTGGCATTTTCTTTTGCGAAAGTAGTCTCTCTTGTAGCGCGAAAGTATTGACGTCTGACACGGAATGCGCTCCCGCACCGCGGAGCCTACAGTCGCGTCACCCATCATACAAATACTCCACTTAAATATAAAGTTGAACAGATAAGTTGATTGAACTTTCGGTGGTGGAAGAACCGTGCAATTCGCCTCAGTCTGCACGATTAGCACTGCAGTTCATACCCTGTTGTCGAGTTGGTCAAGAATTGGGTTGATGGTTACTACTCGATATCTGTGGATTTTGTCGGTAGTGTCGATCACTGCAGAAAAACGTGCAGTCTTTGCTACTCGGTGACAAATATTACTACTTATCAGCATTCAACTGAAATATCTCAAGATCTGAACCGAAAAGAAGATGTGCGGCACTTGCCACAGTTTGAAATTGCCAGGAAAAACATGTTCAGTCCTTATCTCGGAGCTTCTGATAAAAGGAGGCTCTCACGGTTTCTCCTTGAATATGGATAGAGGTGGTATGAGGAGAGTTCTGACTAGTCACACATGCGCGCGTATTCACGTATTTTCGTGTGAAAATCGCGTGACTTGTGATTATTGCTAATACAATAATGGAGTCTAGAGATGCTTCATTTTTTGAGAATATCTTTCCTATGAGAACAGCAGGCAGTACTTCACAAACAGAGAATGTTCAATCTGATAATATTGGAAGTGAAAATAATCAAACTTCTGAACTTCCCATCATTTTCTGGACCAATATGTGATATCCCTGAGGAGGATAACAATCTGGTCGCAGAAGCTCCTCGCAGGAGCAAGAGACAAAGGGTTGAGAAAAATCTTTGGTAATGGCTTTATTGTATACCTTGTGGATTATGTGCCAAAGACTCTTTCAGAGGCTTATGCATCTTCTGATGCTGAGTATTGGAAAGAGGCAGTCCATAGCGAGATGGACTCTATCATGGCTAATGGGACTTGGGAGATCACAGATCGTCCTATTGGGTGTAAACCTGTAGGATGTAAGTGGTTCTATAAAAAGAAATTAAGGCCTGATGGAACTATTGAGAAGTACAAGGCAAGACTTGTGGCCAAGGTTACACCCAGAGAGAGGGAGAAGATTTCTTTGATACCTATTCTCCTGTCGCTAGACTAACTACCATCAGAGTTCTCCTTGCGTTAGCATCTTCCTATGGTCTACATATTCATCAAATGGACATGAAGACAACTTTCCTTAATGGAGAGTTGGAGGAAGAAATCTATATAGATCAACCGGATGGTTTTGTGATTTCTGGACAAGAAAATAAGGTATGCAGATTATTAAAATCCTTGTATGGCCTAAAACAAGCACCTAAACAATGGCACGAGAAGTTTGACAAAACTTTGACATCCGTTGGCTTTGTTGTGAATGAAACTGATAAATGTGTATATTATCATTATGGTGGGGGTCAAGGAGTGATCTTATGTCTGTATGTAGATGACATACTTATATTTGGAACAAACTCTGCTGTAATTGACGAGGTCAAATCTTTCTTATCTCGGTGTTTCGATATGAAAGACTGGGAGAGGCGGATGTCATTCTGAATATTAAATTGATCAAAAGCAAGGATGAGATCACTTTGAATCAATCCCATTATGCTGAGAAAATATTGAGCCGGTTCGGTTATGAAAACTGTAAAATTTCTCGAACACTCTATGATGTAAGCATTAAGTTTCGAAAGAATCGGGTGTTAGGAAAAAATCAATTAAGATATTCACATATTATTGGGTCACTAATGTATTTAGCTAGTGCCACAAGACCTGACATTTCATTTGTTGTGAGCAAATTAAGTCGGTTTACTTCTAACCCAGGAGATGATCACTGAGAGGCATTTGAAAGACTGTTGCGCTACTTAAGGGGCACAACATCTTTTGGAATACATTATACTGGGCATCCTTCTGTATTAGAAGGATACAATGACTCTAATTGGTTCTCTGATGCGGATGAGATCAAAGCCACAAGTGGTTATGTATTTACTTTAGCTGATGCTGCAGTTTCATGGAGGTCTTACAAACAGACCATATTGACGAGATCAACCATGGAAGCATAACTTGTAGCACTTGACATAACCACTGTTAAGGCTGAATGGCTAAGAGAGTTTCTATTGGACTTGCCATTGGTTGAGAAACCAAAGGTTACACTCAAAGAGAGGGAGAAAATTTCTTTGATACCACGGGGACGTCTCTCCTCTGGTCTCCTTTTGCTTGTGACGCACGATGCATCACTCACTGAACGAATGATGCGTATAAGGTGTGAGAAGAAAAGAAAGACTAGTTAGAAATGCCAGGATTTCTAGGCATACTACAGAAAACACTGCATAAAATTCAGTTCTTGCAGTTCATACCCTGTTGTCGAGTTGGTCAAGAATTGGGTTGATGGTTACTACTCGATAGCTGTGGATTTTGTCGGTAGTGTCGATCACTGCAGAAAAACGTGCAGCTGAAGCCCAATGATCACACATGACCAGCTATTGGTGACAATCTGAAGGAAGTCCTCGTGCGAAGCCCAATGATTGTCAAAATGGAAGCGTCCACCTTGTTTGAGACGTGTGTTGGTGATGAGAAGCAACGACATGTGATCAGAACATTCAATTGCTAACGCCAACAGGAAAGAGTACGGATATAATACTTCCCATTGTGCTGAGGTGAGCACCCTGTCAAGCCTCAACATGGTTGGGTTGTCATGTTCATTGCTCCAACTGAACTCTCTTCCATTGAGGTGGACATTAGTTAATTGAAGGTCGTTCACCAGTCGGCGAAAATGGCCGATGTTTGCACGTGTACATTGTTGTTGTTCTTGTCTTTGCAGCTCAGGATTATGTTAAAATCCCCCATGACACACCAGGCTCCTGAGCGTGATATCCTGTTTTGTCTCAATTCCTCGAGGAACTCCTGCTTTGAAGCATCGTCTTGGGGGCCGTAAACTGATTAGCAGGGTTACAGAGAAAGTAGCGGTGTGAGTGTCGAGCACAATGGCTTCAGGTGATCTGCAAGCAATCAGGACCCCCCATGAGTATCCGAGGCCGGGAGATAAGCGAAATTAGTAAATTGAGAACCAAGCATGGAGAGGATGACCAGTGCCGCTATTATGGCCATCTTGGTCTCTTGGATACATACCACATCTACTATGGTTGTCAACTAAAACGCGCAAGACGTCCTAACGTCCCCTAGAATTTAAACCTCAAGCACTCCACACAAGGATTTTACATGACCTATCCATAGAGTAGAGAAACGACTGGGTATCTCAGTAGATGAGCTAAGTCTGATGGCTTTGGGTGACGCATTGGCCAAGACGAAGCCAATCGGTTGGACTAAATGAGCCAGCCCGAAGAGGTCATGTAGTGCCTGGATGTGTTCCTACAACAAGGGCTGGTGAAACATGGCATTGAATGAAGCATAGTCCTTGGAAGATGGAGTTGGGGACGGTAGCTTGCTACATTGAGGACTCAGGGATGGTGACGGCCCTAGCCATCAGGAGTGTGGCCTTATCGCCATCCCCTTGCATCAAGTGGGTCTTAGCCTGCTTCTATCGGTTGCAGCAATCCTTGGCTAATGGCCTATTTTTCCGCAGTTGCGGCATTTGTCCTTTGAGAAGTCATGGCTACCACCAGATCTTGGCCCTTCCCTACTTTCATCCGTGCTGCCGGTATTAGCCCATCATCACGGTGGCTTGCATCGCCGGTTGTCGGACTTAGAGCCACCAAAGGATCCCTCCCCTCCTGCTGCTCCCTCATCCGCGCAAACCACTCCTCCATGAGGAGCAGTTTCCCACTAGCACCAGCGATGAGCGCAGAGTCTTGCCGATCTTCTGCCGCTTTGAGTCTCCCGGTCACCTCCTCCACTGAGAGCGTCGAGAGATCAAGCAGAGTTTCAATTGAAAGAGCAATTTGGAAGAACCTTAAGGGGACGACACGCAGGTACTTCTCAACAACCTTGTGCGGCGGCTCCAGGTCGTCGAGAGTGCTAAGCTAGTTTACCAGCCCAGTGAGCCACAACGCAAAGTCGTCAACCTACTCCTCATCATAGAATGCAATGCTCTCAAACTCCTTGCAGAGTTTCTGAGCATTGGCCTTGTGCACACGATCAATGTCGACGAGCATGGTCTTCAGGGTATCCCACCCCTCCTTGGTGGTTGCCTTGACGGCAAGTGTGGAGATCATCCCCGGTGGAATGGCACGCAGTATGGCCTCTAGCGCCATCCTATCCTCTTGGAATTTAGTGTCATTGGTGTCGACGGCGTTCCAGAGCCCGCGCGTCTGGAGCATGACCTTCATCATCAAAGGCCCAATTGCCATTGTTCGTCTTCATGAGCGTCTGGAGCGTGATCCTATGACCATAACTTCTACGACTCCTACAGTGATCTTTTGACCACGACAACTACGACTACGGTCGCTACGACTACGATCACGGCTGTTACAACTATGACTGCAGAGCTGTGCACGACCGGAGAAATCTTGGCCGCGCTCAGACTTGAAAGCACCATGCTGGATTAATATTCAACACCCAAGAACGATGGAGGCGCTGCATTTAGCCACATCAATGATCGCCCTTCTTCTAGAGTAAGCTCGACGACATCATCATCATTTCCTCGACTCACCTAGTGCTTGGGTTCCAGATTCACGTCCGTTGTTTGCATCAGATTTGTTACAATCACTTCATTTTCCAACGGCCGCGGATCGTCTTAGAAGCACAGAGACAAGATCAGGAAGCTTACAACATTCTCGTTTTCCAGATTCTTTCACTGAAGTTCTGAAAGCACCATTAAAAGAACTGGCAAACGGGTATAAACTCCATCTGTAGCTCAAGCTGGCAAGTAGCTGAATACATATATCTAATAATTCATTTTACCATGTAGGGACCTACATCAGACCCGTTCTTTAAGTTTTTTCAGCTGGCTTTTTGCTTCGATTTCTATCAACTGGTATTTTTCATCGGACTTACCAGCTGTAACAAAAAACTATTAGTCGCAGTCTAAAAGAATAGGGCCATCATATGGGAAGGGGTTCACCCTAAGTATGGATGATTTCCCAATACTTGGCTCCAAGAAGTCTTGAGTAAAAAAAAATCAGCGAGCTGACTACCTGCAGCATAAGATTGCTTTGCATAATTCTGTTTATAGTTTCAGTTGTTCGCACTATAGCATGTCGAAACTCACTTTTGTTTATCACCAAGTTACTTGGAATAAACAGAAAACTGCTAGTGTTTTTCTTGTTTGAACGGGTCTATATTTTCAGTTAAACTGATACTGCTGTTGCTAAAAGCTTTATCAGTTCCATACAGTTAATCAATCTACAACATCTGTTCTCCTTTCTTATTGTGCTTTCAGTTACAGGCCATGGTCCGCAAGGGCAACCGACATTTAATTCTGGTAGTGTGGTGGAACAAGATGGACAACGGAAGAGCCCAATAACTGGTATACAGTTGGATCATTAATTCTCTCCCTCTATTTCATGCTCCCTCTGTTCAAGTTTATAAGTCGTATTTTCTTTTAACATATAGATAAAAAATAGTAAAAATAACTAGATTACCCCTAATTATTTTCTCTAAGCACTATATTCAATGCATATATGTAGATAATAGCAAAAAAAAAGCCGCATATTTATTAGGGATGTAAAAGAAACACCATACTAGTTTCGTATTGGAATATGAAATACATTCTATATTTATGAATAAGGTCGTTAAAAAATACGTTCTATATATTTGGATGGAAAGAGTAGTTCTTAGCTCATAGGTGGTTAGAGCAATTTGTTGTCAAATAAATTTAATTTCCTTCCCATATGATGAGATATGTTTCTTTTTGCGAGAGCATATGATGGGAGATGTTATTTTTGTGTGACAGGAGTTGGTAAGGTAATTTAAGGTAATTTCATCTTCCAATTATGAGCATGAAAATATCTTAAGAGTGGACAATCCTTACGAAGGAGGTGCTCCCGTCCCTGCTGCAAAGTCCACAAGCTCCTAATATTTGGCCTCCTCCACGGTTTGATTACTGGCATAACGTAGCAACCAAGATTTGACATTCCAGATCTTTTATGTATTTTGAGTCAGTCTCTGCATCAGTAGCTAACCTATATTATAACAATAATAAATATCATATCTATACATATGCATAAGTATAAAAAATGAGTGCTTAGTTTATATAGACAATTATAAATGGATATTACAAGAATGACATCATAGCACGACGGAATGAGGAGGAAGGCGTCTGTGGCAAGAGCAGGCGGCTGCCGGAGTCCGGAGGGATCGCCGGCCCCTTTTTCTTTTGAGGAAACCACGAGGCCCAGCTATCAAAAGCAATTTTGTGGGCCTAGTAAGCTGGGCCCAATCTATCACCATGTCAGTAATTCTGTCCAGATCCTCTAAAAAAGGTATTCTGTCTTCCCTAAAAAAAAACAGAGGCACATCCATTTTTTTCTGTGATGGTCATATTTCACAGCTGCATAAGTACATGCATGACCAAGACGGTGGCACTGCAGATCATTCCTTTTGTGTTCTTCCTGGGTACAACATGCAGAATCATGCATGCTACAACTCTGCTAAATTTAGTAAAAATCATGCAAAATAGGTATACTAATTAACTAAATAAACAAGCAACAGTACTGTAACACCACATCATGCTTAACATGCTGGACAAAAGAAACAAAGTCAAGTTTGTACATGTAATGGAAATCCATGCAACATTATTACTATGGAGTAGAAAGGAAACAAAAGCAGTGTCATATGTAGATTGATCTAGTAATGCTTAGGGCTTTGCATTGCCTGTGCAGAGGCAGAGTAATCCTTCTTGATGTCCTTCAGATTTGTAACCACGTTGTTCATTGCCAACCTTTGCTCAGGTGAGTCACTCGAACACATCAGACCCAGCTCGAATATCGACAAGAGAAAGTTGTTGCTTGTGATAGTTGAACAAGATCCCAATAAAGTGTTGGTCTGGTGGTCAAAGCAAAGACGTATTTCTTCATCTTGCAGTAGTTTGTCGTCCACAACATCAATAAGCTTCTCTGGGAATGCTTGACAAACCCACTGCCTAAGGATCAATTCTCCTACGAACATGGGATCCGTCGGCCTCTTCCTGGTAAAGACTTCGAGTAGCATGATTCCAAAGCTAAACACATCGCTCTTCCGTGATGCTTTTCCCATGAACGCATACTCTGTTCAAGAATATTTCGAGCAAAAAATATTTGTTAATAAAGCGAACACTATGTATCTTACAAAAGAACCTGCTCAAGTATCTTGATGCAGGTGCACGGTGCCATGTACCCAATTGTCCCTGGCATGCTTGCTGAAACCAAGGAGTTGTCATCGCCTACGATAATTTTGCAATGCCAAAGTCCGCCACATCGTGATCATCTCCTCATCGAATAGCACATTGCTAGGCTTCAAGTCACGGTGCAGGACAACCTCATAGTGCCCATGATGAAGATACTCCAAAGCCATTGACACATCGAGCATGATGTCCAACCTTTTTTGGAATGATCCTAGGCAAGGACTGCGTTCAGTGTGAAGGTATGACTCCAAGCTACCATTCGGCATGTACTGAAGCAGCAGTGCTCTGAAATTTAAGTTGGAACAAGTGTTCAATATCTTTATCAAGTTGCGATGCCTAGCCATCCGCAACACTTGACACTCGGCATCAAAGCTCCTCATAGCCTGCTCGACTTGCATGTGAAGGACTTTTACTGCGACCACCAAACCATCATCCAGTTGGCCCTTGAAAACTTTGCCGAAACTTCCAACTCCCAATGTGTTATTGTCGCTGAAATTATCGGTGGCGCGGACAATCTCGTGGTAGGATACTAACCTATGGTTCATCACATCAGCCATATCGGTAGAAGTTAAAACACCTGGCTGCTTACTAATTTTCTTTCTGGACACCAGGTATAAGCAAACAGCAAGAGCACCAACAGCTATTGTGACAGCAGGGAGTACAAACTTGAGAAATTGTCGCTGATGAGCTGGGTGAGACTTGTCTACACATGGCGAAAATCCTAGACGAGGAGCACCACACAGGCCGACATTCCCCATCAAAGATTGCAAGGTGAGGTTTGAGAAAACACCTCCATTTGGTATTTGACCTTTTAGCTCATTGAAGGAGAGATTCAAACTAGTAAGATAGGTGAAGTTGGCGAAGTACTTGGGTATAGTACCCGGAAAATTGTTAGAAGATAGGTCTAATGTTGCTAAGTTGGTTAACCGACCAAAAGAATCTTGGATTAAATCCTCGAATAAGTTGTGTGACAGATTTAGGTAGGTTAGCATCACAAGCTGTCCAAATGAACTTGGGAGGCTACCAACCAGGAGGTTAGAAGACAGTTCTATTGTGTCAATGACTTCCATGTGGCTGAGATCAGAAGGCAATGCGCCGGTTAGGGAGTTATGTGACAGATTTAGTTGGATAACGTTATTAAGATGAAACAAGCTTGCTGGTATAGTAGAAGATAGATGGTTGTAAGATAGCGAAATGTACTCTAACATGGTGAGGTTAGCTATGCCATCTGGTATGGAGCCAGAGAAATTGTTATCGTTGAGGAGCAACTGTACAATTCTACTTAGCATACTAATTTGTGCCGGGATTGGGCCAATCATGTTATTTCTGGAGAGATCAAGTACCTGGAGGTTCCCCAACATCATGATGGATTCTGGGATTTGTTTGGTTAGTTGGTTGTTTTGGAAGCTTATCGCGCGGATATCACTTAGATTTGATAGTGTAGCTGGAAGCCCGCCAGTTAACTTGTTGTTGATTCCTGTAAATTCTAACAGATTTCGAGAGAGGTTTCCAACGAAGCTGGGGATACTCCCAGTGAAAGAATTAGTGGATATGGCAAGGATTCGGAGTTGTCTACAATTGCAAAGGCTAGCCAAGAAGTCAAGATCCCCATGGAGATGATTCATTCGAATATCAAGACGTGAAAGAGATCTGATGTTTCCGAGTGTTGACGGTACTGATCCAGTGAGCAGGTTTGATTCCAATGCTAGGAAATTCAATTCCGAAAGGTTTCCAATAAAGGTAGGAAAGGAACCCGTTAGATGATTGTATGAAAAATGCAGATAGGTGAGTTGTCTCATTGTCCCTAGTTCCACCGGAATCTGCCCACTTAGGTTGGAGAATGAGATGTCAAGCACACTCAGCTTGGTGAGATTGCTGAGCACAGCTGGGATAGGTCCGGCGATGCTATTTCCGCCTATAGAAAGCGCAGTGAGCTGTGACAGCTTGGCCAGCCATGTCGGCACCACATCCACGAAGAGATTCCCCCCAACTGAAAGTATCTGAAGGTGCTGGCATGTCGCAAGGCCCGATGGAATTTGACCAGTGAATTTATTCCTAGCGAGATAGATTTTTTGCAGCATGGGGAGGCTAAAGCTTTTGTTGCTGGGTATAGGCCCGGTTAGGTTGTTCTTGAAGATCGCTAGGCTTTCAAGGCTAGACATGTTGAAGATGGATGGAGGCACTGGACCGGAGAGCTGGTTAAACCGCAAGTCAAGGACACGAAGCAGGAGCAAGGAGCCAATACCAGGTGGTAGTGACCCGGACAGACTATTGTTTCCAAAGAACATATGGCTCAGTGAAGGCGTGCTTTCGACTGAAAAATTTGGTACAGGGCCGCTCATGTAGTTTTCTTGCAGAGATACGAACCTAAGGCTATGCAGTTTCTGCAGCTCCGGTGGGATTTGCCCCGAGAGGTGGTTGTGATTAAGGGCAACAACCTGGACTCTCGTGAGGTTTCCTATGGCGGCAGACTGGATGGTATCTGATAAAGCGTTGTGGCCAAGATCAAGAACTCTAAGGCGAGCCAATCTTCCAAGATCAGCTGGGATGGAGCCCGTGAGGTTTGTGTTTGAGAGGTTGAGGACATGGAGGAAAGAGAGGTTACCGAGGTGGGAGCGAGCTCTCCTGGAGGGCACGTTTGGTAGCGCCAGAGCGGTGACATCTTGCGCGCCGCCGTCGGCTGCAAGACACGCCGACCCAACTGCAAAAGGACTTGTTACTAACCCAGCTATTTTGAAGGATGCCGAGGGGATCGGAGAGCTGGGCTTTGAAAGCCAGCAGCGCGGCGAGATCGCCGGTGGTGTTGCTGATGGTGAACCGGAGAGAAGAAGCAGCAGCGGAAGCATCTGCTGCCACGGCCGCCGTCGGCAGCAGCACTAGTAGTTGTAGGAGGCAAACAATGTATGGAAGGCGGCCCATGATCTTTCTTTTTTCGCCCTAGTAAAGCATACACATGACACAAGAGGTACACTTGCGTTCTGCATCTCCTCTTAAACGCCCAGCCGACCCGATCGACATCATGTTGCGCAGCAGCTAGCGTCGATCTTGACTCGGATGAATTAGCGTCTAAACATATTTTCCTGCTAGCAAAATTCAACATGAACATATGTTCCTGCTGGCTTAATTGCGAAGACATTGACTGATAGTGATGTAACTGTACTCGTTCAGCATGAACATATTTTCCTGCTGGCTTCATTGCGAAGACCTTGACTGATAGTGATGTAACTGTACTGCGGTACTCCTATATTGCAGAAATTTAAGGGGAGATGGATTTGGACATGGTATCATTCGACAGTCTTAACTCAAGCCCATGTGTCATTCACACGAATTGATGTCGGGAAAAGGGCAGTCACTGCAACACGGTTGGGATTTAAATGCATTTTCTTACAATTTTTTTTTAGAAAACACCTTACTTACCTCTTCATTTTATGTGTTTTTCTTTTTTTTTAATTCATGAGTACAATAAGGATGTATTCACACAAACACACATAACACTAGACACTCGTATACCTACGTGGGTCCGTCCAATGCACACGTTAAGACAAAGAGGAGATCCTAGAGTCTTACGGAGCGTGGGTATATACTTTGAGTCTTTGACCACTGAACGCAATGCACTATTTGAATGAACGGTAGTAGAGTACTGTTCATACCCCAAAAATGAGGCGCCTAGGAGTGCAGGCTGGACGCCAGTAAGCCTCACTATACGAGCAAGACTCAATCCTCTTTTAGGTGTTTTTCAGAAAAGCCTAAATTACTCCAAGCATTTTAAGCCTAAAAACAACCTTTGAAGATGATTTTTCAAAATACCTCAAAAGAATCTTGTATGTGGACATAAAAGGCCTACTTTGGTCCACAAGATGGAGAGATTAACAGGATGATAAACCAATGGATATTCATTTAGCTATACCAGTATAAGCTATATAATGTGCATTATGAGTATATAATATAGATAAGCACTCCAATTATGAAAAAAAGTGATGATAATGATGGTGATGATATAAATGGAAAAATATCATATTATGTTATGTTTACTGTTTTTCTATGTTACTTGCTGTGTCTTGGACTTATCCTTGCTTTGTTATTGTTGAAGGCGATATGCATAAGATGTGAGTAGCACAAACACATAAATGCAAGCAATAATTTAATTATCATATTTAGGTATCACATTTAAATTTAATGGTTTGGTTAATTACCTGGAATTTAGTTAATGGACTTTGATGGAGGTACATAGTAGTATGTGGAATATGGTTGGTTCCAAGAATTCATGATAGTTGAGGACCTAATGTGGTTATTAATTAATAAAGTCGTTCCTAGTTGCTTATGTAAGACAGATGCTTTCGATCGGGCGTATGATTTCAGACGCTCTCCGGCACAAGATCCGGAGCATTCTTGGGCGCGAAGCCCCAAGCATATGTGTGATATATTTATTCTTGCTTATGATATCTTGTTACTTCTATTGTTGGCTAGCTCCTGGTAGTGATAAAACTAAGGAAATGAGTGTTGCTAAAATTGCTAGTAATAATGGTTTAAATTCAGAGTGATGAAGAATAGTAGTGGCATTCTAAGCTCCTTGTTGGGCCAGGGTTTACAGTTAATTAGCACAATTTATTTTGAGATCTCTCTCCACTTTGTGAAAAATAGAATTGGGTGGTGAACCCTTTAGCAAATTTACACATTTTCAACTTTTTAATTATAGGTAGTGCTACCTATATTTTTTAATTTGATATATCTCTATATCAGCTATCAAATATAAGCTTTTAAAATTATGGTCCACCGAATTAAGTGTTGGATGTTTTCTCTTTTTGGAAAAATTATTTCAAATTCTTATATCTCTAAGCTAATTATCAAATCTAACACTTTAAAATTAGAGACCACTAAATAAAGCCAGATGTTGTTTGTTAGAATTTCCAGCACATTTCTTTTTTTAGCGGCTACAAATCACTGTCATCAATGCTTTTATTTTATTATATAACTAGCCAAATTTTCTGCACAATTGTACTATTAGATATTATAATACATATATTTATATCTAAATATAGAGTTGTATATGTTATACAAATCTAATGTTTTTGATAAAAATATAGTTGTATTCTTTATATAATTGTAACATTTATCTTATCTATATCTGATTAATCAGACCGTTATAATTTAGGCCCACCAAAATTGATGATATAGATCTTTCTTTTTCCTTCGAGCAAACGTGGTAGCTTTTTTTGTATCATTTTAATAACTAGCTTAAGTGCCCGTGCAATTGTGTGGGTACTAGTAATATAATTCACTAATCATGTCAATACAAGTAACCAAGAAATCTTCAAATTACGTAGGAACCAACCAAATGTGGAATAGTAAATCCCAACCGATTTTAGCACCAATAATTATTATATGTTATTGTTCATACTAGCTAATCCTCACCTATTTGTCCTGACTTCAGCCAAATTATGTATTTCTAAAAAAAATTAATTCTAAATGGCTTGTTTTTGCTAAACTTGTAAGTACCGTAAACCAATCATTTTACAACTAATGGTTCTAGTTCAAATACAATTAGGTTCTTAAAAATTGAGGGCCTGATCAGCTTTGAACATCCTATGGGCTATCACTACAATTTCCAATAAGTAGGGGTGGAAACGGATCGGATACGGTCGAATAGTCTCAAATACGAATCTGAATCCATATTTTTAAAGCGAATACAATTCGAATATTTTCAAATACGGATCTGAATATTCTCGAATCTGAATACGGATATTTTCGAATACATATTTTCTCGGATACGAATATCGGATAAAACAGATTCCTAACGGTTTTGCGATTTTTCACGATTTTTGACCGGTTACGATTTTAAACCGCCTAAATTCAAGTTTTGAATCACAAAATTTGTGCGAATTTTCATGGGTTCTAGAAATGGATCGAATACGAATCGAATAGTCTCGAATACGAATACGAATATTCTCGAATACGAATGTGAATACGAATACTCTCAAATACGGATACGAATATTCTCGAATACGAATATTTTCGAATACAGATTTTGCTCACCACATTCGGATTTTTCTCGGATACGAATATCGGATAAAACGAATTATCTATTACCGTTTCCACCCCTACCAATAAGTATACAAGCAAAATGACATGATGCGGCCCGATTAAATATCTTTGCATTTATGGGTGTTTGACCGGGGATATATAAAGTTGCAGCTAGTATCAAATTGCTTGCTTGATCTGTTTTGTATCAAGAAGCAACACAATGGTATATAGGAATCATATTCATGCTTGATCATAGCTGTATGCATGCATTAAACAGTTTGCAGATAATCAAATAGACGATCGATTGTACAAGCAATCTGTTCAGTTGTCTATGTGTGAAGTGGAAAAAATTTGTAGACAGCAATCCGTCTATGGGTTAAGTATGGCCTTATCGGTGTTGCAAATGCTAGCTTGCATGCGTCGTACGGTCCAAAGTCAGAGCACACATGTGTCAGCAACATACGTGCAGGACATGGCGACGAATTCCGGCGCGTATCCTTTGGATGGCGACTGTTCGCGAGTATTTTGGGTGTAACCGCACGGAGAGTCCACGGTAAAAGGGTTTTGGGGTTTCTTTTTATCTAGGTTTAACTCTCACTTAGATAACTATAAATGATAAAATATTTTATACTTCAATATTCTTGTTATCTATAACGCCCCCATTTTTGAGGAAACAGGGACGTCGACAATCCGCAACCACTCAGAAGTTTGATTGCAGACCGAACAAGTATCATGCCTGCTTACGAACATTTAAGAAGAGTTAGTTTGATAGAAATAAGACCTAACGGTCAATTTTAACAATAAAACGGGTGTGCAAGCCCAAATGTACTTACATACAGAAGAACCGCGGAACACACCACAGGAAAGCCTGAGTGCGGTCGCAACCCTAATCCAAAGTCTTGGATCACCTTCCTTTCTTCTGGTATCTGTTGGGGGGAAATTTGCACAAGGTTGAGTACCAACCACTGTACTCAGCAAGTCACAAGAGTAAACCTGATTTATCTAAATGCAGGAGTTTCAATGGGAGAGTGTATACTGGTTTTATTGATTTGAGTGGATGCAATTTTATTTGTAAACACTTTTGAAACCGAAATCCGAATAGCTACTCCTTAAGATTAAGGGGTTTTTCTTTCAAGATTAATTAGCCAGCTCCTCAGTTTAAAACATTATTAAAACTGCTTATGCCTCGCAGCTGGAATCACCCAATAGACACAGCTCCATTAACCGGGAGTACGGCATATTCGAATACCATTTAATTGACTCTGCAGAGTTGCCCAACTTTACCCACAAGCATACTTAACCCTCATGACTGAGTTAAGGAACTGGATCTTTTCACTGCTCAACCCTTGGTATACACTCCACCCGATAGGTTAGGAGCCCGCACACCCTCGGGTATCCGTTGGCCACCACGGAACGCCAGGCGAGTTGTGGGGACCTATCGTTGTCTTAGTCCGGATCCGCGATCCGCACCGACTCCTAATGCAGGGCTTCACTTAAGTTGAGCAGCTACTAAACCAGGGTTAACAAGTCAACACCTGTGGTTGAGCGATCACTATGTCACTTTGCTTGGCGTAAGGGTCTAGTCCTTACATTTTCACGAGGCCTCAGCCTCCACCCTAGGGTAGGCGGTGGGTGAAGACCGTCTCGCGGTGTCCCACAACACCCCTACCCTAATCTATGCATGCCGGCACTACCACCCTAGGGTAAAGTGGTGGGCGAATACTACCTCGCGGTGCCCCACAGCTCCTCTACCCTAGCTCCGAGTTTTTCAAATCTACCAGCCCGCAGCCAACACCTTAGTAGTATAAAGATTTGCATAAAATATAAACTACAATTATTCATATAATATTTAAGTATTTCTAGGGTTGTCAAGGGAATGGCTACAATTTAACATGGCATTTATCGGTGGTAGGAAATATCTAAATATAATATCATTCTAAACATTTCATTTTATTTTACGCAAATTATCATTTCACAAATACTAATAACGCAAATACCATAAATACATAATTTAAATGGCATGGGATTCCAACATGGTCAAGAACTTGTGACTTACCTTGAAACTCGACCAGCTCGGCAACCTCGAAAACTGTGCTTCCTTGATCTTGTCTTTGATTCGTCGCCTCCGAAAACTCCAAAGCTAGTGCACATACACAAAAACAAATAAGTCTGGCTTGAGCCTAATCAAACGAGGAAAAAATAAATTCTAAGAAAAAGGAAAAAGAAAGCAATAAAACTCAAATAGGGATTTTTGAATTTTTCTGGGATTAATTTGGTGGAATGGAGGTCAAAAATGAATTCAGGGCATCAAAATGAGCAAGATGGTGAAATTTGGGATCTTCTGTGATTTTCTGAGATTTATTTAGATTTTTTGGATTTTTGGAAAATGGAAAGTCTCTGGAAAATCAAATGAACAGTGATGGGCTGGCCCGGTGCTACAGTGCGGCCCGATGCGGAAATTCACCCATGCGGCCTCGGCCCAGCACGCGCGTGGCCAAAGCCCAGCGCGCGCCCAGCCTCGGTAGATGACCGACACGCGGCGGCAGTGGCTAGATCGAGTTGGTTAAGGGAGATCAGACGGCTGCGGAGTGGCTAGATCGGGTGGTTGCAGAGGGGCGTGCTTAGTGAGATCAGACAGCTGCGAGGGTGTTGGCATCGGAGGGTTAAGGTTAGACGGCAATGGAGGGGGAGGACGGTGGGGATGATGCTACGACACAGGGAGAGTCATCTTCAACCTCCCGCTGCCCGTTCGGCCGAGAGGCAGAGGTGCAAGCACCTCCGTCCTATGGTGACGGCGAGGGTCCCTGGCAGCAAAGGAGGGTACCAACGGGTAGCTTACGGCAAGGGGATTCCATTTTGGTGGTTAGGGGAGCAAGGGGATCACTGGTGGCGGCCGGCGGCCGAAGGGGAAGCTTTGGTTTCATGGCGGCTCAAAGGCTCGCCGGCAGCCTTTTAGCAAAAGGAGAAGTGATTTCACAGTCTACGGGATTCGAGGCTCACAATGGTGGTGATGAGAGCGGCAGGGAAACTCATGGTGAGGCTGTCCACGAGAGGGTCTCCTCGGCCGGCGGCGAGCTTCGTTGCTAGGGCTCCACAAATCTGTACTTGGCTGGAGAAGTGCACCAGTGAGGTCAGTGGACAGAGGAGATGCTTTGGGCGGAAGGAATTGAAGAATGGGGGAAGAGGGAAGGGAAATTGCTCACACGGGTTGTCGGCTCAGGGGATGATGGCGACGGAGCTGGGGAGCAGAGGAGCTTCAATCGGCAGTTCACGGGGGCAATTGGGAGCTACAGTATGTGAGTGGAGGGGTGGGGGAGCTCGGGGAGTACTGGAGAGTGAGGGAACCGAGTGGAGGCGATTTTAAGCTTCGGCGGACGGAGAAAGAAGGGGGGAGAGAGGGTATGGGCGCGACACTGGGGTCAACCGAGGGGACAGGGAGTCGCTGGGGAGCCGCATCCGAGTGAATGGCAATGACGCGAGTCTCTGGTGAGGGATGGCGCGCGGGGAGCAGGCGAGCGACCGGGATGGGCGGTGGCGCAAAGTGCGGGGAGGGAGGAGGAACTGAGACTGGCGAGTGGGGCCACGAGGGGATAGGATAGCGCGGAATCTTGTGTAATACTCTCTACGTTCGGAATTACTTGACGTTTTAGCTGGTATCATACAGAACAAGGAGTCTTTAATTGTTTGAAAATCGGACCTGTTTACCCCGCTGGTGATGGGGTGGCTGCTGGTGCGCTAGAGCTCAGCCTCGGTCGGCACATCCAAGGTTCCATGACGAAGGGCTTTGTACATTTGATGAGAAAATTTGGTGTTTTCCTTGTCACTTATGAAGCTGCTAAAAGCAACAAGTGTAACACGTGCTATAGGGATACTAGAGATGAAGCTAATCCCATCTGTTACTAAAGAAGTCACACGAACTTTTTATGATCGAGAAAGTTCTTCCTGCTATTTGAGCTAAGTGGCCCAGGGAAGATGCTTCAAAGCCAATATTCATCCAACAAGACAAGCCAATATTTTGTGAAGCTGCTACACAGTATGGCTTCAACATTTAGTTAATTCATCAACATTCAGAATTGAGGGAGTAGAGAGTGGGAAATCTCAAAACCCGTGTTAGGAAGGGTTTCGGGTCCCTTTGTTGTTGGATTTGGAATAGAACTCGTGGGTTTAGGCTCAGC
This sequence comes from Dendrocalamus sinicus, assembly GCA_036346575.1. Taxonomy (NCBI): domain Eukaryota; kingdom Viridiplantae; phylum Streptophyta; class Magnoliopsida; order Poales; family Poaceae; genus Dendrocalamus; species Dendrocalamus sinicus. Next base: position 366,150 of record CM070672.1, on the reverse strand, counting down.
CTAAGTTTCGGTCCCTAAACTATAAATAGAGATGGGGTTAAGGACTAACCCTGTGGCTTTTGGAGATATTAATTTCGTGCTAGGGTTTTGAGGACACTAGTAGAGCACTTTATAGCCACCATGATTCAGAAATAAAATTGACATATCATCCGAAAGAAAAATCCTTTCGGTGGCGTTTCGCTTTGTTTCTGTGATGGTCATATTTCACAGCTGCATAAGTACATGCATGACCAAGACGGTGGCACTGCAGATCACTGCCTCTTGTGTTCTTCCTGGGTACAACATGCAGAATCATGCATGCTACAATTCTGCTAAATTCAGTAAAAATCATGCAAGATAGGTGTACTAATTAACTAAATAAACAAGCAACAGTACTGTAACACCACATCATGCTTAAAAAATCTGCCATCAGTTTATGATGGTCTCAAACAGGGCGCAGCACACATGACCGTTTAGAACTATTCAAACGAAGGCCGGGCCTCAAAAGCCCGACCTAAAATGGTTGGAACCAAGCCTGGCCCGACCCGGCTGAGGCAAAGTCCGAAGCCTAAAAAAGTCCGATTCTTCTATTTTCAGAATAAAATTATTACTATTTACTTCTTTGTTGAATAAATTATTACTATTTAATTCATTGCCTGAATAAAAAATTATTATCAATTATTCAATTGACTGTTACAGGCTTTCCACGGGCTTCGGGCTGGGCCAGCGAGCCAAAATCAAGGACCAAGCCCGGCCCAGCTCGAGCCCAAAAAACTGGACAGGTCGGGCCGGGCCGGACTGTGCACGAACAGGACTAGGACTGTTACATATCCTGTATTCTATATTCTATAAGCACAGGCAAAAGGAGAATCGTAGTGACATATCACAGCGAAGCATAGGAATACAAAGAACAGTTAGAAATGGCGCTTGTCAGGAATACTAGGGTCCTTGTTGCTTTCATGGCTCTCATGGTCATGTGTACCACTTTCTCATCCTGCCATGCAGCAGGTAGGCACACACATCCATTTTGCTTGTCTGTATAGGATACAAATATATTTTTTAGATTAAGGAACAAAGTCCGGTCTCAGCAATCAAGGTTTGAAAGCTTACAACCACAAACAAAAGGACCCTGCAGCACCTTAGGCCGCCTAATCGACATCGACACAAAACTAAGAGTTCAAAACAGGACACCACACAGAAGATCTCCTAAGTAGCCCCTCCGAACTCAATTCTTCTCCTGAAGTTCCAGCCTGCCTTGCTGAAAACTTCCATCACTATGACCTCCAGCCCGTGACATCCTTTCATTAGACTGTCTTTGTCTTCCTCTTTAGATAGTATCGCCCAGCTTTTGAGCCAATACGTCCCCCTGAAAATCACCTGCAAAAAGGAATTAGGTTTTGATCTTTGAAAGACCACATCATTCCTACTCAACCACAATGCCCAGCAAATGGCAGTTGTTCCAATTAAAATTCTCTTCCTCAAGCTAGCAGGAAAGCTCCTAAGCCACGAGCCAAACAAATGAGCTATGCTCCTTGGAGCTTGAATGCCAAACGAAATGTAAATCACATTCCAAATTATGCATGCCATCTTACACTTAAGAAAAAGATGCTGAATGTTCTCCTCTTCATTACAGAAACAACATTTAGTGCACCCTTTCCATTTTCTTTTAACAAGATTGTCCTTGGTTAAGATAACTCCTTTCTTTAAGTACCACAAAAAAACTTTAATCTTAAGAGGTATCTTTAATTTCCAGGTTAGACAATCAGAATGAACTCCTACTGTTTTCATGATGTCTGTGTACATGGACTGAATCATGAAAGGTTTTTGCTCCTTTGTCCAAATAAATTTATCTCTGTCTCCATTATTAAGTTGTACTAGTAAAACACTTCCTACCAACTCCATCCATTTGGACAGATTTGTCCCTGCTAACGCCCTTCTAAAAGAGACACTGGGAGGTGTAGTACTTAGTACTTTGGCCACCGTTGCATTCTTTTCCCTAACTATTTTGTACAATGAAGGGTATTTGCTCATTAAAGGCTCATTTCTTGTCCATAGGTCCTCCCAGAACCTAGTCTGACTTCCCTCATGGACCAAGAACCGCCCTCTTTCCATAACTTGACTTTTAACCTCCATTAACCCCGTCCAAAACTGCGAGTCCCCCTTTCTCTTTTCTACCTGTGACAATGTTCTGTTTTTCAGATACTTTTTCCTGAGGATATCTTGCCACAGCCCATCCTCATTCCACAATTTAATCAACCATTTACTCAACAGACACTTGTTTTGTACCTCGAGATTCATGATCCCTAATCCCCCCACACTTTTGGGTTTGCATAGAATGCACCATTTTGCTAGTCTATATTTTTTCTTGTGTTCATTGCATTGCCAAAAAAAATCTCGATCTATAATAGTCTAGCTTCTTGAGAACACCTTTAGGTATCCTGAAGAATGACATCAAGAACATTGGTAAGCTAGAAAGCACAGAGTTAATTAGTACAAGTCTTCCCCCAACCGACAAAAGAAGAAAAACCAATCTTCAAGACTGGATGCCAGATTTTGGAGACGGTCATCATGGAGGTCTTTGCAAAATTTGGATGGAAGTTCCGGAATAGGATTGAGGCGTAGTGTCTGTTTTTTCATGTATCTTGTGTCTTTTGTTTTGTGTTAGTTCTTGTGCTTGAATGCTCTTGGTTGTAACCTTTAAGCTGCGTACGATCTTCGGATTGTAGAGGCTGGGACCTTTTTCATTCACTTAATGAAATTTTCCCTTGATCTAAAAAAACTACTTAGCTTTTTCTGAAATCTTTCCTCAATCACACGCCAATCCTTATTCGAGATCTTTCGTGGACTCATTGGGATTCCTAGGTACTTGAATGGCATTACACCTTCCTTACATCCAAATAGCGATGTGTAATCATCGACCTTCCCTTTAGCCTCCCCGAAACAGAACAATTCACTTTTATGGAAGTTAATCTTAAGACCCGATAGCTTCTCAAAAGCACATAGTACTAATTTTAAGTTAGCAGCCTGCTCTAGATTGTCTTCCAAAAAGAGAATTGTATCGTCGGCGTATTGAAGGATAGAGAGTCCACCTTCTACTAAGTGAGGCACTAGGCCCCTGAAATGTCCCTGTTTCACAGATCTCTCAATCAGGACCGCCAAATATATGTATTCATACAAGTGACCAATAATGTGTGTGTACTAATTGGGCGCATGCAGATGGAGGGGCAACAGAGAAATGTAACAACCAGCGTGGAGCCTATTGCAATGTCCAAGGCGCCTGCTGCTGCCGATAGAAATTGGATCAAATAATCATGCGCACATGTAATGGCGAATAAGCATGCACCGAATAATCCAATCCATGCAACGGATCACAGATCTAATAAACTGCGCTGGTTATTATTGTGACTTTCACATATACTTTGTATAGCATTTCCAATAAAATAACACCACCGGTCATATCGAAAGTTGCAAAGAACAAAAGCAAACTGCCATCAGTTTCTGATGGTCTCAAACAGGGCGCGACATGCATGACCGTTTAGACCTATTCAAACGAAGGGCTGGCCTGAAAAAGCCCAACCTAAAATGGTCAGGCCCAAGCACAGCCTGACCCGACTGAGGCAAAGGCCGAAGCCTTAAAAAGTCAGATTCTTCTATGTTCGGAATAAAATTATTACTATTAATTCTTTGTTGAATAAATTATCACTATATAATTCATTGTCAGAATAAAGAATTATCAGCAATTATTTAATAAATCTCTGTATCATTTTTACTCTCGTGGATAACAGCCCGTCAGACAACCGACGTCAATCGCCTCACTTGTGTTTAGGTTTCACACCTAAAACAGGTGAAAAATCAGAAATTAACTAAATAAACAAGCAACAGTACTGTAACACCACATCATGCTTAACATGCTGGACAAAAGAAACAATGTCAAGTTTGTACACGTAATGGAAATCCATGCTACATTATTACTATGGAGTAGAAAGGAAACCAAAGCACAGTGTCATATGTAGATTGATCTAGTAATGCTTAGGGCTTGCATTGCCTGTGCAGAGGCAGAGTAATCCTTCTTGATGTCCTTCAGCTTTGTAACCACGTTGTTCATTGCCATCCTTTGCTCAGGCGAGTCACTCGAACACATCAGACCCAGCTCGAATATCGACAAGAGAAAGTTGTTGCTTGTGCTAGTTGAACAAGATCCCAATGAAGTGTTGGTCTGGTGGTCAAAGCAAAGTCGTATTTCTTCATCTTGCAGTAGTTTGTCATCCACAACATCAATAAGCTTCTCTGGGAATGCTTGACAAACCCACTGCCTAAGGCTCAATTCTCCTACGAACATGGGATCCGTCGGCCTCTTCCTGGTAAAGACTTCGAGTAGCATGATTCCAAAGCTAAACACATCGCTCTTCCGTGATGCTTTTCCCATGAATGCATACTCTGTTTAAGAAAATTTCGAGTGAAAAATATTTGTTAATAAAGAAACGAACACTATGTATCTTACAAAGAACCAGCTCAAGTATGTTCGGTGCAGGTACACGTGCCATGTACCCAATTGTCCACTGGCATGCTTGCTGAAACCATGCGATTGTCATCGCCTAACGATAATTTTGCAATGCCAAAGTCAGCCACATGCGCGATCATCTCCTCATCGAATAGCACATTGCTAGGCTTGAGTCACGATGCAGACAACCTCATAGTGCCCATGATGAAGATACTCCAAAGCCATTGACACATCAAGCATGATATCCAACCTTTTTTGGAATGATCCCAGGCAAGGACTGCGTTCAGTGTGAAGGTATGACTCCAAGCTACCATTCGGCATGTACTGAAGCAGCAGTGCTCTGAAATTCAAGTTGGAACAAGTGTTCAATATCTTTATCAAGTTGCGATGCCTAGCCATCCGCAACACTCGACACTCGGCATCAAAGCTCCTCATAGCCAGCTCGACTTGCATGTGGAGGACTTTTACTGCGACCACCAAACCATCATCCAGTTGGCCCTTGAAAACTTTGCCGAAACTTCCAACTCCCAACGTGTTATTGTCGCTGAAATTATCGGTGGCGCGGACAATCTCGTGGTAGGATACTAACCTATGGTTCATCACACCAGCCATATCGGTAGAAGTTATAACATCTGGCTGCTCATTAATTTTCTTTCTGGTCACCAGGTATAAGCAAACAGCAAGAGCACCAACAGCTATTGTGACAGCAGGGAGTACAAACTTGAGGAATTGTCGACGATGACTTGGGTGAGACTTGTCTACACATGGCGAAAATCCTAGACGAGGAGCACCACACAGGCCGACATTCCCCATTAAAGATTGCAAGGTGAGGTTTGAGAAAACACCTCCATTTGGTATTTGTCCGTTTAGCTTATTGAAGGAGAGATTCAAACTAGTAAGATAGGTGAAGTTGGCAAAGTACTTGGGTATGGTACCCGAAAGATTGTTAGAAGATAGATCTAATGTTGCTAAGTTGGTTAACTGACCAAAAGCTTCTGGGATTAAATCCTCGAATGAGTTGTGTGACAGATTTAGGTTGGTTAGCATCACAAGCTGTCCAAATGAACTTGGGAGGCTACCAACCAAGAGGTTAGAAGACAGATCTATTGTGTCAATGTGTTCCATGTGGCTGAGATCAGAAGGCAATGCGCCGGTTAGGGAGCTATGTGACAGATCTAGTACGATAAGGCTATTAAGATGAAACAAGCTTGCTGGTATAGTAGAAGATAGATGGTTATAAGATAGTGAAATGAACTCTAACATGGTGAGGTTAGCTATGCCATCTGGTATAGAGCCAGAGAAATCATTATCGTTGAGGAACAACATTACAGTTCTACTTAGTATAGAAATTTGTGCCGGGATTGGGCCAATCATGTTATTTCTGGAGAGATCAAGTCCCTGAAGATTCTCCAACATCATGATGGATTCTGGGATTTGTTTGGTTAGTTGGTTGTTTGCGAAGCTTATCGTGCGGAGATCACTTAGGTTTGATAGTGTAGCTGGAAGCTCGCCAGTTAACTTGTTGTTGGTCCCTGTAAATTCTAATAGATTTCGAGAGAGGTTTCCAACGTAGCTGGGGATACTCCCAGTAAAAGAATTAATGGATATGGCAAGGAATCGAAGTTGTCTACAATTGCAAAGGCTGGCCAAGAAGTCAAGATCCCCTTGGAGGTGATTCATTGGAATATTAAGATGCGAAAGAGATCTGATGTTTCCGAGTGTTGACGGTACTGGTCCAGTGAGCAGGTTTGATCCCAATGCCAGGAAATTCAATTTCGATAGGTTTCCGATAAAGGCAGGAAAGGAACCCGTTAGATGATTATATGAAAGATGAAGATAGGTGAGTTGTCTCATTGTCCCTAGTTCCACGGGAATCTGCCCACTTAGGTTGGAGAATGAGATGTCAAGCACACTCAGCTTGGTGAGATTGCTGAGCACAGCTGGGATAGGTCCGACGATGCTATTTGCGGCTATAGAAAGGAAAGTGAGCTTTGACAGCTTGGCCAGCCATGTCGGCACCACATCCACGAAGAGATTCCCCCCAACTGAAAGTTTCTGAAGGTGCTGGCATGTCGCAAGGCCCAATGGAATTTGACCCGTGAATTTGTTCCCAGCGAGATTGATTGTTTGCAGCATGGGGAGGCTAAAGCTTTGGTTGCTGGGTATAGGCCCGGTTAGGTTGTTCTTGTAGATCGCTAGGCTTTCAAGGCTAGACATGTTGAAGATGGATGGAGGCACTGGACCGGAGAGCTGGTTAAACCGCAAGTCAAGGACACGAAGCAGGAGCAAGGAGCCAATACCAGGTGGTAGTGACCCGGACAGACTGTTGTTTCCAAAGAATATGTGGTTCAGTGAAGGCGTGCTTTCGACTGAAAAATTTGGTACAGGACCGCTCATGTAGTTTTCTTCCGAGATCTGAACCTAAGGCTATGCGACCTGCGACTCGGTGGGATTTGCCCGAGAGGTGGTTGTGATTAAGGGCAACAACCTGGACTCTTGTGAGGTTTCCTATGGCGTGACGGGATGGTTTGTGATAAAGCGTTGTGGCCAAGATCAAGAACTCTAAGGCGAGCCAATCTTCCAAGATCAGCTGGGATGGAGCCCGTGAGGTTTGTGTTTGAGAGGTTGAGGCGTGGAGGAAGAGAGGTTACCGAGGTGGGGCGAGCTCTCCACGAAGGGCACGTTTGGTAACGCGAGCGGTGACACGCCGCGCGCGCCGTCGGCTGCAATACACGCCGACCCAACTGCAGAAGGACTTGTTACTAACCCAGCTGTTTTGAAGGATGCCGAGGGGATCGGAGAGCTGGGTTTTGAAAGCCAGCAGCGCGGCGAGATCGCCGGTGGTGTTGCTGATGGTGAACCGGAGGGAAGAAGCAGCAGCAGCAGAAGAAGCATCTGCTGCCACGGCCGCCGTCGGCAGCAGCACTAGTAGTCGTAGGAGGCCGACAATGGATGGAAGCCAGCCCATGATCTTTCTTCTTTTGGCCTAGTAAAGCGTACACATAATACAAGAGGCACACTTGTGTTCTACATCTCCTCTTAAACAGCCAACCGACCCAATCGACTTCATGTTGCGCTGCAGCTAGCTTCGACCATGCAACGACTTACTTGCTAAGACCTTGACTGATAGTGATGTAACTGTACTCTTCCAAAGCATAAAGGTCCCTGGTATCTTTGGACTCGGAGACATCGAATATAACGACCTTGACTTGGTTAATCTTCTTTTTTGGCCTAGTAAAGCATACACATGACACAAGAGACCCGATCGACATCATGTTGCGCAGCAGCTAGCGTCGATCTTGACTCGGGTGAATTAGCGTCTAAAAGTCTTTTTACTGTACATAATTTTCCTACAACAATTAACTTTTAAATAAAGTATTTTTTAAAACAGAGTCTACTAGTCGATTGTTGTAAAAATTATAGCGACTTTATTTATATTGACCAAAATCACACGTAAATATTTTTTTCTATGATTTCTCTAAAACCGTTATTATTCATAAATTAAATTTAAAAGTCATCAGCAAAATCCAATGTAAATGTATTTTTCTGCTAGTAAAATCTAGTATGAACATATTTTCCTGCTGTCTTACTTGCTAAGACCTTGACTGATAGTGATGTAACTGTACTCTTCCAAAGCATAAAGGTCCCTGGTATCTTCGGAGACATCGAATATAACGACCTTGACTTGGTTAATCTGCATTGACTTGACTTTGACTTGACAGAAATTTAAGGAGAGATGGGTTTGAACATCGTATCATTGGACAGTCTTAACTCAAGCCCATGTATCATTCACACGAATTAATGTCGGGAAAAGGGCAGTCACTGCAACACGGTTGGGATTTAAAGGCATTTTCTTACAATTTTTTTAAAGAACACCTTAGTTACCTCTTCATTTTAGGTGTTTTCCTTTTTTTTAATTTATAAGTACAATAAAGATGTATTCACGCAAACACACATAACACCAGACACACTCGCACTCGCACATCCACGTGGGTCCGTCCAATGCACACGTTAAGAGAAATAGGAGACCCTAGAGCCTTATGGAGCGCGAATACATACTTTGACCACTGAACGTATCACATACTATGAGATGCACTATTTGAATGAATGGTGCCAGAAGAGTATTGTTCATACCCCAAAAATGAGGCGCCCTAGGATCAAACCCAGGAGGGTAGGCTGAACACCGGTAAGCCTCACTATCCGAGCAAGACTCAGTCCTCTTTTAGGTGTTTTTCAGAAACGCCTAAATTACTCTAAGCATTTTAAGCCTAAAAACAACCTTTGAAGGTGTTTTTTCAAAATACCTCAAAAGAATCTTGCATGTGGACGTGAAAGGCCTACTTCGGTCCACAAGATGGAGAGATTAACAGGGTGATAAACTAATGGATGTTCACTCAGCTATACTAGTATAAGATATATGATGTGCATTATAAGTATATAGTATAGACAAGCATTCCAATTATGAAAGAAAGTGATGATAATGATGGTGATGATAAAATGAAAAAATATCGTATTATGCTATGTTTACTATTTTTCTATGTTACTTGCTCTGCCTTGGACTCATCCTTGCTTTGTTATTGTTGAAGGCGATATGCATAAGATGTGAGTAGCACAAACACTATCACATGCAAGCAACAATTTAATTATCATCTTTAGATATCACATTTAAATTTAATGGTTTGGTTAACTACTAGGAATTTAGTTAATGGACTTTGATGGAGGTACTTAGTAGTATGTGGAATATGGTTGGTTCCAAGTTCATGATAGTTGAGGACCCAATGCGGTTATTAATTGATGAAGTCCTTCCTAGTTGCTTATGTAAGATAGATGCTTTCGGGCGCATGATTTCGGACGCTCTCGGGCACAAGATCCCGAGCGTTCTTGGGCGCGAAGCCCTAAGCATATGTGTGATATATTATTTCTTGCTTATGATATCTTGTTACTCCTATTGTTGGCTAGCTCCTGGTAGTGATAAAACTAAGGAAAGTGTTGCTAAAATTTCTAGTAATAATGGTTTAAATTCAGAGTGATGAAGAATAGTAGTGGCATTCTAAGCTCCTTGTTGGACCAGGGTTTACAGTTAATTAGCACAATTAATTTTGAGATCTCTCTCCCCTTTGTGAAAAATAGAATTGAGAAGTGAACCCTTTAGCAAATTTACACATTCTCAACCTTTTAATTATAGGTAGTGCTACCTATATTTTTTAATTTAATATATCTCTATATCAGCTATCAAATATAAACCTTTACAATTAAGGTCCACCGAATTAAGGGTTGAATTTTTTCTCTTTTTGTGAAAATTATTTCAAATTTTTATATCTCTAAGCCAATTATCAAATCAAAAACTTTAAAATTAGAGTTCACTAAATAAAGGCCAGATATTTTTTTGTTAGAATTTCTAGCATATTTGTTTTTTTAGCAGCTATAAATCACTGTCATCATTGCTTTTATTTTATTATATAACTAGCCAAATTTCCCGCACAATTATACGATTAGATATTATAATACATATATTTATATCTAAATATAGAGTTGTATATGTTATACAACTCTAATGCTTTGATAAAAATATAGTTGTATTCCTTATATAATTGTAACATTTATCTTATCTATATCTGCTTAATCCGGACCGTTATAATTTAGGCCCACCAAAATCGATGATGTAGATCTTTCTTTTTTCCTTCGAGCAAACATGGTAGCTTCTTTTTGTATCATTTTAATAACTAGCTTAAGTGCCCGTGCAATTGTGCGGGTACTAGTAATATAATTCACTAATCATGTCAATACAAGTAACCAAGAAATCTTCAAATTACGTAGGCAACCAACCAAATGTGGAATAGTAAATCCCAACCGATTTTAGCATCAATAATTATTATATGTTATTGTTCGTACTAACTAATCCTCGCCAATTTGTCCTGACTTCAGCCAAATTATGTATTTCTAAAAAAATCAATTCTAAATGGCTTGTTTTTGCTAAACTTGCCAGCTCTCTCGGCTCGCGCTGTGCGTCTCTGTCCGTGTCTAATCGACATAATTAGTGTTAATAATAACAATTAAGTAATTCATTTAACATTAGGGATCAAATTCTCTAGGTCGATTATTGCCCAGGAAATGCAAATTAACGAACGTAATTAAATAAACCCACATATGGTACTGCAAATCAAAACTCAATTAGTCATTATCAATAATACACAAGTACAATACAGGGAGTCAATTACAAATGTGAATTCACCTCCTACATATTCATTTACAATCAGGTCAACCGAGAATAGAAATTACATTCAGAGTAATATACATGTTCATTTGTATATCAACATTAACTAAAAGTGGCGAAGTTACACAGAGAGCATATCATACATTAGAAGTCACCAACACTGCACCGCTAATCCATTTTGTGAGCAACCCAGTAATTAATATACCGAAAAAGATCAAACAAATGAACAAATAAAAGTAAGCGAATCAAAGGAGAGAGAGATTATCGTCGAGCCCTAGAGGGTAATTCGGGTATGGTAGTCCATTCACGGAGATACCTCACCATCCGAGAGCCAGTTGGCACCTCTCACAACCATAGGGTCATCACTAGGGCTGTAAAAAAAGCTCGAGGCTCGCGAGCTGCTCGAGTTTGGCTCGTTCTAGACTCGATTCGAGCTTGGCTCGAGCTCCAAACGAGCCAAATTCGAGCTCCATCCGAAGCTCGCGAGCTTTAACGAGCCGAGCTCGAATAGCTCGCGAGCTTACAATTTTTACCCTAATTCCCACACTCCCTCCTGCCTCTCCTCTCAAACCCCCCGGCCCCCTCGGGCAGCCCGGGCCCCCACACCCCTCCCTCCTCTCCCGTCTCGTCTCCCCACCCGCCTCGCGGCTCCGCTCTTGGGCTGCCCTTTGCCCCGCCCCTCCTCCACTCCTCGCCGCCCCACTGCCGGCCGGCCCACTCCCGTCCCCTCGTCGCCTCCTCCTCTCCCCACCGCCGACCCCTCTCCCGCCCCGTCCCTTCCTCTCGCGCCCCCCGCCCGCCTCCTCGACCCCCGCCGCCACCCCTCTCCCCGTCCCTTCCTCTCGCGCGCCGGTGCCTCTCGCCCCTCGCCCCCCCTCCGCCCCGTCCCCTTCCTCTCACCCCGCCCCCGCCGATGAGCGATCCCCTCTCCCGCCCCTCGTCCCCTTCCTCTCCGCCACCTTCTCGCGCCCCGCTGCCCCTCCTCAACCGGCGTCCCGGCCCACCGCCCCTCCTCTCCCCTCCCCGCCGCCCCCTCCTCCCCGCGCCACCCGTCCGGCCGTCCCGCAGCTCGGCCACGCGTGAGTCCGGCCGTCCTGCAGCTCGGCCACGCGTGATCCGGCCGTCCCGGCGCTCGCCGCCACCTCCTGCAGTACTCCTCACCGAGCCTACACATGCGGCTCGAGCTCGGCTCGAGTTTTGTCGAGCGAGCTCGAGCCTAGCTTAAACTCGATGTTAATCTCAGGCTCGCTCGAGCTCGGCTCGAGTTTCTACCGAGTTCGAGCTTGCTAGGTCAAGCTCGCTCGAGCTCGGCTCGTTTACAGCCCTAGTCATCACTCGGCATAAACAAACCTGACGTAGATTCAAATACCATAGCAACCAGCCAAATAGCCCAAATTCCTAAAATATCAATCGGCCACCACGGTGCTACTGATAAGGGACAGCACGACTCATCTAGAAACACGTCCAAAGCAAAAATAGGGGCACGGCCAGCCGAAGAGAAGTAAGAAGAAATACAGAGCATGGCAGTAAGACCTCCACCCTTCTCTTCCTTTCTTCCACCCAAGCCCCATTACGCAACCAAGCATCACCGACCACCACAAGGCCAGCATCAGGACAAGCCAATGGGAGAAAGGAGGCAAGCAGTAAAAGGACATCCGTCCATAGGAGAGGAAGTCATCATCACTACTACCAGCATCGTACAACCAATTGAGAAAGCGACCACCAAGGGCATCAATTCAACAATTCTCAGAGCCACCCGATAAACCAGCCGACAAAGGTAGCCCCCATCCATCCCCAGTGATAGCATCATATCCCCACTGTTTTTGTGTGACAGGTCTTATGTGGCTCGCCATTTGGTTTCATGTGTTTGCGAGCTCGTGATGGTGAGACTCCATGGGCGTGGAGCCCAATGTTTTGATTATGTTATGTTTATCTGCAATTTGGAATCAGTTGTCAATCTTGTCATGTTTACGTGTGGTGTGGGATCTGTTGTCATATTGCTGTCATTCCATATGTTTATTGCCTTTGTCTGTAGTGGTATAAACAGAGGTGATGCCGAAAGTTTTTAGTAGCAGCGTCCAATTGAGATGGTAAGTGTGTAGTGGTAACATTCTGAGCTCAGAGGAGGGCCGGGATGTTAGACAGTAGTAAGTAGCCTGCTCTGTTTTTAATAGAAGAAGAAGATCGTAACTAACAAGCTAAAAAGAACTTTAGCTCATGAGATTGCTTATGGAACTACAGAACACCTCTCTTGTACTTCTTAGATGCTGCAATACATTTCAAGTTTGTGTTTCTCATACATAAAACATGTAAACTCGTAATGGACCTGAACTTTTGTATTCTTAAACTGTTATACCCATAATACAATCACAGATGCTCTTAGATACAATCCCAATCCCTTCCCATCCAATTCTGAGATGGGCCACTGGAGTTAATATGGCTCATAAACACATGATATCTTTTTTAAAATAAAAAACAAAATCTAATACCACCTCTTTTGAATTCGGTCATTTGTATAGCACGCAGAAGAAATGTGGACAGTTTCAGAAATTACAACGCGTTGAGGATGATGTATGAAGCAGAGCACTTCTGAGGGTCACTAAAGGCCACAAGACTCTAGAACCTACAAAGCGTACACCAGTGCATAACTAGCCCGAGGGTATCAATCCTGACCTGATGCAATGTGGATCACTCATCACTTGTTGCAAATAACCCAACTTATTATTTGTTTCACTCCAATTTCTGAAAGTTGATGTATATGTTTGATCAGTAGCATGATCATCTGCCTCTCTCGCTGCATCAGTTTGGTACAAGTACCACCTCTCTCTGAGCTAGCAATGCTTACATATATGTACATCAAAGGAGTTATGTAAAACATTGCATAAACTCCAGTTTTATGTGCAGACTTTTTAAGGGGCAGCAAATCAAATCAAAGTGTTTCTCCAACGTTCACTTTGTGCCTAATGATTTTCAGTTATAGTTTGGAGCATCACAATGTTCACCTTTCTCTTTCTATTTTCAGCAGAAGACAATTTTCACCTTTCTTGTCACATTGTGCTATGCATGTCACTCACTCGGTATGCATAAGTGAATGGAGGAATTGCAAGCAAAGCCAGCACCTCCAGGCCTTTGGCCAAACTGGGTCGTATTCACTATTATCAGGTCTTAGCTTAGGTTACTCTGATGCTTTCTTTATTCAAGGAGAAGAAATTCCTTTATTCACTGTTCTCAGGTCTCAGCTTAGGCTACTCTTGTCTTTTTGCTACCGATGCTTCATCAAGGATTGCGACACCATTGCGATGCCACTGACACACCTCCTTGTGCTCCAGTTGACAGATTTTGATGCACCATTCATGGTCAAGTGCGATGCCTAGGGCATAGGGTTTGGTGCTGTGCTCCATCAAGGCACCGGTGCCATCACCTTCTTTAGTCGCCCGATTGCCGCACAATATGTCAAGTTAGCGGCATATGAGCATAAGCTCAATGGCTTCATCCAGATTGTGCGACATTGGCAGCCACACTTGTGGGGGCAGCCATTCACGGTCTGCATGGATCATTACGCCTTCAAGTTTCTTCTTGACTGGCTGCTGTCCACTATTCCTCAACACCAATGGGTGAGCAAATTATTTTGATTTGACTTTGTTGTTGAGTTTAAGCCAGGCACCTTAACATCGTTGGCAACACACTCTCACGGAAGGATGTTGAACCGGGGACCGTCTTCGCCATTACTGCCCCCTTGGTTCGCATTATTTGATGAACTACGATAGGCTGCGCTCACAGAGCCTAAGCTCCCGACCTTACGTACGCGCATTGAGGCAGGAAACCTCATCACTCCTTGGTCACTGGTAGATGGCGTCGTGTGTTTTAATAGGTGAGCACACATTCTAGCAACATCGAACCTCCACTCAATGGTTCTGGCTGCAATCCATGATGGGGCCGCATGAGGGTATTCAAAAGACCTTGCACCGCCTACGTCAAAATTTCCATATTCTTCAGGATAGGGCGGTGGTGCAGGAGTTTGTCTGTGCATGCACCGTTTGCCAGTGCAACAAGAACGAACAGCTTTAGCTGGCCGGGTTGTTGTAACACCCCACGTAACCATATGGGATATTCCTATGGAACGTCATCGCCAAAGTGAAGAATCAATATAAGTACGATAAAAGAAATCACAAAGAGTTTAAAACTTTATTAACACTTTAATAGAGAACCAACGGAAGCTAGAATAAATATTTAAAACATGGGACCGGTCCACTTCTAATAAAATAAAGAACGAACGAAACAACAAAACGGTGGTAAACCACGGTGCTGAAAACTCGAGTGCTCCCACCTATGCATGATGCTATCACTCCACTGGCCTTTTACCTGAGACTGAAAAGAACAAGCGTAAGATTTGAAAATCTCAGCAAGTACCCAACTACGGTCACAACACAAAAGTAAGACATGCGATGCAACCATATGAAATAAATGCAAGCATGACAAGTAAGCAATGGACAAAAGGCAACCAACAAGCAACTGATATCGGAGATACTGTTATGATTAGGAGACAGATATTATGAGAACTGTGTATTAAAGATATTTGTTATGTGACAAGTTATAACAAGTTATAGCAAGGGTGCCGGCGACCTCATCACACATACTCGGTTATACGAGAATAGCCAGGCACAATCTTGTCCTCGACTATATAACCGCAGACGGGGTGTAATATCCTATGTAACGAGAATGTACGGCCCCCCGTACGTTACCAGGTTGGGTGGAAATGACCCCTATATGTGGGTTCTCTATTAAAGTGTTAATTTTGATCATTTTGAATAAAAACAAACTATCGGCTGTTAATCATGTACTGGTCAAAACCGACGAGTATCGGGACAGGGAGCTACGCCCCTTTTGTCTCTCTACATGCATTTAAAAGTGAAAAAGGAAAAAGCCTCTAGCTAGATGTGTGTGCATTTTTCGGAATTTCCAAATGGAACTGTATTATTAATTAATTATTATATAGATATACCTAACAAGTTAAGTGATTTAATTTGTGTATACTGATTAACTGGCCTCTGACGATGATATATATATATATATATATATATATATATATATATATATATATATATATATATATATATATATATATATATATATATATATATATATATATATATATATATATATATATATATATATATATATATATATATATATATATATATATATATATATATATATATATACTGCATGCAGTTCGAGAGATATGCTGGATTTGGGCGGACTACTGCAGCATCGGGATGTGCAAGGACTACTAGTAGTTGTGCTCGTTTCGGGTTCAGTTTCTGGCTTCCGGCTTATTTTTCACTATTCATAAATTTCGTCTTTTTCTGAACTTTTGGCTTTTTGTTGAGCTTTTTTTTAGATAACGGATATAAAATCCGGCCTCTATATCCACTTGGGATATATACAGCCAAAAGTTATACGAGCTCTTAGGCTCAAAGCTTTTTTTGTTGAGCTTTTTTGCCGGTTCTTTTTTCCCGTATTAGTTTGTATTATACGTAATGGGCTAACATATTTTTTTAATTTTTTAAAATTTAATTATGCTAAATAAGCCTCAGCCAACTACAGTGCTTTTTAACCATAAACCACTCAAAAAAAGCCCAAATGAACACCACACTCAGTCCAAATGATTTTTCCCTCCTCCACCGCTCACCACATACCTATATTTTTTCAGTCTAAATGAACGGGCTATAAGTCACTCAGTCTCTGGTCTCAACAACAAGAGGGAGAATTACTCAAGTCAGCCTTATAATTTGGTTCAAGTCCGAATGAAATGATATGGAGTAGTACTACTCTGGCGTTCGTCTTTCATTGCTACTCTATCAAGACGCACGCAAGTGAATGAAACGTCACTAAAAAAAGAATGTGCATGCATTCAAGTTTGTAGTAGTAATTTGTACAACTCGTACGTACGCAAGACGGCAAGAGTGATCCGTGTCTTTGAATTAAGAGGAGGAAAACAAAGTTTTGTATTAAGAGGAGGAAAACAAAATTAGCTTGCCTGGGACAATCAAGCAAATTAAGAAAACAATAATTTAGCGGTGCGACGGGACGACGTGCCCCGAGTACTGCCAGAAGCCAGGCCAGACTACCCCATCTGCTGCTGCTGCCGCCGCCGGCAAAGCATCAGCATCACTATGGACGTACCCAAATGATTTCTTTTCTTTTCTTTCTTTTGTTGAGAAAGATCACATCCAAATGATTTCGATCCACATCCATCGTACCTCTTGCATCTATATTATGGTGCCGCTTTGGCCTTTGAGGTGCTTAGGGCATAACAAATGAATTTTTTGTACGGATAATCCGTTTTTTATTCGAAAATACATAAATATACCCGCGACAAAATTTTTTACAAAAATAATCTCCAGTCGCCACCCCATTGGGCGACTGCTACCTTTCGCCCAACCGGGAGGCGACATTTAGGGAATCTGTGTACCGTTGGGCGACTACTGCAATCGCTGTACGGTTGAGCGACTTCGATTGAAGTCGCCCAACCGTTGGCGCGCTGCAATTGCGCCGCCCAACCGTAGGGCGACTGCAATTATGCCGCCCACTAACCCGAGCACATTCCTCGTTACGCCATTCTACTCATTCATTACGCCGGAGAGAAGAGAGGAGGAAGAGGAAGAAAAGAAGAGGAGAAGAGAGGAGGAGGGAAAGAAAAGGAGGTGCGGAGAGAAGAGAAGTCGAAGCTATTCAATCGATTTGGATCCGGTATTTTTTAATTATGTTGTATTTACAGTCTTCAACTCCCATGTTATTTGACATGTCGTAAATTTCAATCATACATGTAGGCATACATCATTAATGGCGATTACTACATTGAGAGTGTATTATGGTGTTGGAATCATTCGTGATGGTCCGATGGTGTGGATTTGAGCGATTTTCCGCAAGTCACTCGTACTTCGGATGACGAGAATGCTCAAATGACGATGTGCAGCATTGGCTGACCCGAGTTTTCATTGGACCCCGAGGTGTGCAAATGTCGTTGTGCAAGGGCTTTGGGCCGGTCTTCCACCGACATCGATGGGAGTTGAAGACATTGGTGCGCTCGGTTCGTGGAAGGGCTTTGTGCAAGGGTGCGGCGCCGTGGATACGAGTGTGTCTGCTTGTGCAACCGTGCTCACTACAAGCGACTGCGCAAGCTCGTGCGTCCGCCTATGCTTGGGTGCTAGCACCTTGGGCGGCCGCACGTCGGTGGAGCTGATGAAGTTGCTCGTGATGAAGGCGATGCGGTACACGGAGGAGAGTTAAGGCCGTCAAGCTATACTGAGGGAATCGGGCAAGCCGATGCGGTACATGGAGGAGAGTTGGTGTCAAGCTATAGAGAGGAACTGGCAAGGCGATGAAGGAGAGCATAATGAGTATATCGTGCATCGATGGAATCGATGACCGGAGGGCATGGGATGAAGAGCAAGCTGTAGAGGGCGACGAGGAGGACGATTCGATGATGAAGAAGTTCCTATCCCGAAGAATGGAACCAGTATAATGCGGAGGTGTTTCCGCACATGATGAGCATGAATCGCCATGGGAGTATCATCAAGCGAGGTTCGTGCATGCTATGTTTGTCGACAAGGAAGCGCTGCGAGATGCCATCAAACTTTGGGCCCTTTCAATGCAACGGACATTTCGCGTCGTCAAATCAAGCCGGAAGCGATTACAACGTGAAGTGCGAGCGACTGGTTGTCCTTTAGGTGCACGCGTGAGCCCAAGTATGAGACTCATTGGATTGTGTCCAAGGTGGAGCCGCACTCTGCATTGTAAACACGATCTTGGCGAGGCATCGTAACTCGACGTCCGGTTATCGCCAATTTGATGTATGGGAGATAGTGGAGAAGAAAGATGTTGCGGCACATATTATGCTAGCTATTGAGAATAAATTCAAGTATAAGATTAGCTACGCGAAGGCGTGGCGTGCGAAGCAAAAGGCGTTGGAAAACGTTTTGGCACTTTGAGCGGCGTCGACAACCTTCCTCGTATGCTTAAGGTGTTGCAACAAAGGAACCCCGCGTACATCGCGGTGCCACGACAAGCCGTCCATAAGTCCACGGGATTTGCAGTGTTGCGAGCATTCTTTGCATTTGGTGCTAGCATTGAAGCATTGGACACATGCTGCCGATTATCTCAATAGATGGGACCTTCTTGACGAGCAAATACAAAGGCGCTCCGACGGCCATAGGCGTTGTGGTAACAATCAAATATTGCCACTGTCCATTGCATTTGTGGAGAGTGAGAATTATGAGAGCTGGCTGTGGTTTCGAGACATGTGAGGGGTGGAGTTGTAGGCACCGACCGGTGTGTGCATAATCCATGATCGCCACGCCAGGTATTATAAAGCGTCTGAAAACTTCAGAAGACCGAGGAGACCTCTTTTGGCGGACATGAGAAACCGGTGGTGCGATGCGTCACTTAGGGCAAACTTTTTCAAGCAATTCGAAACAATCTTTGATGAAGCTATTCAAGAGGTGGCTAGGCGAACCAGTGAGAGAAAATTTGATGCTTTATGGGGTTGTTGGATGAGCACACCAGGAAGAACGTCGGCGAGAGGAGCAAGGGGCGGTCACTCCGGGAGGCACAACCGCAATGCTTGCCAGAATCGATGAGTCTAACCCAAGTGGTTCAAGAAGGAGGAGCGCGAAACATCAAGTGCTTCTCGCGGTGGATCGAGGAACAATTGGAGAAGTGGTGCATTGTTGCACGACACGGATGGCGCAAGGTGCGGAATAATGACAACTAACCTTGCCGAGGTGTACAATTGGGTTCTCGGGGTCTCCGTTCTCAGCCCCTTGTCGCCATCGTGGAAGGTGTTCTTCACGGCACAATCCGCTACTTCCGGGAGAGGCACGCGAGTGCCGCGCTTCATGCGCCAATCCGGAGCCCGTATTCGTCAAAAATTACTGCGTACATGGAGCGAAGGCACGAAGGGTCAATTGCACACGATGCATGTCATGGGCAACGAGGAGCATCGTTTGAGGTGGTACTCCGTGATAGAGCGGATTTGGGACATCTCGTTCACTTGTTACTCACGATGTATGCCTTGGAGATCATGCAAGCGAACCTAGCTGCACATGCAACAAGCTTAAGTTGTTACACAGGCCATGCTCTCATGTCCTCGCTGCATGCGGGACCGTGCGCATGGATCCTTCTAACTTCATGTCCGAGTACTTTTTCAAGGAGAGAATACTGCAAGCTTGGTGTGGGGAGCTCCGGGGTTGAGGCGATGGGAAACTTCGCCACTTTGGACATTTCAGCGAGGACCTGGGTTCCGGATATTAACATGCTGAAGGGTGGGAAGGGTCGGCGACAGAGCCGACGTATTAGAAATGACATGGACGTATCACAAGCTGGAACATCCGGTGCGTTGTGGGCGATGCGTCGGGGGGCACACACTAGACGATGCAATGCATTTCGGATCGATAGTTGGTGTTGTAATGCATGCTAAAATTCATGTACCAGTTGTAAACCTTGTATGTTACATCCCTTTTCTGTAATGCACTTATTTCGTTGAACGTAATGTTTCCCTTTTAAGTATTGCAATTTATTGGTGGCTACGAATCCACTTTTATTACGAAACTACAGGCTCTAAAGTGCCTACATAGAGTAATTTATTGCGAGATGACAAAAGATGCCAGCTTTGCCCAGTCACGCACTTACAACACGAAACAACACATACATTGCACTTGCAGGATCTATGGAAAGTACTACACCCAACAATTTTACTAAACACAACAGTCCTACCGCCACAGCATCAACACATCAACAACTACATGAAATAAAATACGACACAACCATAACCCTCGTTACCTACACGCCAAACGAGCCTCGTGGCACCCACATGGAGAATTGCTGAGGGGGCCGCCTCGGACGTGGCTGGCGTCGTGGGAGTGGCATGCACATATGCAGCTCGGGTTCGCGCAGCAACATGTGGGATCGTAAGAGCTTCCTATATTCACGACCTCCTCGTTGCCTCTCGCGTTGCATCTGTTGCGGAGGTCGTTGTTCTCCTCGATCGACTCTCCATTCGGTTCTCAAGTCCCATATTCGATCCCATAATGTACCCACATAACGATCAACATACCGTTCATGAGGAGGGTCGATCCAATGGAGAAGTCGCATTTGCAATCTGCAAAAAGGACGGTAAACTTCGCGGTCCATAAGCAATATAAGAATGTAATATTACTATTTTGTACCCGTAGCGTGAGCATCGGAAGAAACGTCGCCGCCATCGTTCGGGAATCTAAGATCCGACGACCGCGTACTCATTGTGTCGCATTTCGCCACGCTGGTTGAGCACGCCGACTTGATATCAATCGATGCGTGGACCGAACATATCCCTCCTTTCTAAGGGAATGTCGTCCTTCGTGACCCAAATCCCATCGCCCCTCGGCTTCCGACATGGTATGTTTCACCACGAAAGAGATGGTTCTTCTTTGTTCGATTTACAATGTCATGAGACCCCAACCGTGCTACTTATAGCAACACGGAGGGACATTTAATGCTACACTGGCCTCTGAAAAGCCTACATAGAGACATTTATTGCTACACTGGCCTCTGAAAAGGCTACATAGACTGGCCTCTGAAAAGCCTACATAGATCGGCCTCAAAGCCTACATACACTGGCCTCTGAAAAGCCTACATAGACTGGCCTCTAAAAAGCCTACATAGACTGGCCTCTAAAAAGCCTACATAGACTAGCCTCTGAAAAGCCTACATACACTGGGCTCTGAAAAGCCTACATAGACTGGCCTCTGAAAAGGCTACATAGACTGGCCTCTGAAAAGCCTACATAGACTGGCCTCTGAAAAGCCTACATACACTGGCCTCTGAAAAGCCTACATACACGGCCTCTGAAAAGCCTACATACAGCCTCTGAAAAGCCTACGGAGGGACATTTATTGCTACACCGCCTCTGAAAAGCTGAAAAAGCAAAAGATTCATATGTACTCTCCATGGACTATGCCCACTCACCAGTTCACCTGCCTACATAAAGGCATCCCATGTATTACATACCACAACACAACCTCCTCCTCAAGCCATCACAATACTACTACACAACAATGTCTTCTGAGGTCCGACCCTTTTGGAGTGCCGGAGTGGCATGAGCGTCCAAGTGCCATTGCGGTTTTAGGGCGATGTTGTGCGTGCGCGCACGATCCACTACCACGAGCCAACTACGGCCGTGAGGTACTTCAAATGTCGGACATGGATGGCGACTTCGTGGTAACGACGACAACTAAATCCTTTGTTTCGTTATCGTACTTCAAATGGCCACGGAACCTCGCGGTGGAAAACAAAGGACAATACCTTGTCAAGATGGATCAGGCTCGCGAGGTGGAACGACAAATGCGGCATGAGCAAGAGCGTCGCGTGAGGGTAGACCAAATCCGTCTTAAGGGCAAGGAGGATGAGCTGCAAAGGAGGCGGGAGAAGTTAAGTTCGCGTGAAGCAGCCATCAAGCGTCAGGAGGAAGAGCTTCAAGCTCGTGAGGCAGCTCTCAAGACCAAGACTGACAGGAAGAAAGATGCGTGAGCCATCTTCGAGGCGCGACAAAAAGGGCAAACAACCACGCTACACCCAGTAGACAAAATGTAATATTCCCTAAGGCATGTTACGACTAGCGGTGGAGTTCTGAACATTACAAGTACAGAGTTCCACACATGCCACTGGTCACATCACTTATCACTTTATGTATCGACCGTTCTTCGGTCAATCCTGCCTAAAAAAAATTTACCAAATTTTTTTGCATCTAAACTTACATTGAACATAAACTTCTATTACAACTTTATCTGATTTTTACGCAGTTTATAACTAAAAATTGACAAAACATACAAAAATCACGCGATTGCAAACCCTTAAAACATACCAATGTATATATCAAACGTTCTACGATCAATTGTACTTACAAAAATTTCTCAAAATTTTAAACGCACCTACAACATACAATAAACATAAACTTTTATTACAACTATACCATATTTTTCCAGTTTAAAACTACAAAATTGATAAAACTCTACAAATTCACGGGGATCGAGTAAAGTCGCCCATCCATCTGGCGATCAATTGAAGTCGCCTAACGGTTAAGCGTCGCAATCAAAGTCGCTCAACCGTCAGCGATTGCGATGAGTCGCCCAACGGTACACGATTCCTAAATGTCGCCTTCGGTTGGGCGAAAAATAGCGATCGCCCAATGGGGTGGCGATCGAGATTATTTTTGTAAAAAATTTTGTCGCGGGTATATTTATGTATTTCCGAATAAAAAACGGATTATCCGTACAAAAAATTCCATAACAAATACTAAGGATTTGTTCGGTCTGACTTTTCCGACCGACTTCTAGCTTCGGCTTCGGGCAATAAACATGCATGTTAATTACTCTTGATCAAGGCTCCGCTTATTTCGGCTTTAGTTTCTGACTTATTTTTCACTATTCTTAAATTTTATCTTTTTTGGTTTTTTTGAGCTTTTTTGCTTATTTTTCCCCCGTATTCTTTTGTATTGTCCGTGATAGGCTAATCTATTTTTTATTTTTATTTTTTTAAATTTTAATTATGCCACATAAGCCACCATCCGCTACAGTGTAATTTCAGCTAGCTACAGTATAGTTTTAGCCATAAATCATGTTTTTTCAATCCAAATGAGCGGGCTATAAGTCACCCAGTCTCTGGTCTCAACAACAACAAAAAGAAGAATTACTCAAGTCACCCTTATAATTTGGTCCAAATCCGAACGAAATGATATGGAGGAGTAGTTCTACTTAAAAGGCTACTTATATAATGTTACGCTCGAAACGATTCCGGCGTATATGGAGGAGGAAATAATGCTACTCTAGCGTTCGTCTTTCATTGCTACTCTATCAAGACGCACGCAAGTGAATGAAACGTCACTAAAAAAAGAATGTGCATGCATTCAAGTTTTTAGTAGTAATTTGTACAACTCGTACGTACGCAAGAGTGATCCGGGTCTTTGAATTAAGAGGAGGAAAACAAAGTTTTGTATTAAGAGGAGGAAAACAAAGTTAGCCTGCCTGGGATTATCAATTAAGCAAATTAAGAAAACAATAATTTAGCTTGGGACGATTACTGGCACGCGGTGCGACGGGACGACGTGCCCCGAGTACTGCCAGAAGCCAGGCCAGACGTAGGCCCTGTTCTTTTTAGCTGTGGCTTATGGTTTTTGGCTACGGCTTTTGGCTTTTGAGCTGTTTATACGAAAAGTTATAAAATAACAAAAACTCACGTGCGGTTTTTGGCGATATAAATGAAGTCAGTAAAGTATATACTACAATTAACTAGTAGACTCTATCTTGAAAAAATACTTCGTTTAAAAATTAGTTACTGTAGAAAAGCTGAAAAGCAGCTTTTAAAAACTTAAAAAAAAACATGGCCTACACCCTCTGCTGCTGCCGCCGGCGGCAAGGCATCAGCATCGCCATAGACGTACCCAAATGATTTCTTTTCTTTTCTTTCTTTCTTTTGTTGAGAAAGATCACATCCAAATGATTTCGATCCACATCCACCGTACCTCTTGCATCTATATTATGGTGCCGCTTTGGCCTTTGAGGTGCTTACGGCATAACAAATACTAAGGATTTGTACGGTCTGACTTTTCCGACCAACTTCTAGCTTCGGCTTCGAGCTAGAGAAGCTAGAAGCTGGATCAAACGACATTTGCTTCGGTGTGGCTTGTAAAGCACTGCTTGCCACACGCTTATCTGCTCTCGACCCATGTCTGCTCCTCGCCATCCTCTTCAGCTCAGCTCACACCCCTCACTGCCTCTGCCATGGAGGCAACCGCCGCTTTGTCCCCTCCCCCAAGCCGCGGTTCTTGAGCCCCACCCAGACACCGCCAGCCGCGGTGCCAGGGACGTCATCGCGAGATGGTACGAGCTACACTTGGCTGCGCTCTGATGAGCGAATGAGTGTGTTCTGCCTTTGTATAGCATTTCCAATAAAATAACACCACCGGTCATATCGAAAGTTGCAAAGAACAAAACAAACTGCCATCAGTTTTTGATGGTCTCAAACAGGGCGCAGCATGCATGACCGTTTAGACCTATTCAAACGAAGGGCCGGGCCTCAAAAAACCCAACCTAAAATGGTCAGACCCATGCCCAGCCTGACCCGACTGAGGCAAAGTCCGAAGCCTAAAAAAGTCCGATTCTTCTATTTTCAGAATAAAATTATTACTATTTACTTCTTTGTTGAATAAATTATTACTATTTAATTCATTGCCTGAATAAAAAATTATTAGCAATTATTCAATTGAATGTTAGAGGCTTTCCACGGGCTTCGGGCTGGGCCAGCGAGCCAAAATCAAGGACCAAGCCCGGCCCAGCTCTAGCCCAAAAAACTGGACAGGTCGGGCCGGGCCGGACTGTGCACGAACAGGACTAGGACTGTTAGGCCAGTCTCAGTGGAGGTTTCATGTCCCAGTTTCCAATACATCCATATTTTGGAAACTCTCTCTACTCCCATGAAACTTTTATCATCTCTCTCTTCATCAATACAGTGCCATGTCAGCGTATTTAATGCCCATAAAACTCCATAAAACCCCCACTGAGACTGACCTTACATCCTGTATATAATCTTCTTCCGATGTTCACATGGAAACTTGTGAATAGATAAGTTCACACCGTCAAAAAGATAAGCCTTAGCAATTAAGATATGATTAAAAGGGGTTATTATTGCGCTAATCCAAATTCATGAATAAATGGCAAGCTTTTCATTTGAGAAAAATATGGCAAGAATTTATGCCCCAAAATTATATATTTCTTTGTGCCCCTATATGTAAGCACAGGCAAAAGGAGAATCGCAGTGACATATCACAGCGAAACATAGGAATACAAAGAACAGTTAGAAATGGCGCTTGTCAGGAACAATAGTACTAGGGTCCTTGTTGCTTTCATGGCTCTCATGATCATGTGTAGCGCTCTCTCATCCTGCCATGCAGCAGGTAAGCTCTCTGTGCATATAACTTTATATGTATATTAGTTAAATTTCAGTATATACTAGTTAAATGTCTGTACGTTACTATGTATAAAAATCATTTTATCTTAGTTACATATCTGTATATACTAGTTAAATATCTATGTGTTGCTTTCCGATGGTATACCGTGCCGTATTCGCTCTCAAAACATTAATGTGGTAGTGAATAAAATGGAACAATTGATTCGATCTCCAATATTTGTTTGTGCGTAGCTCTATATATAATCACCGGCAAAATTAAGGAGCATCACAATAACACATCTAAGCATAAGAAGGCCGTGGCGCTGTCATCCGGCGCTGAGGAAGACGGCCAAGTGGGGCGCCGTATGGGAGGACAGGGACATAGAGACGGAGGGGGCCAAGGTGGCGGTGGAGGGGAGCTAGGGATGTTGTTGGGGGTGTTTAGTGTTGCCTGTACACTTGTTCATGTATTGCTTACATTTCTTGTTTATTTAGTGATGTTTACAATACTGTGGCGAGCTTAGTTGTACTTCTCTTTACCGTGTTGACGCTTGTACCACTCAATTGATGGCAATCGCACCGACGACCGCACCACTCGAATAGTGAACTTAATTGATGGCAACCGCACTGACGTACGAACCATTCGATTACAAACTTAACAACATTGCAATATATTTCGAACAACAGGCAAGAGAACTATGATACACCTTATACTTCATTGCCTATAGGTGAAGGAGCCTCGTGGTACCCACATAGAGTGTTGCTGAGAGGGGCACCTCGGACGTGGCTGGCCGTCGTTGTAGTGGCAAGTACATATACAACTAGGGTTCACGCAATAACATGTTGTGTCGTACGGACTTCCTATATTGTTGACCTCCTCGTTGCCCCTCTCATGCTCCATCTACTGACGGATGTCATCATTGTGCTCTTCGAGACTTTCAATCTGTACCTCCAAGTCAGTGATTCGCTCCCACAACATATCCACGTAACTCACAACGTACCATTCATGGTGGGGTCAATCCATCGCGCAAAATCACATTTATCCATTTGCTACAAAGAAACGTTAATATCGAAACTCTATTAGTACTACTACAAAATAGACGATTGCCTACTTGTACCCCGGAGAATGGGCATCGGAATAAATGTCGCTCGCCATCCAAATGGCCTTCTACCACCTGCACCACTGCATCCTGCATGTGTCTACATTTCGGCCACACTGGCTGAGCGCACCTATTTTGCAACAAGCGGTAGTTAACGCCAAAGTTCTCCTTCCATTCGAGCGGAAGGTCCCCCCTTGATGACCCATGTTCAAGTGGCCCCTCGGCGTCTGTCATGGTGGCTTACTCTACAATGGAGAAGATAGTTGTTCCTACCATCAATGCCTTGGGCATTCATTTTATAGCATAATTACGATGTCACGGCGTGCTTTATGACACAGGGCAGCTTTACGCAGTGACAAGATCACACGAGTCGACTTTGCACAGTGATATGACAGGACAGGCCAGCTTTGCGCAATGAGAAGACTAGACCAGACACCTTTGCGTAGCGATAGAGCCACACGGGCTAGCTTTGCATAGTGACATGACCGCACAGGCCAGCTTGCATAGTGACAAGACCAAAAGAGACACTTTCGCACAGCGACAAGACCACACGCGCTAGCTTTGTGCAGCGACATGACTGTACGGGCCAGCTTTGCGCAGTGAGATGACTAGACAAGACACCTTTGCACAGCGACAGAACCACACGGGCCAGCTTTGCGCAGCGACATAAGTACACAGGCGAGCTTGACACAGTGAGAAGACCAAACGGTCCACCTTTGCACAGCGAGTACACCAGATAGGATAACTTTGCACAGCGACAAGACTACAAAGGCCAGCTTTGCGCAGCGACAAGACTATAAGGGCCAGCTTTGAACAGCGGGAAGACTTGACTGGGCAGTTTCACATACTGACAATAGCATACTGGGTAGCTTTGCGCTGTAACAAGGCCACACAGGCATCTTCATACAGCGAGAAGGCTATAAGGGGTCCTATAAAAAGGAAGTCGAAGAGATTTCTGAGAGAACACTATACAAGCAAACCCAACACTACACTGGCGTTTGCTTGACCACACCGGGATGGACAAGAGATAGAAGAGCAATGGGACAAGATAATGAAGCAATGGGAGGAGACTCGCGACCTAGCAAAGTCATCTGTCGCCCACGATGAGAAAGCAAGAGCTATTGTGGCCCAGGTAGAACAAGCCCAGCGTGCTACGAGGTCAGCTCCCCGCAATAATGCCACCCGTAGCAACAACCACATCCCGAACATTCCTACCAAGCGTTCGCCGCAACACCCACCAAAGGGGAGACAACCCCTTTGTTGGTGCCGGGGCCCGTGCAAATTCTTCAAGTCTAAGCACCGCCTAGGTATATGTTATTAAGGTTGCGTAAACTACTCTATTGACTATCCCGACCGCCGTTTAGACACCGCTACCTATCGGCAGCTGATAAGGACCAGGTATATTGTTTTCCCCCTACTTTTTCTCCTTCAAAGTACGCACCAACAACCTCTCCTATGTATTCATAGTCCCCAAAACCCTTATATGGCTACTGCAAATGGATCATTCTTGAGATCCACCCAGAGGACTAATGGGCCCTCGACTTTAAAGAGTGGAACATCACAACGTCCTGCGAGATCCAGGAGGAGGAGCGCAGCAAGGACGAGGAAACCAAGCATATACATCAGAATATAAAAGGTCATCTTGAGGCGTGCACGCGCAGGGAGCACGAGGCTCACGAGAGTGAGCGTGAAAAAAGAGGGACATGACGACCAAGGCAAAATAGGCCGCCGAGGAGTTCAACGCCGAGCTCGCAAGGAAGGGAAAATGGCCCCGATCCACACAGTAGGTCATACGACCAATTGGGTTGGTTAGTCGCACATGATGCTTTATGTTATGCGTGTAATCAAACCCTACATGGCATGTTACTCCCAACTGTACTATGAAGTCTATTTTAATTTAGACAAGCTTATTTCCTCGTTATTTCGCATTCAACTATTCTCATAACAATTCATCCAAAAACATTAACAAACCAATTCTCCTCCATGTACGAATTCTAGTTAACATCACAATATCAGTTACCCACGTACTTACCGATCGTTCTTAAAAAAAGTTTCATGAATTTTTTTGCACTACAACAACATACAACGATAAGCGACTGGAGTCTATTTTTGTAAAAAAATGTTCACGTAGGTATATTTCTATTATTTCAAATAAAAAAGAATATTCATAAAAAAATTCAGAGATCGCTGGCCCCTTTTTCTTTTGAGGAAACCATGAGGCTGATTTAGGGCTAGTATCCTATCTAACCTCGGCCCAGCTAACGAAAGTAATTTTGTGGGCCTAATCAGTTGGGCCCAATCTATCATCGGTTGTGGGCCAAACAAAAATACTATCGGATTGAGCCGAATCCTACCTGCTATTCCAAGTACTTTGACGCCATGTCAGTTATCTTGCGGTTCAGGTATTCTGTCCAGATGAAACATTACGGATACGAACATCCATCTTTCTTCCCTAAAAAAATCAGAGGCACATCCATTTTTCTCTGCCAACATTTCTTTCTTTGGTCATATTTCACAGCTGCATAAGTACATGCATGACCAAGACGGTGGCACTGCAGATCACTGCCTCTTGTGTTCTTCCTGGGTACAACATGCAGAATCATGCATGTTACAACTCTGCTAAATTCAGTAAAAATCATGCAAGATAGGTGTACTAATTAACTAAATAAACAAGCAACAGTACTGTAACACCACATCATGCTTAACATGCTGGACAAAAGAAACAATGTCAAGTTTGTACACGTAATGGAAATCCATGCTACATTTTTACTATGGAGTAGAAAGGAAACCAAAGCAGTGTCATATGCAGATTGATCTAGTAATGCTTAGGGCTTGCATTGCCTGTGTAGAGGCAGAGTAATCCTTCTTGATATCCTTCAGCTTTGTAACCACGTTGTTCATTGCCATCCTTTGCTCGGGCGAGTCACTCGAACACATTAGACCCAGCTCGAATATCGACAAGAGAAAGTTGTTGCTTGTGCTAGTTGAACGAGATCCCAATGATGTGGTGGTCTGGTGGTCAAAGCAAAGACGTATTTCTTCATCTTGCAGTAGTTTGTCGTCCACAACATCGATAAGCTTCTCTGGGAATGCTTGACAAACCCACTACCTAAGGCTCAATTCTCCTACGAACATGGGATCCGTCGGCCTCTTCCTGGTAAAGACTTCGAGTAGCATGATTCCAAAGCTAAACACATCGCTCTTCCGTGATGCTTTTCCCATGAACGCATACTCTGTTCAAGAAAATTTCGAGCAAAAAATATTTGTTAATAAAGAAACGAACACTATGTATCTTACAAAAGAACCTGCTCAAGTAAGTTCAGTGCAGGTACCTGGTGCCATGTACCCAATTGTCCCTGGCATGCTTGCTGAAACCATGGAGTTGTCATCGCCTAACAATAATTTTGCAATGCCAAAGTCTGCCACATGCGCAGTCATCTCCTCATCGAATAGCACATTGCTAGGCTTCAGGTCACAGTGCAGGACAACCTCATAGTGCCCATGATGAAGATACTCCAAAGCCATTGACACATCAAGCATGATGTCCAACCTTTTTTTGGAATGATCCCAAGCAAGGACTGCGTTCGGTGTGAAGGTACGACTCAAGCTACCATTCGGCATGTACCAAGCGGTGCTCGAAATTCAAGTTGGAACAAGTGTTCAATATCTTTATCAAGTTGCGATGCCTAGCCATCTGCAACACTCGACACTCGGCATCAAAGCTCCTCATAGCCTGCTCGACTTGCATGTGGAGGACTTTTATTGCGACCACCAAACCATCATCCAGTTGGCCCTTGAAAACTTTGCGAAACTTCCAACTCCCAACGTGTTACTGTCGCTGAAATTATCGGTGGCGCGCACAATCTCATGGTAGGATACTAACCTATGGTTCATCACACCAGCCATATCGGTAGAAGTTATAACATCTGGCTGCTTATTAATTTTCTTTCTGGTCACCAGGTATAAGCAAACAACAAGAGCACCAACAGCTATGGTGACAGCAGGGAGTACAAACTTGAGGAATTGTCGCCGATGAGCTGGGTGAGACTTGTCTACACATGGTGAAAATCCTAGACGAGGAACACCGCACAGGCCGATGTTCCCCATCAAAGATTGCAAGGTGAGGTTTGAGAAAACACCTCCATTTGGTATTTGACCTTTTAGCTTATTTAACGAGAGATTCAAACTAGTAAGATAGGTGAAGTTGGCGAAGTACTTGGGTATAGTACCCGAAAGACTGTTAGAAGATAGGTCTAATGTTGCTAAGCTGGTTAACCAACCAAAAGAGTCTGGGATTAAATCCTTGAATGAGTTGTGTGACAGATTTAGGTTGGTTAGCATCATAAGCTGTCCAAATGAACTTGGGAGGCTACCAACCAAGAGGTTAGAAGACAGATCTATTGTGTCAATGACTTCCATGTGGTTGAGGTCGAAAGGCAATGCGCCGGTTAGGGAGTTATGTGACAGATTTAGTTGGATAATGTTATTAAGATGAAACAAGCTTGCTGGTATAGTAGAAGATAGATGGTTATAAGATAGCGAAATGTACTCTAACATGGTGAGGTTAGCTATGCCATCTGGTATAGAGCCAGAGAAATTGTTATCGTTGAGGAGCAACATTACAGTTCTACTTAGCATACAAATTTGTGCCGGGATTGGGCCAATCATGTTATTTCTGGAGAGATCAAGTACCTGGAGGTTCTCCAACATCATGATGGATTCTGGGATTTGTTTGGTTAGTTGGTTGTTTGCGAAGCTTATCGTGCGGAGATCACTTATATTTGATAGTGTAGCTGGAAGCTCACCAGTTAACTTGTTGTTGATTCCTGTAAAGCCTAACAGATTTTGAGAGAGGTTTCCAACGTAGCTGGGGATACTTCCAGTGAAAGAATTAGTGGATATGCCAAGTTCTCGGAGTTGTCTACAATTGCAAAGGCTGGCCAAGAAGTCAAGATCCCCTTGGAGGTGATTCCTTTCAATATCAAGTATCAAAAGAGGTCTGATGTTTCCAAGTGTTGACGGTACTGATAAAGTGAGCAGGTTCGAATCCAATGCCAGGAAATTCAATTCCGATAGGTTTCCAATAAAGGCAGGAAAGGAACCCGTTAGTTGATTAGATG
The DNA here is from genome assembly GCA_036346575.1 of Dendrocalamus sinicus. Classification (NCBI taxonomy): domain Eukaryota; kingdom Viridiplantae; phylum Streptophyta; class Magnoliopsida; order Poales; family Poaceae; genus Dendrocalamus; species Dendrocalamus sinicus. Next base: position 334,254 of record CM070672.1, on the reverse strand, counting down.
AAAGATGCAGAAAGGTGAGTTGTCTCATTGTCCCTAGTTCCACTGGAATCTGCCCACTTAGGTTGGAGAATGAGAGGTCAAGCACAATGAGCGCGGTGAGATTGCTGAGCACAGCTGGGATAGGTCCGGCGATGCTATTTCCACCTATAGAAAGAAAAGTGAGATGTGACAATTTGGCCAGCCATGTTGGCACCACATCCACGAAGAGATTGGCCCCAATTAAAAGTATCTGAAGGTGCTGGCATGTTGCAAGGCCCGATGGAATTTGACCCATGAATTTGTTCCAACCGGGATAGATTCTTTGCAGCATGGGGAGGCTAAAGCTTTGGTTGCTGGGTATAGGCCCGGTTAGGCTGTTGTAGGAGATCGCTATGCTTTCAAGGCTAGACATGTTGAAGATGGATGGAGGCACTGGACCGGAGAGCTGGTTAAGCCGCAAGTCAAGGACACGAAGCAGGAGCAAGGAGCCAATACCAGGTGGTAGTGACCCGGACAGACTGTTGTTTCTAAAGAATATGTGGCTCACTGAAGGTGTGCTTTCGACTGAAAAATTTGGTAGAGGGCCGCTCATGTAGTTTTCTTCGGAGATACGAACCTAAGGCTATGCAACCTGCGACTCCGGTGGGATTTGCCCCAGAGGTGGTTGTGATTAAGGGCAACAACCTGGACTCTCGTGAGGTTTCCTATGGCGGCAGACGGGATGGTATGTGATAAAGCGTTGTGGCCAAGATCGAGAACTCTAAGGCGAGCCAATCTTCCAAGATCAGCTGGGATGGAGCCCGTGAGGTTTGTGTTTGAGAGGTTGAGGACATGGAGGAAAGAGAGGTTACCGAGGTGGGGAGCGAGCTCTCCCTGGAGGGGCACGTTTGGTAACGCCAGAGCGGCGACACGCTGACGCCGCCGCCGGCTACAAGACACGCCGACCCAACTGCAGAAGGACTTGTTACTAACCCAGCTATTTCGAAGGATGCCGAGGGGATCGGAGAGCTGGGCTTTGAAAGCCAACAGTGCTGCGAGATCGCCGGTGGTGTTGCTGATGGTGAACCGGAGGGAAGAAGCAGCAGCGGAAGCTTCTGCTGCCACGGCCGCCGTCGACAGCAGCACTAGTAGTTGTAGGAGGCCAACAATGTATGGAAGCCGGCCCATGATCTTCTTTTTTGATCTAGTAAAGCATATACATGGCGCACACACACTTGCGTTCTGCATCGCTTAAAACACCCAGCCGACCCGATCGACATCGTCGATCTTGACTCGGGTGAGTGCTATTCGTATTAGCGTTTAAAAGCCGGTAGTGCTATTTTCCTGATGGCTTAATTGGGAAGACCAAGTTGACTGAGAATCATAGCCACATTTGCCAAAAAAAAAAAAAGGCCACAGGCGCTAAAAACAACACAAAATTCTGTTTCTTTTGGATGGCAACTGGCCGCGAGTATTTTTGTGTGTAACCGCGCGGAGAGTCCACGGTAAAAGGGTTTTGGGGTTTCTTTTTTATCTTGGTTTAAGTCTCACTTAGAGATAACTATAAATGATAAAATATTTTAATACTTCAATATTCTAATACCCAAATTACGTATAGGTCTTTAATTTTTTCAAAAAAATTCTCCTTTTGCTCGATAAAGCCCTGGGATTTTATAGCAATCACGTACAGATCCTTGGTTTTTTGCCAAAAAACATTTGGTTTTCCTGAAATTACACATAGATCCTTGATTTTCCTAGAAAACCCTCTCACGAATTGTTGGCTCTTTTATTTTGGTCCACACAATATCTAGCACGGTGTAGCACCGCGGTGTAGCACCACGCTTCCACTGCTAGTTAAGAGTGGGATATTTATCTTTTTTCTAAGAATTTCTATGGTTTATCTTAGCAACTTAGCTAGTTAAGAGTGGGATGTTTATCTTTTTTCTAAGAATTTCTATGGTTTATCTTTTTTATTTTTGCTAATTTTCGTTGTGTATATAATCTTTTTAGTTTTTTATAATTAATTGAGTGAAGAAATCAAAGTAGTTGATTTTGTTGAAGCTGAAAAAAGGGCAAAGATCATTTACTCTTATCTTCGCCATCTACACTAACACCAAATTTCTGGATCATTAATTCTGATCACTTAGGGCAAGTACAATAGAAGAGGTGGCTGCCACCTCTAGGACTAGCCACATAAGCAAAAAGACTACATGTGACTCATGTGGAGGTAGCTAATACAATGAGTAGAGTAGAGGTTACCTCTACTAAAGCACTCAAACATTTAATAGTTACATAAATATATGAGGGGTCACCTCTTGCATGAGGGGTAGTTTATCTCTCTCCTCGTATAATGTGCTAGAGGTCACCTCTTGCATGAGGGGCAGCTTGCTTCTCTCTCTTCTTTTCTCTCTCTTCCACTTAGGATTGTGCTGATGTGGATTTCACTAGAGGCAACCTAGTCAGCACCATTGTACTTGCTCTTAGGGAATTCAGTTGAAGTACAGTGCCGGTACGAATCAGAAAACATAGAAAACTCTTCAAGTTTAATGTGTCGCTAAATCACTACTGTTGCTGGTGGTGGGTGTTTGTTGCGAGATAATTATGTGTGTATACTGTGCTTATGTTGCAACAAAATTCATTAAATGTATAGAGAATCTTACTATAGAAGAGAGTTGCTCTGATCTATTGGAAAGTGAAGAATGGTAAGAAATTAAGATAATAGAGCGGTTGGAGAAGAATGGATATACAACCACCAACGCACTCTTTTATAATAGTAATAATTAAAAACTTGTTAAAGATAGTTTTAATATTTGTCCACCAACACAACCTCTTAAATTGGTAACATGGTTACCTCCCCCAGCCGGCTGCCAGCTTACATGCGGACCCCAAGCAAGCAAACCCTGCCCGCCCGGCTGGGATGGCCTGGCCTCCGCTGCGCTTTCCGCCCCCGTTCCACACGCGCCAAGTTGCCAGACGCGCAAATTTATTGCAGGATGTTCACGGCATCAACGACGACAGAACCGGAGTTTCAAAGCTGCCTTTTTTTTCTTCCCAGGGAAACGACTTTTTGTTTGGACCGGGAGTACGGATGAAGTAGCATTATTCCCCTCTCTCTCACACACACATACACTTTCTCTGGTCAATTCAATTCAATGGCGTCGGCATGCATGACCTCCTGTGTCAAACTTGACACCAAATAGATGACAACAATCTCCTTCCTACTGTGTATACTGTGCTTATGTTTATCTGAGATGTAGGCAGTTCCTGTCAATCTGTGTTGTACGTGTGTGGAGCTCTAGACTTGACGTAGCTGCTGCGTCAAGTTTGGCCAAATCGGACTCGTACGTACGAGCTACGACCTGTGGTTTGTCGAGATTTTTTTTATTTAGTTTTATTGAGTCATCTTAGTTTAAAAAATAATCCTATATAATACAAAATTACAAACTTAATTTACACAAAACTCGGTGTTTAGCATGGTGCTGCGGTTAGGGCGCGGGACCTCACTGCTCCTTACGGCGAGCGTGGCACCTCGGACGTAGATGTATAGTTTCGTGTCACATAGGCTTTTTAAATTAGGGTAACATAATAGGACTAAATAGGAAAAAGTTCCGATTTGTATGGCAACTCTTCCCTTCCCTCTGGATTCGTGACGTCGGTGCATGGCCAGCAAGGGCGGCCGGAGTCAGCAGCTTTCAGTGGGAAGAGCCGAGACGGTAAGACTAACAGATGAACTACTGAAAGGGCAGCTGAAAATATCTCGTTACACCGCGACAATGTTACCAAGCAAATCTAGGCTATAAAACTTCCGATGGTTAACACTGTTTGTTGTACATAACAAGCTACAAAAATCAGGTTTTAACATGTAACTAGGGATGAAAACGGAACGGAAATATCCCGTACCGAACCGTATCGTTTTCTACATTTGACCCGATCGAATTCGTATTTTCGGACAAATTCGAATTCGGTTCGAAATACGGAATACCAAATTCGAAAACGGAGCGGAAACGGTTTAGACGTTTTCCGACCATTTTCTACTTTTCTACATTTTATTCGGAATATACCGTATTGTAAATACGGTATATTCCGAATTTGACCGTCCAGCTCTCACAGCCCATGCACCCAGCGCCCCCAGCCCAATTCAGCCCAGCGCCCCCAGCCCAATTCAGCCCAGCGCCCAGCGCCCCCACTCCCCCAGCCCTACTCTCTGCCTCTCTGGCGATAACGCCGCTCCGCCGATTTCTCCCCCGTCTCCCCCTCCCCACCCTGCGCCGCCGCCTCCTCCCCGCTCCTCCGGCGATTTCTCCCTCGCCTCCTCCTCCCCACCCTGCGCCGCCGCCGCCGCCTCCTCCCCCCACCCCTCCGCTCTGCCGCCGCCGCCTCCTCCCGCCCACCCCTCCGCTCCGCCGCCGCCTCGTCCTCCCCCCACCCCTTCGCTCCACCCTTGCCTCGTCCTCCCCACCCCGCGCCGCCGCCACTTCCTCCTCCCCCCACTCCTCTGCTCCGCCGCCGCCTCCTCCCCCGCTCCGTCGCCTCCTCCTCCGTCGACCCCCTCCGCATGCTCTGGACCTCTGGTTCGTCGTTCTTGCCATCCTTCTCGCCGCCAGCATCACCACGCCGCGCTTCAGCCGCCAGCCCGCCACAGCCCGGCGCACCCGTGCAGCCGCCGACGCCCATCGATGGCGCCCCCCACTGGAGAAGGTGGATCTGGTCCTGCTCCTGCAGCAATGAGGAAGGGCAAGACTAAGACCAAATCCGTGCGCCACCTTCTAGCGCCGCCGGAAGCATCGGCAGCGGCAGCAACGGCTTCTCCAGGACCAGCAGCATGTAACTAACAGCTGAAGAAAGGATTCACAGCACTCATTCCCCTAGAGAGGTAGTATTTTGTTCATCAGCATGTAGCACTGCATGGTGTTTTGATCTGGAGGTATGCACGTTCAATCATTGATTGTGATATGCATTCTGTGATCCAGTGATTTGTGATCTGGTCTGCTTCCTTTGGTCTGCTACGTACTTGCTATACTATATCTATGGGCATCAGACCAACAAAGGGATATAGCAAAGTTCATATTGTAGTCTTCCTCTTAGTAGCAGTGATAGAATTTGTTAAGGATTCAGGGATGATATGATACTCTAAACACTGTAATTGCATAGCAGTGATAGAATTTGTTTTTTTAAGGCTTTAGGGATTTCGAAGTATCATGAACATTGTATTTGGAAAGTAGTCATAGTATACTATTGTTTGTCATTTGTCAACTTGTGCTGGCGCATGCATTAGTATTCTTATGATCCATGGAAGCTAGTTAATAATTCTAGTTATATTAGTAAGTTGTAAAAAATAAAAATTTCCATTTTTCACATACGTGATTGACGACATTTGCACGGGCATGATTCCAAGATTAAAGAAAATCCAACGAGGGTAGGATGTAAGGCTATGCTTAGGATTAATCATTCGTCTGAGCATCAAGAATGGATGGTGACTGTGTTTGTAAGCGACCATGACCATTAGGGCTGGCAAAAAAGCTCGGGCTCGTGAGCCAGCTCGGGCTTGGCTCGGGCTCGTGAAGGCTTGGCTCGGCTCGTGAATGAAACGAGCCGAACCGAGCCAGCAAAAAAGCTCGGGATCTAAACGAGCCGAGCCCGAGCCAGCTTGGCTCGGCCCAAGTTCCCAACTGCCCGATGGCCCATCTGCCCGATGGCCCAACTGCCCGATGCCTCCCCCACTCCTCTGCCGACGCTCCTCCAGCGCCTCCTCCTCCTCTTTTCTCGCCTCCCCCTTCCACCGGTTCTCTCTCTCTCAGTCTCTCTCTCTCGGCCCCTCTCTCTCTCTCGGCCTCTCTCTCCACGCCGATGCCGATGCCGCGCCGCGCCTCCTCCGCCTTCGGGTCTCAGCGCCGCCGCCCGGTCCGGCTCTCCCAACGCGCCGCCACCCTCTCACGCCCGCGTCTCGGTGCCTTTGCCCCGGCGCTCGGCGCCTCCCCTCGGTGCCGCTCCCCCTCTACGCCGCCGCCTCTACCCCTGTGCGGCTCCCTCCGCCTGCACCCCTGCCTCCTTGCGCCGCCGCTCTGCTCCTCCAGCGGCTCCGCCGCCCACTCACTCGTACCTCCCCTCCGACGCCTCTCTGGCCCGGCCGTTCCCGCCCGGGCGCTCGGTGCTGCCCAGCCGCCTCAGCCAGATCTGGCCGATCTAAGGCTTTCTCCTTATTTTTCCCCATTTCTTGCTTGATTTAATTTTGTAATTTGCTAACTTGTGAGGTTTTGCGGTTTTTCCTAGGGTTCGGTTTTGGGAGGTGGGTGACCGTGGCTGTCTCCGCCGGTGAACCGGGAAGCCCGCAGCCGCCGCCCTTACTGGTAACCCTCTTCTCCCTTTCTTTTACCTCTGGTGACATGCTTGAATGGTTCATGTGCTCTACCGTGGATGAATGCTTATGGTTTCTAGTCTATGTTGAATGGATTGGGTAATGGCATTACATGGAGGGCTATAGTTGTGGGGATTTACCTGCACTGGTGAGCACAAGAGGGTTAGGGTTTGGGCCGGTTGTGGTTGCTGGCTCGCCGCTCGTGGTGGTGGATGATGGTTGCTGGCTTGCGGTTCTCCTGTGGCCGTCAAACATTGTTGGCTCGCGAGCCCTCGCGAGCTGGCTCGAGCCGCACCACGAGCCGAGCCGAGCCCACAAAAAAGCTTGATATCCTAATCAAGCCGAGCCGAGCCGAGCCTCCATTTCACCAAGCTTTCACGAGCCGAGCCGAGCCAGGCTCGGCTCGGCTCGTTGCCACCCCTAATGACCATGCCATGAAACATGACTTGAGCCATACTAAGCACTATAGGTCCTACAGGTCGGTATTCCATATTGAATTTTCGTATACTGACCGTGTTCGACATAATTCCGCTCGAATTGGTTCGTTTTCGAAATTCTGGATATTCCGTAAGTTCGCGTTCGTTTTCGTGTCCGGCTTTACCGCTTTCGCTTTCGTTTTCGTATTCAAATGTAGAAGTAGAAAACGGTTGAGGAGTTTTCCGACCGTTTCCGACCATTTTCATCCCTACATGTAACTATGGTGTATTATTTGGACAACCCAAATGGGTTAAGAATCGCACGGTCTATACCTAAGTGCCCGTGCAATTGTGCGGGTACTAGTAATATAATTCACTAATCATGTCAAACGACAAGTAACCAAGAAATCTTCAAATTACGTAGGGAACCAATCAAATGTGGAATAGTAGATGCCAACCGATTTTAGCACCAATCTATTACCGAGTTTATTGTTATATGTTATTGTTCGTACTAACTAATCCTCACCAATTTGTCTTCAGCCAAATCATGTAATTCTAAAAAAATCAATTCTAAATGGCTTGTTTTTGCTAAACTTGTAAGCACTGTAAACCAACCATTTTACAACTAATGACTCTAGTTCAATTAAAATTAGGTTCTTAAAAATTGAGGGTCTGATCAGCTTTGAACATCCTATAGGCTATCACTACAATTCCCAATAAGTATACAAGCAAAATGACATGATGCGGTCCGACTAAATATCTTTGCATTACTGGGTGTTTGACCGGGGATATATAAAGTTGCAGCTAGTATCAAATTGTTTGCTTGTTAAGTGGGATTAGACTACTTATCAATGGGGATGGCAATTGGACGTGATGGGTACAGGTAGTACTTGCCTATATTCATGCCCACAACCCTGATTTACCTCTTGGGCATACTCATGAAGGATGACGGACCCACGGGCATGCTTGTATACCTGCGAACAATGCATCACATATTCAAATTCACACATAAACTATCGACTAATGAAATACAAATCCACCTCAACAGTCAATTAAAAGTATATCAACTCATAAAAGGAGAGGCCTGACACAGTGTACCGTGCACCTGAACACGGAAATTTATTCCTGCATTCCCCAAGCGTGGAATGCGCACGCGTGGAAATTTATTGCTACGCTTTCCGCGCTCCTGCACCGCGGAGCCTATAGCCGCCTCACCCATCACATATAGGGATGGCAATTTACCTGTTTTACCTATATATCCGTAGGTAAATACTCTAATAGAGTCGGGTATAGGATATTTTCTTTACTCACGGGTATGGAAATGGGGGAACACTCTACCTATCGGGTAAACGGACACGGGTATGGGTAAGCTCCATCCGTACCCACCCCGCCGTTTACGTGCGATATAGATTGACAAGTGACGCAGTCATAGCAATATCTCTAATTACTATTGATTGTTATAAATTTTTCCATATCTCTAATTACTATTGATTGTTATAAACTTTTATGATAGCTATTATATGTTTTAGCAACAGCTGTTGCTTATATGTACCTGTCATTAGTTCAACTCTCATATGGTGATTCTCAATTCGCGGGTAAACGGGTATGCCTACGGGCGACGGGTACCCGCGGGCGATGGGTATGGGCGAGGTTTTTCACCCATCGTCCTTCGTGGGTATACCCGTGGGAGTAAATCGGGGTCGCAGATACGGGTATAGACGAGCACTACCCGTAGCCGCCGCGTTCGATTGGCATCCCTAATCACATATAAATAATCCACTCAAATGTAAAGTTGGATAGATATTGAACTTTCAGTAGAAGAACCATGTAATTCACAAATAAGAAATGAATTTATGTACGCGCAAAGCAGCAAAACGCCGGGCAAGCCCCACACTGCTCGTTTTGGACATCTCAGAGTACAATGGATAGGCTGTGTTCGTTTTGGCTTCAGTTTCTGGCTTCCGATTTATTTTTTATTATTCATAAATTTCATTTTTTTATGAACTTTTGGCTTTTTGTTGAGCTTTTTTGCCGGTTCTTTTTTTCCCGTATTTGCTTGTATTATACGTAATGGGCTAGCATATTTTTTATATTTTTAAAATTTTTAAATTTAATTATGCTAAATAAGCCTCTGTCAGCTACAGTATTTTTTCAGCTAGCTACAGTGCTTTTCAGCCGTAAACCACCTAAAATAAGCCCAAATGATCAACACCAGATCGGAGCAGCGCTATAGTAAACATGTAGTACTGTAGCAAAGCAGCAAAAACGCTGAGAGGGTCCACGCACGCACGTTCCGCGCTTGAGGAGAGCAGAATAAATTTCCGTGCTCTAAGCTGCGCGGTACCCTTCCACATGCTTCCGTGCTATAAAAAAAACTACTTTTGTAAAAAAATTATCACGATAGCCACAGGCGCTAAATACAACACAAAATTCTGTTTCTTTTGGATGGCAACTGGTCGCGAGTATTTTTGTGTGTAACCGCGCGGAGAGTCCACGGTAAAAGGGTTTTGGGGTTTCTTTTTATCTAGGTTTAAGTCTCGCTTAGAGATAACTAAGTAGAACATCCTAGAGGCTTGAAACTATCAATCTAGGTAACACTGTAGGAAGTTTTCGATGTTTGCCTTAATTTACTCGGTTTTAATGTAATTTGTCTTGTTTTGGGTAAAGATCAAAACTTTATTGAGTACCTTATCAATCCATTCATGGAATGAGTTCATAAGACATTAGAAGGCTAGTTTCAAGTCATTTGGTTGAGTAAATTAGAAGTTACGCTATTTTGAGTTATTAGCGGTGGGCTGTTTTCAGTTATAGAATAGCGAACGGTCAGACCGACCAGCTGATGCTTTGGCCTATTTGCTATTTCTTTTATTCCTTTGGTTAATTGGCTTTGGTTTTGTGTCTATTTTCGATGTGTATATAATCTTTTTAGTTTTTTATAATTAATTGAGTGAAGAAATCAAAGTAGTTGATTTTGTTGAAGCTGAAAAAAAGGGCAAAGATCATTTACTCTTATCTTCACCATCTACACTAACACCAAATTTCTGGATCATTAATTCTGATCACTCAGGGAATTCAGCTGAAGTACAGTGCCGGTACGAATCAGAAAACATAGAAAACTCTTCAAGTTTAACGTGTCACTAACATCACTACTGTTGCTGGTGGTGGGTGTTTGTTGCGAGATAATTACGTGTGTATACTGTGCTTATGTTGCAACGGAATTCATTAAATTAATAGAGAATCCTACTGTAGAAGAGAGTTGCTCTGATCTGTTGGAAAGTGGAGAATGGTAAAAAGATAAGAGAATAGAGCGGTTGGAGAAGAATGGACATACAACCACCGACTCATTCTTTTTATAATAGTAATAATTAAAAACTTGTTAAAGATAGTTTTGAGATAGTTAAATTGGTAAGATGGTTACCTCCCCAGCCGGCTGCCAGCTATATACATGCGGACCCCAAGCAAACCCTGCCCGCCCGGCTGGGCTGGCCTCCGCTGCGCTTTCCGCCGGAGACGGGCCCCGCCGTGAGATCTCCCCAAAACAGCCGCCCGTCACGTCACGCGCGGCGCGCACGCAAGACTCCACGGGCGCCCGTCTCTCTGTCATTTCTCTGGTCAAGTCAATTGAATTCAATGGCGTTGGCATGCATGACCTCCTGTGTCAAACTTGACACCAAACAGATGACAACAATCTCCTTCCTATTGTGTATACTGTGCTTATGTTTATCTGAGAAGTAGGCAGTTCCTGGAAATTTTTGTACGGATAACCCATTTTTTATTCGAAAATACAGAAATATACCCGCGACAAAATTTTTTACACAAATAGGCTCGAGTCGCCAAACCATTGAGCGATTTACACTTGTCGCCCCACCAAAACGCGACTTATAAAGAATCTGGTAACCATTGGGCGATTAAATGCAATCGCCTCCCCGTTAAGCGATTCAAATGAATCGCCCCCCGGTTCGGCGACATAAAAAAGAGTCGCCCAACGGGGGGGCGACTGCATGTGAAACAGCCCGACGGCCGAGTTCCTTTTCTTCCCACGCCTGCTCGCTCGCCATTCACAGTCTCCACCGCGCGAGAAGACAGAGCAGAAGAGAGGAAGGAAGAGGAGGAGGAGAGGGGAAGAAGAGAAGGAGAGGGAGAGGAGAGGGAAGAAGAGAAGGAGAGGGGGAGGAGAGGGAGAGGAGGAGAAGCCGCGGGATTTGCAGGTATTTTTCTACTTTTAGAAAATTTATTTTAGAAAATTAGTTTAGATAAATTTAGTTTAGAAAATCTAGTGTAGATATTTAGTTTAGATATTTAGTTTAGAAAATTAGCTTAGATATTTAGTTTAGAAAATCTAGTTTAGAACATTTAATTTAGAAATGTAGATGCGTTTACAAATTTAGATGTATAAATTTAAATGTAGAAAATATAGTTTTTGTATAATATTTGTAATGCATTATTGTGGAAAATTGACTTTAGAAAATTTGTTTAGATAAATTTAGTTTAGAAAATGTAGTGTAGAGTGTAGATATTTAGTTTACAAATTTAGCTTAGATATTTAGTAGAGATATTTAGTTTAGAAAATTAGCTTAGATATTTAGTTTAGAAAATCTAGTTTAGAACATTTAATTTAGAAATGTAGATGCAGTTTACAAATTTAGATGTACAAATTTAAATGTAGAAAAATATATTTTTTTGTATAATATTTGTAATGTATTATTGTGGAAAATTTACTTTACAAATTTATTGTAGATCATTCAATGTACAAATGTAGATGCATTTACAAAATTGAAATGAAGAAAATTTAAATGTAGAAAATTGTTGTGTCGAAATTTTGTATACTATTTTTCATGTATTATTCTAGAAAATGTAGTGTACAAATTTACATTTAGATAATTTTACGCTTATGGCGGTGATCAAGCGGTACACGCCGTTGGACGAGCACTTGGACCGCGTGCACCGCGCTTCCGTCGTCTTGCCGCCACCGGGAGCACGGACGAAGTCGATCGAGCCGGGAGTGGTCCGACACGCACACCTCGTATGGCCTCGGGACTCGACCCCGTTGGATCGCCAGTTTGCACTACGCCAACGTTTTAGTATTACCATAAAAATATTTAATGCTGACCTTCACTTTATTTGCAGTGCGCGGATGCCTGACTTCTCCTCTTGCCCGGATGGTGCAGGCACGGATGAGGACGGAGGTGCCTTGGCCGGGAGGGGGACGAGGCGGCGTGGAGCGATCACGACGCTTCCGCTCGACCGCTCCTCGCCGACGGCTTTGGTGGACCGTTGGCGGCCCGAGACGCACACTTTCCATCTACCGGTCGGAGATGGCGCCGACCTGCGAACGTGTCCGTACTCCTTGGCCTTCCGGCCGCGGAGACGCCGCTTTCCTACGGAGGCTCCGCCGAGTGGCGCGAGGACCGCTCGGCAGATTCGAGGGGTCCTTCCACCGGCCGATCAGCACCACATCTTCGACGAGGCGTAAGCATGGACCGACGATGAGGTGGTTGGCACAATGCAGTGCGTGGTGTTTCAAGTCGATCGCGTCTTGAAACTCGTGATTTGTGCAATTACATACTAATAAAAACTTGTTCGCATTCGTGTTGAGCGCATGGTTGCGATGTTGACGATTACGGTCGCGCCACACGGAGGCATACTTGCTGGTGTTTGGTTGGGTGCTCTTCACCACCACCCACGGCAACACCGCTGACGCGCGCTTATCGCTTATGCGAGGCGATTGCGGACGGCGAGGCCGCCCAGATCAGTGAGGATCGGCCGCGCTTGCCGCGACGCATCGCGGCTTTGTCGCGATGCGTGCACGAGGATTAAGGCGAACTCGCATCAGTGGTACATGTCGTTGACCCACTCGCCCCACACGCCGCGCATCGACAGACGCGCGTACCTGCGCGACTTCGCGACGCGACGCCACATCGCTGACGTAACTTGTAATTTCAAAATTCTCAAATGGCAATATCGCTTCGACGATGGACCATTCTATGTCTTTTGTCCAGCCGACGCCGGTGCCGCGCTGTGGTCGGAGTCCTCCGCACTAGTGCAGAGGTGGGGCACAGGTGGGGAGTTGACCCGCGAGGAGGCCGCCAGCTTTGCGCGACGGATGGAGGCCGGGTGTAGACGTATCGTCAGCCTGCTGTCCTGCACGAGGCTACCGGCGGTCTCCACACCTACGCCCAGTGCACCCCGACCACCAGTGCCACCCCGACCAGCGTGGCACTACTCCGGAGGTAGTACGTGGACACGTCCACCTCCCCCGGAGCAGCCAGGGAGTTCTACGTGGACACGTCCACCTCCCCCGGACCAGCCAGGGAGTTCTCCTTGGTCACGGCCTCCTACGTACATCCCCGGCTTCCACACGGATGATTTCATGGCGCCATGTACGGGTACGCATCGTCCGACCTTGTTTTTAACCTAAGATGACATGCAACGAACTAATGATATTACTATTGCAGGTCCTTACCAGCAGCAGGGACGCTTCTCCCCGGGCCACATCGAGGTGGACCAGTTTTTTGCGGACTGGCCTGGGCCGTCCTCCGACGCAGCACCGGAACCGGACGTTCTCTCCGGCAGCGGCCTCCCCGGTGCACCGGATGCCACACAGCCGGAGGTGCAGGTGACTCCACCGGCGCAGCCGCGGTGCGAAACCCACCGCTGTTTTACTTTTTCGACTCGTCGCCGCGCCTCGTAATCCGTTGACCGAGGACGGCCAAGCGGGGCCGTATGGCAGACGCGGGCGCGGTGATGGAGCAGGTGATGGAGCACCTTAGGGTGGGGAGTGAGGGGTGTATGTCATGCATGTAATGGATAAATACGCGGCATGTTACTGCGTTATATTATAAAGTTCATTTAAATTCAAACAATGCTATTATCTCTTCTTTTCGTATAGAAAATTATTTCTATATCAAGTAATGTGACAAATATTAAATACCAGTTCTTGTGAGACTTAATTACGAGTTTTTTACCAGTGACATATACCAGTACATGTGACTATACCACATTTTTTACGAGTTTCAAATTACAAAATTCCCAAAACCCTTAACAGGATCCATGCAGGCGTGGGGAAGAAAAGGGACTCGGCCGTTGGGCTGTTTCACATGCAGTCGCCCCCCGTTGGGCGACTCTTTTTTATGTCGCCGAACCGGGGGGCGATTCATTTGAATCGCTTAACGGGGAGGGAATTGCATTTAATCGCCCAACGGTTACCAGATTCTTTATAAGTCGCGTTTTGGTGGGGCGACAAGTGTAAATCGCTCAATGGTTTGGCGACTCGAGCCTATTTGTGTAAAAAATTTTGTCGCGGGTATATTTCTGTATTTTCGAATAAAAAATGGGTTATCCGTACAAAAATTTCAGTTCCTGTCAATCTGTGTTGTACGTGTGTGGAGCCCTGGACTTGACGTAGCCGCTGCGTCAAGTTTGGCCAAATCGGACTCGTATGTACGAGCTACGACCTGTGGTTTGTGGAGATTTTTTTATTTAGTTTTATTGAGTCATCTTAGTTTAAAAAATAATCCTATATAATACAAAATTACAAATCTAACTAACTTTACACAAAACTCGGTGTTTAGCATAGTGCCAGTCAGCTGCAGCACGCCTGCCGAACTGCCGGTTCGGCGCCTAGAACAGCAATAATATTTGCAGGTTGTTCACGTCAGCAACGACGAGAGAACACAGAGTTTCAAAGCTGCCTTTTTTTTCTCCCAGGGATTGGGACCTGCTTGTCCTTGAGCACGACCATACTTTTGTTTGGATCAGGAGTACGAATGGAGTAGCGTTTTTCTTCCTCTTTCTCTCTCTGTCACTTCTCTGGTCAATTCAATTCAATGGCATTGCCATGCATGACCTCCTGTGTCACCAAATAGATGACAGCAGCTGTCTCTTGCCCGACGTCACTGTTAGGTTTTTGCAGCCATTGGTTAGGTTTTTTTATAGTTTATGATTTATAGCTGTGGTCGATGATTTTTAGTATTAATATGGATATTAGTATAAACAAATTAAAAATCAATAAAACACTTGAAAAAAATGAAGAAATTAAGCCGTTTATTTGCTCGGAGAAGTCATAAGAAAATTTGGTATAATTAAATTTTAAAATTTTAAAAATAGAAAAAAAAGGTTAGCCCATCACATATAATGCAAACGAATACGAGAAAAAACCAACAAAAAAGCTCAAAAAACCGAAATATCAGAAGAAAAAAAACGAAATTTAGGAAAAATAAAAGTAAGCAAGAACAGAAGCTCAAGCTCGAACAAGCGAGGCCAAAAAGGGCTATGTTCATATGTGTCGTCATGGCACGAGCTCGCGGTTTTCCTCGGAAGCGACGCCTCAGTCTAAGAGATGAACTACTGAAAGGGCAGCTGAAAAGTAAAAAATAAGTCAGAAAACAGAAACTCAAACTTAAATAAGCGGACCAAAAAGGTCCATGTTCATATGTGTCGTCATGGCACGAGCTCGCGGTTTTCCTCGGAAGCGACGCCTCTGTCTACACGATTAGCGGTCTGATTGATGATGATCAGTACTTTTCTTACAAGTGGAAAGAAATATTTTGCATGATTGATTAGACGATAATGCCTGGTGCAATAGAATTTCATCGGGATTTTTCTAGCTGTAGGTCAAATTCACCACCAGTCAGGGTAATCAGGAAGCTACGCACTAAAAGTGCTCTCTCGGGAGAATGGCTATGGAAACGTCCCACTTAACCAACCCGAGTTGGAGACCTCATCTAACTTTAGAAAGAAAATCACGGGGACGTCTCTCCTCTAGTCTCCTTTTGCTTATGACGCATGATTAGGGATGTCAATTAGGCACGATGGATGCGGATAGTGTTCATTTATACCCGTATTCGTGTTCATTTAAACATTCATCTCTAAGTGAAATAAAGATCCAAATTTCATCTAAATGAGTTTTGTCATGGATTTTTTTTTCTTATGCTTTGATTTGCTTGGTTTTTTGTTTGGATTCCCTCCCTCCTTGATCTTGCTGGTTACCAAGGATATGGGGATGACAGTAGAACATCCTAGAGGCTTGAAATTATCAATCTAGGTAACATTATAGGAAGTTTTTGATGTTTGCCTTGATTTACTTAGTTTTAATGTAATTTGTCTTGTTTTGGGTAAAGATCAAAACTTTGTTGAGTACCTTATCAATCCATTCATGGAATGAGTTCATAAGACATTGAGAAGGCTACGTTTCAAGTCATTTGGTTGAGTAAATTAGAAGTTATGCCATTTTGAGTTATTAGCGGTGGGCTGTATTCTGTTATAGAATAGCGAACGGTCAGACCGACCAGCTGATGCTTTGGCCTATTTGCTATTTCTTTTGTTCCTTTGGTTAATTGGCTTTGGTTTTGTGTCTATTTTCGATGTGTATATAATCTTTTTAGTTTTTTATAATTAATTGAGTGAAGAAATCAAAGTAGTTGATTTTGTTGAAGCTGAAAAAAAGGGCAAAGATCATTTACTCTTATCTTCACCATCTACACTAACACCAAATTTCTGGATCATTAATTCTGATCACTCAGGGAATTCAGCTGAAGTACAGTGCCGGTACGAATCAGAAAACATAGAAAACTCTTCAAGTTTAACGTGTCACTAACATCACTACTGTTGCTGGTGGTGGGTGTTTGTTGCGAGATAATTACGTGTGTATACCCGGCTGGGCTGGCCTCCGCTGCGCTTTCCGCCTCGACGTGTGGGCCGGAGACGCGCTCTGTCCCACACGGGCCCGTCATGTCACACGCGGCGTGCAAGCATGGGGCCTCGAGCCGCGAGACTCCACCTCTCCACGGGCGCTGTCGCCGTGCACGTCAGCAGGCGGCCAATCAGTGTGGGACGGGGCTCCCACGGGCATATCCACAAAAGATGACGGGTGAAGAACCTCGTTTATACCCGTCTCCTGTGAACATACCTGTTTACCCGCCAACTGAGAGTCACCATGTAGCACCCTCCAAAACAAAAATCTCTAACCATTTTTTTCTCTCTCTCCCCGCATATCTCTCTTCCCCGTTATCTCTCTTCTTTCCTTCCTTATCTCTCTCTCCATTGATCTCTCTCTCCATATTTTCCTCTCTCTCCCTCTCCTGGGTATCTCGTATTCATATTTCTTGCTCCAACCGATCCCTCTCTCCTCAGGCGCATCGCGTGGTGGCCGGCGGCGGCGAGACCGAAGGCAGGTGAGCGGTGGCCTAGGCGTGGCGAGGTCTGGCGGCAACGCGGCGGCGGCATGCGCGCTGCCGAGCGACGGCGAAGCACGCGCGCGGCAGGGGCGCGCGGCTCAGATGGCTCGCGTCGCGGCGCAAGGCGGCCATGGCAGCAGCGCGCCGGCGTGGCAGCACAGCGCGGCGTGTGGCGCTGGCGGCTCAGCGCAGCGCATGGCACTGGCGGCTCGACGCGCGGAGGCCTAGGCGCACAGCGGTGGCGGCGGCAGCAGCGGGCGGCGGCAGCCCGCGTGGCGGCGGCCGACAGACGGTCAGCTTGGAGCGGCCGCATGCGCTAGCACAGCAACGGCGATGGCGGCAGCGTGCGGGCAGCGACATCGCACGGTGTTTTGCCAGAGTGAGCCGGTGGGTCTCTCGGCAGTGCACGCGAGGTGTTCGACGGAATGCCTGAGCGGATCACACGTGGGATTATTAGAAGGGAGGTTTGATCGCCTCTAGATTGTTGATCCGTCTGGTAGCCTTGTTGCTGAACGCCTGGCCAACAAGTTCGCATGCAGCTATTTAGGGAGCGTCCGGACAATTGTGCATTCCCGATCCTTCGTGTGCGTTTCGCTGAGCGTGCTTAAGGCAAGTACCTCGCGGCCGTGATCTTTCTATTTCGCAAATTACATGCTTCCAGTTTACTTTTCACCTTGCCATGAAGTATAATTATTATATCAACCATGCTTGCTTGACCAGTATTACATCGCTAAAAATTGTATCATTAAGATCACCTGGTTCATATCATATCGCTTAGCTAATACCACATCACTACAATTACTTAGTTCATATCATATCTCTTGGCTAATATCATATCACTTGGCTAATATCATATCGCTAAAGTCACAACATTCAAGTTACCTGGCCAATTTTATATCGCTAAAGTTTCCTGACTACTAGCGTATCACTAATGTGGTCTGGTTATTATCATATCGTTCATGTTGCCTGATTATAGACTTTTAATACTATATTCATACCATAATGTTTTAGGTTACTTTATTTCACCTGCTTTTGTGTTTATTAGGATGCTCAGTTAAAATGCCTAGAGTTCATGCTTTTAATTAGTGATTTAGAATCTATGTTTAAATCGTTAACGGGGGGTAGCATATGAACATGTTCTAACTTAGGTTTAAATTTTGACACTCTTTTGATATTAGGGCTGCTATATTTAGTTTCCTAATATTATGTTTCAATGATTGTACGATATTGTATTTGAGCCATGAAGAATGTATGTATTAAACTTGTTAATCTGACTAATAATCACTTATCACATAATAAAACTTGATTGATTGATAACCTTGTGTGAGCTATATTATAATACCTCTTTAGGTTAATCCCTATATCACAATCACCTTATCATTATACCACATCGCCCTCATATCAGAACCTATGACTCCATTTTCAACCCTAGCACATCTTTCCACTTCTCATAATTTTATCATAGTCTTATCCTTGCCATCTCTTAGTTTCCTCAAATTTATACTTTATAATCTGTCCATGATGTATCAGTTACCTTATCACCAATCCCATCTCTCCGGTCTCATTGTATTAAATCATTACCCTCATAACTTTACCTTAATTCATTCATGACTCTAATTATACCATGGATAATTCACTAAATAAAGAACTAAGGGTTATCACGCCGGGGCTACCCACATATAAGGGTCATTTCCACCCAACCTGGTAACGTACGGGAGGCCGTACATTCTCGTTACACGGGATATTACACCCCGTCTGCGGTTATACAGTCGAGGACAAGGTTGTGTCTGGCTATTCTCGTATAACCGGGTATATGGGAGGAGGTCGCCGGCACCCTTGCTAAAACTTGCTATAACTTGCTAAAACTTGCTATAACTTGCCATAACTTACTATAACTTGCTTTAACTTATCACATAATAACTATCTTTAATACGCAGTCTCCATGATATTTGTCTCCTGTTTATGACAGCATCTCCGATATCAGTTGTTCGTTGCTTTCATCTTGTATCCGTTATTTTACTTGTGATGTTTGTCCTTTATTTCACGTGGTTGCATTACCTGTCTTTACTCACTGTGTTGCGACTGTTGTTGGGTACTTGCTGAGATTTTCAAATCTCACGCTTGCTCTTTTTAGTCTTAGGTAAAAGGCCAGTAGAGTGATAGCATCATGCATGGGTGGGAGCACTCGAGTTTTCAGCACCGTGGTTTGCCACTGTTTTGTTGTTTCATTCGTTCTTTATTTGGTTAGAAGTGGACCGGTCCCATGTTTTAAATATTTATTCCAGCCTTGGTTGGTTCTCTATTAAAGTATTAATAAAGTTTTAAACTCTTTGTGATTTCTTTTGTTGTTCTTATTTATGTTTCACTTTGGCGATGACGTTCCATAGTAGTATCCCATATGGTTATGTGGGGTGCTACAGTTGGTATCAGAGCTCAGGCTGTAGTTTCTGGGAAAAAAAGTTTTGCACCTGCACGGGGCTTCGGGTTAACTCATTCATGCATGCATATCTAGTCACTGGCAAATTATCGTGAATTCATATCTAATTATCGTTTCCTTTATTTCATTGCTATCCTATGATGCTCTTCCAATCCTACGCTTCCTTGAATCCTAATTCCATTCTTTTACGTAGGCTGCTTCGGCAACACAAGACCAGCTGGTATTGCAACCCAGCTTGTTTTTCACCTTCGTCTGCTGGCAATCAGAACGCGGCTGCGGTTCCTGCTACAATTGCTGTCGTATCAAAGGGTACCGATGCGCATCTCTACGCGTTATCGATTCAAGAGCGGCGCATTTGGTTATCATGCCTTGCCTCCCTATTGCTACCCATCTTATCACTTACCTTTCCCTTTCCCCTCGACCTTTAGGGTAGTGTTATCTTGAATTCACGCCCTGCTCTTGCATTGTTTAACTCGGGAGCTAGTTTCTTCTTTTTTGCACCTTGCTTCACTCAGTAGCACTCTGTACCTATTAGTATCTTGGCGTATTCCGTGGTGCTGACCGCTATTAATGGATCTTTGCTGGCAATTTTACCTGTCTCAGTGTTACTCAGGAGTTGAAGGCCATAAATTTCAGCTTTGACGCAGTTATGGCGTCCATCCGACCCTTGACCTGTTGTGCGCAGGGACTAGCTGTTTCTTCTTCATCCTGCTATTATCCGTTGCTACAACCACCAAAATTGTTCTTCTTCAGGATAATGGGAGTTCGTTATCAAGACAAAGCGAGGCCTCAATCTCCTATAATGGGCCTCCTATTTCGGTCTTCGTTGGATGACCTAGTCAGGGTGCCTTCCCGCCATGTTAGGGAAGCCTATCATTGGACCCTTATCAAAAGATTTGCCCATTGTTCGAGAATTTCTTAATATCTTCTCTATGAAGCTTCCAGGCTAGTCTCCAGTTAAAGCAGTTGAGTGTGCTATTGATATTATCCCTGGAACCATTCCTATTGCCAAGGCTCCTTACCATCGTTTCCATACTAAGTTAGAGAAGTAGAAGCGGCCTTTAGATGCCTTCAGAGCAAATACTTTATCTGACGCTTTCCTCAAAGGGGCTTCCCCGATCACTTCTGTGGATAAGAAAGGTAAGATCTGTGTATGTGCAGTTATTATCGAGCTCTCAAAGTGGTGTCTATCAAGAACCACCACCCTTTATCTCATGTTGATGATCCCTTCGTCCAGCTCTAGGGTGCCAAGGTTTTCTTTAATATAAGTCTGCAGTTTGGCTATCACCAAGTTCAGATCAAGACTTTTGCTATTCTAAGGTTAGCCTTCTGCACTCACTTTGGCCTCTTTGAGTCCTGGTTATGCCATTTGGGCTAAACAATGCCTCGACGGTGTTCATGGATCTGATGCCTCGGGTATTACTCGAGTACTTCGATCAGTTTGTCATCATCTTCGTCGATGACATATTGATTTATTTCCATCCGTAGAGAAGCATGAGCAGCACCGTCGTGTTGTACTTAATCTCCTTCGGAGGCATCAAATCCGTGCTAAATTGAAGGAATGTGCTTTCTGGCTTTCGTCTATCAGTTCCTTGTTCGTGTCATCAGTGGCAGAGGACTTTCCGTGGATCTTTCTAACATTGTTGCAGTAGTGGACTAGCCGAGATCCAGCAACATGGCAGAGATTCGTAGTTCCTGGGTTCCACCCGAGTTTTACCGTCGTTTTGTCCATGATTTCTCTTCCACTTCAAGCCATTGACTAAGTTGACTTCAAAGTGCGAGCAGTTTCTTTGGACGAAGGAATGTGAGTCTAGCTTCCAAACCCTGATGGAGCAACTTTTCTGCTTCCACCTTCCCTTGCCCTCTAGATCTGGCGCCATTATCTCCATGGAGAGTTGTGCGAGATCTTCTTTAATCATAAGGGCTTGACGTATCTTCTTACTCCGAAATAATTGAAATTGAGGCATGTCGTCTGTTAGGGTTAATTGAGGACTACGTGGGTAAAGAAAATATCCTATACCTGGCTCTATTAGGGTATTTATCCACGGATATACAGGTAAACGAGCACAATTGTCATCCTTATGCATGATGCATCACTCACTGAACGAATGATGAGTATAAGGTGTGAGAAGAAAAGAAAGACTAGTTAGAAATGACAGGATTTCTAGGCATAATACAGAAAACACTGCATAAAATTCAGTTCTTGCAGTTCATACCCTGTTGTCGAGTTGGTCAAGAATTGGGTTGATGGTTACTACAACAGCTGTTAGCAATGGCTGCAGGACGATAGCCGCGGATTTTGTCGGTAGTGTCGATCACTGCAGAAAACGTAGTCTCTTTGCTTCTCGGTGACAAATACTACTACTTATTAGAATTCAACTGAAATATCTGAAGATCTGAACTGAAAGGAAGATGTGTGGCACTTGCCACAGTTTGACATTGCCAGGAAAAACATGTTCACTCCTTATCTCGGAGCTTCTGATGAAAGGAGGCTCTCACGGTTTCTCCGTTTCAAAAGTTGAGACTTGTGAAAGTGATTGTTATTATTGCCCTTGCTTCGCTAGCGCACAGAACTTGGAGAATTTTGTTATTCAGAGCTAGCTGTGTTAGAACCCTAGGATCACCTAGGTGTAGATCAGAGGGTGCTCTAGATTGGATTCGAGAGAGAAGGGGAGAGGGAGAGGGAAGTACCGACCGTCCGATGCATTGGAGGAGGAGCTGGCCATCGCTGCTTCGTCGGTGAAGTTCGCGCACGCAGCGACGGCCGGGAAGAGGAGGGCGATGGCGGCGGCGTAGATCCGGTGAAGGGGACGGTGATGGAGCTTCCCGCGCCGATCGCGCGCCCCTCTAGATCGGTCTAGGGTTTGTGTCGGTGGGGTTTGCGTCTCAGCGAACTCGAATTCTGAGCCGCCCCCACCCTTTATTTATTGCGCAACATGACGGGGCCCACCACCAATAGATGGCCGGCGCCCCGATCGTATGCGCGGATCAAGGCCCCGACAACTGTTGGGCTAATCGGAGAGAGATCAATCCAACATTCTCCCCTTGATCTCCTCTCATATCATACCTTTTCTTCTTTTCCCATTTCATCACTGATTAGTGCATAGAGCATGCTTCATCGTCACGGTCAATCGCCGATAGTTTTTAACAGCTACAATACACATCTCTGCTCTCAAACATATTCTTTAATTTTGGGCCCTTTATAGTCCAGAATCATAGGCTTTCCTTAAACCCATGCCGCTACATGTTCTCTCAACACGTTGGGTGGTAAGCCTTTGTAAGCGGATCCGCTAACATCTTTGTGGTACTTATATGATCAAGACTTATGATATGATCCCGACTTTATCTTTCACAACGTAGTACTTTATGTCAATGTGTTTGGCAGCACCACTTGACTTATTGTTGTGAGCATACGTTATCGCGGTTCATTATCGCAGACAATTTAAGTGGTCTATAGATGTCGTCAACCACTTTCAAACCGGTATGAACTTCTTTAGCCAGTTCACCGCCCGTAGCCTCATAACATGCTACAAACTCGGCATACATTGTGGACGATGTAGTGACGGTTTGCTTTGAGCTTTTCCACGATATAGCTCCTCCAAATGAGAGTGAACACATATCCGGATGTCGACTTTCTATCATCTCCCGCATAATCGAATCAGATACCCCACTATATGGAGTGAATATGATCTTCTCAGATGTCATCATGAGGCCTTTGTTCCTTGCAAATAACGCAAGACTTTCTTTACCAATTTCAATGTTCTATTCCGTGATTGCTCGAATCGCCAAGTAACCCGTAACAAACGCTAAGTCGTATGCGTCGCACTTGAGCATACCGCAAGCTTCCGACACCAAGCATATGGAACCGATTTCATTTGATCGAGCTCAGATCGGTTCCCGGGCATTGAAAATCCCCAAATCTGTCGCCCTTGACTATAGGTGCAGGTGAAGGACTACATTTATGCATACCAAATTTCTTTAAGACTTTCTATGTATGCCTTTGTGACAGTCCCAATGTCCCTTTGTTTCTATCCCTGAATTTCGATCCCTAGAACGAATGAAGCTTCACCAAGATCTTTCATATCAAAGTTTGAGGACAAAACTTCTTTGTCTCCAAAGAGCGCACTAACATCACTACTAGCTAGTAGGATATCATCCACATACGTGATTAGGAAGATAAACTTCCCATCTTTAAACTTTGCATAAACACAGCTTGTCCTCTACATTCTCTTTAAACCCAAATTTTCTTATTGTCTCACAAACTTCAAGTACCACTGTCTTGAAGCTTGCTTTAACCCATAGATTGATTTCTTTAGCGGCATCCCATTCTTTCATTTCCTTCCACGACAAAACCTTTCGGTTGTGCCATGTAAACATTTTCCTCCAAATCCCCATTAAGAAATGCCGTCTTTACATCCATCGATGTAACTCTAAATCATAATGTGCTACTAATGCCATTATGATTCAAGGAATCTTTACATGAGACTGGAGAAAAGGTCTCATTGTAATCAATCCCTTCTCTTTGCGTAAAGCCTTTTGCCACAAGTCGCGCTTTGTATCTTTCTACATTCCCTTGGGAGTCAAGCTTTGTCTTGTAGACTCATTTACAGCCCTCACTGCTTTGGCTCCTTTAGGAATAATTTCCAAGTCCTGACTTTATTAGCCTTCATGGACCTCATTTCCTCTTCTATGGCCTCAAGCCATTTTGAAGAATTTTCGCTTCTCATGGCTTCTTCAAATGAGGTGGGATCATCCTCCATTTGAAATTCCTCTGTATGATAAATCTGATAATCATTATAAATAGCTGATCTTCTTACTCTTTGAGACCTCCTGGGCCTCCTCATTTGGTACATCTTCTGCTTGAGGTCGCTGTTGCTCCCCTCATCCGTGGCAATAGGTTCTATAGGATCTCAAGAACAGTTCCTCATTCTTATTCATTGTTGCCACGGAGGAACAATAACAGTCTTGCACCACATGTCTTGCACCGCTTGCAAATGACAACAGTAGTGTGAAGAATGGCTCTTGAATCATCTGAGTGGGCGCATACGCCCGCTTCTCTTCAAGGTCAATCTCTTGAGCTACCATGCTTCCTCATCATTTCATCCTCTAAGAAGACAGCGTGTCTCGTTTCTACAAACTTTGTATATCCGTCGGACAAGAGAAACGAAACCTTTGACTTTTCAGGGTAGCCAATGAAATGGCAACTTACTGTTTTGGGATCAAGCTTCCCAAGGTTTGGGTTAAATACTTTAGCCTCAGGAAGACTCCCCCACACACGTAAGTGGTTTAGTGAGGGAACTCTTCCTGTCCACAAGTCGTACGGTGTTTTGGGCACCGACTTACTAGGCACTCTGTTGAGAATATGAATGGCGATTTTCAACGTCTCCATCCATAAACTCAATTGCAGTGTGGAATAGCTCATCATGCTTCGCGCCATATCCATCAGGGACGGTTGCGTCTTTCAGCTACTCCATTTTGCTGAGGTTCACCCGGTGTAGAATACTGGGCCACTATGCCATTTTCCTGTAAAAACCTTGCAAAAGGTCCAGGAACTTGTCCATATGGGGTATGTCGACCGTAGTACTCCCCCCACGGTTAGAGCGGACTATCTTAATTTTTAAATCGTGTTGGTTTTCAACTTCAGCCTTAAATATCTTGAATTTATCCAAGGCTTCATTTCTTTCTTTGATTGAATAAATATATCCATAACGGGAGTAATCATTCGTGAATGTTATGAACGAGTCATAACCATCCACACTTTTCACAGGAAAATGACCACAAATGTCTGTGTGAATAATTTGTAGAACTCCTATGCTTCTTTTGGCGTCTTTCTTAATTTTCTTTACATATTTTCCTTTAATGCATTCTCTGCATTGTTCTAGGTCTGAGAACTCTAATGGAGGAAGAATATCATTCTTAACTAGTCTTTCTATTCTCCCCCTCGAAATATGGCCTAAACGACAGTGCCATAATTTTGACGACGCATCTAGAGTTCTCTTTCGTTTCCTGTTTACATTCGTAGACGAGGATTCATTCACTTTCTCGCGCGCGACGTTCCCATTATCGCATACGACATTCACATCATCACGTAATGATAACAAATAAAACTCATTTTGTAAGATGGCAAGACCAACACATTCTTTATTAAACATTATTTCACATTTGCCATTTCCAAAATGACAATCATAACCATCATTGTCCAAACATGAAACACTAATTAAATTCCTCTGTAAAGAGGGAACATAAAGAACATCTCTAAGTAACAGAGTGAAGCCATCAGCTAGCTCTAATGAAAGATCGCCAACGGCTTCAACTTCAGCTTGGACCCCATTTGCGACTTTAACGCATCTTTCTTTTCTTTGCGTAGTCCTCGTCGAACAGAATCCCTGCAAATTATTGGCAACATGAACAGTTGCACCTGAATCAATCCACCAAGTAGATTTTGAATATTGTACATACAGGGACTCATTTATGAACGTAATGATGTTCTCACCTTTCTTTGACATAATCATTTTCAAGAAATCGGACAATCTTTCTTGTAATGTCCCTTTTCTTGCAATGAAGGCACCGATCTTTCTCCATCGTGAAATTTTGTTGCTGAGGCTTATGCTGAGGCTTTCCTGTCTTTGAGGAGGAATGATTAAAGTTCTTTTTCTTGTTGTCCTTCACATAGTTGATAGAACCACCATGTTACGATTTAATTCTTTCCTCCTCTTGCACACACATAGCTATGCACTTTTTAAGTCCCATTTCTGCCGCATGGTGTAGTTGACAACAAAGGTGTCAAACTCTTTCGGCAAGGAAGCAAAATCAAATGAATAAGGAACTCATCCTTGAGAGCCAAATCCATTGGTTTAAGCTTGGATGCCAAGTTGCTCATCCTTAGTATGTGCTCTCTTATGCCACCGCTACCACCAGAGTACCTTTCTCACAAGTCGCTTAATCACCGTGTGTAGCATAAGTCTTTGAAGAGCCAAGAACCGACTCTTTATTTTCTCAAGGTACTGTGATGCTGTCACACTCTGCGATTGAGCCCACAATTGCGTGCTCAATCGTGTTCTTTATCACACCATACATTTCTTGTTGGTCGTGGTCTATTTCTTATGCTCAAGGTCATAAGACATCCGTAAGGAGCATGGTCCTCTGTCTTTTCGCCAAGCGGTGTCGTCCTCATTTTCTTTTCTCACCGCGCCTCGTGCTCGATGGGGACGTCCGTGGTGAGGACCCGCCTACCTCAAACAAGATAAACGCTAAGTCTATCTTTTCTTCCACTCTCCATAGTTATCTCCTTTGAGAGTGGGGATCTCTTTGATACAACTCATCAAGTTGTATCCACCTGAAAAATAATTCAAATAAGGTGAGAACATAACAACAAAATTATATGCCTAATTTCCAACGTTGGTCAAAATACGACATACAATTTTATCTATACATTAAATCTACATCACCGTTGGGCAGAAATAGAAATAATGCATAAAATCGTCAATTAAAATTATAATACTGTTACTATCAACGCTGGTCGAAAATAACAATATCATAATTCACAATACTTCTCAAAATTAAATTCTCCGTTGGTTCAATTTAATTGGAAGAGTAATCAACATTAACTTTTGCAATGAAACATGAAATTATTCTAAAATTAATTCTTACTCGTAAGCATTATTATCAGACTCATCTAATCTCCGAAAAGTAACACGTTGGTGCAAAATTTACAGAGATTTGATTCAAATTTCATTCAAATTCATTCAAAATTGCTTCTGAAAATAAATAAAATTCATTTAACGGAATTACTGTGCAAATGGCCATTTTGGCCCATTCTGCGCGCAAATCGCGCCCATGGCGGCTGCTCGCCACCACGAACGCTAGCGCCTCGAAGCTCTTTCGCGCGCCGTGCCGCAACTTGGGCCTGGCCGAAAGCCGCGCCGCTGAACCGAAAGCGGCCCGATGTCCTCGGCGCGATCTCAGCCGTCCACTCGCATCCGACGGCTGAGCGGCGATTTCGGCGGATCAAAACTCCGCTGCGGCGGTCTCCGAAACCCTAGCTCATTCTCTCCTCTCCTCTCTCGCCGCACCCGAGCGAACGCAGCGGGCGGCGCGACCTCGCCCACCGCGGAGAAGGAAAACCGGTGCCACCGCGGGCCTTCGCGCCGCGCGCGCTCCCGAGAGGAGAGTGCGCGCCGCCGAGCGGCTCGTGTCGCGCGCCGTAGCACGCGCTCGCCCGGATCCGGCGCTTTGGTCTGGTCCGCGCGTCGACGGTGGCCCGCACGCCGAGCTTTGGAGCACCGGCGAGCCCACGATCGACGATGGCGGTGTAAGACCCACCGCTTCGATCTAGGGTTAGGGTTAGGGTCCAGATGGATCGAGTCCTTCCCCTCTCTTTCTTTCTTTCTTTCTTTCTTTTCCGCACGTCGGTCAACCGACGGCGGTCGATTATCTTTCCCCATCTAGATCTACGCCTAGATTAGGCGCTCTGATACCATTGTTAGAACCCTAGGATCACCTAGGTGTAGATCAGAGGGTGCTCTAGATTGGATTCGAGAGAGAAGGGGAGAGGGAGAGGGAAGTACCGACCGTCCGATGCATTGGAGGAGGAGCTGGCCATCGCTGCTTCGTCGGTGAAGTCTGCGCACGGGCAACAACGGTCGGGGAAGAGGAGGCGGTGGCGGCGTAGATCCGGTGAAGGGGACGGTGATGGAGCTTCCGCCGCCATCGCGTCCCTCTAGATCGGTCTAGGGTTTGTGTCGGTGGGGTTTGCGTCCAGGAAAAATTTTCGTCCAAATTTCGCGAAATGGCGAAATTTTGTCCAAATTTCGCTAAATGGCGAAATTTCGTTCTTTGAGCGTAAAAACGTTGTCTCGGTCAAAAATTCGCCTGCGCTGTAATCGACGGCAGACGACGCCGCGAGCCGTGAGCCCCACCCGCACGCAGCAGCCCAAATGGCCCAAATTTCACCAGCCCCGGCAGACTCGCGCTCCCCATTGGAACCCTAACACCACTCCAGCCGCGAGATAACTCGCCGTCACCAACACTCAATTCGCACATATTTCATCAAAGAATTCGAACAACGGTTTGAAAATTTGGACGAAATTTCAGCGAATTCAAATTTCGGCCATTTCGTTGCTTTACCGAGACGAAAATTTTCCCGAACCGAATTTTTTTCCTGCTTGCGACTCAGCGAACCTCAGAATTTGAGCCGCCCCCACCCTTTATTTATTGCGCAGCGACGGGGCCCACCAGCCAATAGATACCGGGCGCCCGATCGTAGGCGCGGATCAAGGCCCCGATTAACCGTTGGGCTAATTGGGAGAGAGATCAATCCAACAAGCTGCAGTAATCTGGAACGATCTGTTTGTTCAATGTTGAAAAGCAGAAAGAAGACGAAATAGAGCTGCTTCTCAATCTGCTCTCCTTGTTTGTTCCTTCAGAAAAACGAAATGGGTCGCTTAACAAATGATTGTTGAGTGAATGTATGTGTAGCAAGAAACCGACACAGTAGTGAGTAGCCTGCTCTGTTTTGAATAGAAGAAAAAGATCGTAACTAACAAGCTCAAAAAAAAACTTTAGCTCATGAGATTGCTTATGGAACTATAGAACACCTCTCTTACTTCTTAGATGCTGCAGTACTCTCCGCAGCAATGGTTCGGAGATAGCCGCTCTCTTTCCTTCCTTCCAGTGCACACCGGAAAGAAAGATTGGTGAAGTTTAGACGGCACAAGATCGCAGAGAAGAAGGAAATGGAGGCAGTGAGATTCTCAGCTATACACTTTGGACGCCTCCAAGTATTAAGCTGATTGACCTAAAGTCCAAAGGTTGGGAAGCTCCTTTCTTTTTCGGCAGTAAGACAATTAAAGCTATGTTTAGCCTATGGAAACCGCAATGATCCGTGGAGACAAATGCATGTATACTAGCCAGGATGTCTTGTTTGATAATAGGCCATTCTCAGTCGGTAGTGCTTTGATTGCTTGGAGGACTTCTCTCTTAGTAAAGGGCTGCTCCAGACTATGTAAATCCTACTGTTGCAGACCTATTGCATCGAAACTGATCAACATTGTGGCTTGTTCATTGGTTTGCACTATGGACATGAAATGTTGGTGCAGCAGGGATGCCATTTCTTCATGTGAATGAAAGGTGTTCCCATTATGTGAGAGGGAATTGATTCTGTTCTTTTGGCTACGATACCTCGCTTGGGAGTGAAACAATATTGTGTTTGTCACCTTCCCGTAGCCATAGTAGCCACGATCGCTGCCAAATCAGTGTTCTTTTGAGAGAGCACAGGGCAAGAAATCTTTGCTTTAACAGCCTCTTGAGATCCACTTCTTGTGATGTCAGCATTCGCTTGTCTTGTGCACACTCCAGTTTGGAAATGATCTCTTGAATGCTGAGCGTGGCTCCATATCTTGAATGCTTTTATAGTGGCGCGAAGCAAAGCGTCTAACAGATGGAATGGGGTAGCAGGAGGAACCGAACTGTTGGTGATAATCTGAAGGAAGTCCTCGGGCGAAGCCCAATGATTGTCAAAATGGAATCGTCCACCTTGTTTGAGACGTGTGTTGGTGATGAGAAGCAATGACACGTGATCAGAACATGCAATTGCTAACGCCAACAGGAAAGAGTACGGATATAAAACTTCCCATTCTGCCGAGGTGAGCACCCTGTTAAGCCTCGACATGGTTGGGTTTTCATGTTCATTGCTCCAATTGAACTCTCTTCCATTGAGGTGGACATCGGTTAATTGAAGGTCATTCACGAGTCAGCGAAAACGGGCGATGTTTGCATGTGTACATTGTTGTTGTTCTTGTCTTTATAGCTTAGGATCATTTTAAAATCCCCCATGACACACCAGGCTCCTGATTGTGATATCCTGTTTTGTCTCAATTCCTCGAGGAACTCCTACTTTGAAGCATTGTCTTGGGGGCCATAAACCGATGTGATCCACCATTTCAAGGGCCATAAACCGATTTGATCCACCATTTCAATTGCTCGTTGGCCAGTTGGATTAGCAGGGTTACAGAGAAAGCAGCGATGTGAGTGTCGAGCACAATGACTTCGGGTGATCTGTAGGCAATCAGGACCCCCCATGAGTATCCGAGACCGGGAGAGAAGCGAAATTAGTAAATTGAGAATCAAGCATGGAGAGGACGACTGGTGCCACTATTATGGCCATCTTGGTATCTTGGATACAGACCACATCTACTATGGTTGTCGACTAATATGCACAAGGATTTTACATGAAGACCTATCCATAGAATGGAGAAATGACTACGGATCGTCTGGATGGTTTTAGGTGACTGAATGTGCCAGCCTGAAGAGGTCATGTAGTGCCTAGATGTGTTCCTACAACAAGGGCTAGTGAAAGATGGCATTGAACGAAGCATAGTCCTTGGAAGATGAAGTTGGGGACGGTGGCTTTCCGCGTTGAGGACTCAGGGATGGTGACGACCCTGGCCATCAGGAGTGTGACCTCATCGTCATCCCCTTGCATCAGGTGGGCCTTAGCTCGCTTCTTCCAGCTGCAGCAATCCTTGGCCCAATGGCCCATGTTGTTGTAGTTGCGACATTTATCCTTAGAGAAGTCACAGCTGCCGCCAGATCTTGGCCTTTCCTTACTTTCATCTGCGCCGCTGCTATCAGCCCGTTGTCATGGTGGCTTGCATCGCCGATTGTCAGACTTGGAGTTGCCAAAGGATCCCTCCCCTGCTACCGCTCCCTTATCCGTGCAGACCACTCCTCTGTGAGGAGCAGCTTCCTGCTAGCACCGGTGACTGGCGTCGAGTCTAGTCGATCTTCCGCCGCTTTGAGCCACCAAGAACGTCGAGAGATCAAACAATGTTTCAATTGAAAGAGCGATTTGGGAGAACCTGGAGGGGACGTCACACAGGTACTTCTCAACAACCTTGTGCGGCGGCTCCGGGTCGTCGAGAGTGCTAAGCTGGTTTACCAGACCAGTGAGTCACAACGCGAAGTCGTTGACTGACTCCTCATTGCAGAATGCAATGCTCTCAAACTCCTTGCGGAGTTTCTTAGCATTGGCGTTGCACACACGATCAATCCTGACGTGTATGGTCTTCATGGTATCCCAACCCTCCTTGGCGATTGCCTTGACGGCAAGCGTGGAGATCAACTCCGGTGGAACGACATGCAGGATGGCCTCCAACGCCATCTTGTCCTCCTGGAATTCAACGTCGCTTGTGTTGACGGCGTCCTAGAGCCCGCGCGCCTGGAGCATGACCTTTATCATCAAGGTCCAATCGCCATTGTTCGTCTTTGTGAGTGTCGGATACGCCATCGATCCCCTGACCTTCTTCACCACCCTTTGCGCCACCAGAGCATTGCCGCTTCCGTCGGCGCAGTCTCTGGGACGTGGCGATGAAGACTAGGAGCACTGGGGTGACGTAGAATCAACTGGCTGCATTGTGGATTAGCGTTCCCTGGCATTGATACCAAATATCACCAGGGTGACGCGGAATCAACTGGCTGCATTGTAGATTAGCGTTCCCTAGCATTGATACCAAATATCAGGAAGTTTGGCCAATCAACATGCCTGAGCTCACACACGAACACACATGAAGTTGGAGAAATAGAGCAAGAACACAAGAGTTTTGCACTGCTGAAAAATTGGGCAGCCTTTTTTGTCTATCAATTAGCTATTTAAAGGAAATCCTAGCTTAAACATGATAGTTAAGCCACCCTTATTCTGCACCACCACCTGCACGATCCCACGACCAGGCCATGTCGCACACGATGCTAACAAAAAAAAAATGAAAAACTCGCTTTCGCGTGGACCAAGAATGTGTCGAGCATTTACAACTGCTGCAGTGACTCTATGACCATAACTATTATGACTACTATAGTGATCCTACGACTATGACCTCTACGACTACTACAGTGATCCTTCGACCAAGACAGCTACGACCATGGCCGCTACAACTACGATCATAGAGACGCATGTGACTGGAGAAAATTTGATCATGCTCAGACTTGAAACCACCATGATGAACGTGCTGGATTAATATTCAACACCCAAGAACGATGGAGGCACTGCATTTAGCCACATCAATGGTCGCCCTTCTTCTAGAGTAAGCTCGGCGACACCATCATCATTTCCTTGACTCACCTAGTGCTTGGGGTCCAGATTCACGTCCGTTGTTAGCATCAGATTTGTTACAATCACATCGTTTTCCAACGGTCGTGGATCGTCTTAGAGGCACAGAGACAAGATCAGGAAGCAAACAACATTCTCGTTTTCCAGATTCTTTCATTGAAGTTCTGAAAGCACCATCAAAAGAACTGGCAAACGGGTATAAACTCCATCTGTAGCTTGAGCTGGCAAGTAGCTGAATACATATATCTAATAATCCATTTTACCATGTAGGGACCTACATCAGACCCATTCTTTAAATTTTTCCAACCGGCCTTTTGCTTCGACTTCTATCAATTAGTATTTTTCATCAGACCTACCAGCTGTAACCAAAAGCTATTATCCAAGAATAGGGCTATCATATGGGAAGGGGTTCACCCTAAGTATGGATGATTTCCCAATACTTCTGAGTAAAATAATCAGCGAGGTGACTACCTGCAGCATAAGATTGCTTTGTGTTGTGGCTACCGACCAAACAGGGAGAGATGTGGTAGTGGAGAGTTGGGAGAATAATGACCCCTTGGGTCCTCTCCCATAGCCTATGTCTTATATATACATATACCCATGCGGGAAGTGTTTTTACAGCTGTACCCTTACATCAGTACATCCCTATCAGGGGTATTCAAGTCATTATACCTATCCTACTTTGGGTCTTACAACCTTCTAACAGGCCTGCTGGGCTTAGGTGGGGGCCACCCCTACAACAGGAGCCTCTCATGGTGAAGAGCTTCACAGGCCGAAGCCATATTGTGAGTCCTTTGGCCCCCTCCGTCCCCGCGGCCTGTGAGCTTCTTCGGATCTGCAGAGCCTTATTGTGCAGCGGAGCCCGCGGCCTGATGCCGAAGTCGAAGTAGTCGCGCGAGCGCTCCGTCCCTTACCCTTCGAACAGGTGGCAGCGGAGCTGGCGCCTAGTTGAAGTAGACGCGCGAGCGCTCCGTCCCTTACCCTTCGAACGGGTGGCGGCGAGCCGCGCCTATTCGGTAGACGCGCGGCGCTCGTCCCTACCCTTCGAGCGGGTGGCAGCGGAGCTGGCGCCTGTCGGTAGTCGCACAGCACTCCGTCCCTTACCCTTGAGCGGGTGGCGCGAGGCTGGCGCCTGGTCAGCGACGCGCGTAGGCGCTCGTCCCTTACCTTCGAGCGGGTGGCGGAGCCGCGCCTGGTCGAAAAGACGCGCGGGCGCTCCGTCCCTTACCCTTCGAACGGGTGGCAGCGGAGCTGGCGCCTAGTCGAAGTAGACGCGCGAGCACTCCGTCCCTTACCCTTCGTCTTGATGGCCTGTGAGCTTCTCCGGATCTGCGGAGCCTTATTATGCAGCGAAGCCCGCGACCTGATGCCAAAGTCGAAGTCGATGTCGGGACTGGAGCCTGTCACTGTCAGGGTCGAAGGTGTAGACGGAGTCGACGTTGGATCAGGGTCAGGCCTCGGGCCGCCGGAGTCGGTGACGGGGTTGGAGCCAGAGGCGTAGTCAACGTAGGAGCGAAGGCAGACCTCGCGCTATAGACACCGCTGTGCTTGAGGTGATTGCAGCCCCGTGGTCTGGCAGTGTGCTTTGATGGCGCCTGGAATCGCGCTGGCCCCTGGCTTGTCTGAGTCAGGCTACCCTGCAGTGCGGTGTGCGCTGCCTTGCGTGGGGCACGCGGAAGTTTGTGATTGGGACGCCGTGAGATGTCAGCGGTTGCGTGATCGCGGCTATTCGCCTCTTCCCTAGGGAGGAGGGACACGGGGCGGGCGAGGGTTGGCGCGTCATACGGCGCCTGGTCATATTCCGCTGCCCCCTGTCGCCGCCGGCTATCATGCCATGCTTGTACACCAGGCGCTGATATCCCCGAACTGCCGGCTGCCCCTTGCACGAAGGGGCCATGTCCCGTTTTTTCGTGTCGCGCGCTTGTCGTTTCCTGGCGCGGTCCTGGCTCGAGTACCGCAGGCTGCCTCACTGCGGGCGAAGATGCATGTTGGTTTGGAGTCTCCGGCGGATTTTGGCTCAGGTGTTGAGTTGGCCGTGGTTGCGGCCGCTACCCTCGCGTTCCCTCCAAACCCGTGCCGTACCTTCGGTGGTGCGACGACCTATGGCTCCTTTGACGCTCGCCGGAATTCTCCTTTCGTAGGTGTAGCCGAAGGCGGAGCCGGGGCTTTGGTGCTGAGGCGGAGGCTCCGTCTTAGAGACGCGTGTCGGGTCGTATGCCCCAGTCATTTCCTGTGAGGGTCACCACGTGGCGGGAGGCCACTAGGGCATCGTGCGCTGACGGTCCTTTGCGCTATTGTGGTTGCGTCTGACGCATGCCGTCGCGACGCTTCGGCTCTGGCTATGGGGAAGCGTGCAGGACGGGCTTCTGTACGACCGCGGTCGCGTCAGGCGTGTGAACCGTCGCGACGCTTTGACTTCCGAGGGGTCTTCAAATACCCCCGTGACAGCGCCCCCGTACTTCTACGCCCTCTTTTCGCCCGTATCACCTTCTACACTCCCGCGGTACTCTCACCGCTGTGCTCTTCCGCCTTCCGCGAGTAACGATGGCGTCCGGCGACGAGCGTGGCCAGGCGGCTGGTGACTGCGGCGTTCGCCGGCGGTCATCGCGGTTGGAGGTGAAATACGCACTCAAGGAACGTGATCCGGCGGCGGCGGACAAGTGGTGGCTGGCGACGGAGAAGGAGGGCTCATTCTCCAGCAACTTGGACCCCTCGGTCGTGACCGAGAAGACGATCGAAGCGCTGCTGCGCGAGGGGAAGTTGTCCGAGCGCCAGGCGGTACGGTTGCCGCCGCCAATGAGACGGAACCGTGCCCCAAGAAGTCGGAGGCGCTTGTGTTCGTCGCCTACTTTGATGCAGGCCTCCGCATCCCGGCGGCGACGATCGTGGGCGACGCGTTGCGGACCTTCGGGCTGGAGCTGGCACAACTGACCCCGAACGCCGTGGCCCGGCTTGCCGTGTACAGCTGGGCCTTACGCTCGGATGCGTGCTGGCCCAGTGCTTCGATGTTCGCTTACCTGCATGAGGCACGGTTCCAGCCGAAGGAGCGGAAAGATGGGACACTGTCGAACTTCAGCAGCGTCAACTTCATTCTTCGGTCGTCCTGCGGCAAGCTCTTCCCCGCGAATTCCACTCGCGGGAAGTGGGAGTCCGGCTGGATGAAACGGTGGTTCTACCACCGCGTGGCGAGCGGCCTCGAGTGCACGGGTCGGCCAATCGCATTCAAGGCTTCGCCCGGCTGGACGCTTGACGACAAAGATAAGCGGTGGGCTCGGTGACTCGTGGGTGTGGCCACCCGCTTCAATATGCGCGACCTCGCCGAAGAGTACGTGATGTACGGCGTGGCGCCGCTCGCCCATGACTGGCGCCTTGCCGCCGGGGAGCTGCCCGACGACAATGTTCGGTCGTCTGTCTGCTCACTACCGGCACCCTCCGGTCCTCGTAAGCCTCGATCGAATCTTCCCTCTTGCTCATGTGTGATGCGTTACGCTTTAACCTCATCTCCTGCTTTGCTTAGGAATTCGCTTGGAGGACGCAGAGCGGGCTGCGCGCGTATTCCTTGGGTCGTACACCGCCAGGGAGCACGAGCAGCGCACATCCGCTACTGCGGAGGAGGGGCTAGGGCGGATAAACCGCGTGTGCGAGGCCTTGGGCCTTGCCGTGCCGGACCGCGCTTGTCCGACCCCGCAACATCAAGACGACGGCGCGACGAAACGAAGGCGCCGTCTCGCAAGAGAGCCCGAGGCGGGGCGGATGCCGTGCTCGGTATAGCAGCTGCTACTGCTCCTGCTGGCGCGGCAGACACGGAATCAGATTCTGCGAGGTATGCCGACTCGGGCTTGGAGGGCGCAGACGCCGGGAGCGAAGGGTCTTCGGGTGGTGCCCTGGACGGAGGGCCCGCCGCGGGTACCCGGAGGGGGGGGGGGGTTCGTCGCCCGCGACGGTCGTCGGGACAGGGTCCATGCTGGCCGCCGGTGCTGGGGTGGAGCCTTCGGCCGTGGATGCTACAATGCCGGGGACGCCCTCCGCGGGGGCACACGGAGCTAGGCCTTCACCGGCGCCAGCGTGCCGAGACCGGTGTTCCTCCGCGAGGTTGCTGTGGTGGGATCTTCGCCGACGGTGCATCGAGCGCGGGGCCTCTCCCGCAGCGGCTACCGGGGCGGGGTCGTCGCCACTCATTCCGGCTAAGCGGCCGCGTCTGCGGCCGGAGCTCCATCGGACATCGAGGGGATTCGCCGTGGCGACGGGCATCGGGAGTTTGTGGGACACCGATGCGTACGCCGAAGTCCCTGCGCGCATGCCCCCGCGGCCTCTCAGGCCACGACGACCACCGGACAGGAGCGGTCAACGTCGGCCCCGGGCGCGGAGGCTTCTGTGCCTCGCGATATGACGCCCCCCGCGGGGGCTCGCGCCATTGCTACCCCGCCTGGGGCTAGGGAGGCGTGCCCCCGAAGCCCTCCGTCTATTACTGAGGGTAAGATGGCGTAGTTTACCTTGGTGCATTCTTCGTGGTACCTTGTGGGGTTCTCACCTGTATCCCTTCCTACAGCGTCGCTTATTCTGGAGGAGGAGCCCTTGCCGGAACATGGGGGTCCTAGTACTGGCGACGCGAACGCCGCGCGCCCGAGCCCAGCGAACTTCGTTCCTCCGTCGGAGGCACTAAGGGCGTGGCGTGGGATTGAGGACAACGCGGCCGCCAGCGTTGGGTAGCAAGTGCTGCAGACCTACGGGGCGGGGCGTCTTTGGGACGCCTTAGAGGTGTCGGGGTGAGTGGTACCGCTATGTGACGCTTCTGCCACGTCAACCGCTAACCCTTTCTGCCTTGCAGACACTTGTGCTAGGGCAGGCCTTGCAAACGGCCTATGTCTGCGAGCAAGGGGCGCTTGAGGATAGGCTGCGGGTCGCCGAGGGGGGGGCCACGCGAAGCCATGGGGGGGCGCTCTGCCCAAGATGCCCGCATCCGCCAGTTGGAAGTGGAGTGCGCTAGTGAAGGCTCACGCCAAGGGACTTGCCACGTCAGCGCGGGAGTCAGCCGCGGAGGCCACGCGGCAGGAGTTTGCAGTGGAGCGGGACGGCCTTCTGCGACAGGTCGCCTTGCTAGGAAGGAAAAAGGCGAGCTTGCCTTGACTATAGCAGAGCGCGACCGGGTGATTGGCGAAGCTTCGGTAATTGCCTGGGATGCCATGCAGGCGCTGGAAAGCCATCTCCAAGGGCTTGTTGCTGAAGTGCCAGACCGCCCCTTCGGACCGGAGGAGCTGTCCCGGACACTTCGCTGGATCGGAGATGCCGCCAACATTGCGCGCGGCGCCGCGACGACCTTCGGCAACCATTGTGCTTACGTGGCGTCATGCATGCTGTGCGCGCTCCTGCGACATCGCGGTTGTGCGCACGTCGCCGGGCTGGTGGACCCCCAACTGGAGATGCCTGGCGGGGCCGGAGTAATGTCTGGTGCCATTCGAACCGTCCGCCGCGCCGTCAAGTACTTCCACGAGTGGATCTGGTTTTACGCCGGGGAGGCCGCAGCGCGGGTCGAGCTCCGGAAGTCCCTTTACGGCGAAGGGAATCTCGGCCAATTTCTGGACGAGGTCCCGCGACGCGACGAGGGTGGCGCAGAGGCCTCCGAAGGCGCTGGGAACTCACAGGTGTGACACCGAGGTGGCCGTGCGTTGTAATATGGCCGCACTTTTTTTTGTGAATAAAGTGTGTGTTTGCTTTACCAATTTTTTGACTATTCTACCCGTGTCCCGAGCAGCTGCCCTGCTGGGGCCGGTTGCTTGCCTCCGACCTTGCGACCCGGCGGCGCCTTCGACGCTGGCGAAGAGCCGAGGAGTCGCTGAACTTTTGGGCGGGCCGGTCTTCTTCGGGCGAGGCCTCGGCATTAGCACGTGTTAAGGACGAGCCCGCCGAATAGCGGCTTCGAGCGCCATAGATGATGGCGGACCTCTGTACTTTGTAAAATTTTTCTGATATATAGACTCGGTGGCCGTTAGGACATGCGGGGCACGTCTGTGTCATCCTGGGTTCGCCCGTACACCACAACTGTTGTATGCCGTGCTTCGGGCGGTCGTGCTATGCGAGGACGAGATCCCCACCTTCACAGTGCGCCGCCGGCGGGGTAGCCGTCGGCGGAGTAGACGCGCGAGCGCTCCTGGTCGAGGTGGACGCGTGATCGCTCTGTCTCCTACCCTTCGAGCAGGTGGCAGCGCCGCTGACGCCTAGTCGAAGTAGCGCGAGCGCTCCATCTCCTACCTTCCGCTGCCACCTAGTCGAAGTAGACGCGCGAGCGCTCTGTCTCCTACCCTTCGAACGGTTGGCAGCGGAGCTGGCACCTAGTCGAAGTAGACGCGCGAGCGCTCCATCTCCTACCCTTCGAACGGGTGGCAGCAGAGCTGGCGCCTAGTCGAAGTAGATGCGCGAGCGCTCCGTCCCTTACCCTTCGAACGGGTGGGAGCGGAGCTGGCGCCTAGTCGGAGTAGACGCGCGAGCGCTCCGTCCCTACCCTTCGAACGGGTGGGAGCGAGCCGGCGCCAGCCGGTAGACGCGCGAGCGCCCGCCCCTTACCCTTCGAGCGGTGACGGCGGGCTGGCGCCTTGCCGGTAGACGCGCGGCGCCCGCCCCTACCCTTTGAACGGGTGGCGCGGGAGCCGCGCTTGCCGGTAGACGCGCGGCGCTCGCCCTTACCCTTCCAGCGGGTGACGGCGAGCCGGCGCTTGCCGGGTAGACGCGCGAGCGCTCCGTCCCTTACCCTTTGAACGGGTGGCAGCGGAGCTGGCGCCTTGCCGAAGTAGACGCGCGAGCGCTCCGTCACTTACCCTTCGAACGGGTGACGGCGGAGCTGGCGCCTTGCTGAAGTAGACGCGCGAGCGCTCCGTCCCTTACCCTTCGAACGGGTGGCAGCGGAGCTGGCGCCTAACCGGGACTTTGCTTGTCGGAGGCATGTAAGCAGTCCTCCCCAATGTCCTTAAGAATGTGCCTTGTTTGACCTTTATTGGGGCGCATGTGAAAGCGAGCCTCGCCGCTACATGGTGTTTTGGATTTCGGAGAATATACGGAGGTGCCCGTGTGCGCGCGGGGTTCGCGTGTTGGTTACCCTGCAGGCTGGTGCATGCGGAGGCGAACCTCGACGCTATGACTTGTTTAGATAGGGTTTAGGGGGCGACGCAGTTGGCGCGCAACCGAAGTAAGCGCGCTCGCGCTTCGTCCCCTTTCCCTTGGAGGTGGGGGCAGCCTCTGGTGTACCTCGTGCTCCGTGTGCGCGCCCTCGCGGGGGCCAGCCTCTGGCGCGCTACGTTGGTATCCCTTGGAATGTTCTTGGAGTTGGGTCTCCGTAATGTGTCTTGCGTATATCTCCTGTGGTGCGCGCGGAGGCGAACCTCGACGCTCCGAGGGGGTGCGCGAGCGACACCCCTGTCCTTTTTATGCTCCGTAGAGTATGCTCGTAGATGGCGTCCATGGCACGCGCAAGGTTCGTGCCTTGTTTATACTCCGTAGAGTGCGCAGGGACAACATCCGCGTCTTATTTATGTTCTGGAGAGTGCGTGGGATCGACGTCCACGTCTTATTTATACTCCGAAGAGTACGCACAGGGACGATGCCCATGGCATGTGTGGGATTCGCGTCTTGTTTATACTCCGTAGAGTGCGTTGGGACAGCATCCGCGCCTTATTTATACTCCGAAGAGTGCATGGGATCGACGTCCACGTCTTATTTGTACTCCGGAGAGTACGCAAAGGGACGATGCCCATGGCGTGCGCGGAATTCACGTCTTGTTTATACTCCGTAGAGTGCGCAGGGACAGCATCCGCGCCTTATTTATACTCCGAAGAGTACGTGGGATCGACGTCCACGTCTTATTTATACTCTGGAGAGTACGCACAGGGACGATGCCCATGGCGTGCGCGGAATTCGCGTCTTGTTTATACTCCGTAGAGTGCGCAGTGACAACATCCGCGTCTTATTTATACTCCGGAGAGTGCGTGCAGAGGCGTCCCCCCACACGTCTTTGTTTATACTCATACCCGTGGCTTTGATGGAGGGTGCGCGTGCGGACGCGTGTCTTTGGTTTATACTCATACCCGTGTCTTTGACAGAGAGTGCGCGCGCGAACGCGTGTCTTTGGTTTATACTCATACCCGTACCCCTGGCTACGGAGAGTGCACGCGCGAACGCGTGTCTTTGGTTTATACTCATACCCGTGTCTTTGACGGAGAGTGCGCGCGCGAACGCGTGTCTTTGGTTTATACTCATACCCGTACCCCTGGCTACGGAGAGTGCGCGCGCGAACGCGTGTATTTGGTTTATACTCATACCCATGTCTTTGACGGAGAGTGCGCGCGCGAACGCGTGTCTTTGGTTTATACTGCGGGAGGACGCGCGTAGGTGGGGCCTCCGCGCGCTCTCGCCGCGTATTTTTGCACAATGATAGGTGGGCGACAAACGGTGAACTTTACTACATTCCCATTTGCGCGGGTGAGCAATTACAAAAGGCGGAGGTACTAACCACCTGTCACTGGTGCGGCCAGAGCCTCTAGTGGTTGGACTAATATGTGGGGCTTGCCGAGCCGCCTCCGGATGACGTCGTGGGTCCCCGCGCTGCGGTGTCGATCCTAGGCACGCCGTTGAGCTTCAAGGTGCGGACCTCTGGCGCCGAGTT
Organism: Dendrocalamus sinicus; assembly: GCA_036346575.1. NCBI lineage: Eukaryota > Viridiplantae > Streptophyta > Magnoliopsida > Poales > Poaceae > Dendrocalamus > Dendrocalamus sinicus. Next base: position 293,158 of record CM070672.1, on the reverse strand, counting down.
CGATACGCCAGGCCATGTCCTAATCGCCCCGGACGGTGATGATGGCCTGCAGCCCCGGGAGCTTCATGCATAAATAGCCGTGATGTGGCACCGCCCCGAAGGAGTTGAGGATTGGGCGTCCTAGTATGGCATTGTAGGGGTACAGGATGTCGACGACATCAAAGGTAGCATCCTCGGTCCTTACATTGTCGTATTGGCCAAATGAGACCTATAGGCATATCTGGCCGAGCGCCCAGAGGGGCTGTCCCCCGAAGCCTTGCAGCGGGATTCCCGAGGGGCCCAGGCGGCTTCGGGGGATTCCCATCTGGTCAAAGGCTGCTACGAACAGGATGTTCATGGAGCTACCGCCGTCGACTAGGGCGCGTCCCACGTCGCATCCCGCTATAGCGACCCGGACGACCAGGGGGTCCTGGTGAAGAAATTCCACGCCCTGAGCGTCGGCGGGTGTGAACGTGACCTCGTGCTGTGCCCAGTCCGGTGGTGCCTGCGCTGGGTATGCCGCTACGTGGTGTAGCCTCCGTGCGTAGGCCTTCTGCTACCGTGCAGAGGCGAATTCTAGCGAGGAGCCTCCGAAGATAACATTGATGACCCTGCGGTGGGCTGCCTCCGGGGCCTGCAGCTGCAGGAGGCCCTCCCGAGGCTGCTGCACGTGAGCTTGAATCCACAGGGGGCCCTCGTGGGGATGCGCCCCTTGTGCTTGGACCTGCGTGGGGGCTTCGTAGGGGTGCTGGACGTGGGCCACGACAGGCAGGCGTACCTCCAGGTTCCTATCCCTGGTAACGCTTTGGCGAAGCGCCGCGATGGAGATGCATGCGCGCGTATCGTGGGTGCCACGACCGTGGACTTCGCACCACTGCCCATAGTGCTGGTCGTCGTAATCTCCACGGCCTCTATCATCGCGGCCCCAGCCGCGGCCGCGTCCTCGGACTCGGTGCCCCCTACCGCTACGACCAGCGGAGGCGTTTTCTTTGGAGCCGCCCTCGATGTCGAAGACATACCGGCCCCGCCGCGACTTCTGCTGGCCGCGCTTGGGCCTGTCGGACGGCTCCTTGTGTTGGGCGTCCTTGTGCTGGGGCGCGTCCTTCGACGACTCCTGCTTGCGGTTTCCATTCGAAGAGCCGTCCTTCGGCGAGTCTTCGCTTTTCACCGAGCCACCGGCTTGGTTGGTGTCGGAGTCGTCACCTTGTCTTCGCCGTGCGTCCTCCTCCGCCCTGGCGTACTCTTCCATCTTGTCGAAGAGCTTTGCCACTGTCTTGATCGGCTTTCGCGCGTTGTACTCGGCCATCGGGCCCGGGCGGAGGCCCTGTATGGCTGCATTGACAACGGTGGTTTCGTTAACGTCTTTGACTTGGCAGTGTACCTTCGCGAAGCGTTTGAAGTAGTCTCGGAGCTTCTCCGAAGGTTTCTGCTTCACAGCGAAGAGCTGGTCCGCGTCGACTCGCTCGACATAGTTCCCTTGAAAGTTGTTGTAAAGGCGGTCGCGGATCTGCTCCCACGCGTAAATGGAGTTTGGCTCTATGGTAAAGAACCAGGAAAGCGCCACTCCTTGCAACGCGAGGGGGAGTCCCTTCGCCTTTGTGGTGTCGTCTCCACCCGCGGCCTCGATTGCGGTTTCGTACACGCGCACGAACTCCCGGGGGTCCATATCGCCTTTGTATGGTTCGATGACACTAGGGAACTTGAAGTCTTCGGGCCACGCTGCCTGCTGCAGACCCGCCGAGAGCGGGGACTCTGGATCGACACGTCGCAGCGGCACGCGGCTGGACGTGGGGGCATCACGGCTGTCTGCCCTTTCCGGTGTGGGCTCTGGCGCGACCACTGGCGCGGTCTGCTGGCTCCGAGCCTCTTGCATATCTCGGACAACCCCGCGAAGATCCCCTAGCTCCCGCTGGAACGCATTGATGGCCGCCCGAAGGCGCTTTCACCGCTGGTGCGATCGAACGCCCGGTCGCCTAGCGGACGAGTCGGCACGCAGCGGCGACCACCTCCCGAGCTCCCGAGCTGCGGTTGCTCCATCGTGGCTACCTCCGACCGCGACGGTCCGCGCCCGCCGATCATCGCGCGAGGGTGGCGGGTCGGTTTCCGCAGCGGTGGCGGGGTCGGTCGCCGCCGCGGCGATGGTGGGGTCGGCCGCCAGAGCGGCGGTGGCGGGGCCTCGCCGCCGCCGCGCGGTGGTGGGGTCGGCTGTCGTGGCGATGGTGGCGGGGTTGGTCGCCGCAGCGCGAAGCGTTGACGTCCGCGACCACCACGCCCGCGTTGTCACCCGCGACCGCGACAGTCGACGCCGAAGCCCTAGTGCCGACACGACGCCCCGCTCCGGCCGCCTTCTTTCCCTTCACCGCCGTCGACGAAGCCTTTTTCGGTGCCATCCTTCTTCAGATTTCAAGTTTGCTCCTGTCCTCCCCACGGACGGCGCTAGCGGTTGTGGCTACAGACCAAACAGGGAGAGATGTGGTAGTGGAGAGTTGGGAGAATAATGACCCCCTTGGTCCTCCCCCATAGCCTATGTCTTATATACATATACCCATGCGGGAAGTGTTTTTACAGCTGTACCCTTACATTAGTACATCCCTATCAGGGGTATTCAAGTCATTATACCTATCCTACTTTGGGTCTTACAACCTTCTAACAGGCCTGCTGGGCTTAGGTGGGGGCCACCCCTACAACACTTTGCATGATTCTGTTTATAGTTTCAGTTGTTCGCACTATAGCATGTCGAAACTCATAGTTTTGTTTATCACTAAGTTACTTGGAATAAACAGAAAACTGCTAGTATTTTTCTTGTTTTAACGGGTCTATATTTTCAGTTAAACTAATGTTGCTGTTGCTAAAAGCTTTATCAGTTCCACACAGTCAAATCAATCTACAACATCTGTTCTCCTTTCTTATTGTGTTTTCAGTTACAGGCCATGGTCCGCAAGGGCAACCAACATTTAATTCTGGTAGTGTGGCGGAACAAGATGAACAAAGAAAGAGCCCAATAACTGGTATACAGTTGGTTCATTAATTCTCTCCCTCTATTTCATACTCCCTCCGTCTAAATTTATAAGTCATATTTTCTTTTGGCATATATAACAAGAGAATATATAGTAAAAATAACTAGATTACCCTTAACTATTTTCTCTAAGTACTATATTTAATACATCCATGTATATAATAGCAAATAAAGCTGTATATTTGTTAAGGATATAAAGAAAACACCATATTAATTTCATATTGAAATATGAAATACATTCTATATTTATAAATAAGATGGTTAAAAAAATACACTCTATAAATTTGGATGGAAAGAGTAGTTCTTACCTCATAGGTGGTCAGAGAAATTTGTTGTCAAATAAATTTAATTTCCTTCCCATATGATGAGATATGTTTCTTTTTGCGAGAGCATATGATGGGAGATGTTATTTTTGTGTGACAGGAGTTGGTATGGTAATTTAAGGTAATTTCATCTTCTAATTATGAGCATGAAAATTTCATTGGTTGTGGGTCAAACAAAAATACAGTCGGATTGAGCCGAATCCTACCTGCTATTCCAAGTTATCTTGCGGTTCAGGTATTCTGTCAAGATGAAACATTACGGATACGATCATCCATCTTTCTTCCCTAAAAAAACAGAGGCACACCATTTTTCTCTGCCAACATTTCTTTCTGTGATGGTCATATTTCACAGCTGCATAAGTACATGCATGACCAAGACAGTCGCACTGTAGATCACTGCCTCTTGTGTTCTTCCTGGGTACAACATGCAGAATCATGCATGCTACAACTCTGATAAATTCAGTAAAAATCATGCAAGATAGGTGTACTAATTAACTAAATAAACAAGCAACATACTGTAACACCACATCATGCTTAACATGCTGGACAAAAGAAACTGTCAAGTTTGTACACGTAATGGAAATCCATGCTACATTATTACTATGGAGTAGAAAGGAAACCAAAGCACACCAAAGCACAGTGTCATATGTAGATTGATCTAGTAATGCTTAGGGCTTTGCATTGCCTGTGCAGAGGCAGAGTAATCCTTCTTGATGTCTTTCAGCTTTGTAACCACGTTGTTCATTGCCATCCTTTGCTCAGGTGAGTCACTCGAACACATCAGACCCAGCTCGAATATCGACAAGAGAAAGTTGTTGCTTGTGCTAGTTGAGCAAGATCCCAATGAAGTGTTGGTCTGGTGGTCAAAGCAAAGACGTATTTCCTCATCTTGCAGTAGTTTGTCGTCCACAACATCAATAAGCTTCCCTGGGAATGCTTGACAAACCCACTGCCTAAGGCTCAATTCTCCTACGAACATGGGGTCCGTCGGCCTCTTCCTGGTAAAGACTTCGAGTAGCATGATTCCAAAGCTAAACACATCGCTCTTCCGTGATGCTTTTCCCATGAACGCATACTCTGTTCAAGAAAATTTCGAGCGAAAAATATTAATAAAGAAACGAACATTATGTATCTTACAAAAGAACTTGCTCAAGTATGTTCAGTGCGGGTACCTGGTGCCATGTACCCAATTGTCCCTGGCATGCTTGCTGAAACCATGGAGTTGTCATCGCCTAACAGCAATTTTGCAATGCCAAAGTCTGCCACATGCGCAGTCATCTCCTCATCGAATAGCACATTGCTAGGCTTCAGGTCACAGTGTAGGACAACCTCATAGTACCCATGATGAAGATACTCCAAAGCCATTGACACATCAAGCATGATGTCCAGCCTTTTTTGGAATGATCCCAGGCAAGGACTGCGTTCAGTGTGAAGGTATGACTCCAAGCTACCATTCAGCATGTACTGAAGTAGCAGTGCTTTGAAATTCAAGTTGGAACAAGTGTTCAATATCTTTATCAAATTGCGATGCCTAGCCATCCGCAACACTCGACACTCGGCATCAAAGCTCCTCATAGCCTGCTCGAATTGCATGTGGAGGACTTTTACTGCAACCACCAAACCATCATCCAATTGGCCCTTGAAAACTTTGCCGAAACTTCCAACTCCCAACGTGTTATTGTCGCTAAAATTATCGGTGGCGCGGACAATCTCGTGGTAGGATACTAACCTATGGTTCATCACACCAGCCATATCGGTAGAAGTTATAACATCTGGCTGCTTATTAATTTTCTTTCTGGTCACCAGGTATAAGCAAACAGCAAGAGCACCAACACCTATGGTGACAGCAGGGAGTACAAACTTGAGGAATTGTCGACGATGAGTTGGGTGAGACTTGTCTACACATGGCGAAAATCCTAGACGAGGAGCACCACACAGGCCGACATTCCCCATCAAAGATTGCAAGGTGAGGTTTGAGAAAACACCTCCATTTGGTATTTGACCTTTTAGCTTATTGAAGGAGAGATTCAAACTAGTAAGATAGGTGAAGTTGGCGAAGTACTTGGGTATAGTACCCGAAAGACTGTTAGAAGATAGGTCTAATGTTGCTAAGCTGGTTAACCGACCAAAAGAGTCTGGGATTAAATCCTCGAATGAGTTGTGTGACAGATTTAAGTAGGTTAGCATCACAAGCTGTCCAAATGAACTTGGGAGGCTACCAACCAAGAGGTTAGAAGACAGTTCTAATGTGTTAATGACTTCCATGTGGCTGAGATCAGAAGGCAATGCGCCAGTTAGGGAGTTATGTGACAGATTTAGTTGGATAACGTTATTAAGATGAAACAAAGTTGCTGGTATAGTAGAAGATAGATGGTTATAAGATAGCGAAATATACTCTAACATGGTGAGGTTAGCTATGCTATCTGGTATAGAGCCAGAGAAATTGTTATCGTTGAGGAGCAACATTACAGTTCTACTTAGCATACAAATTTGTGCCGGGATTGGGCCAATCATGTTATTTCTGGAGAGATCAAGTACCTGGAGATTCTCCAACATCATGATGGATTCTGGGATTTGTTTGGTTAGTTGGTTGTTTGCAAAGCTTATCATGCGGAGATCACTTAGATTTGATAGTGTAGCTGGAAGCCCGCCAGTTAACTTGTTGTTGATTCCTGTAAATTCTAACAGATTTTGAGAGATGTTTCCAACGTAGCTGGGGATACTCCCAGTAAAAGAATTAGTGGATATGGCAAGGATTCGGAGTTGTCTACAATTGCAAAGGCTGGCCAAGAAGTCAAGACCCCCTTGGAGGTGATTCATTCGAATATCAAGACGCGAAAGAGGTATGATGTTTCCGAGTGTTGACGGTACTGATCCAGTGAGCAGGTTCGATTCCAATGCCAGGAAATTCAATTCCGATAGGTTTCCAATAAAGGCAGGAAAGGAACCCGTTAGATGATTATATGAAAGATGCAGATAGGTGAGTTGTCTCATTGTCCCTAGTTCCACCGGAATCTGCCCACTTAGGTTGGAGAATGCGAGTTCAAGCACACTGAGCTTGGTGAGATTGCTGAGCATAGCTGGGATAGGTCCGGCGATGCTATTTCCGCCTATAGAAAGCACAATGAGCTGTGGCAGCTTGGCCAGCCATGTCGGCACCACATCCACGAAGAGATTCCTCTCAATTGAAAGTATCTGAAGGTGCTGGCATGTCGCAAGGCCTGATGGAATTTGACCCGTGAATTTGTTCCTACCGAGAGAGATTATTTGCAGCCTGGGGAGGTTAAGGCTTTGGTTGCTGGGTATAGGCCCGGTTAGGTTGTTGTTGCGGATCGCTAGGCTTTCAAGGCTAGACATGTTGAAGATGGATGGAGGCACTGGACCGGAGAGCTGGTTAAACTGCAAGTGAAGGACACGAAGCAGGAGCAAGGAGCCAATACCAGGTGGTAGTGACCCGGACAGACTGTTGTTTCCAAAGAATATGTGGCTCAGTGAAGGCGTGCTTTCGACTGAAAAATTTGGTACAGGGCCGCTCAGGTAGTTTTCTTGCAGAGATACGAACCTAAGGCTATGCAGCTTCTGCAGCTCCGGTGGGATTTGCCCCGAGAGGTGGTTGTGATTAAGGGCAACAACCTGGACTCTCGTGAGGTTTCCTATGGCGGCAGACGGGATGGTATGTGATAAAGCGTTGTGGCCAAGATCAAGAACTCTAAGGCGAGCCAATCTTCCGAGATTAGCTGGGATGGAGCCTGTGAGGTTTGTGTTTGAGAGGTTGAGGACATGGAGGAAAGAGAGGTTACCGAGGTGGGGAGCGAGCTCTCCCTGGAGGGGCACGTTTGGTAGCGCCAGAGAGGTGACACGCTGACGCCGCCGTCGGCTGCAAGACACGCCGACCCAACTGCAGAAGGACTTGTTACTAACCCAGCTATTTTGAAGGATGCCGAGGGGATCGGAGAGCTGGGCTTTGAAAGCCAGCAGCGCGGTGAGATCGTCGGTGGTGTTGCTGATGGTGAACCGGAGGGAAGAAGAAGCAGCGGAAGCATCTGCTGCCACGCCCACCGTCGGCAGCAGCACTAGTAGTCGTAGGATGCCAACAATGTATGGAAGCCGGTCCATGATCTTCTTTTTTGGCTACACTTGCGTTCTGCATCTCCTCTTTAACGTTTTCCCCCCCTAGTAAAGCATATACATGACAGAAGCACACTTTAGTACTGCATGTCCTCTTATACACTCAACCGACCCGATCGACATCATGTTGCGCAGCAGCTAGCGTCGATCTTGACACGGGTGAATTAGCGTCTAAAAGTCTTTTTACTGTACATAATTTTCCTACAGCAATTAACTTTTAAATAATATGTTTTTAAGACAGAATCTACTAATCGATTGTTGTAGAAATTATAACGACTTTATTTATATTGGCCAAAATCACACGTAAATATTTTTCTCTATGATTTCTCTAAAACCGTTATTATTCATAAATTAAATTTAAAAGTCATCAGCAAAATTCAATGTAAATGTATTTTTCTGCTAGTAAAATCTAGTATGAACATATTTTCCTGCTGTCTTAATTGCTAAGACCTTGACTGATAGTGATAAATATATTTTTTCTGCTAGTAAAATCTAGTATGAACATATTTTCCTGCTGTCTTAATTGCTAAGACCTTGACTGATAGTGATAAATATATTTTTCTGCTAGTAAAATCTAGTATGAACATATTTTCCTGCTGTCTTAATTGCTAAGACCTTGACTGATAGTGATAAATATATTTTTCTGCTAGTAAAATCTAGCATGAACATATTTTCCTGCTGTCTTAATTGCTAAGACCTTGACTGATAGTGATGTAACTGTACTCTTCCAAAGCATAAAGGTCCCTGGTATCTTCGGAGACATCGAATATAACGACCTTGACTTGGTTAATCTGCACTGCAGTACTCCTATGTTACAGAAATTTAAGGAGTGATGGGTTTGAACATCGTATCATTGGACAGTCTTAACTCAAGCCCATGTATCATTCACACGAATTAATGTCGGGAAAAGGGCAGTCACTGCAACACGGTTGGGATTTAAAGGCATTTTCTTACAATTTTTTTTAAAAACACCTTAGTTACCTCTTCATTTTAGGAGTTTTTCTTTTTTAATTTATAAGTACAATAAAGATGTATTCACGCAAACACACATAACACCAGACACACTCGCACTCGCACATCCACGTGGGTCTGTCCAATGCACACGTTAAGACAGAGGAGACCCTAGAGCCTTACGGACCGCGGATACATACTTTGACCACTGAACGTATTACATACTATGAGATGCACTATTTGAATAAATGGTGCCAGAAGAGTACTATTCATGCCCCAAAAATGAGGCGCCCTAGGATCAAGCCCAGGAGGGCAGGCTGAACAGCGGTAAGCCTCACTATCCGAGCAAGACTCAGTCCTCTTTTAGGTGTTTTTCAGAAACGCCTAAATTACTCCAAGCATTTTAAGCCTAAGAACAACCTTTGAAGGTGTTTTTTCAAAATAACTCAAAAGAATCTTGTATGTGGACGTGAAAAGCCTACTTCGGTCCACAAGATGGAGAGATTAACAGGGTGATAAACTAATGGATGTTCACTCAGCTATACTAGTATAAGATATATAATGTGCATTATAAGTATATAGTATAGACAAGCATTCCAATTATGAAAGAAAGTGATGATAATGATGGTGATGATATAAATGGAAAAATATCATATTATGTTATGTTTACTGTTTTTCTATGTTACTTGCTGTATCTTGGACTCATCCTTGCTTTGTTATTGTTGATGGCGATATGCATAAGATGTGTGTAGCACAAACACATCACATGCAAGAAACAATTTAATTATCATCTTTAGATATCACATTTAAATTTAATGGTTTGGTTAACTACCAGGAATTTAGTTAATGGACTTTGATGGAGGTACTTAGTAGTATGTGGAATATGGTTGGTTCCAAGTTCATGGTAGTTGAGGACCCAATGCGGTTATTAATTGATGAAGTCATTCCTAGTTGCTTATGTAAGAGCAAGTACAATAGTATAGCCAACTAGTGGCTATAACACTTGTCCACTTCATTTATAGTCTTCAAAAAAATAGTTCATACAATAAGGTAGCTATTACAATAACTATTTGGCCCCACGTGTAAGAGAGTGAAATGCATATTTTTACGTGCTATAGCTAGCTGTAATCTAGTAGCCAGCTTCCTTCTCTCTCTTCCTTTCTCTCTCTGCCACGTAAGATTTTGTTGATATTATATTTGCTATAGCCTGCTGACTAAGCATTATTGTACCTGCTCTAAGAAAGATGCTTTCGGGCGCATGATTTCGGACGCTCTCAGGCACAAGATCCCGAGCGTTCTTGAGCGCGAAGCCCTAAGCATATGTGTGTTATATTTATTCTTGCTTATGATATCTTGTTCTCTTTTTGTGAAAATTATTTCAAATTCTTATATCTCTAAGCCAATTATCAAATCTAAAAATTTAAAATTAGAGTCCACTAAATAAAGGCCAGATGGTTTTTTTGTTAGAATTTCTAGCACATTTCTTTTTTAGCAACTATAAATCACTGTCATCATTGCTTTTATTTTATTATATAACTAGCCAAATTTCCCGCACAATTATACGATTAGATATTATAATACATATATTTATATCTAAATATAGAGTTGTATATGTTATACAACTCTAATGCTTTTGATAAAAATATAGTTGTATTCCTTATATAATTGTAACATTTATCTTATCTATATCTGATTAATCTGGACCGTTATAATTTAGGCCCACCAAAATCGATGATGTAGATCTTTCTTTTTTCCTTCGAGCAAACATGGCAGCTTCTTTTTGTATCATTTTAATAACTAGCTCAAGTGCCCGTGCAATTGTGCGGGTACTAGTAATATAATTCACTAATCATGTCAATACAAGTAACCAAGAAATCTTCAAATTACGTAGGGAACCAACCAAATGTGGAATAGTAAATCCCAACCGATTTTAGCATCAATAATTGTTATATGTTATTGTTCATACTAACTAATCCTCACCAATTTGTCCTGGCTTCAGCCAAATTATGTATTTCTAAAAAAATCAATTCTAAATGGCTTGTTTTTGCTAAACTTGTAAGCACCGTAAACCAATCATTTTACAACTAATGGTTCCAGTCCAATTACAATTAGGTTCTTAAAAATTGAGGGTCTATCAGCTTTGAATATCCTATGGGCATACTAATTAAAGGTTATACTAATTGTTAATACTATACAGTTGATGGCATTTGCTGGCTTGCTCTACGTAATATCTAGACTCAGATCACGCCCACAGATGGTTGGAGTAAATGGATTTCTGTTTCCGTAATGTTGAACTGTTTTTCTGTCCAAAATACATCCACTACTACGAAAGCCTAATAGTAGACGCCTCATCACGAGCGGTTTTGTGAAACCGTCTCGATGAGCACTATTACTGACGGTTGTAATTTGGAGGACGTCCGTGGTATTTGTGGCGGAAAATGGATTATCACGCACGGTTATTACCGATGAACCGTCGTGATACGTTTGTATCACTGACGGTCCGTATTAAAACCGCTCGTGATAATCCCAGATATCATAGACGGTTTTAAATAAAACCGCTCAGGATAACTTTTGTTATCACTGAGCGGTTAATAATTAAAAACCGCTCGCGATAATTCGCAGACGGTTTTTATTAAAACCGCTGCGTGATAATGTCGATGAGGCATTTATTGCGCCGCTCGCATCGCATCTGTCTTCATTTCGATCCGATCTAGCCATCGCTGCGCACTTTTCACTCGGGAGGAAGCTAGGCGATTTCAGGCGATTAATTTGGTGGGAAGAGGCGAGATTGAGCTTTGAAGATTCATACTTTGCTGGTTGCTCTAGATATGGTTAGTAATGCAATTTATTTTTTCTTTAATTGCATTACAATCTAGTTCTAAGTAATCCATGAGTGGTTATTGAAGATGGTTAATTTGCAAAATTGTTGGTTATATAATAGCTGTTGTGTTTGTAATATGAATCTAGCAAATAAAGTCTCAATATAATAAATGTGGCCGGTATATATGTAGTTATAATGAGTTAATCTAGATTTTAATACTAAGTTGTTATATATGTACGTAACGTAGGACCGGTGGATGTATGCATGAGCCGTGAGTGAAGAGTACATTAATGGCGTTTCGCTTTTATAAGAGCTGCCGAGGAGGATATGTTGAATAAGGGGGCGGAATATATGTGCTGTCCATGCATCGATCATGAGAATGTGAAGATGTTTAAGAACCGAGGCAAATTGAATCGCACTTGATTCGGAGGTTTCAAAAAGGATTATACGTGTTGGACCAGTCATGGCGAAGTGAATGATCATATGCCCCGGATGACATCGCCGGTGAAGTGAATGATATGCCCCGGATGACATCGCTCATGAATCGAATGACATGCCGCGGTGATGTCGATTGTGGCTCGATTCGGATAGGTTGCACGATGATAACTGGATCGGATGCTTCGCGATGTTGAAGAGAACTATGATGAGAGAGTATGTTAAATTCCATGGCTTGATCGAGGACTCGGAGAAACCTTTGTACACGGGATGCAAGTACACGAGGTTGTCGGCCGTGCTTGAATGTTGAAATTGAAGGCAAGCAACGGTTGGTCGGACAAGAGTTTCACGGCGCTGCTAGGTCTTTTAGCGGACATGCTTCGGAGGGAAATGAGTTGCCTAAAACCACGTATAAAGCCAAGAAGGTTCTTTGTCCGTTGGGAATGGAAGTAGAAAGAATACATGCATGCCCGAACGACTGTATCCTCTACCGTAAAGAGTATGCAAACATGCATGTATGTCCAGTGTGCAACGCATCCCGATACAAACGTAACAATCAATCAGATGATGGCGAGGGAACAGAGGCGAAGAAAGGACCTCCTGCTAAGGTGACATGGTATTTTCCTATAATTCCCCATTTGAAAAGGTTTTTTGCAAATCCAAAGGAGGCAAAACTGCTGCGTTGGCACTCGGAGGAGCGCAAGAAGGATGGAATGATAAGACACCTTGCTGATTCCGCGCAGTGGAGAAACATCGATAGGAGTTTTGCAGAGTTCGTGCAGAACCAAGGAATATAAGGTTTGGGTGAGTACAGATGGAATGAATCCTTTCGAGCATGAGCAAATTGGATATAGCACATGGCCCGTGACTCTCTGCATCTATAACCTTCCTCCTTGGTTGTGTATGAAGCGAAAGTATATTTTGCTGTCGATACTTATCCAAGGGCCAAAACAACCTGGGAATGATATCGATGTGTTCCTAGCACCGTTGGTGGAAGATCTAAAAGTAATGTGGAACGAAGGGTGCAGGTATGGGATGCGTACAAGCGAGAGAACTTCACTCGCGCTCCTTATTGTTCTGCACCATAAATGATTATCCTGCCCTTGGTAACCTATCGGGCCATAGTACAAAAGGTGCCAAAGCTTGTACTCACTGCTTAGATGGTACCGAGAGTGTGTGGCTGAGACACTCACGCAAAACCGTCTACATGCGTCACCGCCGGTTCCTTGGAGGGCTCACCCATACCGCAAGATGAAGAAACAATTTGACGGAGAGAAGGAAGATGGTTCAGCTCCAAGGCATTTAAGGGGCGAGGTTTATGATATGGTTAAGGATTTAGATGTTGTCCTCGGAAAGGGACGTAAATTGAGGGCTCATGAGAAGAACACCGGAAGAAGAGATCAATATTTTGGGACTAACCTTATTGGGAGTACCTAGATGTTCGCACTGCATCGACGTCATGCACGTGAAAAGAATGTGTGCGATACTTGATTGGTCTCTTCTGAACATCCGTGATAAAACAAAGGGCGGTGTCAACGCACGGCTTGACTTGGCGACATGGACATCGGGCCCGAGTTAGCACCGACAAGCACCGATAATGGACGAACGCACCTTCCCCGCGTGTTACACTCTGTCCAAGGTGAAAAACAGAATCGTGCTGCTTGCATGGTGTGAAAGTTCCGTCTGTTACTCCGAACGTGAAGAAACTTGTTTCGATGCAAGATTTAAAGTTAAATGGTATGAAGTCTCATGATTGTCATGTGCTGATGACACGTATGCTCCCTATTGCAATTAGAAATATTTTGCCGATCAAAGTCCGAGAGACAATCATGAGGCTATGTTATTTCTTTAACACAATTGCTCGAAGGTCATCGATCCCGAAGGACTAGATGCTCTGCGGGGCGAGGTGGTGATGACTCTATGTCACCTTGAAATGTATTTCCCTCCTTCGTTTTTGATATCATGGTCCATCTCATTGTTCACGTTGTGTGGGAGATAAAAATGTGCGGGCCCGTATTCCTCGCGCATGTACCCATTTGAGAGGTTCATGGAATTCTCAAGTCCTACGTGACGGAATCGTTCTCGGCGGGAGGGCAGCATCGTCGAAGGTTATGCAAGCGAAGAGGTGATTGAGTTTTGTGTCGATTATATCGCTCGATTCAACCAATAGGTGTCCTCAATCTCGCCATGAAGGGAGGTGAAGGGTCTCGGAACTATCGGAAGGAAAGCAATCACTCCAGATATGGACACGTATACTCAAGCCCATTTCACGGTGTTGCAACACATGACTGAAGTGGCACCTTATGTGGACCAGCACAAGGATGTGCTTCGGCAACAGAATCCGGAGCGGCCGGATGTTTGGATCATGAGGCAACACAACCGTTGGTTCAACCAATGGTTGAAGGAGCAAATCGCTAGGAGCTCGCCGAGTGAGACGCTGACATGGTTGGCAAAAGGGCCGACATTTACAGTTGTGACATGGCAAGGATATGACATAAATGGGTACACATTCTATACGTGATCTCGGGATGTCAAGAGCACTAACGAGCAATGGAGTCCGCATAGATGCATTCAGTACCGATGGGTCGAGAAACTCGTACTATGGCTTCATAGAAGAGATTTGGGAGCTCGACTATGTGGTTTTCAAGATCCCCTTATTTCGCTGCCGTTGGGTGCATCTCCCACAGGTGAAGGTTGACAAGTACGGTGTCACGACCGTGGACCTCCAACGTGTCGGGTACAAAGACGAACCATTCGTACTCGCCAATCAAGTTGTTCAAGTTTTCTATGTAACCGACCGGCAAATAAGAAACGCCATGTAGTTCTTCATGGAAAAGGAGAATTGTCGGAGTGGAGAATGTAGTGGACGAGGAGGAATACAATCAATTTGACGAGTTACCTCCTTTTGGAAATGGCATAAGGGTCGACGATGTACAACGTGACGAATCTAGTTACGTACGCATTGATCATGATGAAGGGCTAATTTTTAAAGGAAATAAGCAAGTACAATAAGAATGTATATGTGAAAATGTGTGACAATTAATTTTGAGATGTACATGTGAAAATGTGTGATGTAGTCAATTTTGAGATGTATATGTGAAAATGTGTGACAAAATGTATATGTGAAAATGTGTGACAAAATGTATATGTGAAAATGTGTGACAAAATGTATATGTGAAAATGTGTGACAAAATGTATATGTGAAAATGTGTGACAAAATGTACATATGTGAAAATGTGTGACAAAATGTACATATGTGAAAATGTGTGACAAAATGTATATGTGATGTATTTGAGAATGACAAAATGTATGAAGAAATACACTGTGTTAATGCAGCTGGTTGGTGTTGTTTATGAATGCAGCTGTTTGGTGGTTGATATGAATGCTGTGTAGTTATTGGTGTTGTCGTAATAAGAACAGTAAGGAAGGGCTTATCACGCAGCGGTTCTAAACTTAGAACCGCTGCGTGAAAATAAATATCACGACGGTTCTAAACTTAGAACCGCTCAGTAAAGTAATTATCGCGCAGCGGTTCAACACTTAGAACCGTCAGTGATATGATATCGCTGACGGTTCTAAACTTAGAACCGCTCGTGATAATCTCCCACATATACCCTCTCGCTAGGTTTTCTTGTGCGCTGCGCAGCTATTCGATTAGATCTAAATCCGAGCCCGTCGCCGCCGCCTCCTCCCGAGCCCTCGCCGGCCGCCTCCCCGGACGAAGACGTCGCCCCAGCCTCCTCCTCCTCCGTCGCCGCCTCCTCGAGCCCGTCGCCTCCTCCTCCTCCGTCGCCGCCGCCTCCTCCTCCTCAGTCGCCGCCTCCCCGAGCCCGTCGCCTCCTCCTCCTCCGTCGCCGCCGCCTCCTCCTCCTCCGTCGCCGCCTCCCCGAGCTCGTCGCCTCCTCCTCCTCCGTCGCCGCCTCCCCGAGCCCGTCGCCTCCTCCTCCTCCGTCGCCGCCTCCCCGAGCCCATCGCCTCCTCCTCCTGCGTCGCCGCCTCCTCCTCCTCCGTCGTCGCCGCCTCCTCCTCCTCCGTCCCCGCCTCCTCCTCCTCCGTCACCAAAACCCTAAGGTCATCAAATCCCTCCCCGAGCTTCATGCTTACTGTTAGGGTTTAGGGTTGATGCTTGATGCTTCATACTTAGGGTTATGGTTGATGCTTGATGCTTACTGTTATGGTATATGCTTACTGTATATTCATGTTTGTTATGCTTACTGTTAGGGTTTAGGGTTGATGTTTCATGCTTCATACTTAGGGTTATGGTTGATGCTTGATGCTTACTGTTATGCTTGATGCTTACTGTATATTCAAGTTTGTTATGCTTACTGTTAGGGTTTAGGATTGATGCTTGATGCTTCATACTTAGGGTTATGGTTGATGCTTCATACTGTATATTCAAGTTTGTTATGCTTACTGAGATTGCCTGTGGGATTTACAGTTGCTCGATGATGATAAAATCATATACTGAGATTGGTTCATTCAGTGTTTGAGCTCTAATAGCTGTTGGTTCATGCAGTTTTCAGGTTATAACATGTTATTAAATTGATCTGTTAGGATTTAATCTTGACAAGTTAAAAGACTTAATTATTGGGCAAAGTTAACTTGTGTGGTCTTGATCTGTATGAATACTGCTGTTTGAATATATGCATGCTGAATATATCTTGATCTTGAGATTTTAGAGTTTGTATCTAGAGCTCAAAATACTGAATTCATTATTTGGCATAACCAATCAAGGAAGAGTATATGATTTAGTAGCGGGACGGCCAAGATTAATCTTGTGCAACCCTACAATTTGAGAGCACATATTCATGTTGAGACTGTTATTGATTCTATTATTGATGCTTGTTGCTTGTTGCTTCATATTGCTACCATTATATATGTATATATGTAGGTATGTATATGTATATATGTAGGTATGTATATGTATATATGTAGGTATGTATATGTATATATGTAGGTATGTATATGTATATGTATGTATATACACATATAGTATGTAGTATATAGTATAGGCACATAACCCCTCTCTCTGTCCACATCACCCCCTCCCTTCTCCCCCTTCCCTCTACTCCTCTCCTCTCTTCCGAACATTGAGCATCATGTTTCACTTTTCGTGCTTCCTCACTTTGAACATTGAGCTTCATAGAACTTTGTTTAGAGACCTTGTAGTAATAGTATACATTGACCATTTAGGTGGAAAGAAATACATTGTGTCGTCAGGCTCATGACTGACAATTTGAAGCATAGCATAGCATCCGAGGCACATCCAAGGCCTGCAGCTGTGTCTTGAGGAATGCCAAGAAGTCGTTCTTGGATGTGGCTCTTCGGATGCCACATCCAAGACCAGCTCTTGGCATTCCTCAAGACACAAAGCAGAGGCCTTGATGTGCCTCTGATGCTATGCTATGCTTCAGTGGCGATCATGCGCTGACGAAACAGTTGATCTTTCCACCCAAATGCTCCATGTATCTAGACATCACCCCTACAATTTGAGAGAACACATTAAGCAATCAAGGACCACTCTAGTGTATATGCCACATAGACCTTCAAGGGGCATGAAGCAAGTGACACACTCTAGTGTATCACGTTCAATGAACCAGATACACTAGTTTGTGTCATTTGCTTCATAGAACTTTGTTTAGAGACCTTGTAGTAATAATATATGCCACATAGACATTCAAAGGGCATGAAGCAAGTGGGACACTCCAGTGTATCCGGTTCAACAAACTTGATACACTGGTTTGTTCCATTTGCTTCGTAGAACTTTGTTTAGGGACTTTGCTATTTGGTTTATAGTATTAGCAACTAAAGTAGGTGCTAAGATAGGCACATCACCCCCTCTCTATGTCCATATCACCCCCTCCCCTCTACTCCTCTCTTGTCTTCCAATTCAATATGATCACTTTCTCATCTTATCTTAATAGACCCACAAAATGAGCAACACGTCACCCGCGCATTCTTCAACATCATCGCCGGAGGTGTCCGCTCCAACATCAAGACGCCAAGGAAGAGGGCTATCGAAGAAGGCTGAGGGCCGACAGACCATCACAGCGGTGGATGCATCTGGGGTCCCTCTCCTTCCTAAGAAAGCAGTAAGCGCTTTCCGAACCATGGTCGGAATAGTTGCACGAGAATGAATTGAGATCACATACAATTCGTGGAAGAACGTGCCTGCCACTCGGAAACGTGAGCTGTGGACCGAAATTTTGGCATCGTTCGAGTTCCCAGAAGAACACCTACAAGCTGTGCAACGACAAACCTACCTAGGGGCGTGCAAAGCATGGAAGAACTTCAAGAGCACGCTTGTCAGGAAATACGTGGAGACGGACGAAACGCCTTTTCATAAATATCCATTCCTGGAACCACAATGGGAAGAGTTCAAGGCGATGAAGACGTCCGAGGAGTTCAAAAGTACAAGTACGGCGCACAAGGCCCTCCAGGCAAAAAACACACACCCCCACAGACTTGGCACATCTGGGTATGCGGGAAAAATACCGCAATGGAGGCAGGAGGATGACCTGGCAGCTGCACAGGACATCGCCCCGCCATTTTCCAATATCCCGGATGACCGCGCTCGAAATTGGATTAGAGCAAGGTCATCTACAACGACATCGGGGACATCACCTTTGAAACCCTGCGGACGGCAAGTGTCCCAGCGCTGTAAGATATCGATACAACTCGTAGCTTGTAATTACTCTACAACCGTGCGAATTGAAATGACATGTCGTGCTTGTTGCGGAAGAGCTGAGTTTTGAATCTACCACAGGATCATTCCAGGAACAAGGGAGAATGATATGCTCTCCGTGGCCAGGGAAACAAGGAGCACCGGGTCGCACGAGAGGCCTTGGGCTTTACGTTCCTTGGAAACATGGTTTCAAGATGACTTTGGAATGTATCGGCGTAGGAAGAGAAACAAAGCCGAGCGTGAGGAGCAGCTACGAGAAGAGATCAAGGAATCTCTTGAGAGGAGTTATTTGCTCGGATGGGTGAAGTAATCGGAGAAGAGTGCGAAACAGACAGAAAGTCAGCAGCCGCCACCGCTTGCTATGCTAGGTAGCCCGCACAACCGTCCGAGTAGTCTGCGCGTCCCAATCCGACGCATACCAGTCCAAATTTCCTGTGGGCGACATCACGGTAATAATTATTACCTCTCGAATGCTTGCTCCATTGGTAGGCCTATTCGAGTAGCTAATTTTGTATCGTTATGTAGGAGCCTCTGAACCGCAGCTCCAAGTGAGATATGGCTCCATTCCCTT
The DNA here is from genome assembly GCA_036346575.1 of Dendrocalamus sinicus. Lineage (NCBI taxonomy): Eukaryota > Viridiplantae > Streptophyta > Magnoliopsida > Poales > Poaceae > Dendrocalamus > Dendrocalamus sinicus. The sequence continues at coordinate 274,249 of CM070672.1, read as the reverse complement.
GTATCTTTGCTTGGGGCCGGGCATATTAAATGCAGTATCGGGTCACGCTGCACGGTCAAGCTTTAGCGGCAGGCTTCGCAAAAGTTAATGTGGATGGTGTGTATGCCAATTTTGAGGTGGTCCCGCTACCGAAGCCCCCGACCGACGAGATCATGACTCTAGGACAGGCCATTGGAACATTCATCCAGTGGCCCAAAAGCGACATCTCCCTGGAGGCTTCTTCACCGGTGGCAGGACCAGAAGTGCAGTGCGAACCACGAAGAACTTGCACGGTGCCATCTCCACACGGGCGATCGAACCACGACTACCGCGATCGGTGCTATCTCCACGGAGCTATTCTCGCGAGCAACTTGCACCGTCTATACCATTACAGTCGACTAGCATAAAGTCGAGCGACAATCGAGGCAGTGGCGGGGCAAATCAAAGATGAAGGACGATGACGATATCCCGTACATGCCATTGGCCCGCAAATTCGTGCTAGGCGACCCGATGGTATTCAAGGAAGAGCTCCTAGAACTAGGACTTGGTTGCCAAAGATTCCACGCTTGGTATATGGAACAGTCCAATAAGCCAGAGAGAGAACGGCGCTCAGGTATCACTGTCAAATTCAAGCTGGAACATTTCATTCACGAAGTTCAGGAATGTGTCTTCGCGGTGACCTTCGACGATATATTTGAACTTTTCACGCTCAACGCTCTCGACGCCTCACTCGTTCGATGCTGGACGCTGTAAGTCTGTACAATCACAGTCTCTATTCACGTAATACCGATATATGTCACAATTTGTTGCTTTTCTGTGTTATATATAGATTCATGCTGACCGAAGCTAGATCATCGAAATCACCAATTGGTTTCCTGGACCCACGCTTGGTCGCCATTGATACCATCATCGAGGATGCATCCTTCGTCGAGGACTATATTGTAAAAGCACCTGCTCACCAAGATAAGGAATTTGTTCTTATGCCATACAATGAGGAATTCCATTGGATTTTAATTATACCAAAATGGAACAAGGCTATATACCTTGATTCTCTAAGTAAGAACAAATCCAAGTACATGCTATCGCCCGAATACTCGATAGGTGCGTACATTGTACATTGTACTCTTTCTTTCCTTCCGAATGACTAATCTAACTTTTTCGAATAACGAAGGCCGTTCGCCACATACGTTAAACAAACACGTGACTCGGCAGCGGGGCCAAGCCCTTGAAACATGATCGCAAGTTTCCGGTATTCGCTAGCTACATATTAATTAATCATATACAACACATAGTAGTAATGCCACTTGATTTAACACATTCTATTTTTGCGGTGCCACCGGCGTGACGGGCAACACGTGTGGATACTACGTGTGCCACCATATGAGACTACTCCTCGATTCCACCAAGATCACTAATTCTAAGGTTTGTCAATCTTCCCACAATTATTTCATACATGTCGGGTGTTATATGTGCGCGTTGATATTCCTATCTACAGTTGCGCCCATCTCTAAATCTGCATTGGAACAAATGGACTTAGCAAAAATTCGAGGAGAGTTGCTTTGGTTTTGTGGGCTAAAGTCATCAAATCAGATGGAGAGTTCCACTGCTTGATTGATTTTTATTGCTCTTTTCACTCTGTAACTCTGAATTTGTAAATGGATATTTTATTTCATTTCAATTAATTCATTTCTTGAAATGGATGCCTTATGTCCGTGAATGAAATGTGATGTGAATTGGATGTTTGTCAAATGAATTGAGATGTGAATTGTATGTATACTTGTTTATCTCGCTTGTTTGAGAGGGCATGGCTAGCATTTCCGAGGCTAGCCGATAAACGTAAATAGATTCGTTAGGGGAGGAATATCACGACGGTTTTCATTAAAACCGTGCGTGATTATCGATATCCGAGATGGTTTAACATTACAAACCGTCTGTGATTATCCGATATCACGAGCGGTTTTTTATTAAAAACCATCTGTGATTATCGGATATCACGACGGTTTTTATTAAAAACCGTCGCGATTATCGGATAATCACGACGGTTTGTAATGAAAAACCGTGTGATATCCGATAATCGCGACATTTGTTCAAAAACCGTCTGTGATAACTGATTATCAACGACCCATAATTTGAGACGGTTGTAAAACCGCCGTGATGACGTTACGAACCGCCTGCGTAATACATTTTACGTAGTAGTGATCACGTGTGACCGAGTGAGGGATTCGACAAGATAATCGACATAATTAGTGTTAATAATAACAATTAACTAATTAGTGTTAATAATAACAATTAATTAAGTAATTCATTTAACATTAGGGATCAAATTCTCTAGGTCGATTATTACCGAGGAAATGCAAATTATTGAACGTAATTAAATAAACCCACATATGGTATTGCAAATCAAAACTCAATTAGTCATTATCAATAATACACAAGTATAATACAAGGAGTCAATTACAAATGTGAATTCATCTCCTACATATTCATTTACAATCAGATCAACCGAGAATAGAAATTACATTCAGAGTAATATACATGTTCATTTGTATATCAACATTAACTAAAAGGGGCGAAGTTACACACAGAGCATATCATACATTAGAAGTCACCAACACTGCACCGCTAATCCTTTTTGTGAGCAACTCAGTAATTAATATACCGAAAAAGATCAAACAAAAGAACAAATAAAAGTAAGTGAATCAAAGGAGAGAGAGATTGTCGTCAGAGCCCTAGAGGGTAATGTGGGCATGGCAATCCGTTCACGGAGATACCTGACTGTCTGGAGCCAGTTGGCACGTCTCACAACCATAGGGTCATCACTCGGCATAAACAAACCTGACGTAGATTTAAATACCATAGCAACCAGCCAAATAGCCCAAATTCCTAAAATATCAATCGGCCACCACGGTGCTACAGTAAAGGGACAGCACAACTCATCTAGAGAGCACGTCCGCAAGCAAAAAATAGGGGGGGGGGGCACACGGCCAGCCGAAGAGAAGTAAGAGGAAATACTGAGCACGGCAGTAAGACCTCCACCCTTCTCTTCCTTTCTTCCACCCAAGCCCCATCACGCAACCAAGCATCACCGACCACCACAAGGCCAGCATCAGTACAAGCCAATGGGAGAAAGGAGGCAAGCAGTAGAAGGACATTCATCCATAGGAGAGGAAGTCATCATCACTGCTACCACCATCGTACACCCAATTGAGAAAGCGACCACCAAGGGCATCAATTCAACAATTCTCAGAGCCACCCGATAAACCAGCTGACAAAGGTAGCCCCCATCCATCCCCAGTGATAGCATCATATCCCCACTGATTCTGTGTGATAGGTCTTATGTGGCTCGCCATTTGGTTTCGTATGTTTGCGAGCTCGTGGTGGTGAGACTCCATGGGCGTGGAGCCCAATGTTTTGATTATGTTATGTTTATCTGTGATTTGAAATCAGTTGTCATGTTTATGTGTGATGTGGGATCCGTTGTCATATTGCTGTCATTCCATATGTTTATTGCCTTTGTGTATAGTGGTATAAACAGAGGTGCTGCCGAAATTTTTTAGTAGCAGCGTCTAATTGAGATGGTAAGTGTGTAGTGGTAATATTCTGAGCTTAGAGGAGGGCCGGGATGTTAGACAGTAGTAAGTAGCCTGCTCTGTTTTGAATAGAAGAAGATCGTAACTAACAAGCTAAAAAGAACTTTAGCTCATGAGATTGCTTATGGAACTACAGAACACCTCTCTTGTACTTCTTAGATGCTGCAATACATTTCAAGTTTGTGTTTCTCATACTCACATAAAACATGTAAACTCGTAATGGACCTGAACTTTTGTATTCTTAAACTGTTATACCCATAATACAATCACAGATGCTCTTAGATACAATCCCAATCCCTTCCCATCCAATTATGAGATGGGCCACGGGAGTTAATATGGCTCATAAACACATGATATCTTTTTTAAAATAAAAAATAAAATCTAATACCACTGTACTACTACTTTTTGAATTCGGTCATTTGTATAGCACGCAGAAGAAATGTGGACAGTTTCAGAAATTACAACGCGTTGAGGATGATGTATGAAGCAGAGCACTTCTGAGGGTCACTAAAGGCCACAAGACTCTAGAACCTACAAAGCGTACACCAGTGCATAACTAGCCCGAGGGTATCAATCCTAACCTGATGCAATGTGGATCACTCATCACTTGTTGCAAATAACCCAACTTATTATTTGTTTCACTCCAATTTCTGAAAGTTGATGTATATGTTTGATCAGTAGCATGATCATCTGCCTCTCTCGCTGCATCAGTTCGGTAAAAGTACCACCTCACTCTGAGCTAGCAATGCCTACATATATGTACATCAAGGAGTTATGTAAAACATTGCATAAACTTCAGTTTTATGTGCAGACTTTTTAAGGGGCAACAAATCAAAGTGTTTCTCCAACGTTCACTTTGTGCCTAATGATTTTCAGTTATAGTTTGGAGCATCACAATGTTCACCTTTCTCTTTTTATTTTCAGCAGAAGACAATTTTCACCTTTCTTGTCACATTGTGCTATGCATGTCACTCACTCGGTATGAATACGTGAATGAATTTGTGGAGGAATTGCAAGCAAAGCCAGCACCTCCAGGCCTTTGGCCAAACTGGGTCTCAGGTCTTAGCTTAGGTTACTCTGATGCTTTCTTTATTCAAGGAGAAGAAATTCCTTTATTCACTGTTCTCAGGTCTCAGCTTAGGCTACTCTTGTCTTTTTGCTACCGATGCTTCATCAAGGATTGCGACACCATTGCGATGCCACTGACACACCTCCTTGTGCTCCAGTTGACAGATTTTGATGCACCATTCATGGTCAAGTGCGATGCCTAGGGCATAGGGTTTGGTGCTGTGCTCCATCAAGGCACCGGTGCCATCACCTTCTTTAGTCGCCCGATTGCCGCACAATATGTCAAGTTAGCGGCATATGAGCATAAGCTCAATGGCTTCATCCAGATTGTGCGACATTGGCAGCCACACTTGTGGGGGCAGCCATTCACGGTCTGCATGGATCATTACGCCTTCAAGTTTCTTCTTGACTGGCTGCTGTCCACTATTCCTCAACACCAATGGGTGAGCAAATTATTTTGATTTGACTTTGTTGTTGAGTTTAAGCCAGGGCACCTTAACATCGTTGCCAACACACTCTCACGGAAGGATGTTGAACCGGGGACCGTCTTCGCCATTACTGCCCCCTTGGTTCGCATTATTTGATGAACTACGATAGGCTGTGCTCACGGAGACTGAGCTCCCGACCTTACGTACGCGCATTGAGGCAGGAAATCTCATCACTCCTTGGTCACTGGTAGATGGCGTCGTGTGTTTTAATAGCTGAGCACACATTCTAGCAACATCGAACCTCCACTCAATGGTTCTGGCTGCAATCCATGATGGGCTGCATGAGGGTATTCAAAAGACCTTGCACCGCCTACGCCAAAATTTCCATATTCTTCAGGATAGGGCGGTGGTGCAGGAGTTTGTCTTTGCATGCACTGTTTGCCAGTGCAACAAGAACGAACAACTTTAGCTGGCCGGGTTGTTGTCTCCCTTGGAGGTGCCATGCCATATTTGGTCTGACATATCAATGGACTTCATTGAAGGATTGCCAAAGGTGGGCGGGAAGTCAGTCATCTTGACCATTGTGGATTGATTCTCAAATTTACTTCATTCCATTGGCACATTCTTATTCGCCTTCTTCAGTCACCCGAGTTTTCGTTGTTGAAATTGTTCACCTGCATGGTATATCGATGTCTATTGTTTCTGACAGAGATCCAGTGTTCACCTCCAATTTTTGGAAAGAATTGTGTTACACAATGTGGCATCAAAATTAATATGAGAACGACATTTCATCCCCAATCTGATGGGAAATCCGAGATGGTCAATAAGGTCATTACTATGTATTTTCGTTGTATGATGGGAGATCATCCTCGCTAATGGATCCATTGGTTGCCATGGGCTGAATTTATCTACAATACATCGTACCATTCAGCGCTACAAACTACTCTGTTCCGGGTTATGTATGGGCGGGATCCACCCTCTTTTCATGATTATGAGCTTGGTGAGGCGTGCACATTAATTACAAGAAAACTCTTAATTTCAGAATCTCAAAAATAGAATTAAAGCTAATTATTACAACCTTTTTACAAAAATGGTGCATAAGAAAACTCATTTATAAAATTACAATTGCAGTAAATTAAAAGCTAAGTCTAGTAGTGCCTTGCTTTTGTAGTGCCCTATCTTCACGTTGTGCCAACGTTAGTATCCCAAGCCGGCCATCGCGCCCCTTTTCTCTTCTTTTGTAGTCGGAGAGCAAATCAAATAACAATCCAAGGGAGAATAAAACAAGAGGGGAAAGAAGTTGCCGTTAGTACCCTTGGGCTCCTAGAGCCAATTATAGTGGCGTTCTTTGAGGTTCCCAGACCGTCTCAAACCGGCCTCGTCATTCTGCATTCAAAAGTCTAAAGCCCACATTTTTCCAACTTACCTCAGCCCCCAAAGAATCCCACAACAACGCACAACCCATATTTCGAACCTTCGGTTCAAAGCCACAGAAAGCCAAGACTCAGAAGAGGATAAGCTCGACGTTGCCCAGCTGTGCACAGCCAGACTCCAGCCAAAAACCAAGAAGTGGAGGCCACCAAGAACAGCCAAGAATAGCCAAGACCATCTAAACACTCAAGCCAAGCCACAACCCATTTCCATCCATCTCTGCGGCTAGAGAGCTAACTCCCACTGAAGCCATAGCACACCGAGTGAGAAGAGAGGAGTGTCAGAGAAGGGAAGGCAGAACGTAGAGGGAGACGAAGGAGAGCGGGGACCACGGGACAAGGAGGCTGATAGGGTGGACCACCATAAGGTGACGACCACCACAAGACAACACCCCCGACCGCGACAAGTACCCCGACCACGTCTTCGTCCACATCTAAAACCGCATGAAGACCACACAGCCACCCTACATCCGGCACCTTCCATTCTCAGCCTAACACAAGTAGGCCCACATTCCCTCCCATTTTTCTTCCCTTCCTTCTTCAGTTTTTCCCGTTAAGGCACACAAACGCTTAGCACTACCCCACCTTGGTTCGTCCAGCTGACCTAGGCAACTAAAAATAAGGGAGAACGCACCTAGCCTAATCTGTGGCTACCATAGCAACCGGCAGCCACCCCAACACCACGAGCACCCTTGGGTTTGGAGAACCGCTCCCGGGCGTGAGAACCCCAAACTCGAGTCCCGTCATCACAGCCACTAGAATTCCCTGAACCAGGTGTGGTAAAAACATGTGCAAAGGTAACAAAAACATTAACTAAAAGCAAAGCAAGTAAGCTTAGATAGAGGTGGCAGAGAAGGTAAAACCAAAGAGTAGTCGAAGCTGAGCCCATCAGCCATAACCACCGGCCAAGCCAAGCCAACAGTAGCATACCCTGGCCAGCGACATGCTCCTTGAGGGTGAAGAGGAGGTCGAGAGAGCCGCTGAGTAGTCGTAGGAAGCCGAGTAGTAGTGGTCACAGCTGAGTAGTCGTAGCCAAGTAGTCATAGTCAGAGGTCAAGTAGCTGGTAGTTGGAGGTCGAGTAGTTGAGTAGTCAAGGTAGCCAGGTAGTTGGAGTAGCCGAATAGCCGCTAGATCCAGATTTGGCGATAAGAAGTGGCAATAGTCATAGATCCGGCAAGGAGAGACTCAGAGGAGGTTAGATCCATCCGAATCTGAGCTGGAAAGGGGGAGTGCACCAGGTAGTTAGCTGAGTGGGGGCCGCAGGCCTCAAGGAAGGAACGAAAGAAGGGAGGAGGTAGTAGTGCTGGCACCGAGAAGGGAGAGCGAAGGAAGAGGAAAGCAGCGGCCAAGGACAGAGTGTCGGTCGAAGGAGGAGTGCGAAGCGTCGACCGAGTAAAGGAGGAGGCAAAGCAATTTTATCGACCACTTGGCCGTGGGCTGAGCGTGGATGTGGGACGAGAGGCTTGGGCCTTCGGGGTAGTTTTAGTAGTAGAATAGTAGGTTATTGTTTAGTCCTTAGCCCGTTAGATAGGTTAGATATCCACTAATGCGGGAAAGGGAAAAATTTTCCAATCTATTAATACCTTAACTAAATAACTTCTTATAGTCGAGCGTTTGCTTGTAATGTAGAAATCAATCAGGCTCAAGCCGAGATAGCAGATCAAGTTGTCGTTGATTTCAGCACTTACTACTACTCAGGCAAGCTCATTGTTGATCACGAATATGGTTATGTTAAATTTACAAACTACTTCCTTAGCATTACAATATACTTGCATCTGAAAATGTATTTAAAAAGATAAATCGATAAAGAAGATGAAAGAGGTATGAATGAGAAAAGAAAAGAGGAGAAAAATAAAGAGAGAAGAAAGACCAAGAGATGAGGTAAAGTAGTAGCCCTGTAGCATCCCATATATCGATGTGAGATACTACTATGGAACGTCATCGCCGAAGTGAAGAATGAAAAATAAAAGCAATAATAGGAATCATGAGAAAAATAAAACTTAAAAAGAAATATTTTGATAGAGAACCAACGGAAGCCGAAATAAATGTTTGAAACATGGGACCGGTCCACTTCTAACCAAATAAGAACAAATAAAACAACAAATAGTGGCAAGCCACGGTGCTGAAAACTCGAGTACTCCCACCCATGCATGATGCTATCACTCTACTGGCCTTTTACCTGAGAATGAAAAGAGCAAGCGTGAGATTTGGATATCTCAGCAAGTACCTAACAACAATCGCAACACAGTGAATAAATGACAGGTAATGCAAACAAGATATGTAAAGGACAAGCAAAGCAAGCAAGTGATACAGATTAAGTGCAATGTAGCCAGGTTATCAGAAACACTGATACCGATTGGAGATAGAGATCCCAGAACAATGGCATTAAAGATGTAGGTTATTTAGCAAGTTATGACAGTGGCACCGATGATCACTTCCCACATACCCGGTTATACGAGAATAGTCAGGCACGCCATCATCCTCGACTGTATAATCACTGACGGGGTGTAATATCCTGAGTAACAAGAGTGTACAGCCCCCCGTACGTTACCAAGTGGGTGGAAATCTCCCCTATATGTGGATGACCCCAGACCAGGTAACCGTCATCTGATAAACCGAGATAATTGTTATTTAGCAAGTTGTGGCAACGGCACTGGCGATTACTCCCCACATACCTGGTTATAAGAGAATAGTCAGGCACGCCATCGTCCTAGACTGTATAACCGCTAACGGGGTGTAATATCTTGAGTAACGAAAGTATACGGCCCCCCGTACGTTACCAGGTGGGTGGAAATCTCCCTATATGTGGATAATCCCAGGTTGGGTAACCATTATATTATTAACTTGTTATATGGTGTGAATTTAAGAAACTAAGAGATAGTTAAGATAAAATTAGAAAAAGTGAGAGGATTTGCTAAGGTTAGAAATAAAGACACATAATTCCCGATATGAGGATGATAGGGGATGATAATATGGTGATAAGGTAACTGATACATCATGGACAATTTATAAAATATGAATTCAAGGTAACTAAGAGATGGCAAGGATAAGGCTACGATAAAGTTATGAGAAGTGAAAAAAGGTGCTAGGATTGGAAATGGAGAGATATAGTTCTTGACTTGAGAGCGATGCGGAATAATGATAAGGTGGTAGTGATATAAGAATTATCCTAAAGAGGTATTATAATATAGCTCACGCCAGGTTATCAATCAACCAAATTTTATTATGTGATAAGTGATTATTAGTCAGATTAACAGGTTGAATACATACATTATTCATAGCTCAAATACAACATCATACAATTATTGAAACATAATATTAGTAAACTAAAACATAGCAGCCCTAATATCAAAAGAGTGTCAATAATTTAAATCTAAGCATTAACAATCTAAGCATAGATTCTAAAACACTAATTAAAAGCATGAACTCTAGAACATTTAATTGAACATCCTAATTAACATAGTAGCAGATAAAATAAAATAACCTAGAACATCATGGCTTGCATGCAATATTAAACGTCTATAAATAGACAAACATGAACGATATGATAACAACCAGACAACATTAGTGATATGATATTGACCAGATAAGAGTGAAGAAGGAAGAAGCCTCTAGCTAGATGTGTGTGCATTTTTTGCAATTTCCAAATGGAACTGTATTATTAATTAATTAATTATTATATAGATATACCCAACAAGTTAAGTGATTTAATTTTTGTATACTAGCTAGTTAACTGGGCTGCGACGATCATATATATATATGATGTTTCTACTGCATGCAGTTCGAGAGATATGCTGGATTTGGGGGGAAATTTAACTTTTTGCCACCCTTAAGAATGCCACCTATCCAAATGCCATCCTCTTCATTGCCTTCAATAATTTGCCACTCTTAAGATGTGGTTGCCTAATTTATCGCCACTTTTGAGCCCACGAGGCGCCAAATCATGCTATGTCACTGCCATGTCACACGCCGCACCCCGCTGCGCCTCCCGCCGGCGCCGCGCTCCCGCGCGCCGGCGCGCGCGCCTCCGCTGCGCCGCTCCGTGCCTCCCGCTGTGCCCGCGCCTCCCGCTGCACACGCCCGCGCGCGCGCCGCGCCGCGCCGCGCCTCCCACGGCGCCGCGCCTCCCGCTACACGCCGCGCCCGCGCGCCTCGCGCTGCGCCGCGCCGGCCTCCCGCTGCACACGCCCGCGGCGGTCGGCGGGAGGGGTCCGGAGCTGATAAATGCGATCCGTGTGACGGTGAAGCTGATGGTGAAGTCGGCCGGGCTGAAGGTCGCCGAGGGTGGTCGACAACATGCGATGGCGGCGCCGGGAGGAGCTACGGTGGCGAGAGGCTCTGAACGATGAGGTGTTCGGCGAGGTGGGATTGTCTTCGTGGTGAGCGAGGTGGTGTGGTGGCGGCAATTAGATTTTAATGGCTCGGGTGGCGGGTGGATGGTCGCGGAGTTGGAGCGGTGCTCGGCTCGTCGGCGATTGAGGCGATAGAGTCGATTGCTTTCGGTGGGATGGGGAGGAGTCGTGGCGCGCGGGGAGGCATGGGCACGGCGCGGCGGGAGGCATGGGCGCGGCGCAGCGGAGGCGCGGCGCGGCGCGGCGGCGGCGGGCGTGTGCAAGCGAGGCGCGCGGCGCAGGAGGAGGCGCGCGCGGCCGGGGAGGCCGGCGCGCGCAGGCGAGGCGCGCGGGCGCAGGCGGGAAGGGGCGCGGGCGTGTGACATGGCAGTGACATGGTATGATTTGGCGCCTCGTGGGCTCAAAAGTGGTGATAAATTAGGCAACCACATCTTAAGAGTGGCAAATTATTGAAGGCAATGAAGAGGATGGCATTTAGATAGGTGGCATTCTTAAGGGTGGCAAAAAGTTAAATTTCCCGGATTTGGGCGGACTACTGCAGCATCGGGATGTGCAAGGACTACTGCTACGACGGGCACGACGGCGATGGGCCTGGAGGCTACGCCTACTGCAAAGTCGTCCCTAAGAGCAAGTACAATGATGCTGGCTAGGTTACCTCTAACGAAATCCACATCAGCACAATCCTAAGTGGAAGAGAGAGACAAGAGGAGAGAGAGGCAAGCTGCCCCTCATGCAAGAGGTGACCTCTAACACATCATACGAGGACTTGGAGGCGATGCTAGTTCTTAGAGCAAGTACAATAAGGGTTAGGGTCGCCTCTAGCGAAATATTAAATGTTTGAGTGCTTTAGTAGAGGTAATCTCTACTCAACTTATTGTATTAGCTACCTCCACCATAAGCCACTTGTACTCTTTTTACTTATTTGGCTAGTCTTAAAGGTGACAGCCACCTCTTCTATTAAACTTGCCCTAATGACAGGACCTACTGCTGCTGCCGCTACAACGGATAGCCCCACCTACTTAGTTATGCATGCATCCATGATAGCTAGCTCAAGCTTAATTGCGTGTAATGATAATTGATCTGCAACAGATCCAATAAACATGCATGTTAATTACTCTTGATTAAGTCACCCGGTCTCTGGTCTCAAGAAGAAGAATTACTCGAGTCACCCTTATAATTTGGTGACGAGCGCCAAATGCTCAAGTCCGAACGAAATGATATGGACTAGTACAAATTAAAAGGCTAAGTAATGTAACCCTCTCTCTGCCATTAGTTACGCTCGAAATGATTCCGGCATATATGGACGAGGAAATAATGATACTAGAGCTAGCGTTCGTCTTCCATTGCTACTCTATCAAGACGCACGCAAGTGAATGAAACATACTCTATCGAGACGCACGCAAGTGAATCAAACATACTCTATCAAGACGCACGCAAGCGAATGAAACATCATTAAGAAAAGAAGCGCACCTCTATACAATATTCAACTGTTTTTATAAGAGAAACAATCGAATATTATGACATTTAGATTAAGATACAAAATCCTTCATCATTTCCTCCCTTACTATATAACCAAATGTAACTCTAACCCTATCCCACTTCCACCCCAACCCCGCTGCCTCCCAGGCTCCAACCCCGCCCGGCCCCGCCTCGTCGCTGGCGACGAACCCCTCCCACTATCTCCTCCTCTTTTCTCGTCAGAGCAGCTCCGCATGCCTCTCCCTACCATCCTCTATCCCCTCCACCACGCCGTGTCGTCCCCTTCCAACCTAATAACTAGTACCTTCCACCATGTACCGCCACCCTCCGACACCGCCCACCACCCTCCTACCCTCTGCCCGTTACCCCCACCATCGGGCCACCGCCCCCGGCCTCCCTCTATGCCCTGAGGGCACGGTGAACCCTAGGTGCGGGAGGGGGATTCTCTCCTCAAGTTCACCAGCAATGAGGAAGAAAGGGTTGCCAAAGAGGAGAAAGAAGGGGTCACCTGAGAATAAGGTGGAGGTGGCAGTGCATGAATCTTCGCGCACATCCAAAAGTGAGAAATCCAACTAATTTTTCCTTAAAAATCATTTAAGTGTTGTATAGTACTTTTGAAAAAAGAATATGCAATCAGAGAATGAAGATGAACAAAAGCAGGCTATTTATGAGAACAAGATCATTTTTGGTGGCTTGTAGTTGATATGCTATTTGTAGATGTAGTTATTTTGTTGCTTTGCTTTGTACGTGTAGTACTTCGAAAAAAGAATGTGCATTCAAGTTTTTTAGTACTAATTTGTACAACGCGTACGTACGCAAGAGTGATCCATGCCTTTGTATTCATGTTTCTATGCTTCGAAAAAAGAGTGTATGCTCCTATGTTTTTATTCATGCACGTACCCACGTAATAGACGCACGTACCTATGACCTCTTTTGTCAAGGACCAGTAACAAGCCAGCCCAGGTCTGGGTCGGCCCAATTCATGATATCTTAATTAGCAGCCGATTAATTGGTATAGGAAAATTAGCAGCCAATGAATGGCATCCAAAGATGAGATATTCATATAGCAAAGCTAGCATTGGAGGGATTTAGCATCCAGCAATAAAAAAAATTTACCAGTGGAGAATATATGTGGAGAAAATTAGCAGCCAATGAATGGCATCCAAAGATGAGATATTCATATAGCAAAGCTAGCATATGGTTTAAAACAAGACCTGGATCGATGAGATGACAATCAAAAGCAAGGAAAACGTTAGGTGCAGTAGGAGGATAGAATGGCGAGAATTAATTCTCTAGCAAATCAGATTAGCTTCAGCCTCTTCTGATCATGTCTGCCATGCACCTTCTCGTCCTGCCAAAACCACGAGCGCCACGCATGCATGCCCAAAACCTATCTGCAGGGATAGAGCGAGAAAACATTAATGTAGGAGTGAATAAAATGGCAACATTTGATTCGATCTCCAAGATTTGTTTGTGCCTAGCTCTATATACAAGCACCGGCAAAATTAAGGAGCATCCCAATAACACATCTAAGCATTAGAAATGGCTCTTGCCAAGAGCCCAAGAACAATATTATGGTTCTGCTCGTTGCTTTCATGGCGCTTATGATCATGTGTACCACTTTCCCATCCAGCCATGCAGCAGTTTCTGATCGTCTCAAACAGGGCGCCGCATGCCGTTTGGGACAATCAAGCAAATTAAGAAAACGATAATTTAGCTTGTCGTTTTTTCCAGAGAGAAAATTTTAGCTTGGCTTGGGACGACGTGCCCCGACTACTGCCTGCCAAATGCCAGGCCAGACTACCCCATCTGCTGCCGCCGCTGGACGTATCCCCAAAGCATCAGCATCACTATGGACGTATCCAAATGATTTCTTTTATTTTCTTTCTTTCTCTTTTATTGTTGAGAAAGATCATATCCAAATGATTTCGATCCACATCCATCCTACCTCTTGCATCTGAAGGATTGCGCGAAGGCTACGAAAGCAGAAAACAAAACTTTTCTACCGCGCACACAAGGACATCATGCTTAAGGAGGGATCATGGATCGTTACCACTAGACGCGCAGCGCAGCGGAAGAAGAGTTGGAGAAGCCGATCCAACCACACGCGTCGAGGTAGTAGTGGAAGTAGCCGATCGTCCCGAACAGATCGTCTCCTCCACGCGATCAACCACACCACGTGCAAGATCCAATCTGTAGATTGTTGATGCCGATCAACGCCGCAACAAGCAGCGCCTCCACCGGTATCCACACGTCCGGGGCTGGAACGCCGATTGCGAGTGTACCAGCACTCGCGTGCGGCTAGGGTTTGGCTCGGGAGGTGGCGGCTAGGGTTTGGCTCGGGATTACCGAAGCACGCATTCTCACCCCTCGCCTCCATATATAGACCTCCTCACTTGGACCTCGTGGACCGAGGCCCAATAGGAGTCTATCCGGATCTCTATCCGAATTGAGCCCACATCCGAATCACATTCGAATTAGTGTTCCAACCCGTTAAGTGTGCGACCAGTAGGTTCACGTATACTTGGCGCGACCGAAACGCCTTTCCGGTCACCCCGTTAATAGCGGCCTCTAGTAAGACATATTAACCCCAAAGTATACGTAAAGATCATATCGGCTGAACCTGTAATGTTCTCATGTACGAATCCCTTTGCCTCACGATATAGATTGAGCTCAAGGCGAGACCTGTGTCATCCTCTTAATAGCTCAATCACTCTCTCGATTCCGTGATGGATTATAAACTTATGATTGACTCCTCAATCACCTTGGCATGGCCATGCACTTTCATAATCCATTACATCGAGGGGCCCAGAGATATCTCTCCTGTAAGGAGGGACAAATTCTATCTTGATCATTCACATCCCACTACATGTTTCGTGGCAAACCCGAAGACTACTTTTATGACTACCCAGTTACGGAGTAGTGTTTAGTAGTCCCAAAATAAGCTACTACGCATGTTGGGAACCATGATGATCTCAAGTCTAAGGATTATACATAAACACTACTTGAGACAAACTGATGACACATGGAATCTCTGCAGTGTCTCATGGTGGGTCTATCCAACATATGTTCACTAACACATGTCCATATTATTGATTTGGTATCACCATACCATGATCCATGAGACATGATCATCAATCAATACATATGCTGATCTTTGAATCATATTTGTTCCTCATATGATATATGATCAAGGATTATTTAGAAATAGCAGCATTTTAGCATTAAGAGTCTCATGAATAAGTCACATACTCATTGATCAATAATGATAATGTCTGTTTCAAGGAACAAAGTAATGCATCATAAACATAGTATGTGATATATATAACATCTCCATGTTGCCTCTAGGGCATATCACTAACAGTCTCCCACTTGCACTAGAGTCAACCATGTAGGTGTCTAATACCCATTGCCCTAGTGTGAGCCTCATGCTTTGGCTGGGGAAGCGGCTTTGTCAACGGATATGCAATGTTCAAATCCGTTTGTACTTTGCATATCTTCACATCGCCTCTCTCCACAATCTCGCGGATGAGATGAAATCGCCGTAGAATGTGCTTGGACTTCTGGTGCGATCTAGGCTCCTTGGCTTGCGCAATGGCCCCACTATTGTCACAGTAGAGGTCCATTGGGTTGGAGGCACTAGTCATCACACCAAGCTCAGAAACCAATTTCTTAATCCAAACGACCTCTTTAGCGACTTGAGTGGCTGCTATGTACTCGGCTTCATTGTAGAATCAGCAACCGTCTCCCGCTTGGAACTCTTCCAACTCACCGCACCGCCATTCAGTGAACACAAATCCAGATTGCGATCTAAAATCATCTTTGTCGGTTTGGAAGCTAGCATCGGTGTAACCATTTACAACGAGCTCTTCCTCACCCCATACACAAGGAACACATCTTTAGTTCTTCTCAAGTACTTCAAGATGTTCTTTACGACAATCCAGTGACCTTCACTGGATCTCGACGGTATCTACTCGTAGCACTTAAAGCATACGAGACATCGGGCGTGTACAAAGCATGGCATACATAATGGACCCAATAGCGAAGCATATGGAATCGCATTCATTTTATCCCGCTCATCGGTGTACTAGGACACCGATTCTTGCTAAGATTTATACCATGTGACATAGGTAGAAAGCCTTTCTTGGAATCCTGCATGTTGAACCTTTTCAACACCTTGTCAATGTACGTATCTTGGCTTAATCCAATTAGCCTTTTGATCTATCTCTATAGATCTTGATGCCTGAATATATGCCGCCTCTCTAAGTCTTTCATAGAGAAACTATTTTTCAATGAAGACTTAACAGATTCGAGCATAGGAATGTCATTTCCGATCGGTAATATGTCATCCACATATAAGACCAGAAATACGAGTGCGCTCCCACTAGCCTTTTGTAAACACAAGGCTCTTCTTCGTTCTTGATGAAACCAAACCCTTTGATTACTTCATCAAAACGAATGTTCCAACTCCGAGATGCTGCTTTAATCCATAAATGGATCTTTGCAGCTTGCATATCTTTCCAACGATTGCGGATCGATAAAACCCGTGGGCTGTGTCATGTACACATCCTCACTCAGATTTCCATTAAGGAAAGCTGTTTTGACATCCATTTGCCATATTTCATAGTCGAAATAAGCGAGAATCGCTAGAATGATCCGAATAGACTTTAGCATTGCGACGGGCAAAAAGTTTCATCATAATCAACACCTTGAATTTGTTTGAAACCTTTGGCCTGTCGCGCGCTTTATAGATGTGAACATTTCCATCTATGTCTATCTTTTCTTGAAAACCCATTTGCACTCAATGGTTTTAACACCATCAGTGGATCAACCAAGTTCCAAACTTGATTCTCGTGCATGGATTCAATTTGGATCTCATGGCTTCAAGCCATTTCTCGAGTCCGGTCCCACCATCGCTTCTTCATAGGTCTTAGGCTCATCGTTGTCTAACAACAATATGTCCCGTTGTTGAGTAGTCAAGAACATGTACCTCTCGGTGCACGACGTGACCTCTCGACCTCGTGGTGCGGTGTTTCCACAACAGGTTCTTCAACCGTTTGTTCATCTGTTGTGGTTACAGAGGAGCTGAAATATTTTCAGGTGTTTCTCGAATTTCTTCAAGTTGCACCATGCTCCCACTATCCTTCTTGAGAGAAACTCTTTCTCTAAGAAGACACCATGCCAAGCGACAAACACTTTGCCTTCTTCTTGATTATAGAAGTAATATCCTTTTGTTTCCTTAGGATACCCGATAAAGAAGCATTTATCAGATTTAGGAGTGAGCTTATCAGATTGTAAACGTTTTACATAAGCCTCACATCCCCAAATCTTAAGAAAGGACAAGCTAGGACGTTGTCCTGTCCACATCTCATATGGTGTCTTTTCTACTGATTTTGATGGAACCTCGTTTAGTGTGAAAGCGGTGTTTCAAGAGCGTACCCCAAAAAGACAACGGAAGATCACTTTGGCTCATCATGGAGCGCACCATATCTAATAAGGTGCGATTTCTCCGTTCAGATACCCCATTCCATTGAGGTGTTCTGGCGAGTCAATTGTGGAACAATTCCACAATCCTTGGATGATTGCCAAACTCATGGCTCAAATACTCGCCTCCACGATCGGATCGTAGAAACTTGATTGTCTTGCCTAAATGATTTTGCACTTCATTTTGGAATTCTTTGAACTTTTCAAAGGATTCAGACTTATGCTTCATCGTAGATATACCCATATCTACTAAAGTCATCGATAAAAGTTATGAAGTACTGAAAACCACCTCTGGTGTTGAGCTCATTGGTCCACATACATCGAATGTACGAGTGCCAACAAGTCACTTGCCGTTCACCTTGACCGGTGAAAGGTGCCTTTGTCATCTTGCCAAGTAAACAAGATTCGCATGTGTCAAATGATTCAAAATCAAATGAGTGCAGAATACCATCTCTATGGAGCTTCTCCATGCGTTTCTCATTTATGTGACCTAGCGGCGATGCCAAATAAGCGTGGGATTCAAATCATTCGACGTTGCCTCTTTGCATTAATGTTATAGACCGGTGACTTTTCAAGAGTAAGAACATATAACCCATTCACCAATGGAGTATGACAATAGAACATATCTTTGAAATAAAGAGAACAACCATTGTTCATAGATCTAAAGTCATAACCTTCGCTTGCAAACATGAAGCGAAATAATGTTCTTGGAAAGAGATGGAACACAATAACAATTATTCAATTCCAAAACTAATCCTGAAGGTAAAGACAATGGCATGGTGCCAGCAGCCACCGCAACAACTTTTGCTCCATTGCCAACGCGAAGATCCACTTCGCTCCTCCTCAAACTTCTACTTCTTCTTAGCCCCTGCAATGATTTGCAAATGTGAGCAAGCGATCCGTATCAAATACCCAAGAATCGGTGGATGAAGTAGCAAGATTGATCTCTATAACATTTATACAGGTGGAAGTCGTACTTCCTTCTTCTTCTCAAAATCCTCCAAGTACTTTGGGCGTTCCTTTTCCAATATCCGATTGCTTACGGTGGTAACAGTTTGCATCGAGCAGCACTCCTTCTTGACTTGCTTGGCCTTAGAACCGCTCGCGATCTCATCGGAGCTAACTTTCTTTGACCGCGCCTTTCTTGATATTGGGCTTTCCTTACCTTTCGCATCATCATCACATGATTGCTGCTTTTCTTAATGCTTTCTCGGCGCTTTTAGCATCCCATGCAACTCACCAACGTCTTGTCCATGTTGTTCATGTGATAGTTCAAGATGAATGGCTCAAAGCTCGGGAGCGATCGGAGAATCACATCGTAGCCAACTCTTGGCTAAGGGAAAACCAAGCTTTTCCGGACTCTCAATGTAGCCAATCATCTTAATCACATGAGGGTGACGGATTCCCATTCGCAAGCTTGCACGCAAACAAGGACTTTGAAGTGTTGAACCTCTCACCCTTGCTTGGTTCTCAAACATACCACGCAACCCCACAATGATATTGTAGGCATCTGTGTTCTCACATTGCTTCGAAGCTCAGAGGACATTGTGGCAAGCATGAGACAGCTCACATCAAGGCAATCATTCGTTTGCTTCTCATAAGCTCTCCGTGCGGCCGCGATGGCATTATCGTGCAAGTCATCGGGATAAGGAGACTCAAGGACATACTCCTTGCGCTCTTGCTTGAGAACAATTCTCAAGTTGCGATACCAATCCATAAAGTTTGTTCCATTGAGTTTTCTTTCTCAAGAATAGATCGCAAATTAAAAGTATCTTTGGATGCAAGTTAGTGACATGATCTACAACACAAGAATATGCAAAGTTTAGCACTATGTTTATGTTCATCTTTTATTAAACTATTTAACAAAAGACTCCCACTATATGTTTTGCAACAAAACTCCCTCTAAGTTACATAGTGGGTCAAGATCCTCATTTCACTAATTCCTAGTGAGCTTTGGCATCACGGCTAGAAAACTAGTGACATGGGTAAGCAACACCTTGCTAATCACATCCCTATGTGACTCTTGCTTGTTGGGTGACATTAGTATGCCCCGGCCCCAACCTATGCCCCAAGGTCCAAAACTGTTTTGATAACCTTGTTAAGTAAACCAAATGCTTCCGCATGTAGACGTCCGACATCTACCCCAAATAATGATGATAACCGACGGCACTCTACTTTGGTAGACCTACCATACGGTGATCATTATCTTTTGGTGCAACATATGGAAGGGCATAAACACCTAATTTTTATGAGGGATTCTATCCTACCAAAGCAACATATCATATATATCATTGCACAAGAATAAGATAGATAACATCACAGATAAACACATTTAACTGTGAAATAGTATGGCCCAAAAGGTGATATCCATCTCCATGTAGGCGTAGATGATCTCCATCCTCCACATCACTCCTTTAGGCCACCATGCTTGAAAGCCTGTAATCTCAAAACTAGGCTACTACCTATAATAGCTAGAAATTGAAGATTACAAAGATAGATTCAAGCATTAAGGTCGACACGCAGGTCGTTAAATACAATATAGACAGCTAACAATAGCTGAAATAATCATGACACGCAGGCCATGAACGAATGTTACATGCATCACATACATCTCATACATTCCAATAAGATATAGGGCCATACTATTCACACCATTCCCTGCAAAAACAAGTTAGACGTAGAATCGCATTCTACCTAACGATGTGAACCCATGACGCTATACAAGGGGGGTACACACGGTGGTCCGAGAAATCTACAGATCCGATCTATGAAATCGCAATGGAAAAACTATTCGGCACAACCACCTTATGCCGATCCGAGACATTCTCTAGGACACTAGTTTTTCCACTGGGCCGAGGCCATCAGATCCATAACCTACTAGTATTCGACATAACCACCTTATACCGATCCGAGACATTCTCTAGGACACTAGTTTTTCCATTGGCCCAAGGCTATCAGATTCATATCCTACTAGTATTCGACATAACCACCTTATGCCGATCCGAGACAATCTCTAGGGCACTAGTAGTGATACAATCTGCGCCTCATCTAACCCCTATTCACCGATTGATCTCATCAACCCGTGCTACCACCGATTCATCACATGAACCGACTGATCTAGACTGTAATAGATCCAATCTACTACCGCATATCAACATATGCGCAGATCCAGATCGCAAACTAAGCAAGATGGCTCTGATACCACTGAAGGATTGCGCGAAGGCTACGAAACCAGAAAACAAAACTTTTCTACCGCGCACACAAGGACATCATGCTTAAGGAGGGATCATGGATCGTTACCACTAGACGCGCAGCGCAGCGGAAGAAGAGTTGGAGAAGCCGATCCAACCACGCGCGTCGAGGTAGTAGTGGAAGTAGCCGATCGTCCCGAACAGATCGTCTCCTCCATGCGATCAACCACACCACGTGCAAGATCCAATCTGTAGATTGTTGATGCCGATCAACGCCGCAACAAGCAGCGCCTCCACCGGTATCCACACGTCCGGGGCTGGAACGCCGATCGCGAGTGTACCGAAGACTCGCGTGCGGCTAGGGTTTGGCTCGGGAGGTGGCGGCTAGGGTTTGGCTCGGGATTAACGAGCACGCATCCTCGGCCCTCGCCTCCATATATAGACCTCCTCACTTGGGCCTCGTGGACCGAGGCCCAATAGGAGTCTATCCGGATCTCTATCCGAATTGAGCCCACATCCGAATCACATTCAATTAGTGTTCCAACCCGTTAAGTGTGCGACCTGTAGGTTCACGTATACTTGGTCGCGACCGGAAACGCCTTTCCGGTCACCCTGTAATAGCGGCCTCTAGTAAGACATATTAACCCCAAAGTATACGTAAAGATCATATCGGCTGAACTGTAATGTTCTCATGTACGAATCCCTTTGCCTCACGATATAGATTGAGCTCAAGGCGAGACTGTGTCATCCTCTTAATAGCTCAATCACTCTCTCGATTCCGTGATGGATTATAAACTTATGATTGACTCCTCAATCACCTTGGCATGGCCATGCACTTTCATAATCCATTACATCGAGGGCCGGAGATATCTCTCCTGTAGGAGGGACAAATTCTATCTTGATCATTCACATCCCACTACATGTTTCATGGCAAACTCGAAGACTACTTTTATGACTACCCGATTCACGGAGTAGTGTTTAGTAGTCCCAAAATAAGCTACTACGCATGTTGGGAACCATGATGATCTCAAGTCTAAGGATTCTACATAAACACTACTTGAGACCAACTGATGACACATGGAATCTCTGCAGTGTCTCATGGTGGGTCTATCCAACATATGTTCACTAACACATGTCCATATTATTGATTTGGTATCACCATACCATGATCCATGAGACATGATCATCAATCAATACATATGCTGATCTTTGAATCATATTTGTTCCTCATATGATATATGATCAGGGATCATTTAGAAATAGCAATATTTTAGCATTAAGAGTCTCATGAATAAGTCACATACTCATTGATCAATAATGATAATGTCTATTTCAAGGAACAAAGTAATGCATCATAAACATAGTATGTGATATATATAACATCTCCATGTTGCCTTTAGGGCATATCACTAACAGGATCTATATTATATCTTGTGTAATACTCCCTACGTTCGGAATTACTTGACGTTTTAGCTGGTATCATACAGAACAAGGAGTCTTTAATTGTTTCAAGGTCGAACCTGTTTACCCCTCGTAAATACGCTTACCTGTACTACACCCGCCCTATCCTTCAATAGTCGGCTGCTGGTGCGCTAGAGCTCGGCCTCAGTTGGCATATCCAAGGTTCCATGACGAAGGGCTTTGTACATTTGATGAGAAAATTGGGTGTTTTCCCCGTCATTTACGAAGCTGCTAAAAGCAACAAGTGTAACACGTGCCATAGGGATACTAAAGATGAAGCCAATCCCATCTGTTACTAAAGAAGTCACACAAACTTTTTATGATCGAGAAAGTTCTTCCTGCTATTCGAGCTAAGTGGCCCAGGGAAAGATGCTTCAAAGCCAATATTCATCCAACAAGACAATGCTCGGCCTCACATTGACCCTAGAGACCCAATATTTTGTGAAGCTGCTACACGGGATGGCGTCAACATTTAGTTAATTCATCAACATTCAGAATTGAGGGAGAAGAGGGTGGAAAATCTTAAAACCTGTGTTAGGAAGGGTTTCGGGTCCTTTTACTGTTGGAATTGGATTAGAACTCGTGGGCTGTCGTGCAGCGTCAGCAAAACTTCATCTCGGTACGAGTCCCTCCACGCCTCTCGCGCAACAAGTAGTCGTGACTCATCAACAGCGGCACCAGCGCAATAAAAGAATACGATATGTTGTTTTATCTCTCGTGTTCATGCTGGTCAATTTTGCTGAAAAAGGCGCAGCAAGGGGCGATACGTCAGGAATCTTGATGCTAGCCTCGGCCTGCTTCTTGTCTACTATGTTGGTTTCATGTTAGTGCTATAGTTTTCTCTCCGCATATCACGTCAAGCAATAGCGGGCAATGTTCTTCTGCATGTGTGGAGGTGAGGTCTTTAACCAACTACAGCAAGTCAAGTCCATCACGTGAGGACCAGAAAACTTCAGAAGGTGGTGCTACTATTTGGTACCTAAATCTGTCCAGATCCTCTAAAAATGGTACTCTGTCCAGATGAAACATTACGGATACGAACATCCATTTTTCTCTACCAACATTTCTTTCTGTGATGGTCATATTTCACAGCTGCATAACTACATGCATGACCAAGACGGTGGCACTGCAGATCACTACCTCTTGTGTTCTTCCTAGGTACAACATGCAGAATCTTGCATGCTACAACTCTGCTAAATTCAGTAAAAATCATGCAAGATAGGTATACTAATTAACTAAATAAACAAGCAACAGTACTGTAACACCACATCATGCTTAACATGCTGGACAAAAGAAACAATGTCAAGTTTGTACACGTAATGGAAATCCATGCTACATTATTACTATGGAGAAGAAAGGAAACCAAAGCACAGTGTCATATGTAGATTGATCTAGTAATGATTAGGGCTTTGCATTGCCTGTGCAGAGGCAAAGTAATCCTTCTTGATGTCCTTCAGCTTTGTAACCACGTTGTTCATTGCCATCCTTTGCTCAGGTGAGTCACTTGAATACATCAGACCCAGCTCGAATATCGACAAGAGAAAGTTGTTGCTTGTGCTAGTTGAACAAGATCCCAATGAAGTGTTGGCCTGGTGGTCAAAGCAAAGATGTATGTCTTCATCTTGCAGTAGTTTGTCGTCCACAACATCAATGAGCTTCTCTGGGAATGCTTGACAAACCCACTGCCTAAGGCTCAATTCTCCTACGAACATGGGATCCGTCGGCCTCTTCCTGGTAAAGACTTCGAGTAGCATGATTCCAAAGCTAAACACATCGCTCTTTCGTGATGCTTTTCCCATGAACGCATACTCTGTTCAAGAAAATTTCGAGTGAAAAATATTTGTTAATAAAGAAACGAACACTATGTATCTTACAAAAGAACCTGCTCAATATGTTTAGTGCAGGTACCTGGTGCCATGTACCCAATTGTCCCTGGCATGCTTGCTGAAACCATGGAGTTGTCATCGCCTAACAGTAATTTTGCAATGCCAAAGTCTGCCACATGCGCAGTCATCTCCTCATCGAATAGCACATTGCTAGGCTTCAGGTCACAGTGCAGGACAACCTCATAGTGCCCATGATGAAGATACTCCAAAGCCATTGACACATCAAGCATGATGTCCAACCTTTTTTGGAATGATCCCACGCAAGGATTGCGTTCAGTGTGAAGGTATGACTCCAAGCTACCATTCGGCATGTACTGAAGCAGCAGTGCTCTGAAATTCAAGTTGGAACAAGTGTTCAATATCTTTATCAAGTTGCGATGCCTAGCCATCCGCAACACTTGACACTCGGCATCAAAGCTCCTCATAGCTTCTTTCGAATTGCATGTGGAGGACTTTTCTGCGACCACCAAACCATCATCCGATTGGCCCTTGAAAACTTTGCCGAAACTTCCAACCCCAACGTGTTATTGTCGCTGAAATTATCGGTGGCGCGGACAATCTCGTGGTAGGATACTAACCTATGGTTCATCGCACCAGCCATAACGGTGGCGAAAATCCTAGACGAGGAGCACCACACAGGCCGACATTCCCCATCAAAGATTGCAAGGTGAGGTTTGAGAAAACACCTCCATTTGGTAATTGACCTTTTAGCTTATTGAAGGAGAGATTCAAACTAGTAAGATAGGTGAAGTTGGTGAAGTACTTGGGTATAGTACCCGAAAGATTGTTAGAAGATAGGTCTAATGTTGCTAAGTTGGTTAACCGACCAAAAGAGTCTGGGATTAAATCCTCGAATGAGTTGTGTGACAGATTTAGGTAGGTTAGCATCACAAGCTGTCCAAATGAACTTGGGAGGCTACCAACCAAGAGGATAGAAGACAGATCTATTGCGTCAATGTGTTCCAAGTGGCTGAGATCAGAAGGCAATGCGCCGGTTAGGGAGCTATGTGACAGATCTAGTTGGATAAGGCTATTAAGATGAAACAAGCTTGCTGGTATAGTAGAAGATAGATGGTTATAAGATAGCGACATGTACTCTAACATGGTGCGGTTAGCTATGCCGTCTGGTATAGAGCCAGAGAAATTGTTATCGTTGAGGAGCAACATTACAGTTCTACTTAGCATACAAATTTGTGCCGGGATTGGGCCAATCATGTTATTTCTGGAGAGATAAAGTACCTGGAGGTTCTCCAACATCATGATGGATTCTGGGATTTGTTTCGTTAGTTGGTTGTTTGCGAAGCTTATCTTGCTGAGATCACTTAGATTTGATAGTGTAGCTGGAAGCCCACCGGTTAACTTGTTGTTGCTTCCCGTAAATTCTAACAGATTTCGAGAGAGGTTTCCAACGTAGCTGGGGATACTCCCAGTGAAAGAATTAGTGGATATGCCAAGGACTCGAAGTTGTCTACAATTGCAAAGGCTGGCCAAGAAGTCAAGATCCCCTTGGAGGTGATTCATTTCAATAGCAAGTATCGAAAGAGGTCTGATGTTTCCAAGTGTTGACAGTACTGATCCAGTGAGCAGGTTCGAATCCAATGCCAGGAAATTCAATTCCGATAGGTTTCCAATAAAGGCAGGAAAGGAACCCGTTAGTTGATTAGATGAAAGATGTAGAAAGGTGAGTTGACTCATTGTTCCTAGTTCCACGGGTATCTGCCCACTTAGGTTGGAGAATGAGATGTCAAGCACAATGAGCTTGGTGAGATTGTTGAGCACAGCTGGGATAGGTTCGACGATGCTATTTCCGCCTATAGAAAGCGCAATGAGTTGTGACAGCTTGGCCAGCCATGTCGGCACCACATCCACGAAGAGATTCCTCCCAATTGAAAGTATCTGAAGGTGCTGGCATGTTGCAAGGCCCGATGGAATTTGACCCGTGAATTTGTTCCAGGCGAGATAGATTGTTTGCAGCATGGGGAGGCTAAAGCTTTTGTTGCTGGGTATAGGCCCGGTTAGGTTGTTGTTGAAGATCGCTAGGCTTTCAAGGCTAGACATGTTGAAGATGGATGGAGGCACTGGACCGGAGAGCTGGTTATACCGCAAGTCAAGGACACGAAGCAGGAGCAAGGAGCCAATACCAGGTGGTAGTGACCCGGACAGACTGTTGTTTCTAAAGAATGTGTGGCTCAGTGAAGGCGTGCTTTCGACTGAAAAATTTGGTACAGGGCCGCTCATGTAGTTTTCTTCCAAAGATACGAACCTAAGGCTATGCAGCTTCTGCAGCTCCGGTGGGATTTGCCCCGAGAGGTGGTTGTGATTAAGGGCAACAACCTGGACTCTCGTGAGGTTTCCTATGGCAGCAGACGGGATGGTATATGATAAAGCGTTGTGGCCAAGATCAAGAACTCTTAGGCGAGCCAATCTTCCAAGATCAGCTGGGATGGAGCCCGTGAGGTTTGTGTTTGAGAGGTTGAGGATATGGAGGAAAGAGAGGTTACCGAGGTGGGAGCGAGCTCTCCATGGAGGGGCACGTTGGTAATGCGGAGCGGTGACACGCGGCGCCGCTGCAGCCGCAAGACACGCCGACCCAACCTGCGAAGGACTTGTTACTAACCCAGCTATTTTGAAGGATGCCGAGGATCGGAGAGCTGGGCTTTGAAAGCCAGCACAAGGCGAGATCGTCGGTGGTGTTCTTGATGGAGAACCGGAAGGAAGAAGAAGCGCGAAGCATCTGCTTTGCCGCCCGCCGTCGCGAAGCACTAGTAGTTGTAGGAGGCCGACAATGAATGGAAGCCAGCCCATGATCTTTCTTCTTTTGGCCTAGTAATACATGAGGTACATGTTGAAGTATAAGTGAATTGCCCATCTTTCCTCATCAGCTTAAGCTTTTGAGTGAACTGGTTGGTGCATGAAACTCAATATGGTATCAGAGCCAAGAGGTCTCGAGTTCAAGACCTGGCTGACGCAATTAAAAAAGATTAATTGCAGTCCACTTCTATTCCACGTATTAGGCCTAAGAGAGCCTACACGTGAGGGGGAGTGTTGAAGTATAAGTGAATTGCCCATCTTTCCTCATCAGCTTAAGCTTTTGAGTGAACTGGTTGGTGCATGAAACTCAATAGTACACTTGCGTTCTACATCTCCTCTTATACACTCAACCGACCCGATCGAACACGGCTCTCGGGTACCCCTACATCATGAGTGGGAACAAACCCACCAATTATCTAGTACCCCTATTTTCTTGTTGGCTTGATTGAGAAGATTGAGTCGACTGAGAGTAGACCAAGTAGACTGAGAGTGATGTAACTGTACTCTTCCAAAGTATGCATGCACCTATGTTGCAGAAATTAAGGAGAGATGGATTTGGACATCGTATCATTCGACAGTCTTAACTCAAGCCCACATATCATTCACACTAATTAATGTCGGGAAAGGGGCAGTCACTGCAACACGGTTGGGGGATTTAAAGGCATTTTCTTACAAATATTTTAAGAAAACACCTTAGTTACCTCTTCATTTTAGGGGCTTTTCAGAAACGCCTAAATTACTCAAAGCATTTTAGGCCTAAAAAACAACTTTTGAAGGTGATTTTTCAAAATACCTCAAAAGAATCCTGCATGTGGACATGAAAAGACCTACTTCAGTCTATAGGATGGAGAGATTGAGAGAGTGCTATACCACGGGTGTTCACTCACTATACTAGCATAAGCTATATAATGGGTATTATAAGTATATAATATAGACAAGCATCTTAATAATGAAAGAAAGAGATGATGATAATATAAATGTAAAACATAATATTATATTATGTTTACTGTTTTGCTATATTACTTGCTGTATCTTGGGCTCATTCTTGATTTATTATTATTTTTAGGTGATCGTTAAAGGCAACATGCATGAGATGTGAGTAGCACATACACATCACATGTAAGCAATAATTTAATTATCATCTTTAGATATCATATTTAAATTTAATGGTTTGGTTAGCTAGTTGTAATTTAGTTAATGGACTTTGATAGAGGTACTTATTAGTATGTGGAACATGGTTGGTTCCAAGAATTCATGATAGTTGAGGACCTAATGCGGTTATTAATTGATGAAGTCGTTCCTAGCTGCTTATGTAAGATAGATGCTTTTGGGCGCATGGTTTCGGATGTTCTTAGGCATGAGGTCCCAAGCGTTCTCAAGCATAAGGCCCCAAGCATATGTGTGATATATTTATTCTTGTTCATGATATCTTGTTACTAGTATTGTTGGATAGCTCCTGGTAGTGATAAAACAAAGGAAAGTGCTGCTAAATTTTGTAGTAATAATGGTTTAAATTTAAAGTGATGAAGAATAGTAGTGGCATTCCAAGCTCCTTGTTGGCCCAGGGTTTACAGTTAATTAGCACAATTTATTTTGAGATCTATCTTCCCTTTGTGAAAAATGCAATTGGGAGGTGAACCCTTTAGCACATTTACACATTCTCAACTTAGGAGGTGAACCCTTTAGCAAATTTGCACATTCTCAACTTTTTAATTATAGGTAGTGCAACTTATATTTTTTTTAATTTAATATATCTCTATGTTAGCTATCAAATATAAGCCTTTAAATTAAGGTACACTGAATTAAAGGTTAGATTTTTTCTATTTTTGTGAACATTATTTCAAATTCTTATATCTCTAAGCCAATTATCAAATCTAACCCTTTAAAATTAGATTCCACCAAATAAAGGACAGATGTTTTTGTTTTTCGTTCAAATTTCTAGCACATTTTTTTAACGGCTATAAATCACCTATCATCAGCACTTTTATTTTATTATATAACTAGCCAAATTTTCCTCACAATTATATGGCTAGATATTATAATACATATTTTATATTTAAATATAGAGTTGTATATAGTAAACAACTCTAACACTTTTGATAAAAATATAGTTGTACTCCTTATATAATTGTAACATTTATCTTATCTATATCTGATTAATCTAAACCACCATAACTTAGACCCACCAAAATTAATGATGTAGATCTTTCTTTTCTCCTTCGAGCAAACGTGATAGCTTCTTTTTGTATCATTTGAATAACTAGCTTAAGTGCCCATGCAATTGTGCGGGTACTTTGTAATATAATTCACTAATCATGTCAATACGACAAGTAACCAAGAAATCTTCAAATTACGTAGGGAACCAACCAAATGTGGAATAGTAGATCCCAACCGATTTTAGCACCAACAATTATTATATGTCCTCACCAATTTGTCCTGACTTCAGCCAAATTACGTCTTTCTAAAAAAAATCAATTCTACATGGCTTGTTTTTGCTAAACTTTTAAGCACTGTAAACCAACCATTTTACAACTAATGATTCTAGTTCAATTACAATTAGGTTCTTAAAAATTGAGGGTCTATCAGCTTTGAACATCCTATGGGCTATCACTACAATTTTCAATAAGTATACAAGCAAAATGACATGATGCGGTCCGATTAAATATCTTTGCATTACTGGGTGTTTGACCGCGGATATATAAAGTTGCAGCTAGTATCAAATTGTTTGCTTGTTAAGTGGGATTAGCCTACTTATCGGTAGGGATGGCAATCGGACGTGGCAGGTACAGATAGTGCTTGCCTATATTCATGCTCACGACCCCCAATTTACCTCATGGCATACTCGCGAAGGACGACAGGCCCGCGGGCATGCCCGTATACCTGCGAACAATGCATCACATATCCAAATTCACACATGAACTATCAACTAATGAAATACAAATTCACCCTCAATAGTCAACTAAAAGTATATCAACTCATAAAAGGAGAGGCCTACTCAACTGAAAGTATGTCAATTAATGAACCAAAAGAACAAAAGAAGATGCCTACTTAATTCAAATCAACTTAAAATGCAGGGCCGGTCCTGAGATTTTAGAGGCCCGGGGCGAAACTAGAAATAGAGGCCCTACTATAAATATCTAAATATAACATACACACACACACACAAACACACACACACACACACACACACATATATATATATATATATATATATATATATATATATATATATATATATATATATATATATATATATATATATATATATATATATATATATATATATATAATTTTACCAACAAACTCTTAAAATGCGTTATGTATTAAAGGAAAAATACATATCAAAGAGTTTATAGATATTACCTTAAAAATTTCTTCTAACATTTCCTCTTTTTTCTTTTTTCACTGCCGGATGCATATTTTCTAGATGACATGGTACTGAAAATTTAAAAAACAATACTATAATTAGTAACTACAAAGCACTAATTATTGGTTAAAAAATTCCTAATATGCAAACTATAGTCTACAGTAGATGTGGACCTGCTCGTGCTGTCGACTGTCGTGCAGCTCCGTTGCCTTCACGCCTTGTTTTGTACGCAGTACGCGCCTGCAAATCTCAAATCTGCAATCAAATGAATCAATCATACGGTCAATCCAAATATCCAATCGGTCATGCCATATTGACATTGCATGCAGGCCATGCAAAGCGCCAAAGCGGATGAGCGAATAGCGATCGGCGAAAAGTGGTTGCGCCGTTGCGCGTCGGCCGCTGGGCGCTGGCGCTCGGCGATGGCTTGGTCGCTTCGCTTACCGGCTGGGGGATGTAGCGGCGTAGCGCGACGGCCAATCTCGGCGACGGCCAATCTCGGCGGCTCGGCCGCGCAGACGGGCAGACGGGCGACGGCCAATCTCGGCCGCGCAGACGGGCAGATGGGCGACGACCAATCTCGGCGGCGCCGCGTGATTGCGTGAATTCCCTACGGCCCTAGACAAAAAGGAGACCTGAAGATGAGAAGTCGCCAAGACCAACCGATAGCCGGATCCGGATAGTATACATATACAATGTATACACGTATATGCGGCCCCTGGGTGTTGGGGGCCAGGGCGGCCGCCCCGCTCGCCCCCCAGGGCCTGTTAAAATGATAGGGTTTTAGTGGTAATGTTGACTGTTGGCACACCTGTCAGTGTATGTCATGGATAAACGGGCGGAACAGATAAGGATGAAGCTCACCCATGCCTATGCCCATTTACCCGACGGTCTAAGAATTTTCCTTATTTTTATGCTGTAGGCAAAGAAAATATTGCATACTTAGTTTTATTAGAGTAATTACTTACAGACAGGCATAATTGCCATCCTTACTTGTAGCCTTATCGGTGTTGCAAATGCTAGCTTGCATGCCTCGTACCGTCCAAAGTCAGAGGACACATGTGTCAGCCGCATACGTGCAGGACATGGCGACGAATTCCGGCGCGTTTCTTTGAATACGGCGCGAAAGTAGTCTCTCTTGTAGGGCGAAAGTATTGACGTCTGACACGGAATGCGCTCCCACACCACGGAGCCTACAGTCGCCTCACCCATCATACAAATGCAGAAATACTCCACTTAAATATAAAGTTGAACAGATATTGAACTTTCGGTGGTGGAAGAACCATGCAATTCGCCTCAGTCTGCACGATTAGCACTGCAGTTCATACCCTGTTGTCGAGTTGGTCAAGAATTGGGTTGATGGTTACTACTCGATAGCTGTGGATTTTTTTCGGTAGTGTCGATCACAAGTAAACTATAGTATCAAAGTCGAACCAACGAGCGAACGACTTACAATTAAGCTTCATGAAGAGCAAAAGGCGTTGTAGGATTGATGCAGTGCAGGAGCGGTCACGTAAATACGCTGCCTAGAAACCTTATTGCCACCCCGTGCAGGTACTCTCTGCAGCAATGATTCAGAGATAGCCACTCTCCCTCCTTCCAGTGCATGCCGGGAAGAAAGGTTGGCGAAGTTCAGACGGCACAGTACAAAAGCACAAGATCACAGAGAAGAAGGAAATGGAGGCAGTGAGATTCTCAGCTATACACTTTGGACGTCTCCAGATATTAAACTGATTGGCCTGAAGTCCAAAGGTTGGGAAGCTCCTTTATTTTTCAACAGTAAGACAATTAAAGATGTATTTAGCCTGTGGAAACCGCAATGATCCGTGGAAACGAATGCATGTATACTAACCATGATGTCTTGTTTGATGATAGGCCATTCTTTTTGATAGAATAACCCCTTGAATCCATCTGGACCCGGGACCTTCTCAGCCGGTAGTGCTTTGATTGCTTGATATCAAAATCCATCTGGACCATTCTTTTTTATATCAAAATCGAATTATATTTCTAAATATGCAAATCTATAGTAGACTTTTTAATTTAATTATGTAATTTGAGTACACTTATTAATGTTATATTGAATTAAAGTTGATTTTTAAAACTTATTTAATTATTTTTAATAAAATAATGATCTAAAATTGCAATATGTCAAAGATAATACTTTCTTCTTAGGACAACATGTAAAAAACAAAACAAAACAAATTAAACTAGTGCAATTTAAACTAATATCAAATTTTATATGCTAATATAGTTTGTTGTCAGGATCATGATCCCACTGCGATCCTATCTTGATTCTGATTCTAATTTTATCAAATTTTATATGCCACCTGATTCTAATCTTGATGCTAATATAATATCAAATTTTATATGCTACCTGATTCTGATTCATTAAGGCGTAGAAAACTCATGCATGCCATTCAACAATACATAATACATTAATATGTCATCTAAAAGAATACGTACGTACCAGCCCATGTTCTCAACGTTTCACGCTATGGAACACGATGAAGATTGGGGATGAGCCAACCCGTGCAGCTTGGGTTTTTTTTTTAAAAAAAAAGAGGTAGTGTGTGGGTTTTTAAAAACTCTAAAAATATTGTTAGAGTACAATGTATTTGGTAGGTTAGAGTCCACGGGGATTACAATTCCTTGTACCATCTTGCCCCCCAAGTCTTGTACCTCTATATATACCGTCCGAGAGGCTCAATACAAAACATCCAATTCCACCCAACTCTATCTTCTATCATGGTATCAGACGCCTAGGTTTAGATCCTAACCCTAGCCGCCGCTCGCTTCCGCACCGCACGCCCCCGGGGAGCTCTATCTCCGCCGGGGGCAGCGCCATCGTTTAGGCGGCGGATCCTATTGATCCGGCCGCCATCGTCGTCGTCGTCGTCAAGCAGCAGATCGGGCCTCCTCATTGCAGTCCACCGGTCACCACCCGCTGCCTCTTCTCGGCCGCTGCTAACCCCGGGCAGCCGCCGCCTACTCCCACTTTGATGACTCCTCTGGTGGATCATTGTTTGGAGCTCCTCGCCTAGGAGCCGCCGCGATCGCGTCGCCCCTGCGATGCCGCCGCTCGGATCTGGGAGCGCGCTCGTCGCGTCGTTCCGCTGGGAGCGCCGCTGGATCCGCCCACCCGCCGCCTCCTCGGACGCGCGCCGCGGCGGGGCTGCTCGCTTTCCCGCCGCGCAACGCGTCCGATCGACGCCGCCCCGTCCCCAACGCCGCTTGGATCCCGCCTCGCCCCTTCGCCGCCCTGGCCTCCCCGCGCTAGATCGGGTCGAATCCGGCCAGCCGCCGCCGACCCTCCCCACCGCCGCCGCCTACTCCTCCTCCCCCGCAACGCGTCCGATCGACGCCGCCCCGTCCCCAACACCGCCGCCTCCACGCCATCTTGGCCGGCCGCCTCTCGGCCCGCCGCCTCTCTGCCTCCTTCCCCAACGGCACCATCCGCCGCCGCCTCCCTGCTGCCTCCTTCCCCAACGGAACCATCCGCCACCGAGGGGGCGCGGGCGTGGGAGGAGTCGGCGGAGGGAGGAGACCAGAGGGCGGAGCGGCCGATGGGAAGGGGGATGCGATGGGCTTGGGTTGGTTTGGGCAGTGGTCGGTTTGGGCAGCTGCCTGGAGATGAGTCCCCTTTTGACCAAGATGCAGGATTTTTGACCGCCTGGTGAATTGCACATGGATGATTCTACTGCTGCTGTTGTATCTTTTCTTTTTTCCCGATCACTGATCGGGGTTGAGTCGCCCACCGCCCGTCGACCTCGCACGTATCTACTCCGACATCGGCGTCGACTACACCGGCCTCTACCTCTTGTCGTGCGGCGGGCGGTGCACGCGATGTTGAGGGCGCGCCGCGCGCGTGCGTCGGTCATCTGTCCGCACGTCTTCATCGCCGGTTCGTCATCGCCACCACAGATCGGGCGCCTCCACCGACTTCTTCCATCGTCCGTCCCGCCTCGCGCGTACCGATCGATCCGATCGTTGTGCGCGATCCACCCGGCTCCCGTGACGTCCATCGTCGAGTACTACGCGCATCTTCTCCGAGCAACAGGGCTGCTGCTGTGTCGCTTCCTTGGGCCGCAGCACCACTGCACGT
The DNA here is from genome assembly GCA_036346575.1 of Dendrocalamus sinicus. Classification (NCBI taxonomy): domain Eukaryota; kingdom Viridiplantae; phylum Streptophyta; class Magnoliopsida; order Poales; family Poaceae; genus Dendrocalamus; species Dendrocalamus sinicus. Next base: position 239,620 of record CM070672.1, on the reverse strand, counting down.
GTGTCCCCTCGCCGTTGCATCTACATCATCGTCCCCTGTGCATCGACGATCGTCTGCACAACCTCTTGTGCGCCATTTGTCTGCACATGGTCTTCGTCATACTGATCGGGCCTTCCTCGCCGACATCGAGCGCTACCGCCGCCGTCGTACCTTGCGTCAGGACTGCTCGCCGCGCGCGAGCGTCGCCGGATGCCGCCGGGTAAGCGTCCGCTCCCGCACTGCTCCTTCTTCGTCCAGCACAACCACGCCTGGTTGGGGCCCTCTCCCTTATACGTTCGATATCGGCAACACGTGCACGTGCTTTCGTCCCCGGCAGCGTTGCGGGTCGCAAACTCGCACACGCCTTGGCTCTGGTGGTTTGACTGCATCGACTTCGGCATCGACCCTCCGTTCCGTCTCGTCTGCCTCGATTGCATCGCCGTTTTTCGTCTACATCCTCGACGGCCCCTGACTGCGTCGACCTCGGCATCGCCCCCCTTCCACGACGACTGCCTCGACACGTCTCTGTCATCACCATGGCGCCTCTTTTGCGCCCGCGGCTTCCTGAGCGCCGGCCTCGACATCGGTAACCCGACCACGACTACGTCGACCACGGCCATTTCCAGCACGGCATCCTCGACCACGACTACTCCGCCCTCGCGCTCGGCTACCTCGACATCGGCACAAAGGGCTATCGCCTTGCTTGAGTTACTCATCGGTTCCTACTCCAGTCACAGCATACGCGCCGCATCCATGGTTATGACTGCGGGGGGATGTTAGCTCTTCGGCTTCTTCTCCAGTCTCACCGTCTGCGACGCTCCCATTGTGATTGCGGGGGGATGTTAGAGTACAATGTATTTGGTAGGTTAGAGTCCACGGGGATTACAATTCCTTGTACCATTTTGCCCCCCAAGTCTTGTACCTCTATATATACCGTCCGAGAGGCTCAATGCAAAACATCCAATTCCACCCAACTCTATCTTCTATCAAATATCGTGGTAGGGTCCTACTATGGTTTATAAAACCACATCATTTGTTGTACCAAACGTTTCAAAGTTTTTAATACCACAATATTTTTTAGAAACAATGGTATTTCCTCAAAACTCGAAAAATACTTTTGTATCCAAACAGGCTGATTATGGATTCAACATTCACGAAACCACACAATACATACATCGGCCTTTCTTCTTTGCCAACATCCGTCTGATGAATGCTTGATCACCATGCAAGAAATAGCATCACCACACCATGCTCAATTGCTCATCATATACTGTAAGATACTTGCCCTGATTCACAATATTTCTGTACACATATCAATTGGAACAAGAACGCTCCAATTATTTGGCCACTGAACTTCTTCAATCGCACCACTCGCCTTCGTTATAATTTGGACCGTGATGACACTCATTTTATGCGTGTTTTCACATCCCAAATTTTCGGTAAATCGGTAAGAAATGACCATATTTATAGAGTATTACTACTAACCTTAACCAGGAATCAAATTTTGTATTTTTGGAATATTCTTTGAAGAAATCAACGTAAATACCTCAGAAAATGCGCAAAAAATACAATGGCCCGCATTGGGCCGAAGACCCAAGCATGTGCGCCTTGGGCTGAGCTAGTGGAGCCCAAGAGCCGCCCCGTCTCGCCTGAGCGCCGACAATCTGATGGGTTGAGGGGCCTTATTAGAGATTTGAGGTTTGAGCTAAAACTATGGCATCCATGGATCTACCTATGGAAAACAAAATCTAATCCACAAAAATTGCAATAAGTCAAGTTCAGAAAAATAAAGAATTAAGCTAGTACAATACACGAACGCTGATCGAGTTCCACCACACGAATCCGAAATCAACCTTTGCCCTCAAGGTGGCGTTTGTATCTCCTGACCAACGCCACCAAGCAGATATTACCAAATCATACAAATACCTACAGACACGGTTATTGGTGCAAAATCTCACAAATCATAACCTGATTGTATGGGTTAGGGTTCCCGAGGCACGGCCGGGCCGGGGGAGGACGCGTCTTCGTCCCCTCCGCTCGGACCCCATCCCCCGCCGGCGATCCCTGGAGCTGGAGGCGGCGCCCGCGTGAAGAGCGCACCCGACCCGACGTAGGAATCGTCTTCTGTTTTTATTGTAAATAGCCAGAAGACGATAAAGTAGATTTAGCATATGGGCCCTAGCTAAACTAGATGGGCCTACGGCCTCTTTGAAAATAGCCAGTACATCAAATCTTGCTTAATTGCTACTCTATCAACCAATAAAATTAAATTCCTCCCAAAAATAAATGACATCCAAAGGTAACAAATCCATGATTTAAGGTATGAATGCAGGCAGTATCATAAAGTATCAAATACTTCATTGCAAAATATGACAACCGCACTAACGTATGAACCATTCGATTACATACTTAACGACATTGCAAAATATTTCGAACAACAGGCGAGAGAACTACGGTACACCTTATACTTCATTGCCTATAGGTGGAAGTTCCTCGTGGTACCCACATGGAGTGTTGCTGAGGGAGGCACCTCGGACGGGGCTGGTCGTCGTTGTAGTGGAAAGCACATATACAACTAGGGTTCACGCAACAGCATGTTGCGTCGTACGAACTTCCTATATTGATGACCTCCTCGTTGCCCCTCTCACGCTCCATCTGCTGACGGATGTTATCGTTGTGCTCTTCGAGACTTTCAATCCGTACCTCCAAGTCAATGATTCGCTCCCACAACATATCCACATACCTCACAACGTACCGTTCATGGGGCGTCAATCAATCGCACGAAATCGCATTTATTCATCAGCTACAAAGAAACATTAACATCGAAACTCTATTAGCAGTACTACAAAATAGACGATTGCCTACTTGTACCCCAGAGAATAGGCATTGGAAGAAACGTCGCCCGCCATCTAAATGGCCTTTTGCCACCTGCACCACTGCATCCTACATGTGTCTACATTTTGGCCACACTGGAATCCTCCTTCCATTCGAGTGGAAGGTCCTCCCTTGGTGACCCATGTTCGAGTGGGCCCTCAGCGTCTGTTATGGTGGCTTACTCTATGATGGAGAAGATAGTTGTTCCTACCATCAATGCCTTGTGCATTCATTTTATAGCATAATTACGGTGTCGCAGCGTGCATTATGACACAGGGCAGCTTTGCACAGCGACAAAATCACACGAGCCGACTTTGCATAGTGACATGACAGGACGGGCCAGCTTTGCGCAATGAGAAGACTAGACCAGACACCTTTGTGCAGCGACAGGACCATACGGGCCAGCTTTGCGTAGTGACATGACCACACAGGCCAGCTTTACATAGCGACAAGACCAAAAGAGACACCTTCGCACAGCGACAAGACCACACGCACTAGCTTTGTGCAGCGACATGACCATACGGGCCAGCTTTGTGCAGTGAGAAGACCAGACAAGACACCTTTGCACAGCGATAGGACCACACGAACTAGCTTTGCGCAGCGACATGAGTGCACGGGCGAGCTTTACACGATGATAAGACCAAACAATCCACCTTTGCACAATGAGTACACCAGATAGGATAGCTTTGCACAGCGACAAGACTACAAAGGTCAGCTTTGCGCAGTGGCAAGACTACAAGGGCCAGCTTTGCACAGTGGGAAGACCTGACTGGGCAGTTTCATGTATCAACAATAGCACACTGGGTAGCTTTGCGCAGTAACAAGACCACACAGGCATCTTCATACAACGAGAAGGCTTTAAAGGGTCCTATAAAAGGAGATCGAAGAGATTTTTGAGAGAACACTATACAAGCAAACCCAACACTACACCAACGCTTGCTTGACCACACCGGGATGGACAAGAGATAGAAGAAGCAATGGGACAAGATAATAAAGCAATGGGAGGAGACCCGCGACCTAGCAAGGTCATCTGCCGCCCACGATGAGAAACCTAGAGCTACCGTGGCCCAGGCAGAACAAGCGCAACGTTCTACAAGGTCAGCTCTCCGCAATAATGCCACCCGTAGCAACAATTCCATCCCGAACATTCCTACCAAGCGTTCGCCGTAACACCCACCAGAGGAGGAAACAACCCCTTTGTTGGTGCCGGGGCCGTGCAAGTTCTTCAAGTCTAAGCACCGCCTCAGCCTAGGTATATGTTATTAAGGTTGCACAAACTACTCTAATGACTATCCCAACCGCCGTCTAAACACCACCACCTATCGGCAGCCGGTAAGGACCAGGTGTATTGTTTTTCCCCTAATTTTTCTCCTTCAAAGTATGCACTAACAACCTCTCCCGTGTATTCACAGTCCTTAGAACCCCTATATGGCTACCGCAAATGGAACAATCTTGAGATCCACCCAGAGGACCAGTGGGCCTTCAACTTTAAGGAGTGGAACGTCACAAGGTCCTGCGAGATCCAAGAGGAGGAGCGCCGCAAGGACGAGCAAACCAAGCGTATGCATCAGAATACAAAAGCTCATCTTGAGGCGTGCACGCGCATGGAGCACGAGTCTCACGAGAGGGAGCGTGAAAAAATAGATCATACGACCAATTGGGTTGGTTAGTCGCACATGATGCTTTATGTTATGCGTGTAATCAAACCCTACATAGAATGTTACTCCCTACTATACTATGAAGTCTATTTTAATTCAGACAAACTTATTTCCTCATCTTTTCGCATTCAATTATTCTCATAGCAATTCATCCAAAAACATTAACAAACCAATTCTCCTCCATGTACGAATTCTTGGTAACATCACAATATCAGTTATCCTCGTACTTACCGATCGTTCTTAAAAAAGTTTCATGAATGTTTTTGCATTACTACAACATACAACGATTATAAACTCTTATTACGAATCCAACAGATTATCTGTCAGTCATAATCTACGAAAAATCATAAATAAATTAACCCACACTGCATCTTGTTTACAGTCGCTGCACAGCCGAGTGACTACAATTGCAGTCGCTCAACGGCTTACGAACAGCTTTCTTGTCGCGCGACCATTGGGCGATAGGCTTCAGTCGACTGACGGTTAAGCGACTAGAGTCTATTTCTGTAAAAAAAATTCACGTAGGTATATTTTTATTATTTCAAATAACAAAAGAATACTCATAGAAAAATTCAGAGATCGCTGATTTAGGGCTAGTATCCTATCTAATCTCGGCCGAGCTAACGAAAGTAATTTTGTGGGCCTAATCAGCTGGGCCCAATCTATCATCGGTTGCGGGCCAAACAAAAATACAGTCGGATTGACGCCATGTCAGTTATCTTGCGGTTCAGGTATTCTGTCCAGATCCTCTAAAATAGGTATTCTGTCCAGATGAAACATTACGGATACGAACATCCATCTTTCTTCCCTAAAAAAACAGAGGCACATCCATTTTTCTCTGCCAACATTTCTCTCTACGATGGTCATATTTCATAGCTGCATAAGTACATGCATGACCAAGGCGGTGGCACTACAGATCACTGCCTCTTCTATTCTTCCTGGGTACAACATGCAGAACCATGCATGCAACAACTCTGTTAAATTCAGTAAAAATCATGCAAGATAGGTGTACTAATTAACTAAATAAACAAGCAACAGTACTATAACACCACATCATGCTTAACATGCTGGACAAAAGAAACAATGTCAAGTTTGTACACATAATATAATGGAAATCCATGCTACATTATACTATGGAGTAGAAAGGAAACCAAAGCACAGTGTCATATGTAGATTGATCTAGTAATGCTTAGGGCTTGCATTGCCCGTGCAGAGGTAGAGTAATAATCCTTCTTGATGTCCTTTAGCTTTGTAACCACATTGTTCATTGCCATCCTTTGCTCAGGCGAGTCACTCGAACACATTAGACCCAGCTCGAATATCGACAAGAGAAAGTTGTTGCTTGTGCTAGTTGAACAAGATCCCAATGAAGTGTTGGTCTGGTGGTCAAAGCAAAGACGTATTTCATCGTCTTGCAGTAGTTTGTCGTCCACGACATCAATAAGCTTCTCTGGGAATGCTTGACAAACCCACTGCCTAAGGCTCAATTCTCCTACGAACATGAGATCCGTCGGCCTCTTCCTGGTAAAGACTTCGAGTAGCATGATTCCAAAGCTAAACACATCGCTCTTCCGCGATGCTTTTCCCATGGACGCATACTCTGTTCAAGAAAATTTCGAGCGAAAAATAATTGTTAATAAAGAAACGAACACTATGTATCTTACAAAAGAACCTGCTCAAGTATGTTCAGCGCAGGTACCTGGTGCCATGTACCCAATTGTCCCTGGCATGCTTGCTGAAACCATGGAGTTGTCATCGCCTAACAATAATTTTGCAATGCCAAAGTCTGCTACATGCGCAGTCATCTCCTCATCGAATAGCACATTGCTAGGCTTCAAGTCACAGTGCAGGACAACCTCATAGTGCCCATGATGAAGGTACTCCAAAGCCATTGACACATCAAGCATGATGTCCAACCTTTTTTGGAATGATCCCAGGCAAGGATTGCGTTCATTGTGAAGGTATGACTCCAAGCTACCATTCGGCATGTACTGAAGCAGCAGTGCTCTGAAATTCAAGTTGGAACAGGTGTTCAATATCTTTATCAAGTTGCGATGCCTAGCCATCCGCAACACTCGACACTCGGCATCAAAGCTCCTCATAGCCTGCTCGAATTGCATGTGGAGGACTTTTACTGCGACCACCAAACCATCATCCAGTTGGCCCTTGAAAACTTTGCCGAAACTTCCAACTCCCAACGTGTTATTGTCGCCGAAATTATCGGTGGCGCGGACAATCTCGTGGTAGGATACTAACCTATGGTTCATCACACCAGCCATATCGGTAGAAGTTATAACATCTGGCTGCTTATTAATTTTCTTTCTGGCCACCAGGTATAAGCAAACAGCAAGAGCACCAACACCTATGGTGACAACAGGGAGTACAAACTTGAGGAATTGTCGCCGATGAGCTGGGCGAGACTTGTCTACACATGGCGAAAATCCTAGACGAGGAGCACCACACAGGCCGACATTCCCCATCAAAGATTGCAAGGTGAGGTTTGAGAAAACACCTCCATTTGGTATTTGACCTTTTAGCTTATTGAAGGAGAGATTCAAACTAGTAAGATAGGTGAAGTTGGCGAAGTACTTGGGTATAGTACCCGAAAGACTGTTAGAAGATAGGTCTAATGTTGCTAAGCTGGTTAACCGACCAAAAGAGTCCGGGATTAAATCCTCGAATGAGTTGTGTGACAGATTTAGGTAGGTTAGCATCACAAGATGTCCAAATGAACTTGGGAGGCTACCCACCAAGAGGTTAGAAGACAGTTCTATTGTGTCAATGACATCCATGTGGCTAAGATCAGAAGGCAATGCGCCGGTTAGGGAGTTATGTGACAGATCTAGTTGGATAACGTTATTAAGATGAAAAAAGCTTGCTGGTATAGTAGAAGATAGATGGTTATACGATAGCAAAATGTACTCTAACATGGTGAGGTTAGCTATGCAATCTGGTATGGAGCCAGAGAAATTGTTATCGTAGAGGAACAAGATTAAAGTTCTTCTTAGCATACAAATTTGTGCCGGGATTGGGCCAATCATGTTATTTTCGGAGAGATCAAGTACCTGGAGATTCTCCAACATCATGATGGATTCTGGGATTTGTTTGGTTAGTTGGTTGTTTGCGAAGTTTATCATGCGGAGATGACTTAGATTTGATAGTGTAGCTGGAATCCCGCCGGTTAACTTGTTGTTGATTCCTGTAAAATCTAACAGATTTCGTGAGAGGTTTCCAACGTAGCTGGGGATATTCCCAGTGAAAGAATTAGTGGATATGGTAAGGATTTGGAGTTGTCTACAATTGCAAAGGCTGGCCAAGAAGTCAAGATCCCCTTGGAGGTGATTCATTCGAATATCAAGCTTCAAAAGAGGTCTGATGTTTCCGAGTGTTGACGGTACTGATCCAGTGAGCAGGTTCGATTCCAGTGCCAGGAAATTCAATTCCGATAGGTTTCCAATAAACGCAGGAAAGGAACCCGTTAGTTTATTAAATGCAAGATGTAGAAAGGTGAGTTGTCTCATTGTTCCTAGTTCCACCGGAATCTGCCCACTTAGGTTGGAGAATGAGATGTCAAGCAGATTGAGCTTGGTGAGATTGCTGAGCACAGCTGGGATAGGTCCGAAGATGCTACTTCCGCCTATAGAAAGGTAAGTGAGCTGTGACAGCTTGGCCAGCCATGTTGGCACCACATCCACGAAGAGATTGCCATCAATTGAAAGTATCTGAAGGTGCTGGCATGTTGCAAGGCCCGATGGAATTTGACCCGTGAATTTGTTCGAATCGAGATAGATTATTTGCAGCATGGGGAGGCTAAAGCTTTGGTTGCTGGGTATAGGCCCGGTTAGGCTGTTGTTGAGGATCGTTAGGCTTTCAAGGCTAGACATGTTGAATATGGATGGAGGCACTGGACCGGAGAGCTGGTTATACCGCAAGTCAAGGACACGAAGCAGGAGCAAGGAGCCAATACCAGGTGGTAGTGACCCGGACAGACTGTTGTTTCCAAAGAATATGTGGCTTAGTGAAGGCGTGCTTTCGACTGAAAAATTTGGTACAGGGCCGCTCATGTAGTTTTCTTGCAGAGATACGAACCTAAGGCTATGCAGCTTCTGCAGCTCCGGTGGGATTTGCCCCGAGAGGTGGTTGTGATTAAGGGCAACAACCTGGACTCTCGTGAGGTTTCCTATGGCGGCAGATGGGATGGTATGTGATAAAGCGTTGTGGCCAAGATCAAGAACTCTAAGGCGAGCCAATCTTCCAAGATCAGTTGGGATGGAGCCCGTGAGGTTTGTGTTTGAGAGGTTGAGGACATGGAGGAAAGAGAGGTTACCGAGGTGGGGAGCGAGCTCTCCTTGGAGGGGCACGTTTGGTAGCGCCAGAGCGGTGACACGCTGACGCCGCCGCCAGCTGCAAGACACGCCGACCCAACTGCAGAAGGACTTGTTACTAACCCAGCTGTTTTGAAGGATGCCGAGGGGATCGGAGAGCTGGGCTTTGAAAGCCAGCAGCGCGGCGAGATCGCCGGTGGTGTTGCTGATGGTGAACCGGAGGGAAGAAGCAGCAGTAGAAGCATCTGCTGCCACGGCCGCCGTCGACAGCAGCGCTAGTAGTCGTAGGAGGCCAACAATGAATGGAAGCCGGCCCATGATCTTCTTTTTTGGTCTAGTAAAGCATATACATGACACACACACACTTGCGTTCTGCATCTCCTCTTATACACTCAACCGATCCGATCGACATCATGTTGTGCAGCAGCTAGCGTCGATCTTGACTCGGGTGAGAATGATGCAAGCCCTCATCCAAAGTATGCAAGCCCTTGACTCGGGTGGGTGCTATTCGTATAGCGACTCTTCCAAAGCCGGTAGTGCTATTTTCCTGCTGGCTTAATTGCGACGGCCTTGACCGATAGTGATGTAACTGTGCTCTTCCAAGGTATTAGGTATGCATGCCCCTGGTATCTTCGGAGACATCGAGTACAACGACCTTGACATCGAGTACAACGACCTTGACCCCTGGTATCAAGCCCATGTATCATTCACACGAAGTAGGACTGCTCGTTTTAGTTTCACCTTTTAGCTTTTAGATTTACTATTCGTAATTTTATCTTTTTCTTTTTTTTTCTAGTTTTTTTGGATTTTATTGTTTTTCTTTTTTCTTCATATTCTTTTACATTGTCCGTAATGAGCTAATATATTTTTCTATTTTTAATTTTTTAATTTAATTATACCAAATAAGCTACAACTATTATAGTACAAAATAAGTCTCAAACAGTGAAAATAAGCCATAAGCCACCAAAAAATTCAAATGAGTAGCCCCTAATTGTCAGGAAAGGGGCAGTCACTGCAACACGGTTGGGATTGAAAGGCATTTTCTTAAAAAAATTTTAAAAAAACACCTTAGTTACCTCTTCATTTTAGGTGTTTTTCTTTTCTTATTCATGAGTGCAACAAGGATGTACTCAAGCAAGCACACACAACACCACATACACTCGCACTCACACGCCCACTGGGTCCTTCCAATGCACATGTTAAGATAAAGTGGAGACCCTTAAGGCTCACGGAGCGTGGGTACGTACTTTGACCACTAAACGCACTCACGTGTGTATACTCTGAGATGTACTATTTGAATGAATAGTACCAAGAGAGAGTACTATTCATACTTCGAAAATGAGATGCCTTGGGATCGAGCCCAGGAGGGTAGGCTGCACGTCGACAAGCCTCACTATCTGAGCAAGGCTCAGTCCTCTTTTAGGTGTTTTTCAGAAACACCTAAATTACTCAAAGCATTTTAGGCCTAAAAAACAACCTTTGAAGGCGATTTTTCAAAATACCTCAAAAGAATCATGCATGTGTACATGAAAGACCTACTTTGGTCCATAAGATGGAGGGTTTAACAGGGTGATACATCAACGGGTGTTCACTCAGCTATACCAGTATAAGCTATATGGTGTGCATTATGAGCATATAGTATAGACAAGTATTGCAATAATAAAAGAAAGTGATGATAATGATGGTGATTATATAAATGGAAAAATTTTATATTATGTTATGTTTACTGGTTTGTTATGTTGCTTACTGTGTCATGGACTCATCCTTGTTTTGTTATTGTTGAAGGCGACATGCATAAGATGTGAGTAGCACATACACATCACATGGAAGAAATAATTTAATTATCATCTCTAGATATAACATTTAAATTTAATGGTTTGGTTAACAAGCTGGAATTTAGTTAATGGACTTTGATGGAGCTACTTAGTAGTATGTGGAACATGGTTGGTTCCAAGAATTCATGATAGTTGAGGACCTAATACGGTTATTAATTGATGAAGTTGTTCCTAGTTGCTTATGTAAGATAGATGCTCCCGTGCGTAGGGGTGGGCAAAATACCCGCTACCCATTACCCGTACCCGAATTACCCGAACCCGAAATACCCGAACCCGAGGTACCCGATCCCAAATTCGGATAGCGATTCTGATTACCCGAAATTAGTTTGGGTAGTTCGGGTAATATCCCCCGGTACCCGAACTACCCGGTAATCATGTCACTTTATTAGTAATTTAGTATATGATTCTCTCTGTTTGAACAACTGCCTGTGATATATTATTCTATGCAAATTGCTGCTGAAATTCTATGCAAATTGCTGCTGAAATTATGTGAAAATTCTATGTAGTTTGCTGAAATTCGATGCAGTTTGCTGAAATTCGGGTATATCGGGTATACCCGAACCCGAACCCGAACCCGAATTATCGGGTACCCGAAATTGCGGGTAGTATTTTTTTGGGGCTAATATCGGGTAGCAGTTTTCATTACCCGAATTTCGAATTACCCGAATTACCCGACCCGAAAAAATCGGGTAACCCGAACGCCCACCCCTACCCGTGCGCATGATTTTCGACGTTCTCGAGCACAAGATCCTAAGCGTTCTTGGGTACGAAGCCAAAGCATATGTGTGATATATTTATTCTTGCTCATGGTATCTTCTTACTACTAATTGTTGGATAGCTCCTGGTAGTGATAAAACTAAGGAAAGTGTTGCTAAAATTTCTAGTAATAATGGTTTAAATTTAAAGTGGTGAAGAATAGTAGTGGCATTCCAAGCTCCTTGTTGGGCTAGGGTTTACAGTTAATTAGCACAATTTATTTTGAGATCTCTCTTCCCTTTGTGAAAAATACAATTGGGAGGTGAACCCTTTAGCACATTTATACATTCTCAACTTGGGAGGTGAACCCTTTAGCAAATTTACACATTCTCAACTTTTTAATTATAGGTAGTGCAACATATATTTTTTTTTAATTTAATATATCTCTATGTTAGCTATCAAATATAAACCTTTAAATTAAGGTACACCGAATTAAGGGTTAGATTTTTCTTTTTTTGTGAAAATTATTTCAAATTCTTATATCTCTAAGCCAATTATCAAATCTAACCCTTTAAAATTAGAGTCCACCAAATAAAGGCCAGATGTTTTAGTTTTTTTGTTTTTCAAATTTCTAGCACATTTGTTTTTGTAGCGGCTATAAATCACCTATCATCAACGCTTTTATTTTATTATATAACTAGCCAAATTTTCCTCACAATTATACGGCTAGATATTATAATACATATTTTATATCTATATATAGAGTTGTATATATTATACAACTCTAATGCTTTTGATAAAAAAATATAGTTGTATTCCTTATATAATTGTAACATTTATCTTATCTATATCTGATTAATCTGAACTGCCATAATTTAGACCCACCAAAATTGATGATGTAGATCTTTCTTTTCTCCTTCGAGCAAACGTGATAGCTTCTTTTTGTATCATTTGAATAACTAGCTTAAGTGCCTGTGCAATTGTGCGGGTACTTAGTAATATAATTGAGTAATCATGTCAATACGACAGGTAACCAAGAAATCTTCAAATTAAGTAGGGAACCAACCAAATGTGGAATAGTAGATCCCAACCGATTTTAGCACCAATAATTATTATATGTTATTGTTCATACTAACTAATCCTCACCAATTTGTCCTGACTTCAGCCAAATTATGTATTTCTAAAAAAATCAATTCTAAATGGCTTGTTTTTGCTAAACTTTTAAGCACTGTAAACCAACCATTTTACAACTAATGATTCTAGTTCAATTACAATTAGGTTCTTAAAAATTGAGGGTCTATCAGCTTTGAACATCCTATGAGCTATCACTACAATTTCCAATAAGTATGCAAGCAAAATGACATATTCGGTCACTGGGTGTTTGAAAGGAAAATATTCGGTTCTCTTCGCCACCAAGCAAACCCTGCCCGCCCGGCACGGCTGGGCTGGCCTCCGCTGCGCTTTCCGCCCCCAGATATTTCCCCCGCGCCGTGACGTGTGGGCTGGAGTTGCCAGACGCGCCCCGTCCCACACGGACTCGTACGTACGAGCTACGACCTGTGGTTTGTGGGGATCTTAGTTTAAAAAATAATCCTATATAATACAAAATTACAAATCTAACTTACTTTACACAAAACTCGGTGGTTAGCATGGTGCCGCGGTCGGGGGGCACCTCGGATGTAGATGTATAGTTTCGTGTCACATAGGCTTTTCAAATTAGGGTAACACAATAGGACTAAATAGAAAATGTTCCGATTTGTATGGCAACTCTTCCCTTCCCTTCCCTCTGGATTCATATGTGTCGTCATGGCACGAGCTCGCGGTTTTCCTCGGAAGCGACGCCTCAGTCTGCACGATTAGCGGTCTGATTGATGATGATCACTTTTCTTACAAGTGGAAAGAAATATTTTGCATGATTGATTAGACGATAATATATGCCTGGTGCAATAGAATTTCATCGGGATTTTTCTAGCTGTAGGTCAAATTCACCACCAGTCAGGGTAATCTGGAAGCTACGCACTGGAAGGGTAACCCCAACCCGAGTTGCAGACCTCATCTAACTTAGAAAGAAAATCACGGGGACGTCTCTCCTCTGGTCTCCTTTTGCTTGTGACGCATGATGCATCACTCACTACAGAAAACACTGCATAAAATTCAGTTCTTGCAGTTCATACCCTGTTGTCGAGTTGGTCAAGAATTGGGTTGATGGTTACTACTCGATAGCTGTGGATTTTGTCGGTAGTGTCGATCACTGCAGAAAAACGTGCAGTCTTTGCTACTCGGTGACAAATATTACTGCTTACCAGCATTCAACTGAAATATCTCAAGATCTGAACTGAAAAGAAGATGTGCGGCACTTGCCACAGTTTGAAATTGCCAGGAAAAACATGCGAAAGGAGGCTCTCACGGTTTCTCCGTTTCAAAAGTTGAGACTTGTGAAAGTGATTGTTATTATTGCCCTTGCTTCGCTGGCGCAGAGAACTTGGAGAATTTTGTTGTTCAGAGCTAGCTGCAGTAATCTGGAACGGTCTGTTTGTTGAATGTTGAAAAGCTGAAAGAAGACGAAATGGAGCTGCTTATCAATCAGCTCTCCTTGCTTGTTTTGAATGGGTCACTTAACAAATGATTGTTGAGTGAATGTATGTGTAGCAAGAAACCGACACAGTAGTGATCGAGTAGCCTGCTCTGTTTTGAATAGAAGAAGAAGATCGTAACTAACAAGCTCAAAAAAAACTTTAGCTCATGAGATTGCTTATGGAACTATAGAACACCTCTCTTACTTCTTAGATGCTGCAGTACATTTCAAGTTTGTATTTCTCACACTCACGTAAAACGTGTAAACTCGTAATTGACCTGAACTTCTGTATTCTTAAACCGTTATACCCATAATACAATCACAGATGCACTTACATACAATCCCAATCCCTTTCCATCCAATTCTGAGATGGACCTGGCGAGGGCCTATGAAAGCTTGACTTTTTTTCCTCAGGTCCCTGTCAGTGGCGGACCTAGAAAAAAAAATCTAGGTAGGGCGAAGTCCAGTGACGGACCCAGGAAAAAAAACTAGGTAGACTGAAGTCCGAAGCGTGAAATAAACAGTAGTACCCAAAAGCAAAACAATTTATGATCAAACTATATTGCAATCACACTAATAAAAGTATGTGATACGAAATAGAAACAACAACTACAATTCGCATGTTAACATATGTAGATAACGGACGATCAGAAATAGAGAAATCTTCGTCATAGATATCCGCAAGTCGAGCAATATTATCCACATTGAACTTTAAAAAAAGAGTCTCTTGGATCAAGATAAGAAAAACATACAAGTAACTCCGAAGATACCTCAAAGATACCTCATTGAAGCGATGATCCATCTCAGTGGTAATAGCATCAATGGCAGCAAAGAAAGTATCAACACGATAATCCGCTCCCGAGTCCCGACTGCTCCTCGCCTCCTCAAATCCGCCGCTCAAATCACCTCCTCGGCTTCTCCTCAAATCACCCGGCCGCTCCCGACTGCTCCTCGCCTCCTCAAATCCGCCGACGGCTGACCCGCTCTTCTCAAATCCGCCGGCCGCTCCGTCGCTCCGCTCTCCTCAAATCCGCCGGCCGCTCCGGGCTCCGGCACTCCACTCTTCTCGAATCCGCCGGCCGCTCCTTTGGAGGATTCAGAATTTGGAGGCAGGTAGCGAAGCTACTGTCACTTTGCTGGACTGTGGATGGACAAACCAGAAGAAGCTTCTCTCATTAAAATGAAGGGAGGCCGGATAAAGAAGGCCAGCCAAAGCCCAATATTCATTAGGCCTACTACATTGGACTTCTCCCGATACGTCGTCATTAGGCCCACTCAGCTGGACTTTTTGCTGCTGCTTTTTTTTTTGTGAGCGGATAGTAAACTAGACTTTCGCCTGACGGCGAATGCTACTGGATAATTCAGAGCACTCGCGTTATTTCGTCAGAAAACGGAGAGGTCACCAAAGGAACTCACGTTGCCAACATTCGCAAAGTCGTAGTACAGTTGTTTTGTAAGATTCACCTTTTTTCTCTCTAAATTAAACATGGATGGCATCGTTGGGCATGTCGATGCTATAGCAGGCACATGGTTCTACTCCAAACGGGTGTGCTTCCGGGGCGGCCCGGCCGGCGAGGGGAGCTCGGGCGGCCGCTCGGGCTCGCCTGAAGGGTAGGTCCACCCCTGGTCCCTGTAACAACCCACGTAACTATATAGGATATTTACTATGGAACGTCATCGCAAAAGTGAAGAATAAATAAGAACAACCAAAAAATCACAAAGAGTTTAAAACTTTATTAACACTTTAATAGAAAACCAACGAAAGGTAGAATAAATATTTAAAACATAGGACCGGTCCACTTCTAACCAAATAAAGAACGAATGAAACAACAAAACAGTGGTAAACCACTGTGCTGAAATCTCGAGTGCTCCCACCCATGCATGATGCTATCACTCCACTGGCCTTTTACCTGGGATTGAAAAGAGCAAGCGTGAGATTTGGAAATCTCAGCAAGTACCCAACAACAGTCGCAACACAAGAGTAAAGACAAGTAATGCAACCACGTGAAATAAAGGCAAGCATGACAAGTAAGCAATGGACATAAGGCAACCAATGAACAACTGATACCGGAAATACTGTCATGAATGGAAGATGGATATTATGAGAACTGTGTATTAAAGATATTTTTTATGTGACAAGTTATAGCAAACTATAGCAAGGGTGCCAGCGACCTCATCCCACACACCCGGTTATACGAGAATAGCCAGGCACAACCTTGTCCTCGATCAGTATAACATAAGCGGGTGTAATATCTTGTGTAAAGAGAATGTACAGCCCCCCGTACGTTACCAGGTTGGGTGGAAATGACCCCTATATGTGGGTAGCCCCGGCGTGATAACCCTTAGTTTGTTATTTAGCGAATTATCCATGATATAATTAGAGAGTTGTGATTGAATTAAGGTAAAGTTATGAGGGTAACGATTTAATACAATGAGACCGAAGGGACAGGATTGGTGATACTAAGTGATAAAGTAACTGATACATCATGGACAGATTAAATAGAGCAAAATTAAGGTAACTAAGAGATGGCGAGGATAAGGCTATAATAAGTTATGAGAAGTGAAAGGATATGCTAGGACTTGAAAATGGAAAGTCATAGTTTCTGATAAGAGGCGATGTGAAATAATGATAAAATGATAGTGCTATAGTAATCAACCTAAAGAGGTATTATAATGTAGCTCACACAAGTTTATCAACCAATCAAGTTTTATTATGTGATAAGTGATTATTAGTCAAATTAACATTTATTAAGGTATAACGATCATGACTTACATAAGGAACTGTACCGGCAATACATCATGATATCGAGAGGATTAACACAGAAGCATGATACTTAAAGGACTGCTAGTGATTTTAACCTAAGTGTACAACCTGATCACCCGCTACCCCCATTAACGGTTTAAGCATGAACTCTACACATTACTTAATAGCATGAATCTTATAACATTATTAACGGAGTATTATGATAAACCTAAAGGCATGTGAAATAAGGTAATCTAGAACATCATGGCAGGAATACAATATTAAGGGTATATAACCAGCAAGCATTAACAATAATCAAGCATTAACAATTTGATAAGAACTAGACAAGCATTAGCAATATGATCATAACTAGGCAAGCATGAATACTATTATAACAACCAAGCAAGTACTAGAGAGATGATAATAACCGGGTAACTTGGTGACAGGATATTAGCCAGGTAAATTCAGTGATATGATAAAAACCAGGTAATTCATTGATATGATAATTGTACTCATTGACAATGGTAACAAGTAATCATGAAAGATGTGAAATGTGAAATTAAAATAATTGGAGATAAGTTCATGCACGATTACAAGGAGTGAAAAGGATTGTTGAGGTTGAGGACACGAGCTAAAATCAGATGGGAGATTAAGAAGGATAATACGACGGTGGTAGGGATCCATAAATGATTCTCACCCAGCATTACAACTTAACTCACACCAAGGGGTTGTCAAACAACTAGATTTTATTACATGATAAGTTGTTATTAGTCAGGTTAACAATATCGTACATAATTCCATCGAAACCAATCAAGCAATAACATACAAGTAATGAATCAGGAACTGGTAATTAAATATATCATTCTGAAGCTAAAGATTACTAGTGGTTAAACTTAAGTTGAAGTCACTCCCATACTACCCCAACCACAATTTAAACAACAATTATAATTAGTAATTAAAGCTTGCAATTTAGACATTAACCATAGCACTTTAATGCATCTAAGTGTCTAAGGTATTAATTAACATAAAGCAACGAAAATAAGATAACCTAGAACCTCATGGTATGAATCCAATATTAAAAGTACATAACTGGCAGGCATTAGCATGTGAGAGCAATCAGGCAAGCGTTAGTAATATGATAACAAGCAGGTAACTTTCAGGGTATGGTATTAATCAGGTAACATTAGTGATATGATAAAAGCCCGGTAAGTTTTGGTGATATGATCGTAAATAGGTACGCTTTAGTGACATGATAATGGATAGGCGAGCGTTGGGTAATATGATAATAGACAGACCAGCTTTAGCGATATGGTAATGGTACTCAATAGCAACGGTAACAAGCAATCATGGGAGATGCAAAATGTGAAATGCAGAAGTTACAGCCGCGAGGTACTTGCCTGTAGCACGCTCGACGGACACGCTGCACAATGGATCCGAGAAACACAACTGCCCAGCTGCTCCCTCCACAGCTGCGTGAGAACCTACATAGTGATATGGAAACCACCGATTAGATATGACGATTTTGATTAGGAACGACAAGGGACAAACGACTGGAAGGAAAACGGCAATTCGGCCGCGCTGTCGCCTCAGCCGGCTCCGGCCGCACACGCGCTACTGCTGCATGCATGCACACCACGCGAGGCGCTGCACTGCTCGCTCTGCCGACCAACGCCGCCGCTGCCACCGCCGCAGCCCCAAGGCCGTGCAAGCGTGTGTAGGCGTGCCGACGAACATGCAGACATGCCGACGTTGCCGTTGCCGCTGCCGTGGTCAGCCAGTCACCGGCTGCCATCGCTGCAGCCCTCGGCGTAGCGCTGCGACGCCGCCGATGATAGCGCCGCGCCGCGGCGCCATGGGCGTGCGGCGCGTGGCGGCACGCAGCGGCGTGCGGGAAGGCGTAGCCGCATGGCCGCCGCCGCCACCGCGTCCGCCACGCCGTGAAGCCGCACCATGCAGCTGCATGCACATGCACGGGACAAACAAGCGACGGTGCCGCATGTGCCACCAGCCGTCGCCGGCCGCCGGTGCCGCCCCCCGCCGGCGCCATGCAGCCCATGCAACCCTGAACGGGAGAGAGAGATGTAGAGTGGAGAGAGAAATCCCATGCATACTCGTGAGGGAGAGAGAGATTGCGGTGAAGGATTAGAGAAGAGAGAGCGTTAGTTTGTTTGTTATATGGAGAGAGTGTTAAATTAGGGAGAGAGATTAGGAAGGATAGGAGAGAGGTAACAGGAGAGAGAGATATGCAGGTGTTTTTATTCCGAGGGTGCTACAGTCCCGGTGTTGAGAATGTGGACAATATTTTAATTTCAAGTTTAGTGGAAGACAAATACAATAAACTAGTTATGCAAAACTCATAACTAACAGTAGGCTACTCATCATATTTCAGAATATACATAAGTAAATTATAGTAGCAAAGTTAAACGAACGACTTACAATTTGGCTTGATGACATAGTATAACATAGTATAACTAAGCGTCAACATTTAACATAACATTTAATTGAATAATAATAAGCATGTAATTTGCAATTTGAAAGCAAAGTAATTGTATTTGAAAACTAGGTTCAGCATAATCAATCATAAGCGTAGGATCTTGCCAGTTAGCGACAGGAGCATTCGAAGCATCAAATTCTATAAATATGAAAATAACCACATTCAAATAAAATTTAATAAAATTCAAATGAACTTTAAAAATTATAATTTTGGTATTATTGAAAAGATTTTGAATTTAGATAAATTTAAAAATAAAAAATCAAGTCATTTGAATTTAAAACAAAGGAGAATGGGCTCCCAAAGTTTAAACCAGTTTCTTCGGCTGGCAGCATGCATACTGCATGGCCAAGACTAATCTAATATCAGCCCAGCTATCAAAAATTTTGTTGGCCTAATCAGCTGGGCCCAATCTATCATCAGTTATGGATCAAACAAAAATACTGTCGGATTATCCTACCTGCAATTCCAAGTACTTTGACGCCATGTCAGTTATCTTGTAGTTCAGGTATTCTGTCCAGATGAAACATTATGGATACGAACATCCATCTTTCTTCCCTAAAAAAACAGAGGCACATCCATTTTTCTCTGCCAACATTTCTTTCTATGATGGTCATATTTCAAAGCTGCATAAGTACATGCGTGACCAAGATGGTGGCACTGCAGATCACTGCCTCTTGTGTTCTTCCTGGGTACAACATGCAGAATCATGCATGCTACAACTCTGCTAAATTCAGTTAAAATCATGCAAGATAGGTGTACTAATTAACTAAATAAACAAGCAACAGTACTGTAACACCACATCATGCTTAACATGCTGGACAAAAGAAACAATGTCAAGTTTGTACACGTAATGGAAATCCATGCTACATTATTACTATGGAGTAGAAAGGAAACCAAAGTACAGCGTCATATGTAGATTGTCTGTGCAGAGGCAGAGTAATCCTTCCTGATGTCCTTCAGCTTTGTAACCACGTTGTTCATTGCCATCCTTTGCTCAGGTGAGTCACTCGAACACATCAGACCCAGCTCGAATATCGACAAGAGAAAGTTGTTGCTTGTGCTAGTTGAGCAAGATCCCAATGAAGTGTTGGTCTGGTGGTCAAAGCAAAGACGTATTTCTTCATCTTGTAGTAGTTTGTCGTCCACAACATCAATAAGCTTCTCTGGGAATGCTTGACAAACCCACTGCCTAAGGCTCAATTCTTCTATGAACATGGGATCCGTCGGCCTCTTCCTGGTAAAGACTTCAAGTAGCATGATTCCAAAGCTAAACACATCGCTCTTCCGTGATGCTTTTCCCATGAACGCATACTCTGTTCAAGAAAATTTCGAGCGAAAAATATTTGTTAATGAAGAAACAAACACTATTTATCTTACAGAAGAACCTGCTCAAGTATGTTCAGTGCAGGTACCTGGTGCCATGTATCCAATTGTCCCTGGCATGCTTGCTGAAACCATGGAGTTGCCATCACCTAACAGTAATTTTGCAATGCCAAAGTCTGCCACATGCGCAGTCATCTCCTCATCGAATAGCACATTGCTAGGCTTCAGGTCACAGTGCAGGACAACCTCATAGTGCCCATGATGAAGATACTCCAATGCCATTGACACATCAAGCATGATGTCCAACCTTTTTTGGAATGATCCCAGGCAAGGACTGCGTTCAGTGTGAAGGTATGACTCCAAGCTACCATTCGGCATGTACTTGAGCAGAAGTGCTCTGAAATTCAAGTTGGAACAAGTGTTCAATATCTTTATCAAGTTGCGATGCCTAGCCATCCGCAACACTCGACACTCGGCATCAAAGCTCCTCATAGCCTGCTCGACTTGCATGTGGAGGACTTTTATTGCGACCACCAAACCGTCATCCAGTTGGCCCTTGAAAACTTTGCCGAAACTTCCAACACCCAACGTGTTGTTGTCGCTGAAATTATCGGTGGCACGGACAATCTCGTGGTAGGATACCAACCTATGGTTCATCACACCAGCCATATCGGTAGAAGTTATAACATCTGGCTGCTTATTAATTTTCTTTCTGGTCACCAGGTATAAGCAAACAGCAAGAGCACCAACGTCTATGATGACAACAGGGAGTACAAACTTGAGGAATTGTCGCCGATGAGTTGGGTGAGACTTGTCTACACATGGCGAAAATCCTAGACGAGGAGCACTACACAAGCCGACATTCCCCATCAAAGATTGCAAGGTGAGGTTTGAGAAAACACCTCATTTGGTATTTGACCTTTTAGCTTATTGAAGGAGAGATTCAAACTAGTAAGATAGGTGAAGTTGGCGAAGTACTTGGGTATAGTACCCGAAAGACTGTTAGAAGATAGGTCTAATGTTGCTAAGTTGGTTAACCGACCAAAAGAGTCTGGGATTAAATCCTCGAATGAGTTGTGTGACAGATTTAGGTAGGTTAGCATGACAAGCTGTCCAATTGAACTTGGGAGGCTACCAACCAGGAGGTTAGAAGACAGTTCTATTGTATCAATGCCTTCCATGTGGCTAAGATCATAAGGTAATGGGCCAGTTAAGGAGTTATGTGACAGATTTAGTTGGATAAGGCTATTAAGTTGAAACAAGCTTGCTGGTATAGTAGAAGATAGATGGTTGTAAGATAGCGAAATGTACTCTAACATGGTGAGGTTAGCTATGCAATCTGGTATGGAGCCAGAGAAACTGTTATCGTTGAGGATCAACTGTACAATTTTACTTAGCATACAAATTTGTGTCGGGATTGGACCAACCATGTTATTTCTAGAGAGGAAAAGTCCCTGGAGATTCTCCAACATCATGATGGATTCTCGGATTTGTTTGGTTAGTTGGTTGTTTGCGAAGCTTATCTTGCGGAGATCACTTAGATTTGATAGTGTAGCTGGAAGCCCGCCAATTAACTTGTTGTTGATTCCTGTAAATTCTAACAGATTTCGAGAGAGGTTTCCAACGTAGCTGGGGATACTCCCAGTGAAAGAATTAGTGGATATGGCAAGGATTCGGAGTTGTCTACAATTGCAAAGGCTGGCCAAGAAGTCAAGATCCCCTTGGAGGTGATTCATTCGAATATCAAGACGCGAAAGAGGTCTGATGTTTCCGAGTGTTGACGGTACTGATCCAGTGAGCATGTTCAATTCCAATGCCAGGAAATTCAATTCCGATAGGTTTCCAATAAAGGCAGGAAAGGAACCCGTTAGTTGATTATATGAAAGATGCAGATAGGTGAGTTGTCTCATTGTTCCTAGTTCCACCGGAATCTGCCCACTTAGGTTGGAGAATGAGATATCAATCCCAGTGAGCTTGGTGAGATTGCTTAGCACAGCTGGGATAGGTCCGACGATGCTATTTCTGCCTATAGAAAGCGCAGTGAGCTGTGACAGCTTGTCCAGCCATGTCGGCACCACATCGACGAAGAGATTGCCCCCAATTGAGAGTATCTGCAGGTGCTGGCATGTCGCAAGGCCCGATGGAATTTGACCCGTGAATTTGTTCCTAGCGAGAACGATTGTTTGCAGCATGGGGAGGCTAAAGCTTTGGTTGCTGGGTATAGTTCCGGTTAGGTGGTTGTAGTGGATCGCTAGTCTCTCAAGGCTAGACATGTTGAAGATCGATGGAGGCACTGGACCAGAGAGCTGGTTAAACTTCAAGTCAAGGACATGAAGCAGGAGCAAGGAGCCAATACCAGGTGGCAGTGACCCAGACAGACTGTTGTTTCCAAAGAATATGTGGCTTAGTGAAGGCGTGCTTTCGACTGAAATATTTGGTACAGGGCCGCTCATGTAGTTTTCTTCCAGAGATACAAACCTAAGGCTATGCAGCTTCTGCAGCTCCGGTGGGATTTGCCCCGAGAGGTGGTTGTGATTAAGGGCAACAACCTGGACTCTCGTGAGGTTTCCTGTGGCGGCAGCCGGGATGGTATGTGATAAAGCGTTGTGTCCAAGATCAAGAACTCTGAGGCGAGCCAATCTTCCAAGATCAGCTAGGATGGAGCCCGTGAGGCTTGTGTTTGAGAGGTCGAGGACATGGAGGAAAGAGAGGTTACCAAGGTGGGGAGCGAGCTCTCCCTGGAGGGGCACATTTGGTAGCGCCAGAGCGGTGACACGCTGACGCCGCCGCCGACTGCAAGACACGCCGACCCAACTGCAAAAGGACTTGTTACTAACCCAGCTATTTTGAAGGATGCCAAGGGGATCGGAGAGCTGGGCTTTGAAAGCCAGCAGCGCGGCGAGATCGCCGGTGGTGTTGCTGATGGTGAACCGGAGGGAAGAGGAAGCAGCAGAAGCATCTGCTGCCACGCCCACCATCGGCAGCAGCACTAGTAGTCGTAGGAGGCCAACAATGTATGGAAGCCAGCCCATGATCTTTCTTCTTTTGGCCTAGTAAAGCGTACACATAATACATGAGGTACACTTGCGTTCTACATCTCCTCTTATACACTCAACCGACCCAATCGATGTCATGTTGCGCAGCAGTTAGCGTCGATCTTACTCGGGTTGACTTCCTATTCATATTGGTTTTTAAATAGTGCTTTTCTATAATAACTGGTTTTTACCTTGTTGACAACCATCGCACAAGAACAAGGTAACCTATTTTGCTGAAGAATATGCTGAATAATAAAAGACGATGGATACCCTAATCGACAATGTCATCAATCGTGAGTTGGTTTGTAGCTTGAAAATGCTGACTTGGGGACAGAACTTGACAGGCTTGACACCAAAGGATATAGACCAGCCTCACATGAGTGTTGTCTTCGTTGCCCAGTCCTTGACAAGAAAACAATCGGAATGAAACTCAAAGAAGACGTTGTCTTTAGAAAATTTGTGGACTAATAGAAGATGCTTAGAAGCTCTAGGAACATGAAGAATATTACTTAGATGTAAGGTTCATTGTGGGGTATGAAATTTAGAATGACCAATGTGAGAAATGGGCATATATGTACCATTCGTAACTTGTACCTGAACTTTACCAGCATATTTTTCCTTTATTGTGAGCCGATCAAGATCATTAGTGATATGACCTATGGCTTCAGTGTCCGTATACCAATTTGTGTCAGTGGTATAGGATTGAGCCGATGCAGTAGCTGCAACACGGCCATCTTCAGCCTAGTATGAGAGATTGAACCATTGATAGCAGTTCATTGCTACATGTCTAATCTTGCCACAAATTTGACAAGTTGGATGGTTGCTTCCTCCGGAGTTCTGGAATTGTTGAGGCCCTCTAGAGCTAGGGGAGAAGGAGAAGTTACGTCCGCCATTGCCACCACCACGGTTGTTCTCATGGCCACCACGGTTGCCTCTAGACGCTAAATTGACAGAATGGTAGGTGTTGACAGTAGGGTGATTCGTAGCTGAATTGACAGATTAATGAGTCAATCCCGCACCTTGGCCCTGGAACATGGCATTGTTCTGCTCAGGACACATCTCATAACTCATGAGATGTGCATACACCTCATTGAGAGTGAGTGGTTCGATCAGGGTGGTCAAGGAAGTCACCAGCAGATAATAGTCATTATCAAGTCTTGTGAAAAGGTACGTCGCAATTTCATCATCGTTGAACGGTTGGCCAAGGGTAGCAAGTGTATCTGCCATCTTCTTCACCTTGTTGAAGTATTCAGCAGCTCTCATATCTCTTTTCTGTAGAGATGCAAGCTGACGCCGGATTTGCATGATTCGAGCTCTAGAACCCCCAGAAGAGAACATGCGATCCAAGGTTTCCCACACCTCGCGGGCTGTGGAGAGGAGCATCACTTGCGCCAACGCATCTTCTGAAAAAGATGAAGAATCGCGCTGAGGACCATCTGATCCTTTTGTAGCCACTGAACAAACTCCGAGTTGTGGCTGGAGCAGTAATCGATCCATCCACATATCCCAAGAGTTGTTGGCCGTGTAAGTATAGAAGGAGTTGAGCCTTCTGTAATGCTCCTATTTCTGAAGGCGTTACAAATCCCCACAACCATTCAAAATGAACAGTTGCGGAGCACTGAACAGGAGTGATCATCACAACAGCACAAGCTTACAACAAAAGATCCAAATTTTATTACAAGATACGGTTTAACAACTAGTTTTACCAGCGGGCGTGCAAGCCCAAAACTACAATACATCACAGAAACTCCTAAGCGGCCTGAGCGTAGCTGAGACCTAAAACTACTCTTCTTCAGAGAAGAAGGGCTCTTCAGGAACCTCGTTCTCAGCTGGGGCTTCCTGGTTCCATTGATCTTCTGTTGTTGTTTTAGCAAGTTATGAATACAACTGTACCCAGCAAGTTACAAGGGTAATCCCTAATTTATTACTTGCAAGGATATTCAAGGGTGAGGATATACTGGTTTTATTACGTTAAGTAGATGCAGTTTTATTTGTAGAAACAAGTAAAGTTAAAACAGTTCTCCTTTAGATCAGGGGTTTTCTTTCAACAGTTAAAAATTCACAATTACCTAATTTAACAACATTACAAAATCTACTTATGCCTCGTTGTTGGAATCACCCAATTAACACAGCTTCATTAACCGGAAGCACGGCGTATTCGAATACCATTAGTTTCACTCTGCAGAGTTGCTTAGCTTTACCCACATGATTTCTTAACTCCCGCAACAGAGTTAAGAAAAATAGGTCGTTCCACTGCTCAATTCTTTATATAGGCTCTACCCGATAGAATCACTCAGACACGGCTCACAACTAACACTAAACTCCTTTGCCCGCTCTAAGTGACCTCTATCGTTAGGTATGGTTTTACCGTTCCGCATGTCTAACTCCCCATCGTCAACACACCTACATCCTGTAGAGTTTCAATCGAGTTGAATAGCTACTAAACCAGGGTTGACAAGTCAACTCCTGTGGTTGAGCAATTACTGTGTCTTTTACTTAGCATAAGGTTCTTGTCCTTATATTTTTTCACCTGAGGCATCAACCACAACTCTAACTGTGCTCAACAGCACTACCACCATTCCAAACCAGCCTCCACCCTAGGGTAAGGTCGTGGACAGAGGTCATCTCGTGGCTTACCAATTTTCAAATCCTACTGGCCAACGGCCAATTCACTTAGTAGTACGAAGTTTTGAATGAGGTGATCTACAAATATTTGTACAATATTTTAATTATTACTAAGGCTGTCAAGGTGAATGTGGCCACAAATTAATCAGGGTTTTGTCACTGGTGGGATTTAACTATTTAGCATGCCATTCTAAACATTTTATTTTAAACAATTAACATTTCACAATTATCAATAATGGAAATACATTAATTAAATAATGTAAAAATTCATGGGCTTCAATATGATAAAAAAACTTGCAACTTGCCTTGCTGCTCAGGAATCTCGACAATCTCATAAACTTCTGTGCTCGGGTTTGGACCTTGGACTGCAGCCTCAGAGAAGTTGGAAGCTAGTACAAACAAATAAAATAACAACATAAGAATTGCATAAAATTCAAATGGAGGGATTTGAATTTATTTGGAGGTGATTTTGGTGGAATGAGGTCAAATATGAAGTCATGGTGTCAAGATGATCAAAATGATATATTTTTGGGATTTTTCTAGGATTTTTAATGATTTTTTGAATTTTTATTCGGATGAACAATAACCGGCCAGCCCAACCACATAGTGCGGCCTAGCCGGTTTCGCACCCGCATGGCCGAGCAGGCCAACTGGCCTGCGGCCCACGTTGCGCGCGGCTGAAGGCCCAACGCGCATGCGCATTAGTGCCCAATGGGCGACACGCGGACGGAGTGGATGGTTTGCATGCGCGGAGAGTGGACGTTCAGATGTGACGACGCTAATAGATGCCGACAGCCGAGATGCGACCACGTCGCTCCCTGGAGGTTGTCTTCAACCTCCGGACTTCCTCCTGGCGGGAAAACAGAGCTCCGTGGCTCTGGTGAAGCAGCGCCGTTAGGGCATCCTAAGGGAAACCAGTTGTACAGAGGGGAGCGGGTTGAGCTCAGGGTTCCATTTTGGGGGTTTGGAAGGTGTGGGGATAAACGGTGGTGGCTGACGGTTGGGGAGAAGACGACGGCCTTCACTGCGGTGCCATGGTGCTCTAAGATTTCTCCGGTGAAATTGAAAGTTATTTCACCATCTAGGGGACCTTAGAATCACACTGGCAGTGGTGGTTTAGGTCAGGAAAGGCTCAGTAGGGCTGGCCACGAGAGGGACTTTTTGGCCTACAATGGTCTCAGCCGCTAGGGCTCCAGGCAAAAGCTCTCGTCCAGGGAAGTTCACCGGTGTATTCAGGAGGTAAAGGAGATCATGTCAGTGCGAGGAATTGGAAAATAATCATCAAAATCACAAGATAGCCGTTAGGGCTCATCGGACGTAGGGGAGATCATCGGCGGCAGAGCGACGGACTTGAGCTGAAATTGGTGGCTCTGGGTGGTGTGTGGGAGTGTTAGGGAGCTCAAGATAGTGGGGTTAGCACTTTAAAGGCGAAGGTTGTCGGTGGCCATGGAGAGGCGGTTCGGGAGCATGTCTCTCGCACGGGAACAAGGAGATAAGGTGGGCTTTGCTGCTGTGCAGTGAACAGGGCGAGGTGGCACTGACTTCTGCATCCTGCAGAGCTTGACATAGAGGTTTGACTCCTGGGCACGGCTTGAGCAATAAGCGAGCAAGCGGCAATGCAGTGAGAGGGAGGAGCAACAGCATGAGGCTGACTAGTGGGACCGCGGGTGCAGATGAGTGAGAACGCACGGGGAGCGACGGTCGCAATCTAGCGAAATGAGGGAGCAGCACATGGAGGCAATGAATAGAGAGGCGGTTCGGCCGTGGTGCCAGCTCGGGGAGGCGCCAACGCAAGGAGAAGGCAGAATTGCGAAAAGGGGAAGCACATTTCACTAGAGTTTGCCAAATTGGGAAATGGGAGGAAAATCAAGCAAAATTCAAATAAAAGTTTAAAAATTTTGAATTTTTTAGGTTATTTCACCTTCCACAAGAGATAGTTCTCGTGACTCAACCTGACGTTGATCAGATGACCAAACGAGGGAGTCAGGAGAATGCCAGCAAACGTTGAGCTTGTAGCTTCTACCATGACAAGGATGGAGGACCGAGAGACGTCGCTAGAAGTTGACATGATTGGTGCAATGGATCAAGGGCTCTAATACCATGAAAAAATCTAGAGAGAGTTTGGGTAAAGGGATCAATTTCAGAGAGAAGCCACAGAGCCAAAATGCTCGATTTTTGTTCATATATATTGAGTGTCGCCGTATCGGCTTATAGAGAAGATTGCCTTACGGGCTATAGTTGTCAGCGACAACAAAACAAAAATAGAAAAGTGATTACAACAGTGTTAGACAATATGGTGGTCGTGCATTTAGTGATGATGAATAATTGACATTTGGATTTCATTAGAATTTGCGCTTGTGAAAAGTCTGGTCGTTGCACTCTTGTTGCTAGAGTCTTTGTAGCACCCCACATACATCCAAGGTGGAATACTACTATGGAACGTCATCGCCAAGAATAAAAGTAATAAATAAAGACAATAATAGAATTCATACACCAATTGAAACCTTTAAAGTACTTTATTAAATAATCAATGGAAGCTGAAAGAATATTTGAAATATGGGACCGATCCACTTCTAATCAAATGACAAATAAAGTAAATGGCAATAACTTGTGGCAAGACACAGTGCTGAAATTCGAGTGCTCCCACCCATGCATGCTACTATCAATCCATTGGTCTTTGACCTGGGAGGGAAAGAGCAAGCATGAGACATGAGGCAACCAATGAACAACTGATATTGAAAATATTGTCATGAATGGAAGACGGATATTATGAGAACAGTGTATTAAAGATATTTGTTATGTGACAAGTTATAGCAAGGGTGCCGGCGACCTCCTCCCACATACCCGGTTATACAAGAATAGCCAGGCACAACCTTGTCCTCGACAATATAACCGCAGACGGGTGTAATATCCTGTGTAACGAGAATGTACAGCCCCACGTACGTTACCTGGTTGGGTGGAAATGACCCCTATATGTGGGTAGCCCCGGCGTGATAACCCTTAGTTTGTTATTTAGCGAATTATCCATGATATAATTAGAGAGTTGTGATTGAGTTAAGGTCAAGTTATGAGAGTAAAGATTTGATACGATGTGGCCAGAGACAAGATTGGTGATACAAGATGATAGTAACAAGATCTGTCGATAAGGAAGTTCCTAACCGAAGTCATACAAGGGTTGTCAAACATACCATTTTATTAGGTGATAATTGGTCATTAGTCAAGTTAATGTGCAGTAACTAAATCAACAACAGTTCACGAATAATAATCAACAATTAAGGTTCACAGATGCCAGACATATCAATAACCGCCCAATGTTAAAGATTACTAGTGGTTAACCTTAAATTTGAGCATGATTCTGTGCAACCCTAATTACTATTTAAACGTTTGTTACAACTCTAACCACATATGAATTCTACGGTTAACAGCATACTAATTACAAGCATTTATTACTATCTAACTCATCATATAAAAATCTACTAAGCTACCACGACTTATGATAGGCAAACAATATAATGTAATGATCAGTAATCACGCTAAGGCAACAGGTAAACATGTGATATAACGTGCGAAAGAAACAGGTTACGGCCGCGAGGTGCTTGCCTTGAGCACGCTCGACGGACACGCTGCACGATGGATCTGAGAAACGCAACTGCCCAGCTGCTCCCTCAACCTACAGGGTGATTTGGAGACAATCGATCAGATATGATAAATTTGATACATAAACAACAGGTGATAAGTTTGACTAGAAAGAAATAGCCGTTCGGTCACACGAACGGTCATTCGGACGCACGAACATGAGTTCGGCCACGCGAACGCAAGTTCGGCCAACGACAGCCACCAACCACCACCACCGGCCGCCGCTGCCGGCCACTGCCCGCGAGGACATGGGCGCAGCAAGGCTCGTATACGGTGTGTATACGCGTGTGAGGCTAATTGTGCGCCGCCGCTGCTAACACCGGGCGCCGGCTGGCCGCCGGCGCCGCCGCGCAGCGCCTCTCACCGCCGCGCCACCATGGCCGCCGAGCGTGCGATCGCGTCGGGAAAGCGCGTCGCGGGCATGCAGCCGTGCGACGCCGCCGCCGCCAGCGCCGGTCGGTCGCCGATTGCCGCCACACATGCCGCTACGCCCTCGCCGCCGCCGCTACCACCGTCAATGCCGCCATGGCCGCGCGGGTGTGAGCTACGTGCGGGTGAGTGCATGTGGGAGTGCGGGCGTGCAAGCACCGCCGCTGGTCGCCGGTTGCCGCCGTCGACGCCGCCGCCACCGATGCCGACGTCCCATGCAGCCATGCAGCCGTGCGGCAACCAAACGGAGAGAGAGAGAGATAAAGAGAGAGAGATTGAAAACCTGAGAAGGAAGACGGTGCAAAAGGAAAAAAAGAAAGGTGGGTTCCCTCTATTTAAGGAGATTAGATTAGGGTTTTAGTTATTTTTCTTTAATTAATTTATTTATTTAGAATTATTTATTATTATTATTATTTTTAATTTCTGGGTGCTACAGTATTCAAGTTAGCAGGTTAAGTCGGCAGGCATTGAGCATGGCTGAGTGACCAGGCATGTCGACCACGGTATTTTGACCACGGCATGTTGACCCTGACATTTCAACCATAGCATGTTGACCATGGTATTTTGACCACGACATTTTGATCACGGCATCAACTATGGTATTTCAATCATGGCATGTCGACTACGACATTTCAATCACGATATGTTGACCACGACAGGCTTCGACCTCGAACAGTGAACCGATCATGAGCTATAGTAAACTAGTCAGTGGTTGTAATCTCATTTGCTAAAGTAACTGGTCAGTGGTCGTAGTTATAGTATATTTCCGATGGTTGTAGCTACAGTGCATTGTCATAGTCGTAGACTTCGCAGACTGTCATCATAGTCATATACTTCATAGACTGTCATCGTAGTCGTAGACTTTGCAGACTGTCATCGTACTCGTAGACTTCGCAGACTGTCATCGTAGTCGTAGACTTCATAGTCTTTTATTGTAGCCATAGAATTCACAGACTATTATCATAGTCATAGACTTTGCTGGTCTACAGTCTTAGACTTTGTGATTGGATGTCTTAGGCTTTGCGATCGGTTGCCATAGGCTTTACAGTCGGTACTCATAGACCTCGAATGCTTTAATTCTGGTGATCTTCAAGTGCTTCGAGTACTCATGTCTAATGGGCCAGCCTATGCATGGTGGTCAGAATGGTTTTACTCGGTGGTCGTTGATTAGTACTCGGTCGGTACTCGGTGATCAGTGCTACGGTACTCATTGATGGTTGTCTATGCATCAGTACCTGGTCAGTACTCGGTGGTTGATGGAATAGTTATTGGTTGATGGTCGGTAGTCATAGACTGGTAGCTACGATACTTGTGATTTTCGAGTGTTCTGAGCAGATCGATAGTAATTCTTGAGTACTTGTATTTTTGAGTACTCGATGAGCTAGCGACCGGCCTATGCATGGTGGTCATAGCAGTCATAATGAGTGGTTTAAAGCTGATTTCTGGACAGTGATAGAATTTGTGGTCATGGTTGATCTAATTGATCTTGATGGATGGTTAAAGGGTTGGTTTGAGTGTGTCGACTAATATTGGTCAAATTGGGAAGAACTTGTGCTGGTGAAAAATATTCTTTGGTCTTTGCATGTGCAAATTGGTGTGGAGGCTATCATGATCGGTGATAAGGAGGACCGGGCTAGGATGAGGATATCTGAGGTCCAGACGGTCAAGGATGTCACGCGACATGATCAGGATCATGTTGGAGGTCATGGAGATCAAAGGTGGTGATGCATGGAGAAGCTACGGGAGGTGCGGTCCTAGAGGCTTCAACACGTGAGGTTGACGATGCGTGATGAAGATACATGAGGTGCGGTCCTGGAGACTTCGTTACATGGTGAGTTAGGAGTTGTGGATGAAGTCCATAACAGGGAAGGCTTAGAAACTGAGTAAAACCCATGCTTGAAATGGTTTTGGGTCCTTTGTTTTGCGGAACGGATAGAGTTAGAAGTCCGTGTTTGAGGTGAACATGCTTTGGACATAAGCTTATAAAAGCAGGGTGAATGACCATGTGAGAAGGTCTAGGATAGTGTTGTGATGAACCATTATAATATTTGTGGAGTGGTCAAGTGATTTGAAAAGTTCGCACTTTGTTTAGATTGGCTTTGGGCAGAAATTGAGGATTTTGAGATTTGAGTCATGCATTGAGTTAGGATGACCTGGGTCATTGGATTAAGGTTGCATAATGCATGTCTTGGCTAATGTAGATCAACTTGTGAAGAACTTATGCTTGGAAATGATTTCTTTGTCTTGGATGTGCAGGGTCGTTTGGAATCAACTGTGGTCAATGGCGAGTATCGGGGCTAGGCTCATGGAGGAGTTGAGGCACTGAACGATCGAGGATTCCGGGTGAGATGGTGAGCTCAAGCATGGCACGAGAAAGACAGAAAATGTTGAAGACGAGTTCGTATGATGGGATGGCACCATATAGCTTGCACGGGCCAAGTGAACCATGGTTCAGTGGAACCAGGACAGGAAAGACTTGATGACCATGTCAAGAAAGGGTATTTTAGTAATTTAACCAAAATACTAAAAACCATCTTGAATCAAAACTGTGGCGTATGGGCGATGCGTTTGAGAGTGGTTTAGGTCAAGGTGGAGCTGGTTGGATCAAGGCTAAAGGATTTAGCGGATGCACACTTATGCACTTTGAAAAACGTGCATAAGTGAACTTATGAGAGAAAACCCGTGTGTGTGGGGTTAACGGGTTCCCCCCATTATAATAGTGGATAGAATCTATCAAGGGGTGTAGTTAGCTGGTTTCTCACCTATAAAAGGGGGTTGGTATGGAGACATATGTGGTTAACCATCCAATCTCTCTCTCATGTGTTCTCTTGTTTAGAGTTAGGGTTTACGAGTGGAGCACTTGGTATGCTCTTTGTCCTTTAAGATGGAGTGGCTGTAAAATCTACCTTCTCAAGTAAGCAATACATCAATCTTTACGTATTTCTATGGATTCATCTTGATTTGATTGATTTGCTTTTGATTTAGCCTTAAAGTGTGAATTCTTGATCCGAGGATATTTGAGTTGATTTCTTTGGAGTTCTAACTTGTTGTGACATGTGAGAATACATTTAGACCTATCTTGGTCACCATCCACCTAAGAGCAAATTGTATTCATCACGTTGATTTCGACCACGTTGGCTTTTCAAAACGTTGATTTCCGACTGCGTTGGTTTTTGACTGCTCTTTGGTCGTCTACCACTAGAGTCGAATTCCGACCACGTTGATTTTCGACTGGTAGTCAAATTTTGACCATGTTGATTTTCGACTGGTAGTCAAATTCCGATCACGTTGATTTTTGAATTGTAGTCAAATTCCTACCACGTTGATTTTTGACTGGTAGTCGAATTCTGACTACATTGATTTTCGACTAGTAGTTGAATTTTGACCACGTTGATTTCTGATCAGGTCACGCTTAGCTATGTGATTATTTGGTTTTCAAGTAGAATTTCTATCCTAGTCTTCATAGTTTTATAGTTATCGGAGTAAAGTATAAGTGAATACTTGGGGGGAATTTTTAAGAAACCATTCACCCACCTCTATTGCCTATTCGTCCTACACAGGGAGAGACTACGGGCTAGCGTGAAGGTTTTTGGCAAAGGTAAAAGTGGCTTTGGTTTTTGGCTAGGGTTTTTAGGGGTGCTTGTGAGGGTATTTTGTAAATCCATGAAAATCCAGCGATAAAGATCATATTGAGTCAATGTGGTTTGTGATTTGTTGAAGATTGCTGGTGATTGAAGTTGGGCTGGAGCATACGATCACATACAAAGGTGTCGATTTGCTACCAGGAAAATAGATGAATTACGAAGTACTCGAAGCCGCTGGTTTTCTCGAAGGTACAAGTGATCGAGAGAGTCTGCTACTAGTGTCGACGAACTCGAGTACATACAAACGGGTCATAGATCAAAGCCGTGAGAGCGGTCAAAAAACAGAGCAATCAAGCAAGCGGCCGAGCGTCTTGCAGTCGAGATCTAAATCTGGTAAGCTAGGATGCTTATTTTCTGGTTTGAGTTTTATTTTTAGGAATCGAAAAACAAAGACAATCATTCATCCTCATCTAATTACGGTATACGATCCTACAATCAGGCTACATCATCAACCGAGTGTATCTTCAGTTAACGATAAGGATTCAACCAACGAACTGTACAGAATCTTATATCTTGAACTCATATCTTTAACACTAGTGACAGTGTCATGGAGATCATGAAATTCAGAAAAGAGCAATCTGCACTTTTTTCCCTCTGTATGCATGTAATCATTACTCTATTCTGAGGTCCTGACAATTTGTATTCACTGAGATGAGAACCAAGACTTGTAACGTGGTTTTAATAAGCTTTTACCACTAATGCGTCAAAATAACGAAGACCACGTCTAAGTTTCAACAAAAGTTCGTCTAAAAAGGTAGGTAAGACCTTTTTGCGGAGCTCATTCGTCGAGTTGTAAGTTTCAGATAGCAGCCCTACGTGCAAGTAGTAAACCCCACATCCTACGTTAGCTAATCCGTACTATGACACCAAAACAGTAGTGATCGACGGACGGTCAATATAATGGATTTTCTTGCAGTATCAGGAGGAGTAATATAATGTAGACATGCTCAAAGCCGGCTGCCTTCGCTGGCTGTGTAATTTTATTAGTAAGCTAGCGTTTATTAGCGGAGACCTTTAACTGTGAGGTTGTCATCATATTAATACGTGCTGTCACGAGATGTGCTGCGATAAAGTTGGAGCAGTTGGGTCATGGACACGATAGGTAGCATCAATAACACGCGTTAGGTCGAGTGGTGGTGTTTAGGAGACCTTTGACTAGGTGAATTTGCGGATCTCATTCGTCCAGTTGTAGGTTTCAGATAGCAGCCCTACGTGGAAGTAATAACCCGGCCAATCCTATGCTAGCTAATCCGTATAATGACACCAAAACAGCAAATACAGTGATAGACGGACGGTCAATATAATGGATTTTCTTGCAGTACCAGGAAGAGTAATGTAATGTAGGAAGGCTCGAAGCCGGCTGTCTTGGCCAGCCGTGTAGTTTCACTGATAAGCTAGCGTTTATCAGCAGAGATCTTTTACTGTAAGGTTATCGTCGTGTTAATGCGTGCTGCCACAAGGCGCGCTGCGGTGAAGTCGGAGCAGCCAAGTCATGGACGCGATGGATGACGTCGATAACACGTGTTAGATCGAGTAGTGGTGCTTATCAGTCAAGTTCAATATCCTTATCGTTGTTGGGTGTATTTATCATAGACTTTTGTCTTGTTGGCTTTTGGAGTTTGTGTTTTTTTGTACCCGGTAATTTTTTGAGTCTTCAATGAATAAACAGTAACGTTTGTTTCTTAAAAAAAATGTAGACAAGCCGCCCATGGGAGCAGGAAATTAAGGGGGCCAACCATGACACCATCGTATTAACGTTAGCTATTGACGTAAGCTATTTTGCACCAGATTTATCTGTGGAAAATATCAGAAAACAGATACACCAATAGGGACATTAATTGGTTTGAATGGTTCTATCTTATATCCTGCTGCCTATAGGTGATGCTTTCATGCTCAGACATCATGAGATGGAACAAGGAAGCAACATTGACTTGGTAAGGCCGGGGGGAGAATCATTTGCAAAGCCAATTGTCAAGACCTCCCTGCAGGCTGAATATGGCGACAATGTCAGATTATTCTGAATGGTCTCAGGGCCGGTCTTGGGCTGCCGGATTGATGTATATATATGATATGATGATGCAACCAATTAATAAACAGCATTGCATTTTTTTACGCTATTAATTACCATACGTTTTCTACTCTAGCTATATATTGCATCAATGGAGACCTGCATCAGCGTGTGCCAGATGGATACCAAACTGACGACTAAAGAAGTTTTTTTTGTAGAATCGTAGGTCAATGGCAATCAGGGCGAATGATTGTAATTTGTATGGAAGCTTTTCTTTCACACCCGTGTCTATTGATTATTCAACCTGTGAAACAGCTAAAGCAAAAAAAAAAAGAAAAAGAAAAAAGAGACAAAAAATATTTTTTATTCTCAATCTACTGTAGCGATTGGTTACAAAAAAGAAAAAACACACCATCATAACCAACATTATCAATTATCCATCATCCAATGTTAATTATTTATCACCAAAACATCCTAGACTTAGCCACATAATCTAATAATTTTTCTTGATGTTGCGGGCTCCCCCATCTTCCTGGCCAGTAGCCGTTCGCCGGCGACCGCCTTTCCAGCTGAGACGACTGCTTCGGTCGATCTACGTCTTGGATGGTATCTATCAACTACCTCACTCAATTAATTATTTCCCTCCTAGCTCATCTTCTCTCCTTTCTCCCAATCCTCATGCTCCCAACTTCCTTGGTTTTCTCAAATAGGCTTATCTTGTATGAGAAACAACTGTACTCTCTCTTCCTTAACTCCTTCCATATCAGCTAGCTCTTGCATGTAATGGTGAACAATTAACCATGTATGCGATCGATCCAATTGTTGCGGATTTAATAAACCTGTTAATTAACTACCGTTATAAATTAACGAAGAATCGAGTTGCCCTTGAACGAGATACATGTGTGCCCTTGTGTTAAGTTTGTCTTTCTTTAGTGTTGCAATATTGGATGGATGTGAACCGTTATAAAGAAGAGTAGAACGATCCAAGTGCGTAGTCCTCGGTCCTCACTCGACTGAGAAAAGGTACAGCGAACTCATCAGAAAAGCTTATTTTAGCCAAAAGCTAACGATCAGTCAGAAGCTATCTTGAACGGGACTCGCCATGAAAAATGCATACATTTTGGACCCGACGTAGGAATCGCTCTCTGTTTCTATTGATTTGAGGATGACGACGTAGGTAGCAAGATAGTGTGGTGTATGGCATGTGGGCCCTAGCTAAAGTAGATGGGCCTACGGCCTCTTTGTAAATAGCCAGTGTACATCAAATCTTGCTTAATTACTACTCTATCAGCCGATAAAATTAAATTCCACCCAAAAATAAATGACATCCAAAGGTAACGAATCCATGATTTAAGGTATAAATGCAGGCATTATCATAAAGTATCAAATCATATCGTCCGTGCCTATAAATAAGCAGGGCAGAAGAGCACATGCATGAG
Source organism: Dendrocalamus sinicus (assembly GCA_036346575.1). Taxonomy (NCBI): domain Eukaryota; kingdom Viridiplantae; phylum Streptophyta; class Magnoliopsida; order Poales; family Poaceae; genus Dendrocalamus; species Dendrocalamus sinicus. The sequence goes on along the minus strand of CM070672.1, from coordinate 202,302 downwards.
AAAACTCATAGAAGAAGACGACGAACAAGAGCTAGGTATAAAAACAGGATAGAATTTTGAAGGGATAGCGGCAGCAGCCAGTACGTACGTACTCTCCTCATGGCATTTGTCAGCAAGGATACTAGGGCTGCCTTCGGCCATGGCTACAGTGGTGGACCCAGAAAAAAATCTAAGTAGGACGAAGTCCAATGATGAATCCAGGAAAAAAATAGGTAGGCTGAAGTCGGAAGCGTGAAATAAACAGTAGTATCCAAAAGCAAAACAATCTATAATCAAACTATGTTGCAATCACACTAATAAAAATATCACTCCACTGGCCTTTTACCTGATGGATCCAGGAAAAAAATAGGTAGGCTGAAGTCGGAAGCGTGAAATAAACAGTAGTATCCAAAAGCAAAACAATCTATAATCAAACTATGTTGCAATCACACTAATAAAAATATCACTCCACTGGCCTTTTACCTGAGATTGAAAAAAAGCAAGCGTGAGATTTGGAAATCTCAAATACAACATCGTACAATTAGTGAAACATAATATTAGAAACTAAAAACATAGCAGCCATAATATCAAAAGAGTGTTAATAATGTAATCCTAAGTTAAAGCATATTCTTATGCTACCCCCATTAACAATTTAAGCATAGATTCTAAAATACTAATTAAAAGCATGAGCTCTAGAATATTTAACTGTACATCCTAATTAACAGAGTAGCAGGTGAACTAAAATACCCAGAACATCATAGCATGAATACAATATTAAAGGTCTATAATCAGGCAAACATGAACGATATGATAATAGCTAGGCAGCATTGGTGATACGATATTGACCAGATAAGCTTTAGTATCTGCTAGTAGCCAGGTAACTTTAGCGATGTGATTTTTAGCGATATGATATTAGCCAAGCGATATGATATGAACCAGGTAATTGTAGTGATGTGGTATTAGCTAAGCAATATGATAGGAGCCAGGTGACCTTAATGATACGATTTTGAGCGATATAATACTAGTCAAGCATGGTTGATATGATAATTATACTCAATGACAAGGTGAAAAGTAAACTGAAAACATGTAATTTGTGAAATAGAAAGGTCACGGCCGCGAGGTACTTGCCTTGAGTATGCTCGGTGAACAAGCTGCACAAAGAATTTGGAATGCGCAACTATCCAAATATTCTCTCAAAAGCTATGTGCGAACCCCGAGGTGAAATTCCAGATCACCTTTGATCCTTCCTTACATGGACTCAACACAAAGACATACATGCATGCAATGGCAATAGCAACTAGATAACCATGCATGCATGCAACTGCATGAACTCACGCGGACGGGCGTGACGCGTCGGCAGTATTGGCGATGAGCACAAAACTGGAGTGGCTGCATGGCGACGTGGGCGACAGTGGACCATCAACTGGCCGAGTGCTCTTGCGTCGCATGCATGCAGCGAGCGGCCGCAGGCGTTGGCTGAAAGGTGATGCGAGCAGGTGGCCTCACGCGCAGAATCGCACGGCAGGTAAGCGCCGAGAGATGGGAGAGCAGGCGCGTCGTGAGGACCATCGCACGGGCGGGCACGACGATCGTTGGCGACGTGGTTTGCTGGCGCACTATGATGCACGGATACAGATACGTTGACACGGTACGACACCGACACGGAAATTCACCGTTTTCCTAAAAATACCGATACGGCGACATGGCTATATATATTTAAATAATAAATAAATTATATATATATATGTATGTATGTATAGGGGTGGAAAACCGTAACGGATAATTCGTTTTATCCGATATTCGTATCCGAGAAAAATCCGAATATGGTAAGCAAAATCCGTATTCGAAAATATTCGTATTCGTATTCGAGAATATTCGTATCCGTATTTGAGAGTATTCGTATTCGCATTCGTATTTGAGAGTATTCGTATCCGTATCCGTATTCGAGACTATTTGATTCATATTCGATCCGTTTCTAGAGCCCATGAAAAATCCGTACAAATTTTGTGATTCAAAATTTGAATTTAGGCGATTTAAAACTGGTAACCGGTCAAAAACCCATGAAAAATCGGCAAAACCGTTAGGAATCCGTTTTATCCGATATTCGTATCCGAGAAAATCCGTATTCGAAAATATCCGTATTCGTATTCGAGAATATTCGTATCCGTATTTGAAAATATTCGAATTCGTATTCGTATTCATTTTAAAAATATGGATTCGTATTCGTATTTGAGACTATTCGACCGTATCCGATCCGTTTCCACCCCTATGTATGTATTATTTTCTATGTTTCCATATACTTATTAAACTAAAATAATGTAAATTATAAACTTGTAATTTGTAAAGTGTATACTCGGAATATGTACCTCATGAATTGTTTTGTTAATCCTGACGACAATTGTTGATGTGAATACCATTTCCAGAAATAAGAATTCCATTAACCTGGGTGGCAATAGCGGGGATGCCGGGGAGGCAGCAGCGGGGACGTCGGCGAGGCAGCAGCGGGGATGCCGGATGCCGGCGAGGCAGCAGCGGGGACGCCGGGGAGGCAACAGCGGGGACGGCAGGGAGGAGATGTAGTCGGCGGCGAGATGCGGGAGCCGACTGGTGGCAGTGAGATGTGGGAGCTGGCGGGCAGAGGAGATGGAGGCGGTGGTGAGATGCGGTGGGCGGCAGCGCGAGCAGGCGATGCGGAGAAGCATGAGCGGCCGATGGGAATGAGGCTCTCGGGAGGAATCGGTGCGGCAGCCGTAGGGTTAGGGCAGGCACGGTATGGGCCGACCTGGGCCGGCCATGTCCTGGGCTATTCTTGGGCCGACTATGTCCAGGCCGTGTCCGACTCGCATAATTACTGTGTCCGATACGTGTCAAGAATTTTAATTATTAAAATTAATTCCGAAATCGGCCGATACGTCACCGACACATGTCTGAGACGTGTCCGTGTCGTATCCGTGTTCGACACGTGTCGGACACGGATACGGTGGTTCTGACACGTGTCCGTGCTACAGAGCTGGCGCATGGCTGGCGCTTGGTGGATGGCACAAGAAGGCGATGACGTGCGACGACGTCACGCGTGAGGAAGCTGGCGATGCAATTGGAAGTTGGCGGTGATGAAATATCTCTGGCGTTGGCGCCCGGGGGAGGGGGGTCCGACCGACGAGGAGAGCTCGGGCGGCCACCCGGGCTCGCTCGAATGGCAGGTCCGCCCCTGCATGGCTATGGCTTTCCCAACCTGCAACGCACCGAGTATGAATACCTAGCCTAGCCATGCATCGATATACGGTACAGTAGTACTTGCTCGATCCTTATATCAATGTACATGTGCATTTGATTTCTACCGTACACCTGAGTATGTGTAGTTTTGGGCTGAGCTGTAACAATTTTTGCTCATGCCATGCATATTAACGTACGTACGTACGTACTCCGACCATTCACGGATACTCACCAGTTTTGACCACTTTATTTATTCACAAATGCTTCCTAATACGTTATTTTCTATTTTATCCTCATATACGTCCCCCTTCCCTCCTCCTCCTCCAACACATATGTGGTGAGCCTAGAGGCCGGTTGGATTAAGTTTGCTCATTTTGAGTAAAAACAAACGATTGGCTAGGTAATCGTGTATTGGTCAGAACTGACGAGTATCGGTGAGATTATTACTACTAACCTTAACCAGGAATCAAATTTTGTATTTTTGGAATATTCTTTGAAGAAATCAACGTAAATACCTCAGAAAATGCGCAAAAAATACAATGGGCCACATTGGGCGGAAGACCCAAGCATGTGCACTTCAGGCTGATCGGAGCCATCAATTGCTCCAATCTGACGGGTTGAGGGGCCATATTATAGCTTGGAGGATTGAGCTTCATATACAGCACTAATTGGACTCATTGGCCCTTTTCAGATAATTAAGCTATCGGTCACACGAAACAAAGAGAGTTCGGCACAGCCTAAAACTATGGCATCCACGGAACTACCTGTCAAAAGCTAAATCTAATCCACAAAAATTGCAATAAGTCAAGTTCAGAAAAAACAAAGAATTAAGCTAGCACAATACACGAACGCTGAGTTCCACCACACGAATCCGAAATCAACGTTCCCCCTCAAGATGGCCTTTGTATCTCCTGACCAACGCCACCAAGCAGATATTGCTATGAAACCATTTTGATTGTGTTCGCAATAGAAATACCTACAGATACGGCTGTTGGTGCAAAATCTCACAAATCGTAACCTGATTGAAACCAGTAAGTTAGTTCAGAAAGGGAGCAAAAAAATGCAGAACCACACAAATCTAGATGCATGCATGTCCCACAAAACCCAAACGAATACGAAAAAACTTTTAAGATGGAGCGCCAAACGAGCACGAAAAACTTTCAAAATCGAACGCCAAGGCAAGTCATCGAACGCGTACCTAGGGTTCGGCTTCGACGCAACGGAAACCAAAACTGCAACGTCCGCCTCGGGAATCCCTGGTCGGCGCTTCACCTAACGCCAGCCTCACAAACCATACATGAAGGAACAACGAACAAAGAAACTAAACGAAGGACCGCAAAGTTCTCAACGCGGAACGCACAAAAACCGACCAAATCATCCCAGGCGCGGAGACGGCCGGCGCAGATCACAGGAACGCGAAAGGCGAGAAGAATTGGCTGGCACATCGTACTAGGGTTAGGGTTCCCCTCCGCTCGGACCCCATCCCCCGCCGCATCGCCGGCGATCCATGGAGCTGGAGGCGACGCCCGCGTGAGGAGAGCACCCGACCCGACGTAGGAATCGTTCTCTGTTTCTATTGATTTGAGGACGACGACGTAGGTAGCAAGATAGTGGTGTATGGCATGTACATGGGCCTACGGCCTCTTTGTAAATAGCCATACACCTGAGTATGTGTAGTTTTGGGCTGAGCTGTAACAATTCACCGATAAAATAGAAAATAACGTATTAGAGCAACTCCATCCCATTAGTCATTTCTCCCTCTCTATTTCCTAGGATGAAGAGGCTAGCTATTATTTTCAGCTCTCTATTTGAGTTAGCATTCCAATGGCCTAGCTATTTGAGAAGCGAGTGAGGAGGCGCTCGCCAAATCTAGCTAGCGGCCGGGAGAAAATAGCGACTCGATAAAAATGAAGAGGAGGATAAAGAACCGGTTGGAGTCCATTTCTTGAGTCATATTAGGTAAATATATAATGAAGAGCAGGATAAAGAACCGGTTGGAGTTGCTCTTAGGAAGCATTTGTGAATAAATAAAGTGGTCAAAACTGGTGAGTATCGGTGAATGGTCACCTGAGTATGTGTAGCCATGCATATTAACATACGTACGTACTCACTCCGACCATTTTCTATTTTATCCTCATATACGTCCCCCTTCCCTCCTCCTCCTCCTCCACCACATATGTGGTGAGCCTAGAGGCCGATTGGATTAAGTTTGCTCATTTTGAGTAAAAACAAACTATTAGCTAGGTAATCGTGTACTGGTCAGAACTGACGAGTATCAGTGAGAGAGGGAGTACTCCCTTTTCTCTCTTTCTCTACAATCTACATGCATTTACAAGTTGAAGAGAAAAAGGCTCTAGCTAGATGTGTGTGCATTTTTTGCAATTTCCAAATGGAACCGTATTAGTTTCTGATTTCTGACTTATTTTTTTATTATTTCTAATTTATTTCCTTTTTTTTTTGGTTTTTTGAGCTTTTTACCGATACTTTTTTTTGTATTCTTTTGTATTGTTCGTTATGGGCTAACATGTTTTTTTATTTTTAAATTTTTTTAAATTTAATTATACCACATAAGACACCATCCGCTACAATGTAATTTCAACCAGGTACAGTGCAATTTTAGTTATAAGTCATATTTTTTTGGGTCCAAATTAATGAGCAGGTTATAAATCACCCAGTCTCTGGTCTCAACAATAACAAGAAGAAGAATTACTCAAGTCACCCATATAATTTGGTCCAAATCCGAACGAAATGATATGGAGGAGTAGAGTAGTACTACTTAAAAGTCTACTTATACAATGTTACGCTCGAAATGATTCCGGCATATATGGATGAGGAAATAATGCTACTCTAGCGTTCGTCTTTCATTGCTACTCTATCAAGACGCGCGCAAGTGAATGAAACGTCATTAAAAAAAAAGGAATGTGCATGCATTCAAGTTTTTAGTAGTAATTTGTGCAACTCGTACGTACGCAAGACGGCATGATCCGTGTCTTTGTATTAGGGCATGTACAACGCGTCTCGGAACGTCGTCTCCGTCGCGGCACTTTTGCAGAAACAACTCTGATTCCCCGCATTCAATGAGAAGAGAAGCGCTGCTCGTCGCCTCGCGAGGCGACGCCGAGCGCTCGTGCTCCAAGACCATGTCGCCGGCTCGACGTGCGCTGTACGGGGGCGGCTTCACGAGTCGACGCGCCCGCGGATCTAGCTGTGCACGCGCGGAGATGTATTTTGCGCGCCAAATCCAGCGTCGTCCAACAATATTCGAGTCCGGCTGCAGCGCAGCAGTCGCCGCCATCTCCGGCGGGGTCCGCCACTTGTCCGTGCTGGCGCCGGCTGCGGCAGCGTCTTCGTCGCTCCCCGCGGCGGCGACGGAGGCTGGAGGAGAGGACTTCATTTCTCAGGAGGAGGAGTACCAGATGCAGCTGGCGATGGCGCTGTCGGCGTTAGCCTCGGTGTCGGGCGGCGAGGGCGCTGGGGACCCTGAGCGGGAGCAGATCAGGAAGGCAAAGCTGATGACCCTGATCTGGTATGAATTGATGCGCATTTCAAGTTTTGGATGGCAATTTGAGGGATTTGGTTTAGCCTTTTGTATGGTTTTACTGTTTTGCTACGCACTTTTGGGGAAAGGAATGTCTCTCCCGATCTATTTTTGTGTGTTTGGGTCGCAATTAAACTAGTGAAGCAGATAGATCAAAATTTGGCCTTCTTGGGTGGATTGCTCTTTGTTTGCTCTTCCAATTTGCTAACTATTTGAGTTCTTATATGTTCTGGCCCTGTGCTATTAGAAGGAGTTGCATTTGTATTGATATTGATAATTGATTCATCTCACTTTTTGCTCGTGCTGCAGATTGTGAAATGTCAAGAAGCCCATACGGATATATCTCAATTATGATGCAGTTGAGCACTCGCCCGACCAGGACTGTAAAAATGTTGGTGACATCGTGAAGGTAGGTGTTGTGTATGTCTGTTTGCAGTGGGCCTTCTAGATTTGATTGGGATGCAACAACTAATGGTTGGATATGCAGGCGGACCGGAGCTAAGTTGGATGACAGGTAGCTAAGTTGGATGGAGCATAGGAACATGCTGCTAGTGTTAGTTGTTGCTTTATGGTTAGTTTCATGCTTTATGGAGATGTCGAAGGTTCATTGTGATTTCCATGCTATGGTGATACTTTGACATGTTAGATTTTTTTTTCACCTCGGACAATATTTTCTAGTGATCTGATCACCCATCTTGTGATTAAACTTGTACCTTGATATATTTTCTAGTGATCTGATCACCCAATCCTATTTTTGTTGCTACACAATGTCACAAGCGTTCGTTAACAATGTTTGTGTTGTATTCCAATTTACCACTAATGCATTTCTGTAGCACCCTCAAAACGAAAAAGAAACAACCTATCCCTAATATCTCTCCCTTCCATCTCTATCTTCACCTCTCCATATTTTCCTATTCCTCTCCCGTGTATTTCTCTCCATTCCATTTATCTCTCTCCCATCTAACTAATATCTCTCTCTCTCTCCCGTAAACACTCTCCACTAATCTCTCTCCCGTAGAACTCTCTCTCTCTCTCCTAGATTTCTAATCTCTCTCTCCCTCCCCCGTGCATGCGGCTGCATGGGCTCCGGCGCCGGCGGAGGTGCTGGCAACGGAGGCGGCAGTGGCTGGCTGGCGAAGTGGCGGCGGCCGGCCGGCGAAGCGGCGGCGGCATGGGCGGACTACACGCACGGGTGCGCGCGCGCCTGCTCGCATGCATTATCATGGCGCGGCGGCTGCGGCAGCTGCGTGGCGACCGGCAGCAGTGGCGGCGGCTGGCCGGCGCGCAGCGGCAGCCGCACGGCGCTCGCACCGGCCGCACGCACACATGCGCTGGCACGCCTGCAGCGGCAGCAGTGGCGGCATGGGGAGTGCCGGCGGCGACGGCGAGGCGCGAGGCATGCGCGCAAGGCTGTGCAGCGGCGGCAGCAGCGCCTGCATGCTCGCGCGGCAGTGGCATGCGATGCCAGCCCGGCGGCGCGTTGCACGGCGGCGGCTCAGCACCATGGCCGGCGTCTGCTCGGCGCAATGCGGCGGCTATGGCGGGTCGGCGTGAGGCGACGGCTCGGCGGCGGTGTTCGGTGGCAGCGCACGGTGGCGGCCCAGCGGCGGAGGCCGGCGGTGACCAGCGTGCATGGCGGCAGCGTCGTGGCAGCCGGCCGCGCTGCCACGGCAGGCGATGGCGGCACCCGCGCTGCTATGGCAGGCAGCCAGGCTACCACGGTAGGCGGCGGCGGTGCCTCGCTGCCATGGCAGCAGCGGCAAGCAGATGCGCTGCCATGGCAGGCAGCGGCATGAAGTAGGGCTGCTATGGCAAGTGGCGGTAGCGCCCGCGTTGCCATGGCAGGTAGCAAACCGGCGGCGTGGTGGCGGCTCGCCGACGGCGGCGACGGCTCGGCTGAATGGCCGTTCGCTCAGGCGAACGCTGTTCCGCATGGCCTAACGGCATTATGCTTGGTCGAAGGATCGTTTCCATGGCTGTGGAGATTAGGGAGCCCGTTTTTCTCTTCAGTCAAGTTACCAAACGTCGTTCGCTTGGCCGAACGGCGTTTTCCATGGCCGTGGAGATTAGGGAGCCCGTTTTTCTCTTCAGTCAAGTTACCTCTTGTCGTTCCTATATCGAATTGCGATGTACCTGATCGGTTGCATATCATTCTATCCTGTAGATTCGCACGCAGCTGTGGAGGGAGCGTCCGGACAGTTGCGTATTTCTGATCCTTTGTGTAGCGGTTTCGCTGAGCGTGCTCAAGGCAAGTACCTCGCGGCCGTAACCTTTACGTTTCGCATATCATGTGTTTCCAGAATACCTGTCACCTTGACATTGATTACAATTATCATATCACTAAAGTTACCTAATAATTGCCATATCACTAAGTCACCTGGCTAATTGCTAAAGCTACCTGGCCATTATCATATCACCAAAGTATCTGGCTAGCATCATATCACTAAAGTTATCTGGTTATTAACGTATCACTAATGCTTGTCTGGTTATTATCATATCGTTCATACTTGCTTGGTTTTTAGACTCTTAATATTGTATTCTTGCAACGATGTTATAGGCTAACTTGTTCACATGCTTTTAGGTTTATTAGAATGCTCGATTAATAATGTTCTAGAATTCATACCTTAAATGAGTGTTTTAGAATCTATGCTTAAATCGTTAATGGGGGTAGCTTATGAACATGATTTAACTTAGGATTAAATTATTGACACTTTTTTGATATTAGGGCTGCTATATATATTTTAGTTTCGCATATTATGTTCCAATAATTGTTGATGCTGTATTTGAGCCATGAATGATGTGTGTATTAAATATGTTAATCTGACTAATAATCACTTATTACATAATAAAACTTGATTGGTTGATAACCTTGTGTGAGCCGTATTATAATACCTCTTAAGGTGATTACTATATCACTATCATCTTATCATTATTCCACATCACCTCATATCAGAAACTATGTCTTTCCATTTTCAACCCTAGCACATATTTTCACTTCTCATAACTTTATTATAGCCTTATCCTCGCCATATCTTAGTTACCTTAATTTTGTTCTATATAATTTGCCCATGATGTATCGGTTATCTTATCACATAGTATCATCAATCCTGTCTCTCCAATCTCATTACATTAAATCGTTACCCTCATAACTTTACCTTAATTTAATCACAACTCTCTAATTATATCATGGGTAATTTACTAAATAACGAACTGAGGGTTATCACGCCGGGGCTACCCACATATAGGGGTCATTTCCACCCAACCTGGTAACGTACGGGGGGCCGTATATTCTCGTTACACAGGGTATTACACCCCGTCTGCGGTTATACAGTCGAGGACAAGGTTGTGCCTGGCTATTCTCGTATAACCAGGTATGTGGGAGGAGGTCGCCGGCACCCTTGCTATAACTTGCTATAACTTGTCACATAACAACTATCTTTAATACACAGTCTCCATGATATCCATCTCCCATTTATGACGGTATCTCCGATATCAGTTATTCATTGCTTTCATCTTGTACGCGTTGTTTACTTGTGATGCTTGTCCTTTACTTCACATGGTTGCATTACTTGTCTTTACTCTTGTGTTGCGACCGTTGTTGGGTACTTGCTGAGATTTCCAAATCTCACGCTTGCTCTTTCAATCTCACGTAAAAGGGCAGTGGAGTGATAGTATCATGCATGGGTGGGAGCACTCGAGTTTTCAGCACTGTGGTTTGCCACCGTTTTGTTGTTTCATTCGTTCTTTATTTGGTTAGAAGTGGACCGATCCCATGTTTTAAATATTTATTCCAGCTTCCGTTGGTTCTCTATTAAAGTGTTAATAAAGTTTAAACTATTTGTGATTTCTTTTGTTGTGCTTATTTATTCTTCACTTTGGCGATGACGTTCCATAGTAATATCCCATATGGTTACGTGGGTGTTACAATTTCTAAGCACAACTATTGTTTATTAAAATTTGACTAAGTTGGAGTATTATTATAATATGTATTCTAGGTCGACATGGTAAAGATAATATCAACAATAAGGAAGGGGATAATACACATCAATGACATGGTATAAATAAGCGTCAACATTTAACATAACATTTAATTGAATAATAATAATAATAAGCATGCAATTTATAATTCGAAAGCAAAGTAATTGCATTTGGAATCTAGGTTCAGCATGATCGATCATAAAAACTTGCCTTGGCCAACAATGGATAGCGTAGGATCTTGCTCGTTAGCGATGGAAGCGTTCGAAGTGTCAAATTCTATAAATATGCAAATAACCACATTCAAATAACGTTTAATAAAATTCAAATGAACTTTAAAAATTATAATTTTGGTATCATTAAAAAGATTTTGAATTTAGATGAATTTAGAAATAAAAATTAAGTTATTTAGATTTAAAACATAGGAGAATGAGCCTCCAAGACGGCGCCCGGCTTCTCCATAGTTTGAAAACAAGGAGGCTCGGCGCCCGGGTTCTCCGGCTGGCAGCATGCATACTGCATGCACGATGGAATGAGAGGAGGGGGCGTCGGTGGCAAGAGCAGGCGGCAGCCGCGGCTGCCGGAGTCCGGAGGGATCGCCGGCCGGCCCCATTTTCTTTTGAGGAAACCACGAGGCTGATTTAGGGCTAGTATCCTAATCTAATCTCGGATTGAGACGAATCCTACCTGCTATTCCAAGTACTTTGACGCCATGTCAGTTATCTTGCGGTTCAGGTATTCTGTCCAGATCCTCTTTTTAAAGGTATTCTGTCCAGATGAAACATTACGGATACGAACATCCATCTTTCTTCCCTAAAAAAATACAGAGGCACATCCATTTTTCTCTGCCAACAGTTCTTTCTGTGATGGTCATATTTCACAGATGCATAAGTACATGCATGACCAAGACGGCGGCACTGCAGATCACTGCCTCTTGTGTTCTTCCTGGGTACAACATGCAGAATCATGCATGCTACAACTCTGCTAAATTCAGTAAAAATCATGCAAGATAGGTATACTAATTAACTAAATAAACAAGCAACAGTACTGTAACACCACATCATGCTTAACATGGTAACGCCAGAGCGGTGACACGTTGACGCCGCCGCCGGCTGTAAGACACGCCGACCCAACTGCAGAAGGACTTGTTACTAACCCAGCTATTTTGAAGGATGCCGAGGGGATCGAAGAGCTGGGCTTTGAAAGCCAGCAGCGCGGCGAGATCGCCGGTGGTGTTGCTGTTGGTGAACCGGAGGGAAGAAGCTGCAGAAGCATCTGCTGCCACGCCCACCGTCGGTAGCAGCACTAGTAGGCGTAGGAGGCCAACAATGTAAAGCGTACACATGACACAAGAGCTACACTTGTTTCTGCGTCTCCTCTTATACACTCAACCGAGCCGATCGACATCATGTTGCGCAGCAGCTAGCGTTCTTGAGCCTTCAATGGATAAACAGTAACGTTTGTTTCTTAAAATAAAATATCAAAAAACAGATACACCAATAGGGACATTAATTGGTTTGAATGGTTCTATCTTATATCCTGCTGCCTGTAGGTGATGCTTTGATGCTCAGGCATCATGAGATGGAACAAGGAAGCAACATTGACTCGGTAAGGCTGGGTGGAGAATCATTTGCAAAGCCAATTGGCAAGACCTCCCTGCAGGCTGACTATGGCGACAATGTCAGATTATTCTGAATTCTGCATGGTCTCAGGGCCGGTCTTGGGCTGCCGGATTGATGTATATATATGATATGATGATGCAACCAATTAATAAACAGCATTGCATATTTTTTTACGCTATTAATTACCATACGTTTTCTACTCTAGCTATATATTGCATCAATGGAGACCAGCATCAGCGTGTGCCAGATGGATACCAAACTGACGACTAAAGAAGTATTTTTGTAGAATCATAGATAGATGGCAATTAGAGGAGGTGAATGATTGTAATTTTTATGAAAGTTGTTTTTTTATACCCGTGTGGTCGAGCAAAAAAAGAGAGAGACAAAAAATATTTTTATTCTCAATCTACTGTAGCCTTCCCAGCTGAGACGACTGCTTCGGTCGATCTAAGTCTTGGATGGGATCTATCAACTACCTCACTCAGTTAATTATTTCCCTCCTAGCTCATCTTCTCTCCTTTCTCTCCCAATCCTCATGCTCCCAACTTCCTTGGTTGTCTCAAATAGGCTATCTTGTATGAGAAACAACTGTACTCGTTCTCTTCCTTAACCCCTTCCATATCCGCTAGCTCCTGCATGTAATGGTGAACAATTAACCATGTATGCGATCGATCCAATTGTTGCGGATTTAATAAACCTGTTAATTAACTACCGTTATAAATTAACGCAGAATCGAGTTGCCCTTGAACGAGATACATCACTAGCCTGATGGCCGGCCACGCGAACACTTGTATTTCTATTTATGGGCCGAACTGACTTGCCTGAACCCGCGGCCGGGCTACGATCCAAGCATAGTATACATTTTGAGCCTGTTTCGATGTTACATTATTTAAAAACCGCAATATGTGAAAACCATAGTATTTGATGTATCGGGTATAAAATACTATAGTACGTGAATACCACAGTATTTTACAGTATTATGGAAACGTATGACATGTTTAGTAATTGTAGTATTTATGTGCAGCATTGTATTTAAGAAAGTTGTTATTAGGCTTTAGCGAAGAGCAGCTTGTTATTTGGACGTGCATTTTTATTGTCAGTGGATTCGATATGAATAAATATGTGATGATAGCCAGTACAAGCCAGCTCGGCCTTTTGTACATTTCAACGTCCAACGATCGGCATATATCATTAAGGCGTAGAAAACTCATGCATGCCATCCAACAATACATAATACATTAATATGCCATCTAAATGAATACGTACGTACCAGCCCATGTTATCAACGTTTCACGCTATGGAACACGATGAAGATTGGAACATGCAGCTTGGGTTTTCAAAAAAAAAAGAGGTAGTGTGTGGGTTTTTAAAAACTAAAATATCGTGGTAGTGTCCTACTATGGTTTGTAAAACCACAGCATTTGTTGTACCAAACATTTCAAAGTTTTTAATACCATAATATTTTTTTTAGAAACCATGGTATTTCCTCAAAACTCGAAAAATACTTTTGTATCCAAACAGGCTGATTATGGATTCAACATTGACGAAACCACACAATACATACATCGGCCTTTCTTCTTTGCCAACATCCGTCTGATGCATGCTTGATCACCATGCAAGAAATAGCATCACCACACCATGCTCATCATATACTGTAAGATACTTGCCCTGATTCACAATATTTCCAATTATTTGGCCACTCGCCTTCGTTATAATTTGGTCCGTGTTGACACTCACTTTATGCGTGTTTGCACATCCCAAATTGTCGGTAAATCGGTAAGAAATGACCATATTTATAGATTATTACTACTAACCTTAACCAGAAATCAAATTTTGTATTTTGGAATATTCTTTGAAGAAATCAACGTAAATACCTCAGAAAATGCGCACAAAATACAATGGGCCGAAGACCCAAGCATGTGCGCCTTGGGCTGAGCTAGTGCAGCCCAAGAGTCGGCCGGCGCAGCCCAAGAGCCGCCCCCGTCTCGGCATCGACTCTCGCCTGAGCGCCGACAATCTGACGGGTTGAGGGGCCATATTACAGCTTTGAGGATTGAGCTTCATATACAGCACTAATTGGACTCATTAGCCCTTTTCAGATAATTAGCTATCGGTAACACGAAACATAAAGATTTCGACACAACCTAAAACTATGTCATCCACGGATCTACCTATGGAAAACAAAATCTAATCCACAAAAATTGCAATAAGTAAGTTCAGAAAAATAAAGGATTTAGCTAGCACAATACACGAACGCGAGTTCCACCACACGAATCCGAATTCCGAAATCAACCTTTGCCCTCAAGATGGCCTTTGTATCTCCTGACCAACGCCACCAAGCAGATATTGCCATTTTGATTGTGTTGGCAATACAAATACCTACTGATGAGGACACCCCTGCTAGTCCTAGTTCATCTACTCCTGTGCAAGAAACTCTAACTCCTCCAATTGAACCAACAGAGCCGATTACACGAACACGAGCAAAGAAGCTCCAATAACAGGTGAACTTATTCTTTAAAGAGTATAATTTTGATAAGAATTTGTTACTACCTAATTCTAGTATGTTGTGCGTGCTTAGGTATGAGGAGGAGCTCACTCACGAAGGTCGATGTGGTCGAGAATAGGGATTATGCGGACCGAAAACTTCGGAGGCCGTTTTGAGGGCCTAAACGATATTTTTTGAAGATGCACTATTTTTTGGAGCCTCACGAATGAATTAGATCCGGACTTATGGATTTTTGGATCAAACTCTTCATTAGCTTCGAAATAAGTACAAGAACGTTAAAAACGGAGCTCGTATGCAAAAGTTATGGTTGTTTCTTTGAAGGTCGCTCCAAAATAGAAGAAAGCACATGCCCGACCTGCGTGCCACTTGGGCTGACCGAAACCCATCTAATTTCGGTCATGTATCTCGTTTTTACGAGTTGAGTCCGAACCATATCAAGTAGTTGTGTCCGAGTTGTTATAGGATTGAATAGTAGAGTTTGATTTGGTCTCTTGGGCCGAACCAGATCAGAACTCTGCCTTAGGCCCAAATATGTGCGTGCATGAGATTAAGGTGTGTCTTTAAGTAGCCGCCACCCCCTCCATTAGGGTTCAAGACCACCTTTTCAAATTGAAACTAGAACATCATATTGCTTGTTTCTTTTCACCATAGTATCCATGCGAGGATTACTTGAGAGGAATTGAGCGATCGTTCTCGAATCAAGGTCGTGTTTGCTTTACTACAACGGCTAGCCCCACCTTGGGGTAGCTCCAGCTTAATTGCGTGTAATGATAATTGAAGACCTAATAAACATGCATGTTAATTAATCTTGATTAAGGTCCACTTATTTCGGCTTCAGTTTCTGATTTCTGATTTATTTTTAATTATTTCTAAATTTCATCTTTTTCTGACTTTTAGATTGGGACGATTACTGGCACACGGTGCGACAGGACGACGTGCCCCGAGTACTGCCAGAGGCCAGGCCAGACTACCCCATCTGCTGCTGCCGCCGGCGGGAAAGCATCAGCATCGCCATGGACGTATCCAAATGATGTCTTTTCTTTCTTTCTTTTGTTGAGAAAGATCATATCCAAATGATTTCGATCCACATCCATCATACCTCTTGCATCTATATTATGTGCCGCTTTGGCCTTTGAGGTGCTTAGGGCATAACAAATACTAAGGCCTTGTTCGATCTAACTTTTTCAACCGACTTCTGGCTTCGGTTTTGGGCTGGAGAAGCCAAAAACTGGATCAAACGACATTGCTTCGGTGTGGCTTGTAAAGCACGGCTTGCCGCATGCTTATCTGCTCTCGACCCGTGTCTGCTCCTCGCCATCCTCCTCAGCTCAGCTCACATCCATCACTGCCCTTACCATGGAGGCAACCGCCGCTTTGTCCCCTCCCACCTTTGCCTCACTGCCCACCGAAGCATATGGAGTGCTTAGTATTATATGGACAATTATAATACTCCATATGCATCGTATACATATGCATAAGTATAAAAAAGGAGTGCTTAGTATTATATGGACAATTATAAATAGATCTTACAATCGGGTTTTACAGAACGAATCGATAGGCCAAATAAGTTTGTTCACATAAAACAGTTGAAAGCAAATAAATCAAAAGAGCCTTCATGATTTGCCACAAGTAATCAGCTATGGTAAACTCAGAATAATCACAATAGCAATCCAGAAATCCGTATACCAGTCTAATGTGTGTAAGTCACATCAAAACTAATCAAATTAGTTGGCCAGGTCAATCCCATTTTTGTTGCTACATAATGTCTCAAGCGTTCGTTAATAATGTTTGTATTGTATTCCAATTTACCACTAATGCATTTCTAAGCACAACTATTGTTTATTAAAATTCAACCAAGTTGGAGTATTATTATAATATATATTCTAGGACGACATGGTAAAGATAATATCAACAATAAGGAAGGGGATAATACACATCAATGACATGGTATAACTAAGCGTCAACATTTAACATAACATTTAATTAAATAATAATAAGCATGCAATTTGTAATTCAAAAGCAAAGTAATTGCATTTGGAAACTAGGTTCAGCATAATCAATCATAAAAACTTGCCTTGGCCAACAATGGATAGCGTAGGATCTTGCTCGTTAGCGACAGAAGCGTTTGAAGCGTCAAATTCTATAAATATGCAAATAACCACATTCAAATAAAGTTTAATAAAATTCAAATGAACTTTAAAAATTATAATTTTGGTATCATTAAAAAGATTTTGAATTTATATGAATTTATAAATAAAAATTAAGTTATTTAGATTTAAAACAGAGGAGAATGGGCCTCCAAGATGGCACCCGGCTTCTCCATAGTTTGAAAACAAGGAGGCTCGATGCCCGGGTTCTCCGGCTGGCAGCATGCACACTGCATGCACAGTGGAATCATGCATTCTGCGGTGGAGGCTGCCGGAGTCCGGAGGGATCGCCGGCCCCTTTTTCTTTTGAGGAAACCACGAGGCTGATTTAGGGCAAGTATCCTAATCTAATCTCGGATTGAGACGAATCCTACCTGCTATTCCAAGTACTTTGACGCCATGTCAGTTATCTTGCAGTTCAGGTATTTTGTCCAGATGAAACATTACGGATACGAACATTCATCTTTCTTCCCTTAAAAAAACAGAGGCACATCCATTTTTCTCTGCCAACATTTCTTTCTGTGATGGTCATATTTCACAGCTGCATAAGTACATGCATGACCAAGACGGTGGCACTGCAGATCACTGCCTCTTGTGTTAAATTCAGTAAAAATCATGCAAGATAGCTTTACTAATTAACTAAATAAACAAGCAACAGTACTGTAACACAACATCGTGCTTAATATGCTGGACAAAAGAAACAATGTCAAGTTTGTACACGTAATGGAAATCCGTGCTGCATTATTACTATGGAGTAGAAAGGAAACCAAAGCACAGTGTCATATGTAGATTGATCTAGTAATGGTTAGGGCTTTGCATTGCCTGTGCAGAGGCAGAGTAATACTTCTTGATGTCCTTCAGCTTTGTAACCACGTTGTTCATTGCCATCCTTTGCTCAGGAGAGTCACTCGAACACATCAGACCCAGCTCGAATATCGACAAGATAAAGTTGTTGCTTGTGCTAGTTGAGCAAGATCCCAATGAAGTGTTGGTCTGGTGATCAAAGAAAAGACGTATTTCTTCATCTTGCAGTAGTTTGTCGTCCACAACATCAATAAGCTTCTCTGGGAATGCTTGACAAACCCACTGCCTAAGGCTCAATTCTCCTACAAACATGGGATCCGTCGGCCTCTTCCTGGTAAAGACTTCGAGTAACATGATTCCAAAGCTAAACACATCGCTCTTCCGTGATGCTTTTCCCATGAACGCATACTCTGTTCAAGAAAATTTCGAGCGAAAAGTATTTGTTAATAAAGAAACAAACACTATGTATCTTACAAAAGAACCTGCTCAAGTATGTTCAGTGCAGGTACCTGGTGCCATGTACCCAATTGTCCCTGGCATGCTTGCTGAAACCATGGAGTTGTCATCGCCTAACAGTAATTTTGCAATGCCAAAGTCCGCCACATGCGCATCATCTCTCATCGAATAGCACATTGCTAGGCTTCAGTCACATGCAGCAGACAACCTCATAGTGCCCATGATGAAGATACTCCAAAGCCATTGACACATCAAGCATGATGTCCAACCTTTTTGGAATGATCCTGCAAGGATCGCGTTGAGTGTGAAGGTATGACTCAAGCTACCATTCGGCATATAATCGAAAGCAGTGCTCAAATTCAAGTTGGAACAAGTGTTCAATATCTTTATCAAGTTGCGATGCCTAGCCATCCGCAACACTCGACACTCGGCATCAAAGCTCCTCATAGCCCGCTCGACTTGCATGTGGAGGACTTTATCATGCGACCACCAAACCATCATCCAGCTTGGCCCTTGAAAACTTTGCCGAAACTTCCAACCCCCAACGTGTTATTGTTGTTAGTTGGTTGTTTGCGAAGCTTATCGTGCGGAGATCACTTAGATTTGATAGTGTAGCTGGAAGCCCGCCAGTTAACTTGTTGTCGCTTCCTGAAAATACTGACAGATGTTGAGAGAGGTTTCCAACGTAGCTGGGGATACTCCCAGTGAAAGAATTAGTGGATATGTCAAGGAATTGAAATTGTCTACAATTGCAAAGGCTGGCCAAGAAGTCAAGATCCCCTTGGAGGTGATTCGTTCGAATATCAAGTATCGAAAGAGGTCTGATGTTTCCAAGCGTTGACGGTACTGATCCAGTGAGCAAGTTCGATCCCAATGCCAGGAAATTCAATTTCGATAGGTTTCCAATAAAGGCAGGAAAGGAACCCGTTAGTTGATTAAATGAAAGATGCAGATATGTGAGTTGATTCATTGTTCCTAGTTCCACGGGTATCTGCCCACTTAGGTTGGAGAATGAGAGGTCAAGCGCAATGAGCTTGGTGAGATTGCTGAGCATAGCTGGGATAGGTCTAGCGATGCTATTTCCGCCTATAGAAAGCCCAGTGAGCTGTGGCAGCTTGGCCAGCCATGTCGGCACCACATCCACGAAGAGATTATACGCAATTGAAAGTATCTGAAGGTGCTGGCATGTCGCAAGGCCCGATGGAATTTGACCTGTGAATTTGTTCATACCGAGATAGATTTTTTGCAGCATGGGGAGGCTAAAGCTTTTGTTGCTGGGTATAGACCCGGTTAGGTTGTTGCTGCGGACCGCTAGTCTTTCAAGGCTAGACATGTTGAAGATGGATGGAGGAACTGGACCGGAAAGCTGGTTATACCGTAAGTCAAGGACACGAAGCAGGGGCAAGGAGCCAATACCAGGTGGTAGTGACCCGGACAGACTGTTGTTTCCAAAGAATATATGGCTCAGTGAAGGCGTGCTTTGATCGAAAAATTTGGTACAGGCCGCCATGTAGTTTTCTTCCAGAGATACGAACCTAAGGCTATGCAGCTTCTCGCAGCTCCGGTGGGATTTGCCCGAGAGGTGGTTGTGATTAAGGGCAACAACCTGACTCTCGTGAGGTTTCCTATGGCGGCAGACGGGATGGCATGTGATAAAGCGTTGTGGCCAAGATCAAGAACTCTAAGGCGTGCCAATCTTCCAAGATCAGCCGGGATGGAGCCCGTGAGGTTTGTGTTTGAGAGGTTGAGGACATGGAGGAAAGAGAGGTTACCGAGGTGGGAGCGAGCTCTCCTCGGAGGGGCACGTTTGTAACGCCAGAGCGGCGACACGCCGACGCCGCCGCCGGCCGCAAGACACGCCACCCAATTGCGTGAAGGACTTGTTACTAACCCAGCTATTTTGAAGGATGCCGAGGGGATCGGAGAGCTGGGCTTTGAAAGCCGCAGCGCGCGAGATCGCTTGGTGTTGCTTGATGGTGAACCGGAGGGAAGAAGCAAAGAATGAAGCATCTCGCCACGCCGCCATCGGCAGCAGACTAGTAGTCGTAGGAGGCCAACAATGTATGGAAGCCAGCCCATGATCTTTCTTCTTTTGGCCGACAATATAATGAGGTACACTTGCGTTCTACATCTCCTCTTAAACAGCCAATCGACTTCATGTTGCGCTGCAGCTAGCGTCGATCATGCAACGACTTAATTGCGAAGACCTTGACTGATAGTGATGTAACTGTACTCTCCCTGGTATCTTTGGACTCGGAGACATCGAATATAACGACCTTGACTTGGTTGATCTGCACTGCGGTACTCCTATGTAAGCCCATGATCTTCTTTTTTGTCCTAGTAAAGCATACACTTGCGTTTCCAACGTAGCTGGGGATACTCCCAGTGAAAGAATTAGAGGACATGGTAAGGATTTGGAGTTGTCTACAGTTGCAAAGGCTGGCCAAGAAGTCAAGATCCCCTTGGAGGTGATTCATTCCAATATCAAGTATCGAAAGAGGTCTGATGTTTCCAAGTGTTGATGGTACCGATCCAGTTAGCAGGTTCGATTCCAATCCTGTGAAATTCAATTCGATAGGTTTCCAATAAAGGCAGGAAAGGAACCCGTTAGTTGATTAGATGAAAGATGCAGAAGGTGAGTTGTCTCATTGTTCCTAGTTCCAATGGAATCTGCCCACTTAGGTTGGAGAATGAGATGTCAAGCACAATGAGCTTGGTGAGATTGCTTGAGCACGCTTGGGATAGGTCCGCGATGCTATTTCCGCCTATAGAAAGCGCAATGAGTCTGTGACGACTTGGCCAGCCATGTCGGCACCACATCCATGAAGAGATTCCTCCCAATTGAAAGTATCTCAAGGTGCTGGCATGTTGCAAGGCCCGATGGAATTTGACCCGTGAATTTGTTCCAAAGTAGATAGATTGTTTGCAGCATGGGAGGCTAAAGCTTTTGTTGCCGGGTATAGGCCCGTTAGGTTGTTGTTGAAGATCGCTAGGCTTTCAAGGCTAGACATGTTGAAGATGGATGGAGGCACTAGACCGGAGAGTCAAGTTATACCGCAAGTCAAGGACACGGCAGAGCAAGGAGCCAATACTGTGGTAGTGACCGACATGCATCGTTGTTCCCAAAGAATATGTGGCTCGATGATGGTGTGGTTTCGATGAAAAATTTGGTACAGGGCCGCTCATGTAGTTTTCTTCCGAGATACGAACCTAAGGCTATGCACTGCAGCTCTGTGGATTTGCCCGAGAGGTGGTTGTGATTAAGGGCAACAACCTGGACTCTCGTGAGGTTTCCTATAGCGCGACGGGATGGTATATGATAAAGCGCCAGGCCAAGATCAAGAACTCTAAGGCGAGCCAATCTTCCAAGATTAGCTGGGATGGAGCCCGTGAGGTTTGTGTTTGAGAGGTTGAGGACATGGAGGAAAGAGAGGTTACCGAGGTGGGGAGCGAGCTCTCCCGAGGGGCACGCTTGGTAGCGCCAGAGCGGTGACACGCCGCCGCCGCCGCCGCCGCAAGACACGCCGACCCAACTGCAAAAGGACTTGTTACTAACCCAGCTATTTTGAAGGATGCCGAGGGGATCGGAGAGCTGGGCTTTGAAAGCCAGCAGCGCGGCGAGATCATCGGTGGTGTTGCTGATGGTGAACCGGAGGGAAGAAGCAGCAGCGGAAGCATCTGCTGCCCCGGCCGCCGTCGGCAGCAGCACTAGTAGTCGTAGGAGGCCGACAATGTATGGAAGCCAGCCCATGATATTTCTTCTTTTGGCCTAGTAAAGCGTACACATAATACAAGAGGCACACTTGCGTTCTACATCTCCTGTTAAATAGCCAATCGACTTCATGTTGCGCTGCAGCTAGCGTCGATCATGCAACGACTGTACTCTTCCAAAGCATGCAGGTGCCTGGTATCTTTGGACTCGGAGACATCGAATACAACGACCTTGACTTGGTTAATCTGCACTGCGGTACTCCTATGTTGCGGTACTCCAGAGGTGCCGCAGTGCTGCTCAACTCGGGGAACTTCGTTCTCCAATCGCCAAACGGCATCATCTTGTGGCAGAGCTTCGATCACCAGACCGACACCATCCTCCCCAGCATGCCGTTCTTGCTGAGCTCAAAGGGCCGCATCGCACAGCACATCATTTCTTGGAAGGGCCCCGATGACCCATCCACTGGCGAGTATTCCTTGGGCAGTGATCCCAGCTCAAATCTCCAGCTATTACTCTTGCACGGGACAAGCCCGTACTGGCGCACAAGTCCGTGGAACAGTATGACGACCTCCGGCGACTACCAGACCAGCGCTAACTCTCTCGTGTATGCGGCGGTTTTCATGAGAGAGGACGACATGTATCTGTCGTTCAGCGTCCCCAGCGGCTCGCCGAACGTACGATTGATGCTTGACTACACAGGCATGATAAAGTTTCTTATCTGGAACAGCAGCTCGTCGTCGTGGACAGCCTTCCTTGAGGGCCCCCATGGCTGCGATCGCTACGCCTCGTGTGGCCCGTTCGGTTACTGCGACAACACGGCTGCTGAACCCACGTGCAAGTGCCTTGACGGCTTTAAGCCCGCTGGTCTCAACTTTTTCCGGAGTACATCATGTTGCGCAGAAGCCGTCAAGTCTTAAAGTACTAAATTACATCATGTTGCGCAGCGCTCGTGCAGTCGTACTTGACGCGGGTCGACGCGAAGCGGATAGGCGAACGAACGGGTCGATGGTTGGTGAAAAAAAGCAAGCCTGGCGGCAGAGCGCAGCGCCATAGATCGATGGAGCCAGCCAACATGCCATTACTGGAGCGTCGCGCGTGCGCGCGTGCATGGGCCGCCGGATTGCTTGGTCTCTGGCTCTGAACGACCGGTGCTGGGTTTGGGGCGCCTTGGCCCACCCTCGTGCCGAGCTGCAGGGCGCGGCCGTTTTTTCGGGGTAACCTCCCGTCCCCCGCCCGCACGCGCCTTGCCGAAACGGCCTCGTTGCACATGGGAGGCACCGCACCGCGCCACGGGCCTACGGCGCGGCTCGCACGGCCCCTGCGCGGAGGGCTCGCGGTTCGCTCCCGCGGCTACGCGCGTGTAACCCCACGGACTGGTGCCGTTGTGCGTGCGCCCCTGCTGCCGTGTGCCGTGACCCTGGCGCGCCGTCTGATACGCGGCTCGTGGTCGTGGATGCTGCGGCTGCGGCCGCCCGGTGGGCACGTCTAACTGTAGCTATCTAGTGGGGGACACGGGAAAACCGAGTACAGGCGTACTAAACTGCAAAGCAATAGAGCTAGTTTTAAACTGGAGTTTAAGGCTCTATTCTATGGCCCTGTTTGTTTCCACTTAAGATTATTATAATCTAGCTTATAGGTGGGGAATTATGTTGCGCAGCAGCTAGCGTCGATCTTGACTCGGGTGAATTTGCGTCTAAAGTCTTTTTACTGTACATAATTTTCCTACAGCAATTAACTTTTAAATAAAATGTTTTTTTAAGACATAGTCTACTAGTCAATTGTTGTAAAAATTATAACGACTTTATTTATATTGGCCAAAATCACATGTAAATATTTTTCTCTATGATTTCTCTAAAACCATTATTATTCATAAATTAAATTTAAAAGTTATCAGTAAAATCCAATGTAAATGTATTTTTCTGCTAGTAAAATCTAGTATGAACATATTTTCCTGCTGTCTTACTTGCTAAGACCTTGACTGATAGTGATGTAACGATGTATCTTTGGAGACATCGAATATAACGACCTTGACTTGGTTAATCTGCATTGACTTGACCTTGACCTTGACTTGATAGAAATTTAAGGAGAGATGGGTTTGAATATCGTATCATTGGACAGTCTTAACTCAAGCCCATGTATCATTCACACGAATTAATGTCAGGAAAAGGGCAGTCACTGCAACACGGTTGGGATTTAAAGGCATTTTCGTACAATTTTTTTTAAAAAAACACCTTAGTTACCTCTTCATTTTAGGTGTTTTTTTAATTTATAAGTATAATAAAGATGTATTCTCGCAAACACACATAACACCAGACACACTCGGACTCGCACATCCACGTGGATCCGTCCAATGCACACGTTAATAGAAAGAGGAGACCCTAAAGCTTTACGGAGCGTGGATACATACTTTGACCACTGAACGTATCACATACTATGAGATGCACTATTTGAATGAACGGTGCCAGAAGAGTATTGTTCATACCCCAAAAATGAGGCGCCCTAGGATCGAACCTAGGAGGGCAGGCTGAACACCGGTAAGCCTCACTATCCGAGCAAGACTCAGTCCTCTTTTAGGTGTTTTTCATAAACGCCTAAATTACTCTAAGCATTTTAAGCCTAAAAACAACCTTTGAAGGTGTTTTTTCAAAAATACCTCAAAAGAGTCTTGCATGTGGACGTGAAAGGCCTACTTCGGTCCACAAGATGGAGAGATTAATAGGGTGATAAACTAATGGATGTTCACTCAGCTACACTAGTATAAGATATACTGGTATGGGGTGCCATTTTGCGTCGCGAGCGAGCGAGCACTGCACTTGCCAGCTCTCTCGGCTCGCACTGTGCATCTCTGTCCGTGTCTAATCGACATAATTAGTGTTAATAATAGCAATTAAGTAATTCATTTAACATTAGGGATCAAATTCTCTAGGTCGATTATTGCTGAGGAAATGCAAATTAACAAACGTAATTAAATAAACCCACATATGGTATTGCAAATCAAAACTCAATTAGTCATTATCAATAATACACAAGTATAATACAGTGAGTCAATTACAAATGTGAATTCATCTCCTACATATTCATTTACAATCAGGTCAACTGTAACAGCCCAGATTTTTAGTAAAATAAAAATAAGTAAATAAAAATTAATTCAAATAAAATTAAAATTAAAATAAGTATTTTTGTGCCTAAGTTTTAAATTTGGATTTGCCCTAAATTTCTGTTTTTGAAAAAGCTGGATTTGAAAAGCATTTTCAGAAAAACCTAAAATTATTAAATAAAATGATATTTTGATTTTCTATAAAAATCTTATGTCAAATTAATCATTTGGATTTATTTGGCTCTTGTTTGATTTTTCTGAGTTTTCAGGAGTTTAAAATGTATTTTTGAAACTAAAAGTATTTTAAAGTATGAAAATTAAATACCAACATTAGTTGGAAATATTTGTATTAAGTCCAAAATGTCTCCAAGAGATTCTCTGAATTTTTCTGGGATTTTTGGAGGTATTTTCATATTTTTCTGAGGCTTAATGAAATTCCTAGCCTTTTCTGAAAATCCAGAAATCAGAAATAAAAATAAAATCCCCTCCTCCCTCCTCTGGCCGCCACGTGGACGGCCGGATCTCCCGCCCGATCCCACCTTTTCCCCTCCCGCGCTTGCCACGTGGCCAGCCGGATCCTCCCACCCCCATGCGCCTCGGCCATCTGAGCCGTCCCCGCCTCGCCCCTCTCCCGGCCACCCGATCCGCCCTCGGCCACGCGGCGCCATCCGCACCACCCGCGCCCTCGCTTCTCTCTCTCTCTCTCCTCACCCTGGCTCACCTGTCGGCGCGCCTCCCCTCCGCCTCCGTCTCTCTGCCCACGGGCCCCGCCCGTCAGCCGCTCCTTTCCCCTCTCTCATTGCCGCCCCGACCCCACCTGTCATCCCTCCCGCGTGGCCCCCGTCTCCCTCCCCGCCGCCAGCCGTTGCGCCCATCCCCGCAACCTCCGGCACCGCTCCTCCCGGCCGCACGCCCCGCTCCCCGCATGTGCACCGCCTCCCCGTAGGACCCACGCCCATCTTCTCCACCCCGCGCCCCACGTTTCCCCCTCTTTCGCGCCCACCTCCCCAACTCCGCCCGCAACCACCGCTCACCTCCGGCGAGAAATCCCCGGCCACCCTCCCCTCCCCGAGCCTATTTAAGCCCCCGCCCGCCCTCCCGCCTCGCTCCACCCCGCTCCGCCTCGCCTTCTTCTCCTGCTTCTTCTCGCCGCGCGCGTGTTTCCCACCGCCATCGCGCCACCAACCACGGTGAGAAATCACCACCGCCTCCGGCCTCCCTCTGCACGCTGTCGCTCCGCGAGCCACCGCGCCGCGCGCACTCGACCGCCCTGCCGCGCCTTCGCCATTGGAGCCTCGCTGCCGCCACTCAACGCAGCCGCCGCTTTTCTCGCCGCCGACCGCCCGCCAACCCCGTGTCGCCGACCCCGCGCCGCACTCCTCGCTTCCTCTCTCGGTTGCACCCGACGCCGCCATCGCCGCCACCGAGCACCGGCGAGCCGCTGCGTGCCCGAAGCGCCACCACCGGCCGGCCTCCACGCCGGCATCCCCGCGCCCACGTGGCCGGTGACGCAGCGCCACGCCGCCACGCCGCCCGACCCGCCCCGCGCGGCCACCACCACACCCCGCCACCTCGGCGCCTCCCGGTCCGTGGATATGGTCCATGGACCGGGCCATTGTCACCGCTTTGCTTCAAGGCCGACGCCAAGATGGCGTCATTAACCCCTTTTTCCATTGAAAAATAATTCCGCCGAAAAGGAAATTCCTCGCTGACGCAATGCTGACGCCATAAATTCTTTTCCTTTAGGAAAATAATTTCAAAAATCCTGATTTTCCATTTTCTCTCTTTTCAAACTTCCCGGAGCCCATTCTTCTTCGTCCTAACTCCGATTTAGCCCATTAAAATTTCTAAATTCATCAAAAATTTCCCTCTATCCATTTCTAGCCTCAATTCAAATTTTTTAAGTCAATTTGAATTTATTTGAATTTAGTGGGTTATTTTCGCGTGTAGACTTCGACGATTCGGGAGATTTCTTCGACGAAGAGTTGCACAAATTTGAAGAGCAAGGCAAGTCACACTCCTTGATCATGTTGATCCCAGTTTTCAAAATAAAATTATGTTGATTTTAATTATTCTGCATGCATAGTTTTATTCAATTATTTCAATTCAGTTTTGAATATAGTTATTGCCTACTTGTTATTATCTCTATTGACCTTGAATTACCTTGATGCCTTGTAACCCTAGATTAATACTCTAGTTGATACATTAGTATGGCTAGAGACTTTATGATTAGAAAATGCTTAGCCTTGCTTAGATATAATCTTGGATTTGGGATACCTTTTCACATAAAATGACAAACCCTTTTACATAAAATGATACGCTTTTGTTATGAACTCTTGACTTTGGTGAGTCAAGAAGGTTTATGAATTACTTTGAAAATAAAATACAAAACTGGTTTAGACTTAGGCAATTGGGTAGATTGATGGGTGCAGGCATGCCATGTTGGTTGGAGCCGCAGTGGTTGATTGTCGTGCACAGGGGTATGTGGTTAGGCCTAAGTCAGATTAAGGACTGGTCTGTGAGCTACTGTTACAAAGCCTTAATCGTACTACCACATGGCTGGTATGGGACAGCCCTGGCTGAATAATTTGCAAAGTCCCAACCTGAGTCAAGTTGTAGGTTGAAAGTGAGCGTGGTTGGTGCCATGTGAAGTCTCACTTGGGCGAGCGTGGTTAAGCCATGAGAAGTCTCGCCTAGGCTCAAGAGGGGGTCCTGGCCGTGGATTCTCATCGGGTGAAACCTTAGAGTTGGCTCGACCAGGTTTAAGGCTTTGCATTGTAAAATCCTTGTCACGACTCCCCACCGCACACCTAAGGAAGTGTGTAATATAGTGGTACAACGGGATGATCGTGTCTTGTGGGTAAAGCTGTACAACCTCTGCAGAGTGTATAATCTATCCTGGATAGCCGTGCCCACGGTCATGGGCATGCTGAGTAAAAGTTTTTCATGGATTAGATTTTGTTTTTTTTTCAAAATGTTTTTGAAAACCTTATGGATGGATAGAATCCATGAGAATGAAAACCTTGTGGGTGGATGGAACCCATGAGAGAGATTGGAAGCTTGTGGATGGATGGAATCCACGAGTGTTTGGAAATGTGTGAATGGATGGAATCCATACGTGGTCTTTTGGAAAAGATGGTCCGGGTGGGATGCCCGTGGATAGGTTGGTGTATGGTCGGAGCCTGCATTGACGGTATTATTTTCTATCACCAGTATTGTTTTTACTTACTGTATTAAATTCAGCATTTTCAATCTACTTATTTATTTATTAAATGATGTTTTATGCAAACTAACCCTATAAGCCTTCCATTCAAGCCTTTATCATTATGATGCATTTCTCCGTGTGATTTGCGGAGTACAAGTTTGTACTCACCTTGCACCCCCCCCTACACAGAGGAAGATGTCATTGACTACGGTGAAGATCTGGACGAGTAGGCCGCGTCTTACTGTCGTTTGCCTGTGGGCATACTTGGGCTTCGCTTTTATCCGTTTGCTTCCGCAGTTCTTTTCTTTATTTATATTTGCCAATGGGCGTTGATGTAAGACTTGGCCATAAGGCCGTACCTTTTATTTAATATATGAAGTCATTTGTGCTTGGTATTTATCTTTGTTGTACTGTGCGCACTAGCTGATCCTGGACTAGTGCGATTTACACAGAGGATCCATGAGTCGTTACTCTGGGTTCCGACATCAACCGAGAATAGAAATTACATTCAGAGTAATATACATGTTCATTTGTATATCAACATTAACTAAAAGGGGCGAAGTTACACACAGAGCATATCATACATTAGAAGTCACCAACACTGCACCGCTAATCCTTTTTGTGAGCAACCCAGTAATTAATATACCGAAATAAGATCAAACAAAAGAACAAATAAAAGTAATCGAATCAAAGGAGAGAGAGATTGTCGTCAGAGCCACGGAAATACCTGACCGTCCGAGAGCCAGTTGGCGCCTCTCACAACCATAGAGTCATCACTCGGCATAAACAAACCTGACGTAGATTCAAATACCATAGCAGCCAGCCAAATAGCCTAAATTCCTAAAATATCAATCGGCCACCACGGTGCTACAGTAAAGGGACAGCACGACTCATCTAGAGAGCACATTCGCAAGCAAAAAAATAGGGGGGCACACGGCCAGCCGAAGAGAAATAAGAAGAAATACTGAGCATGGCAGTAAGACCTCCACCCTTCTCTTCCTTTCTTCCACCCAAGCCCCATCACGCAACCAACCATCACCGACCACCACAAGGCCAGCATCAGGACAAGCCAATGGGAGAAAGGAGGCAAGCAGTAGAAGGACATCCATCCATAGGAGAGGAAGTCATCATCACTGCTACCAGCATCGTACAGCCAATTGAGAAAAGCAACCACCAAGGGCATCAATTCAACAATTCTCAGAGCCACCCGATAAACCAGCTGACAAAGGTAGCCCCCATCCATCCCCAGTGATAGCATCATATCCCCACTGATTCTGTGTGACAGGTCTTATGTGGCTCGCTATTTGGTTTCGTATGTTTGCAAGCTCGTGGTGGTAAGACTCCATGGGCGTGGAGCCCAATGTTTTGATTATGTTATGTTTATCTGCGATTTGGAATCAGTTGTCATGTTTATGTGTGATGTGGGATCTGTTGTCATATTGCTGTCATTCCATATGTTTATTGCCTTTGTCTGTAGTGGTATAAACAGAGGTGCTGCCGAAATATTTTAGTACCAGCGTCTAATTGAGATGGTAAGTGTGTAGTGGTAACATTCTGAGCTCAGAGGAGGGCCGGGATGTTAGACAGTAGTAAGTAGCCTGCTCTGTTTTTAATAGAAGAAGAAGATCGTAACTAACAAGCTAAAAAGAACTTTAGCTCATGAGATTGCTTATGGAACTACAGAACACCTCTATTGTACTTCTTAGATGCTACAATACATTTCAAGTTTGTGTTTCTCATACTCACATAAAACATGTAAACTCGTAATGGACCTGAACTTTTGTATTCTTAAACTGTTATACCCATAATACAATCACAGATGCTCTTAGATACAATCCCAATCCCTTCCCATCCAATTCTGAGATGGGCCACTGGAGTTAATATGGCTCATAAACACATGATATCTTTTTTAAAATAAAAAACAAAATCTAATACCACCTCTTTTGAATTCGGTCATTTGTATAGCACGCAGAAGAAATGTGGACAGTTTCAGAAATTACAACGCGTTGAGGATGATGTATGAAGCAGAGCACTTCTGAGGGTCACTAAAGGCCACAAGACTCTAGAACCTACAAAGCGTACACCAGTGCATAACTAGCCCGAGGGTATCAATCCTGACCTGATGCAATGTGGATCACTCATCACTTGTTGCAAATAACCCAACTTATTATTTGTTTCACTCCAATTTCTGAAAGTTGATGTATATGTTTGATCAGTAGCATGATCATCTGCCTCTCTCGCTGCATCGGTTTGGTAAAAGTACCACCTCTCTCTGAGCTAGCAATGCCTACATATATGTACATCAAGGAGTTATGTAAAACATTGCATAAACTCCAGTTTTATGTGCAGACTTTTTAAGGGGCAACAAATCAAATCAAAGTGTTTCTCCAACGTTCACTTTGTGCCTGATGATTTTCAGTTATAGTTTGGAGCATCACAATGTTCACCTTTCTCTTTTTATTTTCAGCAGAAGACAATTTTCACCTTTCTTGTCACATTGTGCTATGCATGTCACTCACTCGGTATGAATAAGTGAATGAATTTGTGGAGGAATTGCAAGCAAGCCAGCACCTCCAGGCCTTTGGCCAAACTGGGTCGTATTCACTATTCTCAAGTCTTAGCTTAGGTTACTCTGATGCTTTCTTTATTCAAGGAGAAGAAATTCCTTTATTCACTATTCTCAGGTCTCAGCTTAGGCTACTCTTGTCTTTTTGCTACCGATGCTTCATCAAGGATTGCAACACCATTGCGATGCCACTGACACACCTCCTTGTGCTCCAGTTGACAAATTTTGATGCACCATTCATGGTCGAGTGCGATGCCTAGGGCACGGGGTTTGGTGCTGTGCTCCATCAAGGCACCGGTGCCATCACCTTCTTCAGTCGCCCGATTGCCGCACAATATGTCAAGTTAGCGGCATATGAGCATAAGCTCACTGGCCTCATTCAGATTGTGCAACATTGGCGGCCACACTTGTGGGGACAGCCATTCACGGTCTGCATGGATCATTACGCCTTCAAGTTTCTTCTTGACTGGCAGCTGTCCACTATTCCTCAACACCAATGGGTAAGCAAATTATTTTGATTTGACTTTGTTGTTGAGTTTAAGCCAGGGCACCTTAACTTCATTGCCAACACACTCTCACGGAAGGATGTTGAACCGGGGACCGTCTTCGCCATTACTGCCCCCCTTGGTTCGCATTATTTGATGAACTACGATAGGCTGCGCTCACGAAGCCTGAGCTCCCGACCTTACGTACGCGCATTGAGGTAGGAAACCTCATCACTCCTTGGTCACTGGTAGATGGCGTCGTGTGTTTTAATAGGTGAGCACACATTCTAGCAACATCGAACCTCCACTCAATGGTTCTGGCTGCAATCCATGATGGACCGTATGAGGGTATTCAAAAGATCTTGCACCGCCTACGCCAAAATTTCCATATTCTTCAGGATAGGGCGGTGGTGCAGGAGTTTGTCTGTGCATGCACTGTTTGCCAGTGCAACAAGAACGAACAACTTTAGCCCGCCGGGTTGTTGTCTCCCTTGGAGGTGCCATGCCGTATTTGGTCTGACATATCAATGGACTTCATTGAAGGATTGCCAAAGGTGGGCAGGAAGTCGATCATCTTGACCGTTGTGTATCGATTCTCGAATTTACTTCATTCCATTAGCACATTCTTATTCGACTTCTTCAATCGCCCGAGTTTTCGTTGTTGAGATTGTTCACCTGCATGGTATACCGATGTCTATTGTTTCTGACAGAGATCCAGTGTTCACCTCCAATTTTTGGAAAGAATTGTTTACACAATGTGGCATCAGAATTAATATGAGAACGACATTTCATCCCCCAATCTGATGGGCAATCCGAGGTGGTCAATAAGGTCATTACTATGTATTTTCGTTGTATGATGGGAGATCATCCTCGCTAATGGATCCATTGGTTGTCATGGGCTGAATTTATCTACAATACATCGTACCATTCAGCGCTACAAACTACTCTGTTCCGGGTTATGTATGGGCGGGATCCACCCTCTTTTCGTGATTATGAGCTTGGTGAGGCGTGCACATTAATTACAAGAAAACTCTCAATTTCAGAATCTCAAAAATAGAATTAAAGCTAATTATTACAACCTTTTTAGAAAAATGGTGCATGAGAAAACTCATTTATAAAATTATAATTGCAGTAAATTAAAAGCTAAGTCTAGTAGTGCCTTGCTTTTGTAGTGCCCTATCTTCATGTTGTGCCAACGTTAGTATCCCAAGCCGGCCATCGCACCCCTTTTCTCTTCTTTTGTAGTCAGAGAGCAAATCAAATAACAATCCAAGGGAGAATAAAAAAAGAGGGGAAAGAAGTTATCGTTAGTACCCTTGGGCTCCTAGAGCCAATTATAGTGGCGTTCTTTGAGGTTTCCAGACCGTCTCGAGCCGGTCAGCGTTTCTTACAATTACTGTGCCTCATCATTCTGCATTCAAAAGCCCAAAGCCCACATTTTTCCAACTTACCTCAGCCCCCAAAGAATCCCACAACAGTGCACAACCCATATTTCGGACCTTCGGTTCAAAGCCACAGAAAGCAAAGACTCAGAAGAGGATAAGCTCGACGTTGCCCTGCTGTGCACAGCCAGACTCCAGCCAAAAACCAAGAAGTGGAGGCCAAAAACCCCCGCATATATAAGCCTCAAATCCAGCCAGCACCTCATTGCCATTGCCCAAAACCACTGAGAGCACAAACCAGGAAAGAGCTCACCATGTCCCTCTCACCACCAAGAACAACCAAGAACAGCCAAGAATAGCCAAGACCATCCGAACACTCAAGCCAAGCCACAACCCATTTCCATCCATCTCTACTCTCGGCCGAAGGCTAGAGAGCTAACTCCCGCTGAAGCCACAGCACACCGAGTGAGAAGAGAGGAGTGTCAGAGAAGGGGAGGCAGAACGTAGAGGGAGACGGAGGAGAGCGGGGACCACGGGACAAGGAGGCTGATAGGGTGGACCACCATAAGGTGACGACCACCACAAGACGACACCCCTGACCGCGACAAGTACCCCGACCACGTCTTCGTCCACATCTACAACCGCGTGAGGACCACACAGCCACCCCACATCTGGCACCTTCCATTCTCAGCCTGACACAAGTAGGCCCACATTCCCTCCAGTTTTTCTTCCATTCCTTCTTCAGTTTTTCCCGTTAAGGCACACAAACGCTTAGCATTACCCCACCTTGGTTCGTCCAGCTGACCTAGGCAACTAAAAAGGAGGAAGAACCCACCTAGCCCAATCCGTGGCTACCATAGCAACCGGCAGCCACCCCAACACCGTGAGCACCCTTGGGTTTGGAGAACCGCTCCCGAGTGCGAGAACCCCAAACTCGAGTCCCGTCATCACAGCCACTAGAACTCCCCGAACCAGGTGTGGTAAAAACATATGCAAAGGTAACAAAAACATTAACTAAAAGCAAAGCATGTAAGCTTAGATAGAGGTGGAAGAGAAGGTAAAACCAAAGAGTAGTCGAAGTCGAGCCCCTCAGCCATAACCACCGGCCAAGCCAAGCCCACAGTAGCATACCCTGGCTAGCGGCATGCTCTTTGAGGGTGAAGAGGAGGTCGAAAGAGCCACTGAGTAGTCGGAGCAGTCGTAGGAAGCCGAGTAGTAGGAGTAGTCATAGCCGAGTAGTCGTAGCCAAGTAGTTGTAGTCAGAGGTCGAGTAGCTGGTAGTCAGAGGCCAAGTAGCGGGTAGTCGAAGGTCGAGTAGCTGGGTAGTCAAGGTAGCCGGGTAGTTGGAGTAGCCGAATAGCCGCTAGATCCAGATTTGGCGATAAGAAGTGGCAATAGTCGTAGATCCGGCAAGGAGCGGCTCAGAGGAGGTTAGATCCATCCGGATCTGAGCTGGAAAGGGGGAGTGCACCAGGTAGTTAGGTGAGTGGGGGGCGCAGACCTCAGGAAGGAAGGAAGGGAGGGAGGAGGTAGTAGTGTTGGCACCGAGAAGGGAGAGCGAAGGAAGAGGAAAGCAGCGGCAAGGACAGAGTGTCGGTCGAAGGAGGAGTGTGAAGCGTCGACCGAGTAAAGGAGGAGGCGAAGCAATTTTATCGACCACTTGGCCGTGGGCTGAGCGTGGCTGTGGGCCGAGAGGCTTGGGCCTTCGGGGTAGTTTTAGCAGTAGAATAGTAGGTTATTGTTTAGACCTTAGCCCGTTAGATAGGTTAGATATCCACTGATGCGGGAAAGGGAAAAATTTTCCAATATATTAATACCTTAACTAAATAACTTCTTATAGTCGAGCGTCTGCTTGTAATGTAGAAATCAATCAGGCTCAAGCCGAGATAGCAGATCAAGTTGTCGTTGATTTCAGCACTTACTACTACTCAGGCAAGCTCATTGTTGATCACAAATATGGTTATGTTAAATTTACAAACTACTTCCTTAGCATTACAATATACTTGCATCTGAAAATGTATTTAAAAAGATAAATTGATAAAGAAGATGAAAGAGGTATGAATGAGAAAAGAAAAGCGAAAAAAAATAAAGACAGAAGAAAGAGCAAGAGATGAGGTAAAGTAGTAGCCCTGTAGCACCCCATATATCGATGTGAGATACTACTATGGAACGTCATCGCCGAAGTGAAGAATGAAAAATAAAAGCAATAATAGGAATCATGAGAAAAACAAAACTTAAAAAGAAATATTTTGATAGAGAACCAACGGATGCCAAAATAAATGTTTGAAACATGGGACCGGTCCACTTCTAATCAAATAAGAACAAATAAAACAACAAATAGTTGCAAGCCACGGTGCTGAAAACTTGAGTACTCCCACCCATGCATGATGCTATCACTCCACTGGCCTTTTACCTGAGAATGAAAAGAGCAAGCGTGAGATTTGGATATCTCAGCAAGTACCCAACAACGGTTGCAACACAGTGAATAAATGACAGGTAATGCAAACAAGATATGTAAAGGACAAGTAAAGCAAGCAAGTGATACAGATTAAGTGCAATGTAGCCAAGTTATCGGAAACACTGATACCGATTGGAGATAGAGATCCCGGAACAGTGGCATTAAAGATGTAGGTTATTTAACAAGTTATGACAATGGCACCGGCGATCACATCCCACATACCCGGTTATACGAGAATAGTCAGGCACGCCATCATCCTCGACTTTATACCCGCCGACGGGGTGTAATATCCTGAGTAACGAGAGTGTACGGCCCCCCGTACGTTACCAAGTGGGCGGAAATCTCCCCTATATGTGGATGACCCCAGACCAGGTAACCGTCATCTGATAAACCGGGATAATTGTTATTTAGCAAGTTGTCGCAACGGCACTGGCGATTACTCCCCACATACCTGGTTATAAGAGAATTGTCAGGCACGCCATCGTCCTGGACTGTATAACCGCTAACGGAGTGTAACATCCTGAGTAACGAAAGTGTACGGCCCCCCGTACGTTACCAGGTGGGTGGAAATCTCCCTATATGTGGATAATCCCAGGCTGGGTAACCGTTATATTATTAACATGTTATATGGTGTGAATTTAAGGAACTAAGAGATAGTTAAGATAAAATTAGAAAAAATGAGAGGATTTGCTAAGGTTGGAAATAAAGACACATAATTGCCGATATGAGGATGATAGGGGATGATAATATGGTGATAAGGTAACTGATACATCATGGACAATTTATAAAATATGAATTCAAGGTAACTAAGAGATGGCAAGGATAATTCTACAATAAAGTTATGAGAAGTGAAAAGAGGTACTAGGATTGGAAATGGAGATATATAGTTCTTAACATGAGAGCGATGCAGAATAATGATAAGGTGATAGTGATATAAGAATTATCCTAAAGAGGTATTATAATATAGCTCACGCAAGGTTATCAATCAACCAAATTTTATTATGTGATAAGTGATTATTAGTCAGATTAACAGGTTGAATACATACATTATTCATAGCTGAAATACAACATCATACAATTATTGAAACATAATATTAGTGAACTAAAACATAGCAGCCCTAATATCAAAAGAGCGTCAATAATTTAAATCTAAGCATTAACAATCTAAGCATAGATTCTAAAACACTAATTAAAAGCATGAACTCTAGAACATTTAATTGAACATCTTAATTAACATAGTAGCAATGAAATAAAATAACCTAGAACATCATGGCTTGCATACAATATTAAACGTCTATAAATAGACAAACATGAATGATATGATAACCAAACAACATTAGTGATATGATATTGACCAGATAAGCTTTAGTAATGCACTATTAGCGAGGTAACGTTAGCGATATAAAATTGGTCAAGTAACTTTAGTGATGTGATTTTAGCGATATGATATTAGTCAAGCAAGCATGAGTGACATGATAATTATATTCAATGACAAGGTGACAAGTAAATTAGAAACATGTGATTTGCGAAACAAAAAGGTCACGGCCGCGAGGTACTTGCCTTCAGCACGCTCAGCGGATACGTTGCACGAAGGATCTGGAATGCACAACTGCACGAACGCTCCCTCAACAGCTGTGTGAGATCCTACACGATGGAATGGAAAGCAACCAATCAGACACAGGTGAGTTCGATAAAGGAACGACAAGAGATAAACTTGATTAGAAAGGAAACGGGTTCGCTAGCCTCACAACCAAGCGAAACACCATTTAGCAGCGCAAACGGTCGGTCGGCCCAAGCGGGACGCCGCTCGGCCGAGCGGAACGCCGTTCGGCCACACCAACAGCCGTTGGGCCGAGCGAAATGCCGATCGGCCGTGCGAAACGACAATCGGTCATGCGAAACACACTTCACTGCACAACTTAGCAAACCACTGCACGAATACGTGTTCGGTCGCACGCTCGCCCAACCGAACCGTGTGACCCTGAAAACAATCACCAGCAGTCAGCCACCACCGCCATCGCCAGCCGGCCGCCGCCGCCAGCCACCACTGCCTGCCATGGCCCGTCGCTGGCCACCAATGCCACCATGGCCCGCCATAGCCTGCCACGGCTCGCTACAGCCTCTGGCCCCCACTCGCCGCTCGCGCCTCTCGGCTTGCGCCGCCGCACCACCTCCAGCTCATGCTAGCCCCATTGCACGCCACCGCCTTGCACGCCATGGCCGCTGCCGTGCACTGCGCTGCGCCGCCGCGCCGCCGCGCCGCGCCGCCGCGACGCCGTTGTCGCGCCCGTCGCTGATGCCTCCCGGCCTAGGTGCCGCTGCAGTCCACCACGTCGCCTCTGGCCTCCACAGCCTGCCACTGCTTGACCACCTGCACTGCCATGCCCGCCTACACGTCGTCGTGCCCGTGTCGCGCATGAGCCGCCGCCTGGCCACGTCACACTTGGTCATGTTGCCTGACGCCGCTCAACCCACGCTCTCCGTTGCCTGCGCCGCCAGGGAGAAAACGAGAGAGGGAGAGATGGTTACTGGAGGAGAGAGAGTTGGTTGGGAGATATCAAAGCACGGGAGAGAGTTGGTTAAAAAAGGTAGGAGAGAGAGATCGGTTAGGGTTAGTTTTTTTTAGAGTGCTACAAGTCCAGTTGAGAGGAGCAGCAGGACTACAAGTATATGTTAGTAGGAGGGTAAAGGGGACCTTGGAAAGGCAGAGAGGGCACAGGCAGGACGCCTTTACTTATGGCTATGATATAAGGACCCGCCAAACTCTCACTCAGATTGGGGACCATAAATAAAAGTGCCAACCATTTTTTTGTTTCGGACGGATAGAAATTCGTACCCTGTTACGTTATTAATCCCTCCACATTGAGTAAGTAAATATGTGTGAGTAGAGATAGATGAAGCTCAAGACCACTAACACCAGTTTGGAAGTGACTAAGTCCTGAGGTACTATATGCGTAAGTGGAGTGTTGGATAGGGAGCCAGTCCAACCGAACTAGGTGAGCGACCCAATATACCAGCGGAAAATAAATGGGCTGGAGAATTGAGCAACGTAATTTGGAAAAGGTTCTGTACTTTGAACTTGACCCCACACGAAAGGAAGTGTGAAAAGCCTAGTTAAGATGGTTCAGGGTAGCTATGGGTACAATGGCACAAGCCTGCATAGTGCTAAATAAAATCATGAATTCATGCCAGTCTCTTGGATTGAGGACTACGGTGATTACAAAGGATCTTTCTTCACCCAAGTGAAAAGTTGAAATTTTCATAAATTAAAAGATGTCACTTAATTTGATAAAACTAATTTATGAATTTAGATGACTAGAATTGGACGTGAGGACAAAGAGAAGCATACAGTTAGGGATGGCAATCGGGCGCGGCGGGTACGAGTAGTGCTCGCCCATACCCGTACCTGCGACCCCGATTTACGCCCACGAGTATACCCGCGAAGGATAACGGGTGAAAAACCTCGCCCATACCCGTCGCCCGCGGGTACCCATCGCCCGTGGGCATACCCGTTTACCCGCGAACTGAGAGTCACCATTTAAAAGTTGAACTAATGATAGGTACATATAAGCAACAGCTATTGCTAAGAAATATAATAGCTATAAAAAAGTTTATAACAATCAATAGCAATTAGAGACATGGAAAAGTTTATAACAATCAATAGTAATTAGAGATATTGCTATGATAGCGCCACCTATCAATATATATCGCGGGTAAACGAGCGGGGCAGGTATGGGTGGAGCTTACCCATACCCGTACCCGTTTACCTGACGGGTAGAGTGTTCCCCCCATTTTCATACCCGTGGGTAAAGATAATATCCCATACCCTACTCCATTAGGGTATTTACCTACGGGTGTACGGGTGTACGGGCACAATTACCATCCCTACATACAGTGCATCTTGTTAATATTATGCTTGCTGAGTACGTTAGTACTCACCCTTGCTGTTATTTCCCTTTGTTAGACCCACTCTGACTGGCGAATACTCCGAGCCAGATGAAGGGGCAGCAGGCGCTGCCGAGTCCACTAGAGAGGAGGACGGCGATTACAAGGAGCTGGGGGAGATGAACCCCCTATACTACGGTTGGGATGAGTAGGCGTCCCGCTAAGCCGAGCAGGAGAGCCCTAGGGTATCAATTTGTATCTTTTGCCCTCTATATATTTGTATTAATGACTATAGGCCTCGTGGCAAGTGCTATAATAAAATATAGTTTCTACATTATTACTCTGTTGCACGACTCTAGTAAAGGTGTATTATGTGCCGGAACAGTGTTCTACTGATTAGGCAAATAATAATTCATTGCTTAAGTATGATTATCCTTGGGATAATTACACGGGGCACCATAGAGATGGAAGAGTTATTGATTTTGGTTGAAAAAGAATGGGGGTAGTTTATACATGTTTTTTAAATAAACTAAGGTTACTCATATTCTCTATTGTATTGTCCACAGATCAAAAGAAGGGAGAAGAATAAGAACAGTAAGGAATCGGTAAAAGGAGAAGTCATCCTGCAAAGTTTAAAATATTGGCTCTAAGTTCCATACATGCAAAAAAAAATCCTACCTGGTGGAAGAAAAGGGGACACCCATGGCATTATTTACGAGATGAAATTATTATTAGTTTTAGTTGAACCAGAACAGGTTAGTTTACATGCTCTATATAAGATATAGTGTAAATCTTCAGGGCGAAAGGTTAGCATTTCCAACTTTATAAAAGACAAGTTAAAGAGGAAAAACTTGATGCCAAATAGACATAAAAGTTCCTTGTGCAGTGAACAAGGCAAAGGTCCTCAGAGATGGTCCATTAGAGGATAGACATCTAAGATAGCACTATTGAGGGGTCAAATACAAGGGCCATCAATTGCTCCAATCTGACGGGTTGAGGGGCCATATTACAGCTTTGAGGATTGAGCTTCATATACAGCACTAATTGGACTCATTAGCCCTTTTCAGATAATTAGCTATCGGTCACACGAAACAAAAAGAGTTCGATACAGCCTAAAATTATGGCATCCACGGAACTACCTGTCAAAAACTAAATCTAATCCTCAAAAATAAGTCAAGTTCAGAAAAATAAAGAATTAAGCTAGTACAATACACGAACGCGGAGTTCCACCACATGAATCCGAAATCAACCTTTCCCCTCAAGATGGCCCTTGTATCTCCTGACCAAGCAGATATTGCCATGAAACCATTTTGATTGTGTTGGCAATACAAATACCTACAGATACGGTCATTGGTGCAAAATCTCACAAATCATAACCTGATTGAAACCGGTAAGTTAGTTCAGAAAGGGAGCAAAAAAAATGCAGAACCACACAAATCTAGATGCATGCATGTCCCACAAAACCCAAACGAATACGAAAAAACTTTCAAGATGGAGCGCCAAACGAGCACGAAAAACTCTCAAAATCGAACGCCAAGGCAAGTCATCGAACGCGTACCTAGGGTTCGGGTTCGAAGCAACAAATCTCACAAAAACCAAAACTCCAATTGCAAAACACGCGATCGACGTCCGCCTCGGGAATCCCTGGTCGGCGCTTCACCTAACGCCAGCCTCACAAACCATACAAGAAGGAACAACGAACAAAGAAACAAAACGAAGGATTTGTTACAAATATGAGCAATATTTTAATTTTAAATTTTACTAGGAGACAAACACAATAAATTAGTGATGCAAAACTTACTACTAGCAGCAGGTTACTATCATATTTCAGAATATACTCAAGAAAATGTAGTAACTACGTCGTACGTGCATGCGAACGACTTACTTGTTAGCCTGATGAAGAACAGGAAGCCACGCAGGCTTGATGCAGTGCAGAACGTAGATGTCGCAGTGCAGTGAGTGGTCGCGCAGATGCGCTGCCCAGAAACCTTATTGCCGCCCCGTGCAGGTACTCTCTGCGGCAACGGTTCGGAGATAGCCGCTCTCCCTCCTTCCAGGTGCACGCCGGGAAGAAAGGTCGACGGGTTCGAACAGCAAAGACAACAGAGCAAAAAGTAGGGGAAGAATGGTGGTGCAAAATTCTCTCTCTTCTCCCGGACGCCTCTCGTGCCCTTTTAATGGCGCTGCGATTACTCACTAGTAATCGCCGCGCTTTAAAAATTATGCACCGTAATCGCCTCATCAAATCACAAATTAAGCGGTGTTGATTTATCAGAATCGTCTCATTCAAATGTTTAAATCTCATTCAAACAGAGAGAGAGGTGCAGAGTTTAGCAAAATAAAGATAGACTTGGTCTGCCAAGTGGCGCACCACGTCACGGCACGGAATCACTACTCTAGCACCAAATCACTACAAGTCACGCGATTTTCACGCGAAAATACACGAATACGCACGCGCGCGTGTGTGCGCGTGTGTGTGACTAGACAACCATTCTCATACCATCTGTTTCCATATTCAAGGAGTGGGGATGACTCCACATTATAAATCGGTCTTCCTCACGCTGCCTTAGTAATATGGTACTAAATCATGTATACTTTGAAATTAAAAAAATATTTTATAATTAAATGGGCCAATTTCTAACATGACTGCGTATCTTCGTCCCCTCCGCTCGGATCCCATCCCCCACCGGCGATCCCCGGAGCTGGAGGCTGCGCAGCCGACCCGACGTAGGAATTCTTTGTTTTTTTATTGATTTGAGGACGACGACGTAGGTAGCAAGATGGAGTGGTGTATGACATGTAGACCCTAGCTAAGGGCCTCTTCGTAAATAGCCAGTACATCAAATCTTGCTTAATTACTATCAGCCAATAAAATTAAATTCATCCCAAAAATAAATGACATCCAAAGGTAGCGAATCCATGATTTAAGGTATGAATGCAGACAGTATTTAATTCGTATCATAAATTATCAAATCATATCGCTCCTGCTGTCCGTGCCTATATATAAACTGGACAAGAGAAAACTCATAGAAGAAGACGACGAGCAAGAGCTAGCTATAAAAACAGGAGAGAATTTTGAAGGGATATATAGCGGCGGCAGCCAGTACTCTCCTCATGGCATTTGTCAAGAAGGATACTAGGGCTGCCTTCTTCTTGGTGGCTCTTGTGGCCATGGCTATGGCTTTCCCAACCTGCGACGCAGCAAGTATGAATACCTAGCCTAGCCATGCGTCGATATACAGTACAGTAGTACTTGCTCGATCCTTATATTAATGTACATGCATTTGATTTCTACCATATACCTGAGTATGTGTAGTTTTTGGTTGTCACAACTTTTATTCATGCCATGCATATTAACGTTCGTATAGTACGTACTCCGTCCATTCATCGATACTCACCAGTTTGTTTGATCCATTCATAGATCAATTTTGATCATTTTGACGATGATATATATATATGATGTGCTGCATGCAGTTCGAGAGATATGCTGGATTTGGGCGGACTACTGCAGCATCGGGATGTGCAAGGACTACTGCTACGACGGGCACGACGGCGATGGGCCTGGAGGCTATGCCTACTGCAAAGTCGTCCCTAATGACAGGACCTACTGCTGCTGCCGCTACAACGGCTAGCTCCACCTACTTCAGTTATGCATGCATCCATGGTAGCTAGCTCAGGCTTAATTGCGTGTAATGATAATTGATCTGCATCAGATCCAATAAACATGCATGTTAAGTACTCTTGATTAAGTCACCCGGTCTCTGGTCTCAAGAAGAAGAAGAATTACTCGAGTCACCCTTATAATTTGGTGACGAGCGCCAAATACTCAAGTCCGAACGAAATGATATGGACTAGTACAAGGATACGTAAAACGTAATGTAACCCTCTCTCTGCCATTAGTTACGCTCGAGTTGATTCCGGCATATATGGACGAGGAAATAATGATACTAGATCGTTCGTCTTCCATTGCTACTCTATCAAGACGCACGCAAGCGAATGAAACATCGTTAAGAAAAGAAGCGCACCTCTATACAATATTCAACTGTTTTTTATAAGAGAAACAATCAAATATTATGACATTTAGATTAAGATACAAAATCCTTCATCATTTCCTCCCTTAATATATAACCAAATGTAACTCTAATCCTATCCCACTTCCACCCCAACCCCACTGCCTCCCACCCCGCGCCGCCCCCTCCTCGTCGCTGGCGACGAACCCTTCCCACGGTCTACTCCTCTTTTCTCGTCAGAGCAGCTTCGCACGCCTCTCCCTACCATCCTCTGTCCCCTCCTCCACCACTCACGGTCGGCGGCACCCCTATCGCCTCGCCGCGCTGCCCCTACCCCTCCTCGCTGTGTGTCCTCTTCCAACCTAATAGCTAGTACCTTCCACCACATATCGCCGCCCTTCGACACCGCACCACCCTTCTACCCTCTGCCCGTTACCCCCACCGTCGAGCCACCGCCCCCTGCCTCCCTCTATGCCCTGAGGGCATGGTGAACCCTAGGTGCGGGAGGAGGATTCACTCCTCGAGTTCACCAGTAATGAGGAAGAAAATTTTAGTTTGGCTTGCTTGGGACGGTTACTGCCACGCGGTGCGACGGGACGACGTGCCCCGAATACTGCCAGAAGCCAGGCCAGACTACCCCATCTGCTGCCGCCGCCGGCAAAGCATCAGCATCACCATGGACGTATCCGAATGATTTCTTTTCATTCCTTCTTTTGTCGAGAAAGATCATATCCAAATGATTTCGATCCACATCCACCATACCTCTTGCATCTATATTATGTCTTGTGTGATAATGGTCAACAAAAAGTACATGTGTGTGCATCTGAATTGCATCATGCATGCAGGTTCAGTACACTGGATAGTGGGTCTGTTCTTTTCCTTCGAAACTATCGATTTTTGATTTTTGCTATAGTACCTAATTTTTAAATAGAATATTTTTTCAAGATGGGATCTACAAGTTAATTGTAGTACATGTTAAAAGCCTAACATCTGTATCAACAAAAATCACAAGCGAGTATCTCCCTCTCCATAATCTCTGTCGCAAACAGCTAAAATTCAAAAAATTTAGCCAAAAACCATAAGCCGCAGCCGAAAAGAACAAGCCCAGTATTTTTCTCTATAAAATTTTTAATTGGTGATCTTTGCCTTTTACGATTACAGCTATGCAAAATGCACGCATAGGACCTGGGGATGTGCCTCGTGCCGTTGGTGACGGAGTTGATGCTCGCCGAGTTCCTCTACCTCCAGTACGAGGACGCGCGGAAGCTCATCTATAAGTACATCAACTCCACCGACATGACCAAGGTCGGTGTTGCGGATCCAGCATTGGTTAGTTGATTGCTAGTAGAGATTAGAGTGAGTATGGATGCATGGCTCTAAAACCATGTTGTAGGCTTGATTAATTAGTGAATGGGGATACACCTCAATTTAGGGTAGATTGTGGACTATGCAGGTCTTTAATCCTCTGTTAGCACAATCTGATAATCTGTTCAACTTCTTTTACTTTGTTGGATGATTCAGATAGCATGCAGTTTATGCATCTTTGTTGCGGTAAAAAATTAGTTTGTGCATGTATATATGCTTGTATGTATGTATGTTTGCGTACGTCTATGTAACGAACACAAGTATGACTGTAATTCCATATGTTTATACGAATACTCGCAATGAACCCGTGTATGCTTCTATGTTTTTATTCATGCACGTACCTATGACCTCTTTTGTCAAGGACCAGTAACAAGCCAGCCCAGGTCTGGGTCGGCCCAATCCATGATATCTTAATTAGCAGCCGATTAAT
The DNA here is from genome assembly GCA_036346575.1 of Dendrocalamus sinicus. Taxonomy (NCBI): domain Eukaryota; kingdom Viridiplantae; phylum Streptophyta; class Magnoliopsida; order Poales; family Poaceae; genus Dendrocalamus; species Dendrocalamus sinicus. The sequence goes on along the minus strand of CM070672.1, from coordinate 157,467 downwards.
TGGTATAGGAAAATTAACAGCCAATGAATGGCATCCAAAGATGAGATATCCATATAGCAAAGCTAGCAATATTGGAGGGATTTAGCATCCAGCAATAAAAATATTACCAGTGGAGAATATATGTGGAGAGAGTTAATTCTTGGTTTAAGATATGGTTTAAAACAAGACCTGGATCGATGAGATGACAATCAAAAGCAAGGAAAACGTTAGATGCAGTAGGAGGATAGAATGGCGAGAATTAATTCTCTAGCAAATCAGAGTAGCTTCAGCCTCTTCTGATCATGTCTGCCATGCACCTTCTCGTCCTGCCAAAACCACGAGCGCCACGCATGCATGCCCAAAACCTATCTGCAGGGATAGAGCGAGAAAACATTAATGTAGGAGTGAATAAAATGGCAACAATTGATTCAATCTCCAAGATTTGTTTGTGCCTAGCTCTATATATAAGCACGGGCAAAATTAAGGAGCATCTCAATAACACATCTAAGCATAAGAAGGCCGGAAAGTAGAAATGGCTCTTGCCAAGAACAATACTATGGTTCTGCTCGTTGCTTCCATGCATGGCGCTCATGATCATGTGTACCACTTTCCCATCCTGCCATGCAGCAGGTAGGCACACACATACACACACATCCATTTTATTTCTCTGTATAGTATACAAATATATGTATTCATACAAGTGACCACTAATTTGTGTCTACTAATTGGGCGCAGATGGAGGGGCAACAGAGATATGTAACAATTGGCAAAACTGCTCGCTCTATTCGTGCCAGATCTACTGCCACGACTATGGTCACGATGAGCATGGAGCTTATTGCAATGTCCAAGGCGCCTGCTGCTGCCGATAGAAATTGGATCAAATAATCATGCGCACATGTAATGGCGAATAAGCATGCACCGAATAATCCAATCCATGCAACAGATCACAGAATTGATAAACTGCACTGGTTATTATTATGACTTTCACATATTCATTGTATAGCATTTTCAATAAAATAACACCACCGGCATGGGCGGATCTTATATGCGGTATGGGTGTTCAGCCGAACACCCAAAATGTTTTATAAAATACCAGGTATATAATAGGTGTATTAGATGTATATACTATTAGTTGTGTTAAAACTATATTTTATGCCTATAAATAAATTTAATCTGCACTCTCCGTATCTCGCGCACAGCCCATGTAATACATTAGACCTATTTTTCTTTCCACCTCAGCCCTCCTCACGCCCAAATAAATAAAGATATAAACAAAATCCTAATATTCGTTCTATTTCTCATCTGGTGGCTGTCTGTGTGGGAGGCGGTTTCGGCCTTCGAGTGGCGAGCGGGCGGAGGTGCAGGCTAGAGGCAAGTGACGATCGGCAGACGTGGACGTGGTGCCATGATGTGACGATAATCATGCGTGAGGCAGCATGTGGTGCAAGGTGGGTGTGTGGCAGCGTGGGCGAGCAGAGAGGTGTCGCGGGCAAGCGAGCAGTGGCACAACGAACACGGAGGTAGAGAATGGGTAACAAGAAGGGAGTAGCGTGGTAGCTGGGAGGAAGCATGGTATTGGGAAGTACGTAGCACCTCCAACTTATTGTCATCGTCCTCTCTTCAGATTTAGGTGTGCTCCACCCCACTCCACTTATTTACTTTCTTGGTCTGTTTTGCTCTATGGAAGGAACATACAATTTCCTCTTAGATAGACAGTTCTTACTGATAGGGAAATAGCAAAAAAAAAGGTAAGATCAACAAGATATACAACTCTCATTATCTCTATAATTTGTTGTTTAATTCATATAATTATGCTCGCCTTATGTCGCATATTTCCTCATAAGAAATCATTGATTTCTATAAATTATGTATTTTTATTATATCTACATACACGTATCGTTGTATCGGTGTTTTAGGGAGGACGATGTGCTACGATATCGACGTATTCAAGCAATTTAAACTCCAAAATTCGAATACCCATCTTAAAAATCCTGGATCCGCCACTGACCACCGGTCATGCCGAAAGCTGCAAAACAAAAACAAACTGCCATCAGTTTCTAATTGTCTCAAACAGGGCGCGGCATGTATGACCGTTTAGACCTGTTCAAACGAAGGGTTGGGCCTGAAAAAGCCCAACTTGAAATGGTTTTTTGAAATTGATAGTGGAAAGGTCGTGTAACGCCCTAGGGTCCAAACCGGCTTAGGCCTAAACCCATTCTGGATAGATCACGCACATGTAGCAGCCCGTTTGCATTTTCGTCCTCGCTTCGCGAAAAACGGTTAACCGGAGGTGCTATCATTGAAACTCCCAGGCTTATATGTAAGTACTTCTCAAGCTAAGCAAGCAAGGTGGGACTAACCCACACCCTCATGTGCACACACACATATAGGCCATCATGGGCCAGGGTGTCACATACACCCCCTTAAAGGACCTGACGTCCTCGTCGGACCAACATACCCACACCGGGGCAAATGATAAGAATCTCCCCTCTTGGCATATGTCTGTGCGTTCAGTGCCAGTACATATGCCATACCGTGTGTCCACTCCGGGCCCACACGCGCCATGCGTCATATGTCCGCACCCCTGACCCACATGCACCCATGTAACCGCGAGAGTCGGCTCTGATACCATTTGTAACGCCCTAGGGTCCAAACCGGCTTAGGCCTAACCCTATTCTGGATAGACCACACACACGTAACAACCCTCTTGCACTTTCGTCCTCGCTTCGCGCAAAACGGTTAACCAAAGATACTACCATTGGAACTCTTAGACTTATATGTAAGTGTTTCTCAAGCTAAGCAAGCAAGGTGGGACTAACCCACACCCTCATGTGCACACACATATGGATCATCATGAGCTGGGGTGTCACAGGTCGATAAATAAGTCACCTTTATTACCTCTCTATAGAACCGTGCATGAGATTGTCACCTTATACGGATCCTCGTTTAATTCTTTCAAAAGGATCTTTTTCCTTGTTCGAGAGTCTCTGCTCTACTTCTACTCCACCTCGAAGACTAACTAAGACTAATGGAGTCATATTTTCATGTTCTAATTGAACAATTTTCATTTATGATTAAAGGAGAAGATTGTTCTTTTACTGAACATATGCGAATCAAATCACATCTTATAATAAGAAGAAATCTTTCTCGCTATCAATCTCCTTGCCCCTCATTCTTTGTCAATCAGAAGGATCCTTTTCGAGTATCCATTTCTTCATTTCGAAACCTGTTCAAATGACGGGCCAGGCCTGAAAAAGTCTGACCTAAATGGTTAGGCTCGAGCACAGCCCGATCAGGCCCTGCTCGGTTGGGCTGAAAAGCTATGACTTATGGCTGAAATTGCACTGTAGCTGCTGAAATTTCACTGTAGCTAAAGGTGACTTATTTGGCGTAATTAAATTTAAAAAAATTAAAAATAGAAAAAATATGCTAGCTCATCACGGACTACACAAACAAATACGAGAAAAAAGAACCGGCAAAAAAGCTCAAAAAAAGCCAAAAGTTCAAAAAAAAGACGAAATTTATAAATAGTGAAAAATAAGCCAGAAGCTAAAGCCGAAACGAGCGGAGCCTGAAGCCTGAAAAAGTCCTATTTTTCGTAATAAAATCATTATTATTTAATTCTTTTTTTAATAAATTGTTTTTGTTTAATTCATTGTCAGAATAAAATTTTATTTTTACTTACTTAATTGGCTGTTTCAGGCTTTTCTTGGGCTTCAGGTTGGGCCGATGAACTGAGCCTGGCCCAACAGCATGCCTGGCCCTGCTCCAGCCCAAAAATCGGGCCAGGTTAGGTCAGGCCGACCAGGCCGGGCTGCCCACAAACAGGTCTAGGACCGTTACACCCTGTATATAATCTCCTTCCAATTTTCATATGGAAACTTGTGAATAGATAAGATCACACCGTCAAAAAGATAAGCCTTAGCAATTAAGATACAATTAAAAGGGGTTATTATTGTGCTAATCCAAATTCATGAATAAATGGCAATCTTTCATTTGAGAAAAATATGGCAAGAATTTATGCCCCAAGATTATATATTTCCTTGTGCCGCCTATATATAAGCACAGGCAAAAGGAGAATCGTAGTGACATATCACAGCGAAACATAGAAACACAAAGAACAGTTAGAAATGGCGCTTGTCAGGAACAACAGTACTACGGTCCTTGTTGCTTTCATGGCTCTCATGGTCATGTGTAGCGCTCTCTCATCCAGCCATGCAGCAGGTAAGATATCTGCGCATGTAACTTTACTTGTATATTAGTTAAATATCTGGATATACTAGTTGAATGTCTGTATGTTGCTATGTATAAAAAAATACTTTATACTAGCATGAGCCGTCGTTACCGTATTTGATCTACGCCATGCCCATCCGAAACCACGGCGACTTACATTTTGGGATAGAAGGAGTACAATTAAGGAAAAGATATAAAATTTGTTTAGTTAGTTAGAGGAATTGATTTTCCTTAGTTTCCGAAGAAGTGGAGGTGACCTAATATCACCATCAATTGATTCTTTTTAAGTAGTAGATATACGTACGTATTTATTTATCCAATTGATTTGATTTTTGTCCTAATTGCGTTGTGCTCATGCATGCGTGCAGAGACGTGCTACACCTATCCGAACTGCTCGCTGTATCCGTGCGAGCTCACCTGCCTAGACCACGGTATCAGTAAGGATGGAGCCTACTGCAAAGTCGACCAGGGTGATGCCTTCTGCTGCTGCCGGCACAACTGATAAAAATTCACCTGTGTGCAAGCTGTTGATTGCATGTAATGGTACTGAATAAGTCTGTAGTATGTATGCCCCGATAAGTCGATCTAAATGATATATGCAACAGATTCGATGAACTACATATATGTGCTAGTTGTAAGAATTATCAGGACACCTGAACGAGCCTTGCAGAAGCTAGGAGCAGTGATGAGACAAAATAATTTGTTAGCTGTTGGTGTCAATTTCTCCTTAATTCTATCGACCAACAAAAAAAAAGACGTGTACGTAGCTCTCCTGTGTATTCTCGAAAAAAAACTTTAAAATAGAAAAAGGGAAATGCACAAAAAGGAGAAACTTAATTGATAGAGGAGGATATCAAAACTTTAGCAAAAGATGTAATCCAAAAGATGTGCTTTAAGTTTGAGATGCGATATTAAAAGGAGGATACTAATTTCACTGAGGGAGAAAACATAACAGTTAACGCATGCATGAGAGAATAAAACTAAGAAATTAAGAATGGCTCCTCCAAGAGATTACAACTAAGAAGGGGATTACAACTAAGAAAAGGACTTTCTACCTTCGATCTCTCTTGTTAGATCTCCTCATGGCGTTCGAGTTTCTCAACAAGCTAGGATAGTAGTAAGGTCGTCGTGTTCTTGGCTGCTCGCCTGCTCTCATGGTCATGGCTACCGTTTTCTCGTCCTTTCATGCGCAAGTTCGTGGTACGTTCTGCACTCCTCTCTTTTCCTTCACGTAATTAACCAACGCTAACTTTTCGTTTTAAATTGTTCAATCAAGTATCTATGGCCTAATCAGTGCATTGCATTTTAAGGTGGGGCTCACTTGGCTGATTTTTTGTGACTTATAGCTAAATTTTCACTGTACTTAGCTGAAATTACATTGTAGCTGATGGTCGAAACTGCACGAAGTCTGTTGAAAAATCGATTTCTGCCCGGGAGGTTTTGGGCAGAAGCAGTAAGACATGCTGTCTACTGCTAAATCGTACTACCACGCGATCACTGGATGGAGTCACTCCATATGAACAGTGGTCGGGAAGAAAACCCAATGTCGAGCATCTAAGGGTCTTCGGATGCTTAGCCCATGTAAAGCCATCCACTTATCTCAAGAAACTAGACGACCGGAGCAGACAGATGATTTATCTTGGCTCTGAATTGGGCACCAAGGCGTACAGGTGCTATGATCCGGTCGAAAAGAAGATTCATGTGAGCAGAGACGTGGTCTTTGAAGAAAACAAACATTGGGAGTGGGAAGAACACGAGGACATTGAGAAAGACATATCGAAGTGGGTAACCTTCGAAGTCGAAGCAGTCGATGCCAACAATACGGAAGAAGTTACGACCACATCTCAAAGCTCAAATCCACCCGGTGATGATGATCAGGAAGTCTCACCTAATGTAGAAGAGTCTGATGAAGAAGATTCGAGCAGTAGAATACCGAAGATGAGGAGCATTAGCGAGATTTATGCACAGACTGAACCAATACAGTCTGAAGAATTGCTGCTTTACACGACTGCAGAAGAACCCGCAAACTATGAAGAAGCAAAGGGAGATGCATACTGGAGAATTGCTATGTAGGAAGAGTTGAAGTCGATTGAAGATAATGACACATGGGAACTTACCGATCTACCGAAGGGTCAGCGTGCAATCGGTCTGAAGTGGATATACAAAGTAAAGAAGAATTCTCAGGGAGAAGTCGTGAAGCATAAAGCACGACTTGTTGCAAAAGGATATGTTCAGAAACAGGGAATAGACTACGAAGAAGTCTTTGCTCCAGTAGCTCGGATGGAGACAATTCGAGTACTGCTTGCGCTGGCAGCAAACGGCGGATGGAAAATTCACCACATGGACGTGAAAACGGCGTTTTTGAATGGAGACATCGAGGAGGAAGTGTATGTCTCTCAACCGCCGGGGTTTCAGTCCAAGAAGCAAGGTGAAAAAGTCTTGAAGCTGAACAAAGCTCTCTACGGGCTTAAACAAGCTCCACGAGCATGGAATCTGAAACTCGACAGAAGTTTGACAACACTCGGGTTCAAAAGAAGCATCTCTGAACATGCTGTGTACACCCGAGGGGATGAGAAGGCAAGGTTGATTGTAGGCGTTTACGTGGACAATTTGATCATAACTGGGTCAAATTCAATTGAGATTATGAAGTTTAAGGAGGAGATGAAAAAGCTATTCAAGATGACTGACTTGGGACTTCTGAGCTATTACCTCGGTATCAAGGTGAAACAAACCAACAACGGCATATCACTTTGTCAATCGGCGTACGCCCGAAAGATTCTGGAGAAGTGCAGTATGGAAGAGTGCAATCCCTGCCAAGTCCCAATAGAGAATAACTTGAAGTTAAGCAAAACAGGCCCAGGATCGACAGTTGATGCCACGCAGTACAGAAGCATTGTCGGAAGTCTGCGTTACCTGACACATACCCGACCTGACATTACTTTCGCGGTCGGATATGTGAGTCGGTTCATGGAGAAACCGATCCAAGAGCATATGAACGCTGTGAAGCACATTCTGAGGTATATCAAAGGCACTTTGAACCTCGGGATTCAGTACAAAAGAGGAGGCGGAAAGTTTTTTGCAACTGACGGGCTACAGTGACAGCGACATGGCGGGAGACGTCGACGATCGAAAGAGCACGACAGGCGTATTGTTTGTGCTTGGGGAGAGTCCGGTCAGTTGGCAATCACAGAAGCAAAGAGTAGTCGCATTATCGTCCTGTGAAGCCGAGTACATCGCAGCGAGTGCAGCATCGTGCCATGGAGTTTGGCTCGCTCGACTGTTAAACGAGTTGTCGGATGAGGCAGTTCAAAAGGTGACACTCAGGGTTGATAACAAATCAGCAATATCGCTGAGCAAGAATCCGGTTCTACATGATAGAAGCAAGCATATAGACACAAGATATCATTTTATCAGAGATTGTGTCGAAGAAGGGAAGATCGAAATTGATTACATCGTAAGTAAGAACGTAGTGATATTCTCGAAGGCCGTGGGGCGGATAAAGTTTTCGGAGATGAGGAGAAGAATCGGCATGATCGAAGTCGAAAAACAAGATTAGGGAGAGAATGTTGTAAATAATCTTGTTTAAAAATCATGTACAAAGTTTGGTTGTAATCGAAGTCGAATTACAACCATAATTAGAAGTCGTATCGGAAACGGGGTAGAAGTCGTATCGGAGTCGGAATTGTAATCGTAGTCGAACCCGTGTTGAAGTCGAACAACCGGGTATAAAAGGGGGTGTAGTCCTGTAACTTTGATGTACAACCACCAAGCAGTTGAGAAAATACCAAAAAGAGGGAAAAACACAGAGCGTTGTTTTGTTGTGTGATTTCGCAAGACGTGGTCGGAAGGACTCACGATCACGACAAACGTGGTCGGGAGGAGTTACGACCACGGCAAAGTTCCACCAGGCGTGATCGAGAGGAGCTACGATCACGGCAAAGGAACAGTGATTCTTCGACTACGTTGAAGGAGTGCACAACGTGGTCGTAAAGGGTTCGACCACGTTGAGAAGGCTACGACCACGGTGAAGGTAGTCGTAAGGAGCAGCGACTAAGTCGAGAAGACTAGTACGTGATCGGAAGCGACTCCGATCGCGTTGAAGGAAGTGAACGTGGTCGAAAGGGTGTTCGACTACGGTGAACAGTGATCGCCAGCATCACTGCGTGATCGTAAAGGTTTTTCGATCACGGTACTACAAGTGACTGGAGGAAGACAGCGTTCGATAAAGAGGAGCGGTCGTAAACTGCTACAGTAATTTTACGACCACGAAGAAAAGTTGTTCGATAGAATTTGAAGCGGTCGGAATTGGTCGTAAGCATCCAGAACCGGTCGTAAACAATTCAATTCGGTCGTAAACGACTCTAACCGGTCGTGGAAGATCCTGGGAGGTCGTAAGACTTTCCAACAAGGTGTCTACAATTGCAAATGCTTTGATCCCCCACTATTAGTACTGAAATCATGGGTCTGATTTGCTGGATTGAGAGATGGAAATAGAGCAATTAAGTCACACCGATTGATTCAAATCAATTGAGATTAGTTTGTCATATATGCTTGCTTGCAGTAGCTAGACGCATACAAAGAAACTCAAGCCCATGCATGCATTGCACGGATGCCAGCACACTGTGTAACTGAAGCTGAAAAATAAGAAGTGCGAACCGTCCAGGACTTGCAGATTGTCCTTGAGAGACCAAGTGGTCGTGACTCCATGTGAATGATGAGTAATTGACAAAGGTTTAGGATAGTCGAGTTTGGTTTGAGTGGTTCGGAGTCGAGCTGTTACGTGGCGCAATCGGGCTCGGTCAGACTTTGGTCAAACTTGGTCTTTTGGGCTTAGGATGTATATTCTAATGTTTCGACAAGTTTGGACTTAAATGCTGTGTAAGTGTGATGGTATTTACGCTTTCATGTGTCGAGCGGTGCTATTTGGCGTGTTTTCTTGTCCGTGTGACTACGGGACATCGGGTGGAGTCGTGGCGAGACACGTGGACCGGACTAGCGCAGTGGCGCCGAGGTCGAGCGGTCGGGATGTGTCGAAGACGCGTAGACTCGAGGTGGTTGCGGGCGTGCGAGGCAAGGAGCGCGAAGCTTCCGGAAGGTGCGGGAGGCGACCGGGAAGTCGCGAGGTCTGCACAAGCGGGAGCGGGCGCCGTTGGATTTAGCAGGCGTAACGGGGCGGAGACCCGTTAGCCAAGGCTATAAATAGGATTGAGGGGCTGCATGCCCACTTGAGCATTTGAGGAGAATTAGGGTTTGCTAGAGTCAAAAGAGGCTTTGAGAGTTTGTTTTGGCTTTAGGCTTTAGTGGGTGGAGTAGGCAGAGTTGTGTTCCCTCTGTACCACCTACGATGGTTTCTAGGTAGTGAGTTCTTCCTCCCTCCAAGCAAGCATGGGTGTGTTCTTGAGTTGGGAGAGTGAGGAAATGGATTGAGTGGAGAGTTTGTAATCTTTCCTTTGTATCAAGTCGGGGTATCGGGACTCGTCTGCTTTTCCTTCGATCAAGAAATGAGAAATCTGAAGTTTCTGTTCGGTTCGTAGCCTCTGTTCTTCGTTCTTCCCTTTGAGCAATTTCTTGATTTTCGTTGTTTTGGTTTCTTGGTTGCTGGAGAGTGCCAAAATGGATTGCTATGACATGGGTGATGCTCAAAAGCCATTTGGCTACTTAATCCCAAGAGCAAACTGAGTTTAATCCTTAGATTTCAGTTTTGGAGTTGCTCTGTTCAAGTCTTCCTTTTCTAGGGTTTTGATCAAATCTCGTTTCCCTCCACGAGATGGCATGAAATTTGGCAAGTTTATTCCTGAGGCTATTAAGTAGCTATCCTCAAAATTTCATGGCCAAAGGATCAATGGTTGGGGAGTAATTTGGATTTTGGTTCAGGTTAGCAAAAGTTTCAGATTTTGCCTAAATCTGAAATTCTTGCACTCTGGGTTGATTTCCCTGCTTTCTAGAGCCTCCTTGCTATTTAGTTTGTTGTGGTGGTGCTTTGGGGCAGAAAGATCGAGAGGAAATCATCAAATTCTCGGGTTTGCAAGTCTGAATTAAGTTCTCGATTTTCAGTTTGGCGGTGTGTTCTATTTTCAGTCAGCCGTAAGTTGCTAGTCTGCTCAGTCTCGGCATGGTCCGATTGCTTCGTTTTGGCTTTTGGCAGCAGCAATGTCTTTTGTAATTAATTTCTAGTAGCTGCAGATGCTCTCGCCAATCAAGAATGGAATACATCAGTCATTTACTTCAAAGATTGTCTTGCCGAGTGACTTTGCTTTTTCGTGGGATTTTCTTCGCTCAGATGCCGAATGGAAGTAAAGTATGCAGCAGATGCTTCTCTTGTACATGGACATTTTTTTCTTCCCGATCTTCAACAATTTTGCATGCAGATCAAACAGCGATATTTTCAGTTGAAATTTTTATGGATGATCTCGATTTATGCTGAATTTTTGGTGCCACATGCGTTCCAAATTTCAGCAGAATCATTTTTAAGTTTTCGTGAGTTGCGTTGTTTTGCATCCGTGCGAAATCGTGTTCGATTTCTGGGCGTTTTTAAGCGGCGACATTCACCCCCTCTGTCGCCATTTCGGTCCTACAATTGGTATCGAGCCGGTTAGCTCTAATTCATAGATCTTAACCGGTCTCAAGAGCCATGGCGACGGACAAGTACTCGACCAAGCGCCCGTGTTCGATGGCATCGATTACCCTTCCGAAGAGCCGAATGGAGACATACATCCAGCCTGGGGTATGCCATCCGCGGAAGGTCAAGGTACGATCGTTGTTCCCGCCGATGAGAACATCAATGCCGGAACATGGCTGATGTTGAGGCGAATGCAAAGGCAAGGAACATCATCATCCGGGGTTGAGTCGTAGCGAGTTTGACCGTACATCTCACCGCCGTCCGCCTCGACATCCGGGTGACCTCGACGCATACCATGAGGGCACCACCCGGATCAAGACGGTTCGACAGACCAGTTCAAGCGAATACAACAAATTCGAGATGCTTGCTGGTGAGTCCTCGGACGAGTGCTTTTCGCGATTTCACAAAATCTTGAGCAACCTCCGAGCGGTCGGTCTCACATACCCGACTCGGACAACGCTCGTCGGATGTTCGCGCACTCGATCTGCGCGTGTGGGAGATGAAAGTGACCACCATCAAAGACACGACGCACCTCTCGACCACGACTCTTGACGCTGTCGTACTCACGCCTCAAGACTCACGAGATTGACGTTGTCTCTCGTGGTCGAAGTCACGATCGATGGCTTTGGTCACCGATCCCGCTTCGCTTCGGTCTCTCTTCCGATTCTTCTTGCGGTTTTTCCTCGCCGCTCTCGTGACATAACCGATGATCGCTTAGAGCAGCTTGCGGATGATCACCGGCCCTCCTAGCCCGAAGGTTTCACATGCCTACAAGGGTAGGAGAGACGAAAGAGAGGAGGACCCGTGATTTGCTTCGAGTGTGGTGGCCCCAACCACATTCGGCAACCGCCCCAAGCCGGAGAAGGGCAAGAACGACTACGGTTCGAGCAAGATCGACTACACCGACAAGAACGCAACAAGAAGCCTCCAGCTCCGACGCGGAAAGAAGAAGTTCCGCAACCGGGAAGGCCAGAAGCTCTTCCACGGCGTCCTCACCGCTTTCGACGACCTCGACCTCGGCGAGGTGGAGGGATGGAGCGACGACGACGGACGGGTGACCAAGAGCCCAAGGATGGCGGCAACGACTTCTCCGGCATGTGCTTCATGGCCCTCGAGGGCGAACTCAGCGACAGCGAGCTGTACTCCGACTCGGATGAGGTACTCCCTTCTTATGACCAGCTAAATGATGCTTTTCTTAAGCTAGGTGGATTTCATGCTAGAGCTAGGTCTAGGTGTACCGAGTTAGAGAAGGAAGTAGATAGACTATCACGGGAGATTACTTCACTTACATCTGCTCCTCCCGTGACGATGTGATACATGCCGTGCCTTGCTTGATGACATGGAGAAATTAAGGACCTCTCATGATAGTGTGTCCTCAGAGCTTGATATTGTTAAGGTGGAGAATGTTAGTCCGCTTGCTGAGTTAGAGTTGAGTAGGATGGTCATACCCTACTTACTACTGATGAGACTACTTCTCCCACCTCATGTGAGGATAAGGACATTCTTTGCTAGAGGACCTTATGTCATGCTCCTTGATCTGCCCGAGTCTTGTGAAAATTGCAATAACTTGAAGATGAACCTAAAGCGGGCAGATCACAAGATTGCTTGAGTTGAGTGCTTCTTTACTTGAGCCTATTGATTCATGTTTGAATTGTCCAAAGTTAATCGCTGAACTTGAATCGTCTCAAAAGCAGTTTCAAGAAATGATTGACAACAACAAGAAAATAGCTCAAGATGCGACTAAGGATCCTGTTAGCTCACCATGCATTAGTTGTGATAAACTAAAACTTGAACTCGTTGCTTTGAATGACAAATGTGTGAAGCTAACTAAGGACTTACTAGAGAAGCCACAATCTGGTTGTGATGTGATTGATGGTGTGGGAGAAGCCCTGGGTAAGGATGAGGCGCTTAGAGACGCGAACCAACCTCGCTAGTAGTAGGACTGTCCTCGTAGTCGGTGTGCGTGCACAAGCCATTCTTTCCTCTCGTTGGTTCTTCTTCCGCTCCCTTACCTCCTGCTGTTCCCTCTTCTCCTCGCTCTTCTTGCACCTCTCTTTTCGGGAGTGTCGGTATCTTATGAACACTCTCGAGAGATTTGTAGGAGGCAAAAGAAGCTTAATCTTATTCTAGACCAATCCAAGATTTGTAAGTTCAATCAAGGTCTAGGATATGATTTCTATGAGGATATGAGGAAGCATCCTCCTGCTATTCTCGGACCCATAGTGGGAGGTGTGATCGAGGTCGAGCCCAGATCTGATGAGGTCAAATTCAAATTAGCGGGCTTTGTCCAAGGGATCTCTGACAGCAAGGTAGGTTCACCTGCTACTTCGGCCTCTCGAGCCGAAGTCCTCGCGTGCTACTTCCACCTCTTCAAGGTGAGGTACCACCGCACCTTCCGCCGGAAGGATGGGCACTCGATCGAGAGATGCTTCAGGCGCGCCAAGATCGCGCGTAGAGACCGTGTTGAGTCTCTTAGGGGTATTCAGGGTCAGCCCGAGATCCTGAGTGCACCTAAGACCAACACGAGGTCTTGGTTTGCTCCTGCTACGGAGTTTAGGCAGCATAGAGGACTTGGTTTTTCCGAGTTTTCTGCTTTTCGTCCTCGTGCTGCCTCTGGTCGTGACTTCCGTCGTCACGGGGTAGATCTCGTTTTCCCATCGAGATAGCTACCGCGGCGTGATCAGCGTGTTGCGGTGTTCCACTCGCTCCCCGTAGCGATCGGACCCGCAATGCCTTCCAGTGTCCGCTCACGCACCTTCACGCTTCTTTGAGTCACGAGAGCGTAAGGTAGATAGAGGTCAGTCGTGCTTGACGACTTCATCTGCTCGACGTGTTGTTCAGTGTTGGGTGCCAAAATCTCTTTTGATTTACCCCAGTACTGAGACTTTACTCTCTGTTTGACTCAGGTTCGCCGGGCAGGGAAGGGAAAGGTTTGGCTTGTAGACTCCGGTTGTTCTCGTCATATGACCGGAGACTCCCGTTGGTTTTCTTCCCTTACCCGTGCTCCAGGTGATGAGACGATCACTTTCGGAGATGCTTCATCTGGGCGCGTCATCGCCAAAGGTACTGTGCGCATTAATGATTCCTTCATTTTGAAAGATGTAGCCTTGGTTAGTAAGCTGCAGTACAATTTGCTTTCAGTTTCTCAGCTTACCGATGACGATTTCGAGGTGAGCTTTAAGAAAAATGCTTGTAAAATTCTTGATTCTTCGGGTAGTCTGGTTTGCGGGATTTCTCGTTATGGGAGGATCTTTCGTGCTGATTTTTCTGAGTCTTCTGGTGATCCTCTCAGGTGTTTAGTTGCTTCTGAGTCCCGCGACCTCTCTTTCTGGCATAGGAGACTTGGTCATATTGGATTTGACCATTTGACCCGAGTTAGCGGCCACGATCTCATTCGTGGTCTGCCTAAACTCAAGATGGTCAAAGATCTTGTTTGCTCTCCATGCCGGCACGGCAAGATGGTTGCCGCTTCTCACCCTCCGGTCACAGTTACTATGACCGATGCACCGGACACTTGCTCCACATGGACACGCTTGGACCAAACTCGAGTGCGATCGGCGGGGGAAGTGGTATGTTCTTGTTGTGGTCGATGACTTCTCGAGGTATTCTTGGGTGTTTTTCTTAGCCTCGAAGGATGAGACGTTTTCGCATTTCCGAGTCTTTCGTGAGGCTTTCGCTGAGCTCCGGGTGCCTTACGAGCGATCCGCAGTGACAATGGCACGGAGTTCAAGAATTCCTACTTTGAGAGTTTCTGTGGTGAGACAGGTGTAGAGCACCAGTTCTCTTCTCCGCACGTCCCACAACAGAATGGCGTCGTGGAGAGGAAGAACCGTACCTTGGTCGAGATGGCCAGGACGATGCTCGATGAGTACTCTACACCTAGGAAGTTCTGGGCTGAGGCTATTGCGACCGCGTGCCATGTTTCGAATCGAGTTTTTCTTCGGGCACACTTGCACCGCACTTCTTATGAGTTGAGATACGGGCGAAAGCCCAGCGTCTCTCATTTTCGTGTGTTTGGTTGCAAGTGCTTTATTCTGAAGTCCGGGAACCTAGATAAGTTCGAGTCACGTTCTTGTGATGGGATCTTTCTAGGTTACTCGCCTTCTTCGCGGGCTTATAGGGTCTGGAACTGCGAGTCTAGCAAAATGGTAGAGACCTGTGAGGTGACCTTTGACGAGGCGGTCCGGGACTAGGCACGATATCTCGAGTTCTTTAGAGCAGTCCGAGACCATCTTCGTGGATGACGAGGACGATGGAGATGAGGGTTGTCTACCCGATCCAGTCCATATCCACCCCTTGAGGTGCCGTCTTCTACCGCACCTCCGTGATCGACCCATGCCTTCGCTTCCTCTGGAGCTAGTGGCTCTGTTCCTACCTCGTCACTCACGAGGTAGAGGCCACTTCTTCATCTCATCCTGGACCTCCCGACATATCCGAAAAGGCATCCTTCGAGCGGATGATTGGAGACTGTTCGAGCGTGTTACTCGCTCAAAATCGGCTTATCTCAATTCTGTCTTCACTCGCTTTCATTGCCTCCTTTGAGCCCAAGGATATTTCTCATGCTCTTTCCGATGAGTCTTGGGTCAATGCCATGCATGAGGAGTTAGAAAATTTCGAGAGGAACAAGGTGCAGTCGCTTGTCGAGCCCCGCGAGGTCACAATATTATTGGGACTAAGTGGGTGTTCAAGAACAAGCAGAGCGAGGATGGAGTGGTTATTCAAACAAGGCTAGACTGGTAGCTCGGGGTTTTCCCGGGTTGAGGGCCTAGACTTGAGGAGACCTTTGCCCTCAGAGCTCGACTTGAGGCCATTAGAATCCTCGCTTGCCTTTGCGGCTTCTAAGGGTTTCAAGCTCTACAGATGGATGTCAAGAGTGCCTTCCTTAATGGAGTCATTGAGGAAGAAGTTTACGTCGACTGACCTCCAGTTTCGAGAATCCCAAATACCCACACCATGTCTTCAAGCTTTCCAAAGCGTTGTATGGACTTAAGCGAGCCCCGGAGCTTGGTATGAGAGGCTTAAGTCCTACTTGTTGAGTCATGGGTTTGACATGGGTAAAGTAGACAAGACCTTGTTCATCCGCCGTCATGGAAATGACCTTACGCTCGTCGGATCTATGTCGATGACATCATCTTTGGCGGCTCTTCCCATACTGTTTCACAGCTTCTCGGATGTCATGAGCACCGAGTTTGAGATGAGTATGATGGGCGAGTTGACCTTCTTCCTTGGCTTCCAAATCAAGCGCCTCGGGAGGGTACATTTCTTCATCAAGGAAAGTACACTCACGACCTCTGAGACGCCGACATGAGTGATGGTAAGCTTTGTGTCGACTCCCATGGCTTCTCTGACCTATCTTGACCCGGATGAGGACGGCGAGCAGCTTGATCGAAAAGAGTTCGAAGTATGATCGGCTCCCTTCTTTACCTCACTTGCCTCGAGACCGGACATACACTTCTCTCGTGTGTCCGTGTGCTCGTTCGAGCCTCTCTCGCGTATCTCACCGCCAAAGCGTGAAGCGCATCTTCGGTACCTCCGAGCTACCATTGACTATGGTATATGGTACTCTTCCTCATCTGTCTTTCCTTGAGAGCCTTCTCGGATGCGACTTTGCCGGTGTAGGATAGATAGGAAGAGCACCTCGCACCGCCAATTCATTGGCACTTCTCTTGTTTCTGGTCTTGAGGAAGCGTCCGGAGTTGCACATCCACCGCGGCCGAGTGCGTTGCTGCGGCCAAATGCCAGTAGCCAAGTACTTTGGATGGCTTCGACCTGCGGGACTTTGGGTTGGTCATAGATAGTGTTCCACTCTTCGTGATAACACTTCGCGATTAACATTGCTAAAAACCCAAAGGCAGCACTCTCGGACCAAGCACATTGATATCCGATACCACTTCCTTAGAGACCATGTAGAGAATGGTGATATAGTGCTCCGGTTTGTGGAGAGTGACCACCGGTTGGTGACATCTTCACCAAGCCTTTGGATAGTTCGAGGTTTTCAGCTCTGCGGAGAGCTTGGGGTGGTGTGTCCTACGGATTGTAGTGAGGGGAGCTTTGGGCTTCTTGCTTTACCATATTGATTATGCTTCGTCTCATTTCTCATTGCATTGCACTCGGGTGCATTTGGGTTTAGTCCTTCCAGCATAGGTTAGAGTGCTTCTCTTGCCGAGATGTTTAGACTTCTAACTCTTATCTTGTGCTTCGAGGATTAGTCGCTTCTTATCTCACTAGGTCGAGCTCACTCACTTCTTGTAGGTTCTAGCGAGGTTGGGCCACCCTCGGGTAGACAGTGCGTGTTTGCTCTCTAGTGTGTGATTTCTTGTTAGCTGATTGTCCCGAGTCATATGGGGTAGATGAGAGTCGATCTGAGCCATAGTTGTCTCTATATCTTGTCTATGCTTTAAGGATTTTGTTTTGGTTTTATTTGCCGACTTCTCGATTTATTGCTTTGGTTCAGGGAGAGTTCATTTGGGAGCTTCTGAAGCTTAATTGTGACTTAACTCAACTTGAACTAAAAGTTGCATGTCATGTTGAGGGGGAGTTGGATTTTTTCTGCATTTTAGCATTTCGCATTGTAATATAACTACATTGAGCCTTGATTATTATCCTGTTATGACATGTTTACAATGCTTTACACCTTGCCATGATTTGTGCTTTATATGCTAGATTGATCATGACTTCATATGTGTAGACTAGCTTTTACCATGATAAGTTAATTAAAATTGCCCAACTTGAAGTAAAACTTGTCATGCTAGCATTTGAGTTTAGTCTTTCTGGAGTTATCTCTTTATGATTCATGCCATGTCAACTAGGCTTAGCTGAGCGTTGAATCTTTTATTGGGCCTTAGATTGAGCTATTTTAGTCTCTTGATGTAGCATGAGGTAGTACAATATGTTAAAAAAAAGATCTCTCTTGTGCGAAAAAACTGATTTCACCAATTCTTTCTCATGAGACGGCTTGCCATTGCACTAGGCATGAACTCAGGGGGAGTTTTGGATGACCTAGACTATCTTCTTAAGCTTCTCGCTTGGAGTAGTCGCATAAGGCTTGAGATCTAGCACAAAAAAAAATCTCTTTTGTGCGAAAAAAAACTGATTTCACCAATTCTTTCTCATGAGACGGCTTGCCATTGCACTAGGCATGAACTCAGGGGAGTTTTGGATGACCTAGACTATCTTCTTAAGCTTATTGCTTGGAGTAGTCGCATAAGGCTTGAGATCTAGCACATAAACAAAATTTGGGTTAGAAACGACCATGAGCTTTAAAAGACAATGTCTTATGTGCTCAATTTGCTTAAGCTACAAAAGAACCAAGTACTTGCGCCAATGTTTCATTCTTGAGCATAGCACTCTAGTTGGTCTCAATATTAGCTTCTTGGTTCCGCTTAGCTTACTTGACATGGCCGGCATCATCCTTGGGTATCTCTAGTTAGACTTTACCTCTTGATGACTTGACATTCTCACTTAATGCACTATATTTCAGATTGTCATCCATGTGTTCTAGCTAGCTTATACATGTCATGTCATGTCATGATCTAGATAGCTTTTTATAGAGTTATGGCTTGGTGCATCTCATTATGGTCAATATGGATAATTCTCATGGCTCTAAATGCTTAAAATAAACAAACTTCAGCCATATTCATCCATTGACATGTCATATTCTCTCTACTGCATCTTGATGTGTTTTATTGCCAAAAGGGGGAGAATAGAGAAGAAAAAATCTGTTGGGAACAGTTTAGAGCTTTGGAGAAAAATTTGCTCTTTCAGTTGTTGCTCTAGTGTTCCTTCTGTCGACATGGTTATTAGCTTCATTCTCTTCTTTGGACCATGTTGGATTCTTCAAAATCAAACTCAACTTCATGCTTTTTCTGAGTTTGTCAATATACTCATCAAGGGGGAGATTGAGAGACCAAGTGGTCGTGACTCCATGTGAATGATGAGTAATTGACAAAGGTTTAGGATAGTCGAGTTTGGTTTGAGTGGTTCGGAGTCGAGCTGTTACGTGGCGCAATCGGGCTCGGTCAGACTTTGGTCAAACTTGGTCTTTTGGGCTTAGGATGTATATTCTAATGTTTCGACAAGTTTGGACTTCGTCTGTGGTAAGTGTGATGGTATTTACGCTTTCATGTGTCGAGCGGTGCTATTTGACGTGTTTTCTTGTCTGTGTGACTACAGGACATCGGGTGGAGTCGTGGCGAGACACGTGGACCGGACTAAGCGCAGTGGCGCTGAGGTCGAACGGTCGGGATGTGTCGAAGGCGACGTGACTCGAGGTGGTTGCGGCGTGCGAGGCAAGGAGCGCGAAGCTTCCTGGAAGGTGCGGGAGGCGAATCGGAAATTCGCGAGGCCGCACAAGCGGAGCGGCGCCGTTGGATTTAGCAGGCGTAACGGGGCGGAGACCCGTTAGCCAAGGCTATAAATAGGATTGAGGGGCTGCATGCCCACTTAAGCATTTGAGGAGAATTAGGGTTTGCTAGAGTCAAAAGAGGCTTTGAGAGTTTGTTTTGGCTTTAGGCTTTAGTGGGTGGAGTAGGCGAGTTGTGTTCCCTCCGTACCACCTCGATGGTTTCTAGGTAGTGAGTTCTTCCTCCTCCAAGCAAGCATGGGTGTGTTCTTGAGTTGGGAGAGTGAGGAAATGGATTGAGTGGAGAGTTTGTAATCTTTCCTTTGTATCAAGTCGGTATCGGGACTCGTCTGCTTTCCTTCCGATCAAGAAATGAGAAATCAAGTTTCTGTTCGATTCGTAGCCTCTGTTCTTCGTTCTTCCCTTTTGAGCAATTTCTTGATTTTCGTTGTTTTGGTTTCTTGCTTGCTGGAGAGTGCCAAAATGGATTGCTATGACATGGGTGATGCTCAAAAGCCATTTGGCTACTTAATCCCAAGAGCAAACTGAGTTTAATCCTTAGATTTCAGTTTTGGAGTTGCTCTGTTCAAGTCTTCCTTTTCTAGGGTTTTG
Source organism: Dendrocalamus sinicus (assembly GCA_036346575.1). Lineage (NCBI taxonomy): Eukaryota > Viridiplantae > Streptophyta > Magnoliopsida > Poales > Poaceae > Dendrocalamus > Dendrocalamus sinicus. The sequence goes on along the minus strand of CM070672.1, from coordinate 137,683 downwards.
ATCAAATCTCGTTTCCCTCCACGAGATGGCATGAAATTTGGCAAGTTTATTCCTGAGGCTATTAAGTAGCTATCCTCAAAATTTCATGGCCAAAGGATCAATGGTTGGGGAGTAATTTGGATTTTGGTTCAGGTTAGCAAAGTTTCAGATTTTGCCTAAATCTGAAATTCTTGCACTGGGTTGATTTCCTGCTTTCTAGAGCCTCCTTGCTATTTAGTTTGTTGTGGTGGTGCTTTGGGGCAGAAAGATCGAGAGGAAATCATCAAATTCTCGGGTTTGCGAAGTCTGAATTAAGTTCTCGCCAGTTTGCGGTGTGTTCTATTTTCAGTCGTAGCGTAAGTTGCTAGTCCTGCTCGGTCTCAAGATGGTCCGATTGCTTCTCGTTTTGGCTTTTGGCAGCGGCAATGTCTTTTGTAATTAATTTCTAGTAGCTGCAGATGCTCTCGGCCAATCAAGAATGGAATACATCAGTCATTTACTTCCTGAAGATTGTCTTGCCGAGTGACTTTGCTTTTTCGTGGGATTTTCTTCGCTACAGTGCCGAATGGAAGTAAAGTATGCAGCAGATGCTTCTCTTGTACATGGACATTTTTTTTCTTCCCTGATCTTCAACAATTTTGCATGCAGATCAAACAGCGATATTTTCAGTTGAAATTTTTACTGGATGATCTCTGATTTATGCTGAATTTTTTGGTGCCACATGCGTTCCAAATTTCAGCAGAATCATTTTTAAGTTTTCTGTGAGTTGCGTTGTTTTGCATCTGGTGCGAAATCAGTGTTCGATTTCTCGGGGGCGTTTTTAAGCGAGCGACATTCACCCCCCCTCTGTCGCCATTTCGGTCCTACAGTCCTCTAGCTTGTAGATGCACGACGGGATGAGATCATCAGTCTATCTCTAGCAGCGCGTGCATGGCGGGGCACTCCTCTCCATCTGAGATGAACAAATCCATGTCCTCGATTTGGTCGATTGAGATCGTCATGCGTATACATCTCTAGCGGAAGTAATAAATTGTACACAGGAAATGCATCTAGTTTAAGAATGTTTATTTGTTCCCTTAGAAAAATAATGTTACCCCAATTTGCGTTGGTCGAGCTGGTTTATGAACTGAGGGAGAAAATATTAAGGCAGGAGAGTAAATTCTAAAGGATTTACTTGTGCCTAGCTGTATAATATTAACGCAGGAGCGTAAATTCTAGAGGATTTGCTTGTGCCTAGCTGTATAATATTAACGCAGGAGAGTAAATTCTAGAGGATTTGTTTGTGCCTAATTGTATAATATTAACGTCGAAGAGTAAATTCTAGAGGATTTGTTTGTGCCTAGCTGTATATAAACACAGGCGAGATCGAGCGACATCTCTCTATATATAACACATCAAACGAAAGCTACAACCATTACAAATCAGAAAAGTACCAGTCAACAGCTTCTCACCATCTCGTCGTCATGGCGATTCTCAAGGACACCAAGGTTGTGTTCTTGGTGGCTCTTATGGTCATGGCCACCGTTTTGTCATCCTGTCGTGCACAAGGTCTCCGTACGCTCGTTCCTCTCTCATCTGTCATACATACATACATACATACCATGCATGTTGCATACCGTACTAATCACTGAATTATTGTTGCACTGCCATCGTGCTGTTGTAGGGTCTTACGACCTCCCAGGACCTTTCACGACCGGCTAGAGTCGTTTACGACCGGATAGAATTGAGTATGATCTTACCTGGATGCTTACGACCAGTTCCGATCGCCTCAATTCCCCTCCGATCGCTTTTTCAACGTGGTCGTAAAATTACTGTAGCAATTTTCGACCACTCCTCCTTATCGAGCGCTGTCTTCCTCCAGCCGCTCGAGATACCGTGATCGAAGCTTTCTATGACCACGCAGTGATGCTGGCGATCACTGTTCACCGTAGTCGAACACCCTTTCGACTACGTTCACTTCCCTCAACGTGATCAGAGTCGCTTCCGATCACGTACTAACCTTCTCGGCGTAGTCGCTGCTCCTTACGACCACCTTCACCGTGGTTGTAGCCTTTTCTGCGTGGTCGGACGCTTTACGACCACGTTCTGCCCTTCTTCAACGTAGTCGAAGAATCACTGTTCCTTTGCCGTGATCGCAGCACCTCTCGATCACGTCTACTGGAACTTTGCCGTGGTCGTAACTCCTCCCGATCACGCTTGCAATGATCGTGAGTCCTTCCGACCACGTCTTGCTCAATCACACAACAAAACAATGCTTTGTGTTTTCCCCTCTTTTGGTATTTTCCTCAATTGCTTGGTGTACTGAATACATGGCTCTAAGCCTCCTTTTATACCCGGCTGTCCTACTTCAACACGGGTTCTCAACACCTACTCCGACTCTGATTCTAATACGACTTCGACTTGGTTTCCACCTACGACTTTGAATTGCGGCTGCAATTCGACTTCGATTACACCCAAATTTTGCACATGACTCTAAAAACAAGATTATTTACAACATTCTCTCCCTAATCTTGTTTTTCGACTTCGATCATGCCAATCTTCTTCTTCATCTCTGAAAACTTTATCCGCCCAAATGACTTTGTCAATATGTGCCGCTTCGTTTCTTCGGTTCTGATATAGTTGATAGCGATCTTCCCTCTTCGACACAATCTCGATATAATGATATCTTGTGTCTATGTGTTTGCTTCTATCATGTAGAACCGGATTCTTGCTCGGTGAAATAGCCGATTTGTTATCAACCACGAGCGTTACCTTCGAATTTCTTCATCGACAATTCATTCAATAGTCGAGCGAGCCAAACTCCTCGACAAGATCTGCGCTCGCTGCGATGTACTCGGCTTCACAGAAGATAATGCAACCACTTTTGCTTCGAGATTGCCACTGATCGGACTCTCCCCAAGCACAAACATTATGCCTGCGTGCTCTTTCGATCGTCGGCATCTCCGCCATGTCGCTATCATCAGTAGCCCGTCACCGCAACGACTTTCCACCTCCTCTCTTGTACTGAATCCGAGATTCAAAGTACCTTTGATGTATCTCAGGATGTGCTTCACGGCATTCATATGCTCTGAGTCGGTTTCTCCATGAAACGACTTACGATCCGACCGCAAACGAGATGTCCGGTGGTGTGCACCGATACCGTAGACTTCCGACAATGCTCCTATAAGTCGTGGCATCAATCGGTGATCCTGGGCTGTCTTGCTCAACTTCGATGATTCTCCATTGGGGTTTGACATGGATTGCACTCTTCCATACCCGACTTCTCCGAATCTTTCAAGCATATCCCGATCGACAAAGTGTTATGCCGTTGTCGGTTTGATTGACTTCAATGCCGATGAGTAGCACGAAGTCCCAAATCGGTCATTTTGAACAGCCTCTTCATCTCTTCTTTAAAACTCATAATCTTCTTGAACTCGATCCAAGAATGATCAAGTCGTCCACGTAAACGCCCACGATCAGTCTGTTCTTCGCATCTCCCCTTGAGTATACCGCATGTTCAGAGTTGCTTCTTCTAAACCCGAGTGCCGTTAGACTTTTGTCAAGCTTCAAATTCCATGCTCGTGGTGCTTGCTTAAGTTCGTAGAGAGCTTTGTTCAGCTTTAAGACTTTCTCGGCTTGCTCCTTGGATTGAAAACCCGCGGTTGAGAGACATAAACTTCCTCCTTAATGTCTCCGCTCAGAACGCCGTTTTCACATCCATGTGGTGAATCTCCCATCCACCGTTTGTCGCCAATGCAAGAAGTAGTCGATAGTCTCCATACGAGCTCTTCGGGCAAAGACTTCTTCGTAGTCGATGCCTTGTTTTTGAACATACCCTTTTGCCACAAGTCGTGCTTTGTGTTTCTGACTTCTCCTTGGAATCCTTCTTTACCTTGAAGATCCACTTTAAACCGATCGCTCGATGACCCTTTGGCAAATCGGTGAGTTCCCAAGTGTTGTTGTCTTCAATGGATTTCAGCTCTTCCTGCATAGCAGTTCTCCAATGTTCCTCTCCCATCGCTTCTTCATAGCTTTCGGGTTCTTCAGCTGTTGTGTACAGTAACTCTTCAGACTGCACTGGTTCAGTTTGTGCATAAATCTCACTTATGCTTCTCATCTTCGGTATTCTATCGCTCGAATCTTCTTCATCAGACTCTTCTCCATTAGGTGAGACTTCCTGATCATCAGCACCGGTCGAATTTTGGCTTTGAGATGTGGTCGTAGCTTCTTCCGTATTGTCGCATCGATCGCCGACTTCAAGGTTACCCACTTCAACATGTCTTTCTCAATGTCCTTGTGTTCTTCCCACTCCCAATGTTTGTTCTCTTCAAGACCACGTCTCTCCACATGAATCTTCTTTCGACCGGATCATAGCACCTGTATGCCTTGGTGCCTGGTTCCGAGCCAAGATAGATCATCCGTCGGCTCCGGTCATCTAGCTTCTTGAGATAAATGGATGGCTTCACATGGGCTAAGCATCCAAAGACCCTTAGATGCTCGACATTGGTTTTCTTCCGACCACTGCTCATATGGAGTGACTCCATCCGGTGATCGCGTGGTCGCACGATTTAGCGATAGACAGCGTATGTCGTCATCGCCGCCCAAAGTCTCCGGCAGAATCGGCTCTTCAACGACTTCGTGCCGTTTCTACCACGGTCCGGTTTCTTCTTTCTACGACTCCGTTTTGTTGAGGTGAATACGGAGCCGTGAAGAGTCTTGCAATACCCTTCTCTTCACAAATCGAGTCGAACTCTTTCGCGAGGAATTCTCCTCCTCGATCGACTCGACCGTCTTCACCTTTTGTCGACTTCGTTTTGACAAGAGTTATGAACTTCGAAAGTTCGTCTTTGCCTCATCTTTGCTTTTCTGCATGTACACCCACATGGCTCTTGAATAGTCATCCACGATCAACATGAAGTATTGATTCCCGGCATGCATGCGAGGTGTGATTGGTCCGCATGCATCTCGTGAACCAACTCGAGTGGTTGCGGCTCTGAAACTCGTCTGCTGTGGAAAGCCGCTACGAATTTGTTTCGCCACGGCATACCCTTTGCGAGACTTGCTCGGGTGGTCGATTGTCGTAATCCGACCACCATCTCTTTTCCGCCATCGTGTTGAGACTCGAAATTCAGATGTCCGAATCTTGCGTGCCATAGCCGAGCCGCATCATCGGTTGTAGTCTTCATACACTTTGGCTTGCATGCTTCAATTTTAATTTTGTATGCACGGTTTCGTTCTCAGACTTTCATCGTGATCGCTCGGTGTGATCGTACATCTTCGAGATAGGTGTCTTTGAGTTCAATCCGCAACCTTCTTGATAAATTGTCCAAGACTTATAATGTTGCCGTAGACTTGGAATGTAGTATACATTCGACAATCTCCTCGGCTTCCATCCTTGCATCGCATCGATCGTGCCTCTCCCTTTTATCCGAATGGTCGAGCCGTCTCCGAACTGTACTCTTCCAAGCACATTCTTATTTAATTCGTAAAACATCGAGTACGTACCCGTCATGTGGTTGCTGGCTCCGTTGTCGAGATACCAGTCTGCCGTCCGCTCTTGAGTCCGCTCTCCTTTCTCCAACGACTCAAACACTTTCTCCTCGTTTAATAGAACCATTGTTGGTTCATCTGCAGTGCAGAGCGACAACAGCAATGTCGGCTCTTTGTGCTCATCTGTTTGAGCCAGGTTTGCTTCTTCTACTCTCTTCTTACTCCGACAATTCGCAGCATAGTGACCATACTTCTTGCGCTTATGGCATCGATGTGGCTCCGACATTCGGCAGCGTAATGTCCGAATTTCGCATGTGTAGCATCGATGTCGATTTGTCCGTCGGTGATTGCCATCTCCATGACCACCACGGCCTCCTCGACCACCTTTTCCACGGCCACTCGCCATAGCCTCGCCCTTGTCCTCGCCATGAGACGCGCGCGCCACGACCACGTCCACGATCGCCTTGATGACGATTCTCCTCGGTTCTTCGTGTCTTCCTTTACAAACAATGCTTGTTGGTTGTAAGGCCCTTGTCCTTCATTGTCGGCTTGATAACTCTTCAGAAGCTGCTCGTGTGCTCTGAGCGCTCCGGTCACCTCTTCAATCTTCATCTTCGAGAGGTCCTGTGAGTACATGAGTGTAGTCACAACTGGAAGAAACTTCTCTGGCAGTACTCGCAAGTACTTCTTCACCTCCACCTCATCTTTCAAGTCATCACCGAGAGATTTGATCTCGTTTACGATTTCATTGAATCGACCAGAGAACTCTTCCACGGTCTGACTCTTCCCCATCTTCATGGCTTCAAACTCACTTCTTAAGGTTTGAAGTCGAACTTCCTTCACTCGATCTACTCCTTCATGCATGGTTCGCGAGTAGTCCGGACTTCCTTCGCCTCTCCTTGCCGACTAGTCGTCGCATCATTGAGTCGGGCACGCTTGATAGATCGCCGCCATCGCCATCTTGTCGAGACGATCATCGAGGACCTTGTCCTTCTCCTTTGGTTCGATCGCACTTTGCACGCCTTGCGCGATCATGTTGACCTTCATCTTCATCGCCCGGACGGATAGTTGTCCGAACCGAGGATCGAATGCGCAGCAACACGCTCGCCGCCGTGTCACCATGTTTAACCACGGCTCGATACCAACTGTTGTAGGGTCTTACGACCTCCCAGGACCTTTCACGACCGGCTAGAGTCGTTTCACGACGGATAGAATTGAGTATGATCTTACCTGGATGCTTACGACCAGTTCCGATCGCCTCAATTCCCCTCCGATCGCTTTTTCAACGTGGTCGTAAAATTACTGTAGCAATTTTCGACCACTCCTCCTATCGGCACCGTCTTCCTCCACCGCCGAGATACCGTGATCGGCTTTCACGACCACGCAGCGATGTCTTGGCGATCATCGTTCACCGTAGTCGAACACCCTTTCGACTACGTTCACTTCCCTCAACGTGATCGGAGTCGCTTCCGATCACGTACTAACCTTCTCGGCGTAGTCGCTGCTCCTTACGACCACCTTCACCGTGGTTGTAGCCTTTTCTGCGTGGTCGGACGCTTTACGACCACGTTCGGCCCTTCTTCAACGTAGTCGAAGAATCATCGTTCCTTTGCCGTGATCGCGGCACCTCTCGATCACGCTCATCGAACTTTGCGTGGTCGTAACTCCTCCGATCACGCTTGCGATGATCGTGAGTCCTTCCGACCACGTCTTGCTCAATCACACAACAAAACAATGCTTTGTGTTTTCCCCTCTTTTGGTATTTTCCTCAATTGCTTGGTGTACTGAATACATGGCTCTAAGCCTCCTTTTATACCCGGCTGTCCTACTTCAACACGGGTTCTCAACACCTACTCCGACTCTGATTCTAATACGACTTCGACTTGGTTTCCACCTACGACTTTGAATTGCGGCTGCAATTCGACTTCGATTACTCCCAAATTTTGCACATGACTCTAAAAACAAGATTATTTACAACACGTGCTGCTGGATTAATTCCCTGTTTGCTCTACATAACCTCCATCCACATTTATAACTGTTTGGCTCCGGATCGCCCTGTATATATGTTTATATTTGAAAACATGTATGATTGTATTTGTTGCACATATGTACTTTGGTTATTTAGATATATGCCATGGAAGAGTTACTGCTTTGAAAATATGCCACTATAAAGTTCACTATTAGATATATGCCACTCTAAAGTGGCCTTCTATTGAAATATGCCATTACAAACAATTTTGGACCAAATTATCCCTACCTTCTTCTTGCTTCCATCTCCTTCCTCATCCATGGCTGCCGACCACTACTCCAGCTCCTTCACCATGACAAAACCATCACGGTCTTGGTCCCAAGGCCTCGACGCTGTTTTAGGGACATCATTCCTATGTGATAATGCTCTATATGCAAACCAGCCGGGGAGGAGGAGGAGAGCGAGGGGTGCGGGATGGTGCATGGGATGGCTCCGATGGTGGCTCCATGGCTAGGGATTGGTAATTACCTGGACATGGATGGCATGCATCTAAATATATAACCCTATCTATATTGCATATGGCTACAAATATAGCTGTATTTGTTATACAATTATAACAACTATAATATCTCTATCTAATTAATCTGTATCGTTATATTATCCCTAAATAAGCGATGTTGATCACTCTTTTTTCCAAATCAATAAGAGAATCATTTGACTTGCCTGCACAACTATGTGGCTAGATAATATGATACATATGTTTAATCTTGAAGATATAGAGTTGTATTTGTTATACAACTCTAAAAATATAATTGTATTCCTTATCTAACAGTGAGAGCTCCAATATTTTATTGTTAAGACTTTTAGCTATGATCGATATATATCTTCTATAAGAGCAACTCCATCCCATTAGTCATTTCTCCCTCTCTATTTTCTAGGATGAAGAGGCTAGCTATTATTTTCAGCTCTCTATTTGAGTTAGCATTCCAATGGCCTAGCTATTTGAGAAGCGAGTGAGGAGGCGCTCGCCAAATCTAGCTAGCGGCCGGGAGAAAATAGCGACTCGATAAAAATGAAGAGGAGGATAAAGAACCGGTTGGAGTCCATTTCTTAAGTTATATTAGGTAAATATACAATGAAGAGCAGGATAAAGAACCGGTTGGAGTTGCTCTAAGTAGAAGCAAAAGCAATAAAACTATAAGCTAAAGAAAATGCCGTTGTGAACCAAAATCAATAAATTCCCATATAAAAAATGTAATCAATAAATACCATTCAAAGGGGCAAAAGAAAAAAAGATAAATAGGTCATATATGAAGGTGCCAAATCGGAAACCATTTAATTGCAGTCTAGGCTATCCAATCTTAGCATTGTGATATCAAAATATTAATGCAGGAGAGAACAAAAATGCAAGGATAGATTGGTGCCTATGATTTCAATGTGCCTCTATGTAAACACCTGCTAATAAGGTTGGAGCATGGCAATAAGCACACTGAAACATGAGAGGGACGGATAGAAATAACCTTCTCTTGCCATGCTGCTATGCACGTTGGAACATCCCATTTAATCTTTACCCTGCATTTTTCTTATCAATCTGATTTAATCCGTGTGCACTAATTGGGTTTTGGCTTGTACTAATTGCATCGTGTAGGTGACGGAGAGACGTGTTTCGATGTCCAAGTCTGCCAGTGGAACGTGTGCAAGATCGTATGCAGATACAATGGCTTCCCTCCTTGGGCTCCGTACCATTGCAAGAGCCAACCAGGTGTGAACCAGTGCTGCTGCGGACCTTCTTCCAAATGACATCGAACGTATATATCACCATGTATGCACACAAGCAAGCGATCGATGTAATTGCATGCTAGCTCTTGAATGCATACAAATGGTAGTACTGAAAAAGACCGTACGTAGTATTTACCGATGCATGCGTCGATCCAAATGATACTCCGTATGTTAACATATTCAATAAACATTATATATGCTTGTTATGCATGTGAAGTGTGTCTTCTCTTGGCATTTTGCAACGTTGGATGATAACAAATCTCTGCAACTTAGTAGCAACTAATTAATCCAAAAGATATGATTTATATTATCAAAAAAGATCTTGTTTAAGAATGTTACTCCAATTTGCTTTGGACCATACATGCCACCTACACCGTCAGAAACTCAGACTCCCCTGCTTTATCCATACTCGTGAGTGCGCTATTTTCCAGAGGGCGCCGCTGGAGCACCGTTGTCACCAAGAACCCCACCATGGCTACTACCCCGACACCATGAGCACTGCCACCGAGCTCCCCTGCCTGTGCCACTACCACCTATAGCTCTCTCGAGGTCAGGCCGACCTATTTTACCCATCGGCCACACTGCCTGAGTAGCCGTTCGCTGTTGCCGCCGGCCGCTAGCCGCATGTGCTCACCCTTATCCGCTATCTCAGAAGCGGCTACAGTTCCAACAAAAACGGCTTTCCAGATATTGTTGCAAAAAACTATTCGTTCTAACTGGCTTTTGACTTCTAAAAGCTAAAAGGCGGAAGTCGACGTGGGTTGGAACGGCCCATAAAAGGTTTGGCCAATTTGCAGAGAAGATATTCTATGTAGACACTATTTATTTCAGTTTTTGTTTTTCTGATTTCTGTCGATTTGCCCTGTGCAAGTCCAAGTGAACCCTGTTTCTTTCTTACAAACAACCGATTAACCTTTTTTCGGGGGAACCGAAACTTTTACGAGCATACGGTGGAGTTTTTCATACAGACTAACTGAAAGTTTGTAGTTCCACACCACTTATTAACCGTGAGAAAAATCCCATGGATTCTCTCGTTAACCTTGAGAAAAATTGAGTGACCTATAGTTTCGCACCGCTTATTTACTTGAGCCAGGTTATAACGTATACATTAATCAGATATAAATATTATAACTATTACAGTTGTAGCATAAATATATCTATATTCTCAATGGTAGGAATTAGAGTTGTGTGTTTTCAAATCTAGCGTGTAAAATACGCGGGTAATTCGGCTAGTTATATGTAATGGGCACCTGACAGAGAGAATACTGAGCCGTTTAAACTTGCTCTGTACAACCAGAGCAATCCTTCTTGATGTTCTTCAGCTTCGCGACAACATCATTCATGGCCATCCTTTGCTCAGGCGAGTCATTGGAACACGTCAAACCCAGCTCGAACAATGACACAAGAAGCTTTTCACTCGGGAAAGTATCGGAAGGTCCCAGTGAAGTAGTATTGCTCTGGAGAACACCATGTTGTACTAGTGTTTCGTCACCTTGTAGAAGCCTGTCATCGACAACATCTACGAGTCTTGCTGGAAATCCTTGGAGAACCCACTGCCTCAGGCTCAGTTCTCCAGCAAACATGGGATCTGTAGGCCTTTTCCCAGTGAAGACTTCGAGCAGCATGATCCCGTAGCTGAACACATCGCTCTTCCGTGATGCTTTCCCCATGTACGCGTACTCTGCTCAAGAAGTTAAATTTTAGACAAAGAAATTTGGTATTTAACTAGAACAAATATCTTACTTGCTCAAGAATGATCGGTTTTTTTTTTAGATCAAGGGGAAAAAAAAAAGAATGATCAGTGCAAGTACCTGGAGCCATGTACCCGATTGTCCCTGGCATGCTCGCTGAAACCATGGAGCTGTCATCACCTAGGAGCAATTTTGCAATGCCAAAATCAGCGACATGCGCCGCCATCTCCTCGTCGAATAACACATTGCTAGGCTTCAGGTCACAGTGCAGGACAACCTCACAGTGATGATGGTGAAGATGCTCCATCGCCAACGACACATCAAGCATAATTTCCAACCTCTTGAGGAATCCTAGTGGGGTCCTACTTTCAGTGTGCAAGTGTGCCTCCAAGCTACCGTTGGGCATGTACTGAAGCAGCAGTGCTCTGAAATCCAAGTTGGAACAGGTGTTAAGTATCCTTATCAAATTGCGATGCCGAACCATGCGTAGAACTTGGCACTCGACATCAAAACTCCTCATAGCCTGTTCCACCTGCATGTTGAGGACTTTAATTGCAACCACCATTCCATCGTCAAGTCGGCCCCTGAAAACCTTGCCAAAACTTCCGACTCCCAGCATGTTGTCCTCACTGAAATTCTCTGTGGCGCGAACGATCTCATGATATGACACTAACCTATGGCTGGGTAGATCAGCTCTATCAACAGAAGCAGTTACCTCTCCTTGTTTCGTAGTGTTCTTTCTGATAAACAGGTACAAGGAAATAGCTATCACACTGAGTAGTAAGGCAACAGAAGGGAGTAGGAATTTTAGGATGTGTCTATTATTAGATGAGTGAGAATTATCCTGGCATGGCGAAAATCCTAAACGGGGAGCGCCGCACAGCCCAGAGTTCCCCATCAAAGATTGTAAGGTTATGTTTCTGAAAACACCTTCATCTGGTATTGGACCTTGTAAATTGTTGACGGACAGGTTCAAGCTGGTGAGGTAGGTTAAGTTTGCCAAATACTTTGGAATGGTACCGGAAAGGTTGTTGGAGGACAGGTCCAATGTTGCCAAGCTAATTAGGTTGCGAAAAGTGTATGGAATCGAATCTTGAAACGAATTGTGAGACAGGTTTAGGAAAGTTAACATTATGAGCTGTCCCAAAGAATCTGGAAGGCTGCCAACCAAGCTGTTGGTGGAGAGATCTATTTTGTTAATCTGTTTCATGTGTCCGAGATCGGAAGGTAATGCACCAGTCAGAGAGTTATGGGATAAATTCAGTTCGACAGGGCTATCAAGAAGAAACAAGCTTGCTGGTATACGTGAGGATAGCTTGTTATAAGACAAGGAAATGTACTGCAACATAGTGAGATTACCAATGGAATCTGGTATGGAACCAGTGAATTTATTGTCGTAGAAAAACAACTGTACTAATCTCCTGAGCATACCGATTTGCGTCGGGATGGGGCCAACGAAGCTATTCCCTGAGATGTCAATCCTCTCAAGATTCTCCATAGTCATGATGGATTCAGGGATCGCCTGGTTTAGTTGATTGTTCATAAGGATCAACGAGCTGAGACCACTTAGATTTGATATTGTCGATGGGATTCCGCCTGTCAACTTGTTGCCAGTTGCATCAAAAATCACAAGCTTCTTGGAGAGGTTTCCAATATAGTCAGGAAGGCCTCCAGTTAAAGAATTCATCTGCAAGTCTAGGAACTGGAGCTCCCTGCAATTGGAGAGCTCAGCCAAGAAGCCAAGCTCCCCTTGGAGATGGTTGTCTCCAACATCAAGACGTTTGAGAGATCTCACGCTCCCAAGTGTCGCTGGTACTGATCCGGTCAGCAGATTGAAGTCCAACCCTACGTCAGATAATTCAGTCAAGTTGCCAAGAAAAGCAGGGAAGGAACCTGTGAATCCATTGTGTGAAAGCATCAAAATGTTGAGCTGTCTCAACTTCCCCAATTCCACCGGGATCTCTCCATCGAGCTTGCATAATGAGAGGTCAAGCCTGCCGAGCATGGTGAGATTGCCGAGCACACGAGGGATCGGCCCGGAGAGTTCATTCCCGCCGAATAAAATGCCGGTAAGGAGCGGCAGCTCAGCCAACCATGCCGGCACGGGACCCGCGAAGAAATTATGAGACAGAGAGATGATCCTGATGTTCTTGCACGATGCAAGGCCTGACGGAATCGGACCCATGAAGTTGTTCAGAGAGAGGGATATCACCTCCAACATGGGGAGACTGAAGCTGCCGTTGCTGCCAGGGATAGGACCGGTCAGATTGTTACCGGCCATGTAAAGCATCCTAAGCCTAGACATGTTGAAGATGGCCGGAGGCACCGGGCCGGAGAGGTGGTTGACCTGCAGGCGAAGGACATCAAGCATGGGCAAGGAGCCAATGCCATCAGGTATAGATCCTGACAGACTGTTGTTCCCAAATGAGGCATAGCTCAGCAGAGACATATTGTTGAACAGATGAGCTGGTATTGGGCCACTCAAGTGGTTGGCATGCAGAGCTATGTAGGCAAGATTGTGCAATCCTTGCAGCTCCGCTGGGATCTGACCAGAGAGCATGTTGCTGCCCACGTCAAGAAATTGGAGACCTGTAAGGTTCCCAAAGGTTGGTGGGATGGAGTGTGACAAGCTGTTTTGTCCAAGGTCGAGGTACCTGAGGCGGCGCAGCCGGCCGAGGTCGGCCGGGATGGAGCCGGTGAGGTTGGCGTTGGTGAGGTTGAGTACGGAGAGGAAGGAGAGGTTGCCGAGGTGAGGGGCGAGCGACCCATACAGCGGCACGCCCGGCAACGCTAGGGAGGTGACGCGCTGGCGGTGGCGCCGGGCACACGACACACCGACCCAGCGGCAGAAGGACACGTTGGCGGCCCAGCCGTCACGGAGGACGCCGAGAGGGTCGGAGAGCTGCGCCTTGAAAGCCAGCAGCGCGGCGAGGTCGGTGTGGTTACTGCCACCAGCCCCAGCGGAGGAGGAAGGAGAAGCAGCAGTGACCACGGCCGCGACCGCCGGCAGCGATGCCAAGGCGGCGAATACTACTCCGGTTAGTACGAAGGGAACGTATGGAAGGGCCATACGCACGTGCACTTGGCTCTGAAGAGCTCGAACAACGTTCAGTAAAGCAAAGGAAGATGTCAGGTCACTGACTTGATTCAGCGCTGTAGTAACTGTAGCAGACCGAAAATCAGTGGAGTTGCTTTCAATGGAGCCATCTGAAGTCATCTGAAGCGATTTCACGCGTGAGGACCCCAAGACAAAACTGCGCTGCCGACGCACGCTAGAAATTTATAGAACGATTTTTATTTATCAGTGGCTATAAATTATCTTTCTAACATCCCTCAAACTTTGATATAAAAGCTTTTTCTATCAGTCTTAGAGTTAGTTTCTATTTCAATTTTTATTTATAGTCTAAAATCTAAAGTCCGGGTTTATCCTAAGCCCACGAACTCTAATTCAATTCTAACAAATAAGTGACCTGAAACCCTAACATACTACGGGTTTTTCACACTATCCAATTTTGATTGAACACTACAAAATTATCACGTATCGTAGCCTCCGGATTGTACCTTCGTAGCTTCAACTTACATTATCCATCTTTGATCTTCACGCGCCCCAACTTGAGCACGACCGTCTCCTCCAGCATCCTTACCCTCTGGATCATGACTTCGCACCAAGCCATCTTTCGGTCCTCGCCGTAAATCACGATCGCCTCCGAGTTACTCTGCATATGCACAGACCAAACTAACATTTTTTTCAACACAAGTTCTTTCTAACTTAATCGACATAAGTCCACACAAGCCTCATATAGCATCAATAAATAATATTGTCAATTATTCATCATTATAAATATTTTAAATCTAACCACATGGTTTAACAGACAGCAACTCAGTATCGAATTAATTGATCGATTTCACACCCTATATATTGCGACGATCAATTATCATTGAGTTTTTTCCCCGCAAAAAAAAAAAAACTAAAGTCACGGCCCCTTGTCAAATGTTCACACTTCGATTTGGCACTGACTTGTGCTCGAAGAGAGGATCACTTTTCTACTGGAAATTAACAAGAGCCATAGAGTATAATCAGGATTAGATGGAGTCGGGATTATATTGATTATTGGTACAGGACGAGGGTGAAGACGGCCGGAGAGATCGCCGGCAAGTGAAGTCGACTCCATCATCTACACCAATGAAGCGGAGCCTCGTCCTGTGCCGGTGCGTGCATAAGTTAGCTATCCCCTGTGCTGGGAGGGACTAGCGTTGGACCTGTGAAAAGAAAACGAAAGGAAGAATAGGTTTGGGAGATTAACGCTCAATCAACATATTTGTGCGGCTCTGTATATATAATTAACGAGGATATAATAATCCTCAAATTATTATGTTATTATATTTTTCGAGTATATCTCTTATCGATAAGAGAGATATTTTATAGAGTAATCGTAAGTTCTTCTACAACCACACATTAGTCGTAAGTTTTTCTATAGTGACATAATCATAAGTCTTTCTACGACTACTCACTAGTCATAAGTTCTTCTACGACCATATAGTCGTAAGTCTTTCTACGACCACTCTATAGTCGTAAGTTATTCTACAACCATATAGTCGTAGATTCTTCTATGACCATGTAGTTGTAAGTTGTTTTACGACCACCTCATGATCGTGGACTTTCCTGCAACTAGTCTATCTCCAACTAGCTTATCTATGACGACTTACTATATCGTAAGTCCATCTGACAAGGCGGTTAGAATGTGCACTTATTCCTAATAACTGCACATAATCTCTTTCTGACAACAACCGCCACACGGCGAACGGACCATCACATCTCTTTGACGAAACTCCCGTCAGATGGCTATTACCCGAAGCGTTGAGATGACTTTTGGCGCCAGACACGGCCGTCGCTTCACCAACTATATAAAGGTTGACGTCAGAGAAGGAGGGGGATAAAGGGGGATCACCGGATTGAAGGCAATCCAAGTTAGACATTTCGCATTGCATTCTCAATTGTAAACAATTCTCTGAGCAATAGCCACATAGGAAGTAGGGTTATTATTCTCCTAGGAGAAGGCCCAAACATATATAAAAATTCTCATGTCTCTACTCTGCATGATAGTAAATCCAGTCTTTTAGAGTTTTCCCAATAAAACATCGACAGTTAACACCGTCCGTAGGGAATTTCTTCCAAGACTCTGGTAATTTCTTTGTCAGCAACCTCTCTTCTTTCTGATGTCTTCATGGCAAGGGAGTGGAAAAACGAGAACTGGTTCTAAGATCAGATTAAAAGAGAGAATCCATGTACAATCCAAACGAAAATAAGGCCCTGCTGGTTTAGTCTTCGGCTTCTGTCTTTCAGATTTTTTTTCTCTATTCCTATATTTCATTTTTTTCTGATTTTTCGGATTTTTGTAAGCTTCTTTGTCAGTTCTTTTTCCGTATTCATTTGTATTATACGTGCTGGACTAACTCGTTTTTTCTGTTTTTAAATTTTTTAAAATTTAATTTGCCAAATAAACCATTATCAGCTACAGTGTAATTTTAGTCAGCTACAGTGAAAATTCAACTATAAACTATAAAAAATCAGTCCAACCGAGCACACTAACTAGAGGATAGGATTAGTAGTTGTTTAGCTCTGTTGCTTACGTCACGTTCTCTTCTAAGTTCTAAACCCTACGAAAAAAGCTAGGCCAAATGGGCAATGCAAAGTTGCTTTAGGAGCTACGTCTAGCCATAATGAGTTGCTTGGGACGGTAAGATGAGTGTGAAGCATGCGACAAACCGGTGATTGGAGAGGCAAATGAAGCCAGACCACGGCCACGTACGTAACAACAAGCCATCCTTGGAAGCATGCCTTTCTCGCGGTGTCGAGGTTCATGGTTTTAATATATACTACTATACATTAATATCATAAATAAAATTAATTACATAATTATAAAAATAAATCGAATTGATAACACTCTAAAATTTAAATATTTTAATTCTTTCATACAATTTGCAACCCTTTATTTTTCAGATGTAGTTACTTTATTATCTTTACTATTATATAAAGAGGAGTTGATAGTCGTCGATGCGTTCTCCTCTCCCCTCTCTACAGCCATCCGGTTTGATTTGGACCGTTCATCTCTCTCCTCCTCTCTCTCTCTCTCAAGATACAACCGCCCACCCCCTTCACTTTCTCCATCTCCTTCTCTCTCTGTCGCTTGCTCTCCAATATTTGATGTGTGAAGTTGACCAGGCAGTAAGTTCCGTCTCACTATTTTAATAACTTCTTTGGAACGCACGGGTCTCTAACTAGTTATCATATATATATATATCGCTAAACTAATTAAATATGTTCTAAGAATGATATCCACACAGGTATACGGGCCACCACGCTAGGTATATGAATTATAGATGGTCAAGATGTTTCCTTTTCTTCAACTAACGAGGAAATTTGCAACTTTTTTCTTTTTATCTGATTAATATGGTAATTGTTATCTTTTTTTCTTTTCTCCTATTTAATGTGATAAGTTCCAGATTTTTTTTCTCTTTGGATTAATGTATGGGCTATCGGAGAAGCCTCCAATTAATAAAGATAAAGAAAGATGCTCTCCTCAATTCAATGGAGCTAGCGCAATTCTTCACGACAATAGCAAGTTTATTGGATCTGCATCAATCAGATCGATCGATTTGCGCATGCAGTTGTTCACTGCAATTACATGCAAGCAAGCGTCGTCTGTCATTTCGACAAAGCTTATTCCGGGCAGCAGCATTCTTTTACGGTTTTGCAGTAGGCCTTATCATTAGGTTTGCCCGCTCTTGCGTTGCAGATTCGATGGCACAGCACCTTTGTACAATGTCCTCCGGGCAAGCCACTCACGCACGGCTGCTTCATGCTGTCGACATCTGCATCATTGCATACACAAAAATGTAATGCACTAGTTAGGTCATGGATGCTTGATTAACTAGGCAAATTTCGACGTTCTGAAATGCATGCGGAATAGGTTTTATGGATTCCTGCATTGCGAAATGAAAAATTAACATTGTATGTATAATGCAAAAGTGAGGAATGAACCTACCGTAACCTTGTGCACGACAGGACAAGCAAACAACGGTAGCCATGACAATCAGAGCTACCAAGCATAAAAGCGTGTTGTTCGCCATGAGAAGCTAGTTAGTCTTTTAATTTCTTCTACCGGTGGCTCTTCTAGTCGATGTGTTGCTACGACGTCCTGTTTGCTGGTGTTTATATAGAGGGCCGGACAAATCTTGGATGATCAATTATTGCATATCCATTCTATCCTACATTAATGCATTAATCTTGGATGAGCCTTGAGATGATTTATTTCAATTAATGAGTATCTAGTGCCTTTTTATTCTATCTTGCATTAATGTTTGTCTCCCCAATTCATAAATACATTAGTTGGACCTTGAGACGATCCATCTCAATTAATAGGTGCATCTAGTGCACAATGTAAACAGAAATGTAAAAATTAGAATGGATACCATTAAATAAAAATAGAAATATAATATTACAAAAAAAATGGAATAAAAATAAAAAGGGAAATTATCAATATGATATTCGTACGAACTCCAAGTTAAAACCGTGCATCGTCGAAATTGGGAGTAAAAATTAGATAAAAATTAACAGTTGGATTTGTGTACAAATTCTAACAAAAACTAAAATTCAAAATTAAAATAAAATTCAGATTAAAAAAGAGTCCATGTCAAGTACAATAAAAAATAACATAAATTTGAAATAAAAATTAGTAGCTCAATTTATGTACAAATTCCAACCTAAAACTGAAAAGGAAAGTCTATAAGGAGTGCAATCAAAAAATATGCAAATTCAAAATAAAAATCAAAGGAAATTAGTGATTATTTTTATTCCAAACTAAGTGAAAAATACAAATTTTGGTTTTGTTCATAATTAAAATTCCAAAAACATGCTAATTCACAAAAAAAAATAAGACAAGGAATTTGATTTGTATATATATAAATTAGGAATTGAAATATATTATATAATAAAAGTCGATGACAGGTGATTTACAGTCGCTAAAAAAAGGAGAGTATGTTAAAAATTCTCACAAAAATAAATCATTCTGACACTTTATTTGGTGGACCTCCTCGGAGTGGAGGGATTGAGAGTGTGATACATCAACGGATGTTCACTCGGTTGTATTGGTATAAGTTATATGATGTGCATTGAGCACATAGTATAGACAAGCATTGCAATAATGAAAGAAAGATATGATGATATAAATAGAAAATGTTATGTTCATTGTTTTGCTATGCAGGTATCTAACAAAGAAAGTTTTGGTCACAGGTGACAACTATTGGAAAACAGAGAGGGTTCTCTCTCTTATAATATATATATATTAATAAAATATCACAAATGGAGTTTTGCAATGATCTATTTTCCAAAAAGCAAAATTATATATGTATTACAAATCATTTAAGCATGCTTTAAGATAATGCCCGTACAAGTGCGCGGGCTACATCTGTAGTTGGATAAAAAAACCGAAGGCTAGGGATGTCGCTGTCAGAGCAACTCCAACCGGTTCTTTATCCTGCTCTTCATTGTATATTTACCTAATATGACTCAAGAAATGGACTCCAACCGGTTCTTTATCCTCCTCTTCATTTTTATCGAGTCGCTATTTTCTCCCGGCCGCTAGCTAGATTTGGCGAGCGCCTCCTCACTCGTTTCTCAAATAGCTAGGCCATTGGAATGCTAACTCAAATAGAGAGCTGAAAATAATAGCTAGCCTCTTCATCCTAGGAAATAGAGAGGGAGAAATGACTAATGGGATGGAGTTGCTCTCACTGTGCAAATACCGTCTGAAACTGTAGCGTTCACTGTTCGCCTGTCGGCGTGTTGCCGTAGAAGCCAATCTTAGGCGTTTGCTGTTGATCCAACGGTGGGTGCATGGCCCTAATGCGGAGAACCACCTCTGCATTTTGTTCTTCAATGCAGAGGATCCCGCTCCGTTCCAGTGATGTGCTCTTCGTTTGGTGATATATCAAGGACAACTTGTTTCTTCGCCTTGCCGGAGCTTTTCTTTTCGTTCCAGTGACTTTGAAGGCAGAGGATCTCAATCCGGCTACATCCGTAGTTGGATAAAAAAAAACCGAAGGCTAGGGATGTCGCTGTCACTGTGCAAATACCGTCTGAAACTGTAGCGTTCACTGTTCGCCTCTGTCGGCGTGTTGCCGTAGAAGCCGATCTTAGGCGTTTGCTGTTGATCCAACGGTGGGTGCATGGCCCTAATGCGGAGAACTACCTCTGCATTTTGTTCTTCAATGCAGAGGATCCAGTGATGTGCTCTTCGTTTGGTGATGATATATCAATAATTTTTGCTGGAAATGCTCGACAAACACACACTGCCTAAGGCTAAATTCTCCAACGAACATGGGGCCTCTCGGCCTTTTCCCTGTACGTGGAGGCTTCGAGTCGAGCAGCATGATTGCAAGGCTAAACCGTGAGGCCCAAAGGCGGAACAGAATTTAGAAACGAGGGGTCGAATAAATTATATAATATAATTATATTTGATAAAGTAGGCTAAATAGAACTAACAACAATAAAATTTTTTAGAATATACATGAATACTATACAAATTTATCAAAACATAAGGGGGCCTATCCCTGCCAGCCCTCGTCTCCCTCCGCCTCCTTATTAAACCGGTGTGGTATAAATTTAATACAAATTTATTAAACCATTTGCGCCGAAGAGAAGAGTGCGCACATGGCAAACTGGTGCGGTGACGTGTAGCGGAGGAAGTTATTTCGGTCCACCTTGGCCAGCTTGGAAATTGATGTAGCAAAAAAAACACCTAACGAGGACGCCACGGTGGCAATCCCATCTTCTTAAATCAGCTTATTCAGGGGGCTATTTGAGCTTAATCAAATCATAGCTAGCAATACCCTATCACTTGCATCAATAATATGAATAATTCCACATTGAGTAAAAATAGACAATAATTATAATAAATATTGAAAGCCATATAAAAATCTCAACATCTCCCATTTGGCTAAAATATTTCAATCAATAAACTGAAGTCATATGACTTAATCATGCTTACAAAATATACATGAATAACTGACTTAATCAGTGGATCTTCTTTCAACGTGTTTAATTTTTACTTTGAAATAAGTGATAAATTGTGATACACTTTCCACAACTTTAAGTGATGCAATAAATTCCCTTAACCATATATCTTTCTTCGCTACTTCACATGCAATAATGTATTAAGTTTCCATAGAGGAATAAGCAACTATATCCTGTTCGAGTGCTGAACCTGAGTTACAAGCTATGACTTTGTTGACGCAGAGATTACTTGGCTACGGTGGTTACTTGAGAATTTGGTGTTTCTATTTCTACAACTCTTCTTTTGTCTAATAGTACAAGTGCTGTTATCATTGCAAAAGATCCGGTGAAGTATGAGCTTATAAAGCATATTGGTGTTAATGCTTCCTACATACAGACACAGGTGCAGGACCAGATTGTTGCTCTTCAGTATGTGACTTCAGAGCTCCAGTTGATAGACTTCTTCACAAAGGCACAAATCAGAGCTCAGCACAACTTTTATCTCTCCAAATTTCACGTTGTTGATCCACCATAAGTTTGAAGGAGGTGTTAAATGTATATTATACCTATGTATTTTCCCGTTATATAAGGGATTATTTGTATATATGCTATACTTGTACGTGTATATATATTGGCTCATTAGCCTGATGATAAATACAAGCACTATTCATAACATCATTCACCATTCCATGAAAGATAAAGAATAAGAACAATATGTCAAACAAACAACTCACAAAAGAAAACTAATAAAAGCTAAAAACAAAAATAAAAACATACCAGACAAGAAAGCCTGCAAATGTTAAGTCTATCACCTAAGCTTGTCGATGAACATGAAACATCTGTTCATATTCAGGAAATGCTTCTATAATTCTCTCAATTAGGCCATCCGGCAACTTTTGCGCCTGGAGGAGCGCAATATGGTTCTGCATCAGTAAAAGAACCACCTGTTTTACGTCCACTTCGTCCAGGGATCCTGCATTTGCCCCCAGAGGCAAATATTGATAAAACAATTCCATTTTTGAGGCAAATATCAGATAGAGAAAACAATTCAAGAAGTTTACCCAGTTCAATGTCTTGGGTTTCATCATCTATGTCTCCTTCCTCGACAATCTCGATCGACTCACCAGTAGCAGCCGCTGCATATCTTTCAAGGAATTCCTCTTCCGTCTCTTCTCGCACATCGTCATCCTCCGAATCCTGATTGCATGTTGTTTGTGATCTTCAAGTAATGCGTTTGAGCATGAAGAGAAAAGATAAAAGGCATGATTCTAAGTTCCATTACCTCGTCATCTTCATCAGTGTCTTCCTCCTCTTCATCATCATCTAGTTCTTCTGTACCATCACCATCATCATCGTCCCCATCTTCTTGAACTTCCTTCAGATGAATACAGGACTCCATCAACGATACATAGCAGTCTTGCAACAGCTTGGTGCCACCCATGGATAGGGCCAACAGTCGCTCAATCACAGTTGCTAATGTTAGCACTGCATGATGATAGCAAACAGTAATAAGATGAGTAGATGACACATCTTTCTAAGACAACAAAGCAAACATCAACAAGACTAAACATCGCAGTGATCAATACATAGTTACGTACCAGCCAGTTTGATCTCAGATTCAGATGACAGGCCGGGAGTAAACGCGCTACTTGAGACTTGTGCCAGCGCAGATGCCCAGACTGTATAACCGTTACCATCATCCTTGCATAAGACTTGCTCAATAGCATCTGGATAGCAAATGTAGCACGAAGAAATGGCCAATAGTAGTGGTTTCCATATTCCGGCAGGGCTGTCAGACAAACCCTTGAAATAGGAAAATGTTGCTTGCGCGAAGGTTACAGCAAGAGTCGTTCTAGCGTCTTCTGCTCCAAAGGAGAAATTTGGAGCATGCAGTAATGTATGGATGCATGAGCATGCCCTCCATGTTGCAGATGGGTAAGCTGCAATGGCCCTGGTCACAAAATTAGAAACCCGTCCAATGACTGAACTTTGTGAACCATTCACAGACAGGGAAGGAAGCATTTTCACGAAGAAACCAGAAGAGTCAAATCTTTGATGGAAATTGACAGCTTCTTTAATTGCGTTGAAAACTCCCTGATCCTCCATCTCCTCCCAAGAGTCCCAATGGGCAATGGTTTCAGCCCATATAGCTACTAGCTCAAAGACCTTCATATCCGTGGTTTCTTCCAAAGAAGTAACAGACCTCATGATGAACTCGAGTAACACAGAAGCATCATTTACACACGACAAAGGTGGCAATGCAGAATTTAACGTCAACTCCTGAAATGAATGTCAATGAACAGTCGGCAAGATTTCATTGCATGAGTACCTCAATACAACAGCAAAGAGCAAACTTGGCATACTCTTTTGCAACATACCTTCTGTTCAATAGGCAACAACCAAGCTTTTTGTAACACTGTTGATAAAGTTTGAGCAATTGCAGACTGGCCTGATTGCCACACCCTCTTTTCGTGTTTCTTGTTTTCATCTGGTGCAGAGCTCTCCCAAGCTTGAGCCATTGCTACCAGTGCAGCAAAACCCCGTTCAATAACCTAAAATAGCATATACATTTAAACCCAGTTACTGCCATTGGGATTTTTGCTCTAGGAATTAGAGGTCCAGAGATATTATAAGAACAGACCTGCGTGGAAACATGTATTTTTCTTTTTAAAAAAATCCTTTCAGCAGTTCCACATGAGGGGTTTAGACTTTTAAAATCTTAGTTACATTATTCTATTCAAAGAAGTACACTGAGTGGATTCGGATTCCAATTATTGATCTTCACTTTCAACAAGTAGTCAAGTAAATCAATCTGCTCCATCTAAAATCATGCCTATCTTTTAAGAAATTGTCTACCTTTCAAAACGACAGAAACCAGTGGTATCATAATTCGCCAAAGGCAGGCAAGGAAATTATTGATTATGAAAGTAATAATTGAATAGTATAATTAAACACATGCAATGTTGACTTGTCATGTTTTCAGACACAATGAAATTATGAAAGTATCGACCACAGAGAAGACAGATGCACTATTACCTGAGGCCACAGATCCGGTACAGGGGGCAGTAACTTTGTTATGGTATGGGCAATGTTAGACACAATTTCAGGAATATGAGGCAAAATATTTTCTTGGCCAGCCTCAACTATTGTGCCCAGAAGCTGAAACAAAAGAGCAGACTCATTTTCATCTTCAGTGCTTAATCTTTTCACAACCACTTGCAAAAGGGCAAGCCAGTCAGGTGGAGCATAACCGTTCTGCAAAAGACACAAAGAAATAACTCAGTGGCATATTTACAGGTGGCAAGTAGACTTCATTGACAATACCACATCGACTCTTACCTCAACAAGTTCTGCAATAGCACCAGAAGCAGAAGCGCGAACCGGATAACAAGTTAAGTCCTCAACATCCTCCATGGTTAATGCCTTCATCAAGGAATGGTAAATATTTGTGCTCATGACCTACAGATAAGTAAACAGGAATTAGAAACTCAAATATATAATATATAGAAATATACAGAATAGATGAAGCCTTTTGCATTGATCTAGCATATAACAGGGCATGATGAAATTATGAAAGCAAGGGAAGGATCTAACCTCTGGTAGGCACAATGCAAGCTGTCCAATAAGCCAGTTTGCTGTAGAAATCAAATATGGACTGCATGGATTCAAAGAATACAATGGAAGAATCCGATGCCTGATCAATGTACCCGTCAAATCTTTCTTCTCACTCAGAAACTGCAAAATGGGTTACCAAAATGAATCAGCATTTATTCTAATATAAATTCATAAAATAAGACATCTTCTGAGGGACATATTGTAATAATCGTACATCTTGGAGGCCTCCATATGCCATTAGAACGCCGAAATAACTGAAATTAAAGTCAACTACTTAGTAAGTATGGAATAATAACAAAGCAAATAGTCTGCAACTGCATCTACGCATGACGCAGAGATATGCATGGACTTCTTATTCTTGTGTTCTTACTTCTGCACTGCCTTTGATGATGCATCTTCCCCATGGGAAGGTAAATGAAATTTTGACAGGAATGGGATGACCAATAACTCCCCAATGGAGCTTCTTTCTCCTTTTCCTTTACTTTTATCACCTTTCTTGCGTTTTGAAGCTGCAGATGCAACTGGCGGCCCCTGAACAAGAAAATTGTGTTAGTAAATGAGTAGAACATTTTCAGTCATCTTGTTTCAATTCAATAAGTTCCCTGGTTCAGTAAAAAATAGAAAATGTGTGCAAACTTGGTAGCCTGTGCATGCAGTCATTAAAAGCATTTGAAGTCTGTATGCTTTCAGGACGTCATAGTTGCAAATGCAATAAAATACGAAAAAAGGCAGTGTTATCTGTTAAGGGTATTAGAGATAGAATAGGACTCTTATTTGTTTCCTTATATGACTTGTATTCCTTCCATATACCCTCATGTACTCTCTATATATATTGCCCTTTGGGCCTCATCAATATACACACAATATTCATAACATGGTATCAGAGCTTAGGTTGAAACCCTAACCTCAATCTACTTCTGCTGTTGCCGCTGCCCCCGGGAGGATCGATCTCCTCTCCCGGGGGCAGCCATCTCGTTTGGGCGGCCACGTTGCCGGTTGTTCTTTGCCGCCTGTGCGCGTCCTCCTTCGCCGACGCCAGCCGCCAAAACCTCCTCGGGCTCACACGCCATCCAGATCCGATCTGGATGGGCCGCTGTCTTCTTCAGGTCGTCGTGCATGCGCTGTTTGCCGGCCGTATGCCACCAGAGCGTCACCGGGCCGTCGCTGGACCGCCGTCGGATCTCGCCGCAGTCATCGTCACGTCCGCTCGCGGCGCGCACTCGCCGCGCCGCGCCGTGCTCGATCGCCGCCTCGACGCCTCAAGCCGGATCTGCCGGATCCGCGTCTTCGCCGCCACGGCTCCTTTCGCCTCCCACGCGGTCACGACTTTGCCCGTCTCTGGGTCTTGGCTCCCCTAACCGGGCTCCACGGCCCGATCCGGCTTCCGCCGCGCCGCGCTTTCCGCCGCCGCGCTGGATCCGAAGCTTCCGCCGCCGCGCGCTTTCTACGCCGCCGCGCCTGGTTCGGCGCCCTCTGCGCGGATCCGCGCCTCGCTTGCCGCGGCCTCCAACCTCCTCTGCGCTATCCGCCGCATCCACGCCCGCTTCCGGTCGTCAGTGCACGAGCCGCCGCTCCCGGCCTTGCCTCTCCCGACCCTCTTCGGGCTGCCGCTGCTCTTCCCGAGCCGCGGCCTCTTTGCCCGTCGACGGCCTCTTCGCTTGGATCCGGCCGACTGTCTTCGCCGGATGTGTGCGGGAGAGAGGGAGACAGATGGGAGATGGGATTTGTGCGAGAGGAAGCGGAGAGTGAGCGAGATGCGAGCAGAGCACGCGGTATGGAAGTGGAGCGGAGAAACCGAGGGAGACAGAGAATATGCTATTGCTAGAATTGGTTGTTTGAGTTTTTTTTCTCTCTTCTTTCCGTGAGTTTTTTGTTGCGTCCATCCAAGTCCGTAGTTTCTGATTTTTAGTTCGTCCAAGCCGTGCGAGTCTACAAATTTAATTGTCAGTCATAGAAGTATAGGAATTTTTCTTTTGCATGGCAGCAGCCGCTGCTCTTTTCCTTGAGCCGCTGCAGATCGTAGAAGTTTTTATGATGCCGCCGCTTCTCTTTGAGCCGCCTCCCCGAGTTTTTAAGGCGCGCGCTTCGCACCGCGCCCTCCGTTGCGCTTCTTGTGCCTCTCTGCGCGCTGCCGTCTCGAGCTTCGATCGTGCCGTCATGCTTCTATCTATTCCTCTTCAGCTTGATTTGACAGTTTATTCGACGACTGCACGCAACAACGACTTTATCACGACTCGGACGTCGGATATTTCTTGTTTTAGTATTAACCATTTTTCAAATGCAATGCTATTGCATACGCCTTGCATTTGTGGGGGGTGTTAAGAGTATTAGAGATAAGGTATTAGAGATAGAATAGGACTCTTATTTGTTTCCTTATATGACTTGTATTCCTTCCATATACCCTCTTGTACTCTCTATATATATTGCCCTTTGGGCCTCATCAATATACACACAATATTCATAACATTATCCTTCTGGCTATACTAGTGCAAAAGCTGGACAACCATGTAATTATCCATCACAAGGAATTATAGAAGGGATCAGCGTGATAAAGTCATGAACTCTGGTAAAGCAATTCAATATTAAAAAAATTTGATGAGCCTAAATTCAATATTATGTATGCCAATGCACTAGGAAGAAAAAAATCATAACCTTTGACAGGGCTATAACACCAAGTAAATTGATAGCACTTTTCCTAGCTGTGAATAAATCCTCAGCCCATCCTGAAATGTCATCCTGCCAACAAATCCATCAGTTAAACAACATGAAAACCAGAGATAAACTAGTACTGTTGAATCATGTACTTACAAGTTCACAGGGAAGATTCTTTCGCATATACTCATCAGTATCCTCCTCCCACTCTGCTATATCCTAGATACAGATAAAAGTTGGACCAAAAGAAGTACATATTGAAATGTGTTATTTATCAACAAAAGATCGGGAGCTGACCTTCTCATTTAATGCTAATGCTGGAAAGATTGCCGAATCCAGAAGTGAAGAAAAATGTGGTGAAACAAGTCGCCATCCCTGCACAAGAGAGCACATAGGCATCAAGTTCAAACATATGAAATTAGGAATCACGATTTCAATTCAGACTCTTCAGTCAAAACTTCTAGGAGTATATACTTACAGGGCCTGTCTCCAACACACGAGAAATCACGTCAAATGCTAATGAAAAAATCCGATCTGAGAGAGAGTTGAGTTTCTGCAATCATTTGGAAACCTCAGAATACCACAAATAATAATTAAAATGATCACAAAGCCAATTACAACCTTTAATAATGAATAATCAATTTCATAAACTATAGAACTTACACTTAAATGAATGCTTTGTTTTGATATTCTGATTGCACAGTTGACAATATGTGGCATCTGGCTGAGAACATTGGAGGGTAAGCATTCTGGAAAATATGCCAGAAAAGAAGAACAATAAAGACTTGAGTACATACTCATCAGCATGTTTCCGGTGACGGGTAACAAGTGTGCAAAATATAATGAGACATCTTTTTGCAATCTTGAGCCTCATTGTAGCACCATCGTCAGGAGGACTGTTGAAATTCAATGATTCTAGTATACGGAACAAGTCGTTGCAAAAGGAAGGCAAAATCTGCTTTACCCTAGATGGCATGTATGACCTCACCTGTAGGAGTATCACAATCACTCGATTAGACGCCCATGATAGCAAGTTAACAACCATCATGCCATTTAAGTCCATAAGCTATAGCATTACAACAATGTAAATGTACAGAGAGGCAAGTGCAGTATTTAGAACAGCAAAGAACAAACTCAATATGGCATTCCAAAATTGCCTACATAAACATGAAAGCTAATGATTCAAGCTTTGTTCGACAAGCACGTTATACTACCTAGCCCACCCTTTCGTTGGCTTTACGGTCTTAGATATTGATAATTGGTACT
Organism: Dendrocalamus sinicus; assembly: GCA_036346575.1. Taxonomy (NCBI): domain Eukaryota; kingdom Viridiplantae; phylum Streptophyta; class Magnoliopsida; order Poales; family Poaceae; genus Dendrocalamus; species Dendrocalamus sinicus. The sequence continues at coordinate 109,209 of CM070672.1, read as the reverse complement.
CTCAAATATACTTCCGCAAACACCACATATATTACTGAAAGCAGTTTCCACATTTTTTTTCCAAGCATTTTGAGCATGTTATGGTAATGGCGATGTCATTTTGATTTTTTTTATATTATTAATACATAAGGAAGAAGAAATAAAAACAGGGCTTACAGTGAAATACATGCACTTGCATGTAATTAGTAGGAGCTGCTCATATTCCAGTTTAATCCCATGGTGCGACAACAGAACCTATTGCACACACCATAAAATGTTCAACAAAGATCAAGATGTATACAATATTTAGAGAAAATCAGAGTGCATTAACACGAAACCTTGTCGGCAAAGTGATGGAATGTCACTTGCAGTGGTACAAGAATCTCAGCTGCGATTTGCTCCAACTGTTCCGGAACAGGCTCTTTTACAACTTTTGGGTTCAAGAAATACTGTAAGATAACACAGTTAGAAAATAAATATCCTTTCTATTAAAATATTATTAAGTTAATGTGTTAAATTTGTATAATCAATGAATTTAACTAAACTAGATTAGTGTGAAACTCCAGTAGAAGTTGATACAAGCATGGTAATGAGTATAGAAGTTGATAGAGGCATACTGAGTAATGAGTATTCTCTAGTGAGTTCAAATGTTAAATAATGAGTATTGTTTGAACAGAGCATGCCAGAAAAATAACAATAGGGGGTTATCAAAAGAAATAATCAAGGGAGAGCAATTAAGTTTCTGTTTTTAATTATTTTATATGGATAATCTAGGCACAGTAATTGTTAAACAACAAAGTTCTAATTATTTAGAATGCAGGGGCCAGAATATACTAAGTCAGAATCATATGTCTATGCTTCTGGAGAAAAGGGGGTTGGTTCTCAAAAACATGTCAGAAGCGTTTGTAATATTAGTCCATGAATCATGAGACATACCTGGAAGGGTCTAAGAACGGATTGAAGTACTGTGAGGGCATTAATAGTATTCCACTCAGGATGCTGGCCTGGACTGATTATATTGCTGCTCTGGATTACTAGCTTCAACTGAGGGACAAGTTCAGGCCACAAATTTTCCTTGACAAAATCCTTTTCTATGACTTGGCGGAACTGTCAGTTACAAACCATAGGAACATAAGCCATTGCTAAACAACCTTACTAGTGAGGCGTTCATTGTAGAGCACTAGAGCTACTGGGTACAGTTTGACATACAACTTCAATCAATACTCGAAGAATTGCAGGTTCCACTCGAAGCAAAGCCTGGGCAAGCTGATCGCGGAACTCCTTATAGAGGTCAGATGATGACAGCCCCCCTTCCATATTGCGCCGGGTGAAATTCTTCAAGTATGTCGCCGCAGCAATTCTTATCCCTTGATCACCATCCCCTATAACCACAATTCAAATGATTGTAATTTAATCACTTAACTTTCACATCTAAAGAATGTTATCAAACTTCCTTTTTTTCTGTGTAACATTTTTAAATTATGGCCTGTCATCAATCTATTCACCCCCATGGCCGAAGTTGGCCGGTGCATTGCCCAACCTTGGTTCTTCCCAATGTACATAAACAGTCCCTCCACGCTCGCGAACTACCATTTGAGCAAAGTAAGATGAATTTCGGGTGCAGTGCGTGCCAATTTAGAACAAACGCACCCACTGGTCAAAGCCGTTTGGTGCATCGCCAGAGTGACACACGGAACTAATTCCTCACCCAAAAAAATATGTACTTTTTTACACGGAACTCCACTCAAAGAAGAGTATTTCTGTATCAAGCGCGGACAAAATGACGCGCTATGCTGCCCCTAGATCCTCCAACACGGGGTAAAAATCAACAAGCTTCCGCAAAATCGCACGCGGCTGCACTTGCACGAGCGCATCGGTGCTACTAGCAGTAGTAATGGCAGAGGATGGGTACCTGCGGCGATGGCGAGGAGGGAGAGGGGGAATCGGGGGTCGCCGGCGGCGGCGGCGGCGAGCCCGGCGGTGGCGGCGTCCACCGCCGCCTTGTCGGGGCTGAGGGTGGCGGCGAGGAGCCGCCGCAGCTCGTCGCCGGCTTGGGTGTCGACCTCTATTTTATTTTTTGGGGGGTCTCGTGTCTTGCCGCTTTCTGCGCAAGAGAAAGACAAAGCGAAGGGGAAGGGGACCAACCAATAAGAAGAAGACGGCTTTTGGGAATGAAATGAAACGCATTCGCGCGGCGCGGGTGGGAATGGCGGGAAACATTGCTGCTACCCTACTGAAACAAAAACACAGGACTCACTGGACAGCGGTGCTCATTGGGCATGTTATTTTCAGTTTTTAAAAGCTGTTTTTTTATTATTATTTTTTATAGTAACTAATTTTTAAATAGAGTATTTTTTAAAATATAATCTACTAGTTAATTATAATATATACTTCATTTGTATCGGTAAAAATCATATGTAAGTTTCTATTACTCTATAATCTTTCATATGAACAATCTAAAAGCCATAAGCCGCAGCTAAAAACCATAACTCCAGTCAAAAGAACATGTCCATAGATGTGTAACACAGTTTTTAGGTTAGTCCTACAAAATTATCCTTTCTTGACAGAGATTAGTAGTAGTACAGGATAATCCGGATCAGTAAGATTTTATCCACATCTAGTCATGATCCTTTACTAAGCACAGATTGATCCGAGAGGATTGTTCCGAAGTCGTCGTCGCCAAAAGTGAAAGGCATAAGTTTTCACGGAGATCCATCCGCTTTGGCCCAAGCACCAATCAGGTTTCCTGGAGAAAGAAAAAATATAAAAGCCCTGTTCAAACAGCTGGCCCATAGGTAACCAATTAGAGGCCCAACTATGCTTCGAAAAGGTATATTGGAGGCCCAAGAATGGGAGATGTTCTGAATCTTGTGATGATGAGGAAACTGACAGAAGCTGTTGCTGTCCGGGGAAGCATGGGGCCTGTTTTTTTTTTTTTGCTATGACTAATGTCTTATTGTTACGGTTTATGATTTTATTCTTAGAGCGAGTATTTATACGAACAAACCGAATATCGATAAATCGCTTTAACATACTGTTATGATAAGTTATTTCGAAAAAACTATCCCAATAAACCGTTTCAAATATACAACAGAAAAACAGTTCTATTTATTTGTTCAGAAAAAACCGTACGTCTAAGCTGAAAGAGCAAGGACATAGCCAATTTCGTAGCCAATGCACTTGAGTTGGTTGGGTTTGGTTGCTTCATCCATCACCTAACCTGACTCACCAACCGAACACCAAACTGGGCCTCTTTGCATGCAGAGCAACATACCAAGCCTCCTGGTTTATAACTATATTTATTCGATTTGTATTCAGTATTCTTTGTATGTGCATTTGTATCTAAAATATCTGTATTCATATCATACTTAAAAATATATTAAAAAAATGGCAAAACCTTTATTCCCATCCATTTTCTCACCTACTGGAGAGCTCCTCGTCCTCCTACGCTACGTGCACCCAACCAACACACCTAACACCTACCCACACCAGCTTCGAGTCCAGTCCAACTCGCGCGCGCCGCGCGCGCCATTGCCCAAGCTTCCAGAACCCTCGACTCGCCGCCGCCATGGCGCGCAAGAAGATCCGGGAGTACGACTCCAAGCGCCTCCTCAAGGAGCACCTGAAGCGCCTCGCCGGCATCGACCTCCAGATCCTCTCCGCACAGGTCAGTACCTCGTGATCTCAAACATTTTTTTTGGTGGGTCTTCACATTTTCTGCGGCCGCGCTTGATCCGGGCGCGTGTGATTCGGGCTGGAAGAGCGTAAATATCCGAATTTTATGAGCGGCTTGCCAGTGATGCACTGACATTCGTAAATTTTCGGACCAAATAATTTGTTGTTTTTGTTGCTAGTATAGTGTGGGAATGGGGATCTGGCTACAGATCGTGCGAGTTTGCGGTCTATCGAGTGATAGGTTTATGAATGGAAATGTTCCTGGTTCGGTATTTTAGGATAAACTTGTAATGGTTGCTTCAGTTTGATCCTGGCAGTTGTATTTGGTACGAATCTTGCAAAACTATTGCTTTCTTAGTTAGATCTGAAGTCTTGTTTCGCTGTGTGATTTGTTTCTTCAGGTATGTGTAAACCATTTAGTTGTTCCATATTTCCATCACCTGGATCCGTAGGGCGACGACAGTGACATTAAGCTTGTTGTTTCTTGGGGATTGGAGTAATTAAGTAACCCTAAAATAGAATTTTGCCCTGATGCAGTGTGAGTTCATCTGAAATAAATAACAGTACCTGGGCTAGGAACAAATAATAATAATTTCTTTTGTTACTTTTGGAACACCAATAGTAGGCATGACTGAAATTAACAGATTTGAATGAGATATATTGTACTCTGGGTGATTTCAGTATTAATAATAGTTCCGATTTCACGTAGTGTCTTGTTGTTTGATGTTTTATGATATTTGTTTGACTGATTTTGTAACTTGCTCATTTAAAGGTTACGCAATCAACTGACTTCGCAGAGCTTGTGAACCAGCAGCCATGGCTGTCAACCACAAAGTTGGTTGTGAAGCCTGACATGCTGTTTGGGAAGCGTGGGAAGAGTGGCCTTGTGGCCCTCAACCTTGATATTGCTCAAGTCAAGGAGTTTGTGAAGGAGCGACTGGGAGTTGAGGTAGGAATTGCTCAAGTCAACCAATTAACACTTTATCCTTTATGTGCTTGATGAATTGAGCTGTTTTCGATCTATGGGGCTATTCAGGTTGAGATGGGTGGCTGCAAGGCTCCAATTACAACTTTCATAGTTGAGCCATTTGTGCCCCATGATCAAGAGTACTACCTTTCGATTGTGTCAGAGAGGCTGGGCAGCACCATTAGCTTCTCAGAGTGTGGAGGGATTGAGATCGAGGAGAACTGGGGCAAGGTTAAGACAATCTTTCTTCCCACCGAGAAGCCAATGACACCTGATGCATGTGCTCCCTTGATTGCTACCGTTCCATTGGAGGTACTTATATTGTGGCATTACTTGCCTCCTTACCTCACGCAGTTGATCTTCTTTCTCACATGTTCATAGCTGTTGCATTCTCTGTCTGAACATCAGGCCCGTGGAAAAATTGGTGATTTCATTAAAGGAGTGTTTGCTGTCTTCCAAGGTACTATAGATTTGGAGGAAGTTCACTTGCCATTGCCATTTGTAGTAATGTTGTTTGTTGGTAGCTTTTTTGAATTGTCATACTCACAAGAATCCGTTCCTATTTGCAGACTTGGATTTCTCATTTCTTGAGATGAACCCTTTCACCATGGTGAATGGGGAGCCATGTCCTCTGGACATGAGAGGAGAATTAGATGACACAGCAGCTTTCAAGAACTTCAAGAAGTGAGTATCAGGTTTTCCGAGGACTCGATTTCTTGATGTAATTATTGTATTAAATCTTGCTCATCAATGTGCAGGTGGGGGAACATAGAATTCCCTCTACCATTCGGAAGAGTTCTCAGCCCTACAGAAAGTTTTATCCATGAATTGGATGAGAAGGTATCCACATCTGAAATTACACTTTTGATCTTTCTTTCTGTCTCCTCTGAAGTGTTAGTTACCAATATATTATCGTTACTTAGGTTTGCACATGAATGTAATTATGAATACTGACACTGAACTATATGTTTCGTTGAGTTACGTGCTAAATGTGATGTGGCATCATCATTCTTTCAGACGAGTGCATCTCTGAAGTTCACAGTTTTGAACCCAAAGGCGCATCTGGACAATGGTTGCAGGAGGTGGTGCCAGTGTCATATACGCTGATACAGTAAGCATGAGTTCTTGTCTGATTTTAACTTAGCTGCGGAAGTATTACATTTTAGCATCTGTTGACCTGAAATAGGCTTGCATACAAAATTAAGTTTCTTTTGTTTGTTTACCAGGTTGGAGATTTGGGATATGCTTCAGAGTTAGGAAATTATGCAGAGTATAGTGGTGCTCCCAATGCAGAGGAGGTTCTGCAGTATGCTAGAGTAGTACTTGATGTAAGCACTCAAGATGACCTTTATTGCACTGCTCTCCGCTCCATGTAGGTTCTTCTGTTAACCATAATAGACATTGCAGTGTGCGACTGCTGATCCTGATGGCCGCAAGAGAGCCCTTCTCATTGGAGGGGGTATAGCTAACTTCACTGATGTTGCTGCCACATTCAATGGCATCATTCAGGCCTTGAGAGAGAAGGTATATAGGACCGCTCAATCTAGAATTCTGGCTAATGTTCTCTTTTCCCTGGTACCACTTCCACATCTATTCACCTGATTGTTAATTTGCTTTAAATTTTACTTTCAGGAATCCAAGTTGAAGGCTTCAAGAATGCACATTTATGTTCGACGAGGTGGTCCAAATTACCAAACTGGACTGGCTAAAATGCGGAAGCTTGGCGCAGAACTTGGCGTCCCAATTGAGGTACTGATCTAGCATCTCATTGGTTATGAAAATCATTTAGCTCAGAAGATAGCTGTGGAAGAGAAGATCAATGGTAGTTGTGAATCACTATCCCCACAGTTGACGTAGATGCGCTGATTCTGTTTTGAATAATCCACTTTAGGTCTATGGACCAGAAGCGACAATGACTGGAATATGCAAGGAAGCAATTGAATGCATCATGGCTGCAGCATAAATCAAGAAGTGGCGGTAGTTTGGGATCTGCGAACAAGCAAGTGAATGCGTCATGGCTGCAGGATAAATGAGTGTGGTTGCAGTAGTACTTCAAGGTAGATGGTTCGTTTGTTTTCGTGGTGAGAAGAAGTTTGAATGGAACTTGCATAGACTATTGTTACAAAGAAATTGATATTACTGTTGTAATGCAATAAACGAAACAGTAGTGTTTTCTGTTTTTTTGGTATGCTGTCAATGGCCCTGTGTCACCAAGTTATAATGTTCTTGATTCGATTGCCGCATACACACCACTCTAGTTTCGTACTGTGATTGTGTCACTGAAATAGTTGCATACCAGCAACACAGCTCTGTTGTGTTGATGCTCAGACTCGGTCCACACGGCTGTTCACAGAGAGCGAGACCCGCGTGTCGGATATAGTGGTCTATGGATTGGGTTTACGCTACGTGTTCAAAGGTGAAGGGTCCACATGTTAGTAAGTTATGGGTTTAAATCAGAGTTAATTAGGATTTCTAACCAACGCATGGCTTACATGTCATACTGATACTAATTACTTACTTAGCAGTTAGCTTAATCACCAAATTTAATTAACTATCTAACAAGCAGGGCCTACTAGTCCGGCAATGAGAAAGAGGTCGGCGTGCTCAACTAAGGGCCAAAATAGAGCACGTAGTCCAAGACCTAACTATTGGTGATGAAGGCGCTCAGTGAGGTGCATCACAGTGGCGGCTAACCAGTGGCGACGCTAGTCAGCATGGCGATGGAACGGCATGGAGGCTAGCTACGTTCAAATCCAGTGCGGAAAGGTTCAGTGGAGTTGCCCGGTCGCGGTTTAGGTGCGGTGTGGAAACCTAGGGTCGTCGGGTGGGGTCGACTACAAGCAAGGTGGCGGTGGCATGGTTAGCAATAGCAAACTTCAACTTTTCTATCCTAGCTCTTCAAATTGAGAGTGGTTTCATAATCTACGAGCTAATCGCGGCTAATGGAGGAATGCTCTTGGGCTTTTGTATGGCGTCTGCATCGCTGTCCACGGTGGTAGGTGACAAGTGGCGACACGAGGAAGGGTGAACATGGCGGGGCATTGTAGCTGGTTTCCATTGGCTAGAATATAAGTTTGGCTTTGAATTGAATTGCAAGGCGCGAAGGGCTTATCGAGAGTTCGGTGAAGCGCAAGAACGATGACGGTGAAAGACTTGGTCGGGTCGGGAAGACGCAGCGTGTCCCGACGACGCTAGGGCACGCAAGGAAAGTAAAGGGCGCTTTAGCATGGGGTAATCAAGGCAAGCAAGAATGTCATAGTGGTAATGGGCGAAACTCACTCGAGCAAAGGGAACTAGCGCAGGTCGAGCACGAGGTAGAGTGGGATGAGATGAACTCAGAGCTCACGATGGCATTATAGAGACTCACCGACAGCAGAAATCGAGCACCCTAAGCTTATGCCGATCTTGGGAAAGAAAGAAAAATCTTCCTCTCTAAGGGCGAAGGGATGTGTGAGCTTAGGGAAGCAACGAGTGAGTAAGCGCAAGGGTTTTGACATGCAAGCGGCGGCTTAAATAGGGGTGGCGAGAGCTAGAGGCACAGTGCCATGGCTTGGCCGAGGCATGAGAGAGAGCATGCGAGACGGCTAGATGCGCGACATGACAAGGTCATGACGATGGGACAATGTCGCTTGTGTGCAAGACTCGAGAAGCGAGCTCGTCAATGCGCTGCGCACGCGAACACACGCAAGAGGAGAGAGAGCTCGGCGCGTGAGAGAGAGAGAGGAGGAAGAAGCATAGTACCTAGCTAATGGGTGGACCGGGGCCACATGTCGCGAGTGACATGACAGTGGGTTGCGACTCTGCGACACGAGTGGCGGGCGTGCGGTGCTAGCTTTGAGCGCGATAAGGAGGCTAGGCTAGCGCGATGCACGAGCCAATAGGGAAGAAAAGAGAATATAGGCTAGGCAATGGGTCAGATTCGCCCAAAGCAAATGAGGAAAGATTTAGGTGGTGATCGGTTAATTTGAAAAGCTCATGGCTTATGGCCGAAAACATCTGTAATGGTGAAAAAGCAACATGGTGACAAAGGCTTATTTAGCATAATTAAATTTAAAAAATTTAAAATAAAAATATGTTAGCCCATTATGTATAATACAAACAAATACGGAAAAAGAACCAAAAAAAGCTCAACAAAAAGCCAAAAGTTCAAAAAAGACGAAACTTATGAATAGTGAAAAATAAGCCAGAAGCCAGAAGCCGAAGCCGAGTTGATCAGGTTAATGATTTAAACTTTAATTCTGGTTTTTGAATTAAGTTTAAATTTGTAATTTGAATTCTAAGAGGTATTTGCATACAAAAGTTTTAGAAAAAATTTTCTCAGCATTTAATTCACTTTTAGAAATTTTGAATTCGCATTTTTGGCAAGAAAATTAGTTTAAAAATCTTAAACTCCAACAAGGCTTTAGGAAAACTTTAAAAATTCACAAAAATTTTAAAAATATATGAAAAACATGCATTGTTTATTGTGAAGCTAAACTTGGGCTGTTA